>JAPFRF010000006.1:15070000-16270000 GCA_029282475.1 Phrynocephalus forsythii | reverse complement strand
AGAGGCGTATTAAAACCAGATGTAGAGAATGTCAACTTTGACATTTTGGTCTTTCATGCTTGGTTTAAAGCTGCTTTTAAATTGCATTTACTTTGCATTTACAGCTGTGGAATCACTGTTAAACTGTGTTTGAACCTGAATACCAGATATGAAGTGAGCTTCAGATCTTCTTTGAGCCTCCAGGTTTATTTTCATACAGCTGGAGGGAAAAGAGGCCATGATATTTCTACAACCTTATACTGTATGTCCCAGAAAAGACAGTAACAGTTATTTTTCTCACACATCGGGATGCATGAATTCCATCTTTTCATGTTGCAGTAGACACTCCACTATCTGAATATGTGCATGTGGCAAATGTAGAAAACAAAGTGGACACGTGGAGCTACGCTCTGAGTTAGTCTTATATTTAGGCCTTATATACTCGGAAGCATAATTTCGAGTCCCATTCTGAAGAACTGGCTGTGCTGAGACTTATGAGAAGCTGTACCACTAGCATCTATGTAATGATGTTTAAAATTTTGGACGAAAGAGGAGTGAGGTTGCAGCACAACAAACAAGAATTTCTGCAGTTGATAGGTGTGATTTGGTATAAACTTTCAGTAGTCCGGATCTTCATCTAGACAAGTGACCAAGTGCCTGGGTCCATGAAAGCTTAGGCCAGATAGAACTGGTTCATCTTTAAGATGCCACATGACTCCTTTGAGGCTTTGTGAAGTTATATTTGCATTTTTTTAAAAAAAAATTGCAAGATTGACAATGATTGGCATTGCTGTCTGCAGGTTTGGTGTGCCAGCAGTGAACTGGATCAGTAGCACTTCCACAGATGTGTTACATCTTTCAGAAGTTCCCCCCACCCACCCCCACTTTGATCTTGGATCAAACTTTCTGACACAGGGGCTTTCTACTAATTGTGGCCTTGAGGTGATACTGGGTCCTTTGTGTGAGAGCATCTCTCTTACTGATAACATAATAATTTAATTGCCACAGTGATTGAAGAGGATGAAATGCTATGAGGGGAGATGTAATGATGCAAACGTCTTTTAGGGTACAGTGTAAGTCTGTCTGTTGGCATTTGGTAGTAGTCCCTGGATTATTCTTCTACAGGGAAAACATGCAATATTACTAGACAGCTTTTGCTTACAGTTAACACGACAGTATATTTAACATGCATGTCTATGCCTCTACCAGTATTTAAGCAGAGAGATCTGAGGAGGTACACAGACAATTTGATCACATTCAGAATGGGTTTTGATTTCAAAAAGAATAATTAACTAGATTTATCTTTAACAAATTAAACATGCCTGGAGATCCTCTTGCAAGTGTTGCTCTCCTAGCATCATGGGTATTTGGACTTTGAGTGCAGCTACTCTGAACAATTTTATTCTGATAATTTTCTAGATTTTTCAGGGGGGAAATCAGCCTGCCAAGTTTTTCAGGTTTGAGGTGGTCTTCCTTTCTGAACTTTCTTTCCTATTTATTTTATCTTGACTGGTCAGCTGTAAAAATCTCTGCTTTAGTTTTCATTATATGGCTGAAATATTCTGGACCTCTGTATTCTATGTGGTCCATGATTTCTTGGTTCTTTGCTTCCTTAGTCATTCTCTTAACCTATAGCATTATTAGCATCCTGTGCTAAACTGATATTCCAAAGAATTCTGTCTTTTTTAAAACAATGACTTGCATTAAAGCTCATAGCTCTGCGCTATGCAGCAGAACTGAGAATACATAGCACTGCCCAGTGTGCATTCCTAGTCAATGTTATGTTTTTATTACACATAACATTGCTAATCTTTAAAAAGCTGCTTCAGTCTTTAAAAAGCTGCTTCAGACCATGTCTGTCTTGAGTTTTACTGCATGACTATGGTCCACACAAATATTAATGTATGTGTTTATGTACCATTTGGACACACAAATATACCCAGTTCTACTAATAATTTTATAGGAGTAGTTGTGTTGTTACATTAGGTCAATGCTGATTAAATCACAAGTCTGCAGTGCTACGGGCTGCGATCATGCACATCAGACTGCCTGAATGATGTCACATACAATAGTTTCAGCAGTGGATGCTTTCTCTTCCTACAGAGGAAGGCACTCAGCATGGTGCTCGATGCCAATGTGGTCCCGTTTTACTTACCTCAAAGTCAGGAATAAGGAATGTCTGTTCACTCAACGGATAAAATCAACTTCAGAGACATTCATGGGGGCCAAATTGCAATGACAATAGAGGAGGTGTGTGTGGGCAAGGAAGGAGGTCAAAACATTTTTAAAAGCATGTATTTGCTTAATAACCTACTTAATGAGGCCTCGGGGAGGCATTTCAGACTTTTAGAATGTGTGAACAATGTCTAAAATCTGAGAAGCCACCAAATGGATGGGGTCATCAAGAAGGAACCATGGCTTTCTGGGCAGTCCAGATGGCTAAATTCATCTCCCAAGAGGGTTGTATTTGGGCCCCAAGGCCAAAAGGTTTACCACTTCTGCTTTAGGCAGATGGAGACATAGTTTCAATTTATTTCAACAGGCTTCCCATTTGTAAATAAATAAATAAGTGTTTATCCTCATGATATTAATTGATTTCATCTCATTTTGAATTGTGCTTTTTGTATTTTACACTCTTAGATTCTTGTTTTATGTTCAGCTTGTATTTTACTGTATGTTCTCCTAGAGGCTGAAAGTGCCCATGGAAGCATTTTATATAAATACTTGTCTTTCACATCATCTTGCTATCAGTGTCTTAGGGCAAAATTATTGTGCTTCATCTCTAACCCTGACAGGATAGAGGATAAAGATGCTTAATTGGTCACATGAGGCATTAAGTCCTATGAAGTGGACATTGCCTCCCTTCCCACTTGTTCAGGAGGAAAGTGAATGATACAAACTGATTTACCAAACAGGAAGTTCAGAGAAAAGGGCACAGAAATATCTTCCTATATAACTTGGCCAGTGGCCATGTTGACTATGGGGATTGTGGGTATTATAGTCTGAGTCTGGTTTTTCCAGGTTTTGGGATTGTGGGTCTTATATAGCCTGAGTCTAGTTTTTCCCCACTCAGATGTAGTCCATTCAGTTTGGAAATATTGAACAAGAAATACCCAGTTATCAATATCCCTACATTTTCAAGGTGGCTATTGGGGATAACCCAAAATGCCCTGAGTCACCTCTATGAACCATGATTACCTTCATGCACATAGGCTTTTAACAATGCATACCACATACATTCTTAAAACCTATGCACATAATAGACGTCTTCTGCCCTCACTGTAGGGGTCTACATATAGTAACTAATAATAGAGTTTATGCTGGCACTCCATTTGACCTCCTTTCAGTTTGGAAATCACTGTTCTAACGCAAAGCTTTGTTTTCATTGCTTCACACTCTAATGTTTTATCACTGGTTTTGTAATAACAGAGTGATAAAGACTCTCAGGGAGAGATTTTTTCCTTCAGATATTCTTGCCCAATTTCCAGTTTACCTTTGGATCATCAAACAAAGCTTTTTGGGGAGGCAGCCAAACATTCCAATCTTCCAGCCTAAACCAAACATGAGCAATTTTACCATCATTCTCAAGCTTCTCTTTTAAAGTTCAAAATTGAATTACCTTGAAATGCCTTTGGCTTTTAAGTAAATCAAACCAAATACAAGTTTATCAACCAATGGCCATCAGTCTTAAAATACTTGACAGCAGTGCTATAACAAAGCATCAACAATATAAAATGATACAGAACATTTGCAATTGTAATTCATTAAAGGCATTGAAGGAGTTCTTGTCGCTAAAAGTGGCTTTTAAGTAGACATGCCTATAAGTCAATGGGAAGAGTAAGTCAAACATCACAAAAGCGGTGCTGGTGGTGACATACAGTGCAGAAAGGATTGAAAAGAGATGATAGAATAGAGTGTATCACCTAATATGGCAAGGGGAAGAGCCTGTTTTGAATGCTTCATGTTTGACTGTAATGTTATCTTATTCTAGAAGAAATGACAAGCCAACACAGCAGGGAAAAAGCTAGGTGTAGATCCCTATTCCACATGTGCTATTTGTTTGTGTTTCAACTTGTAGAGAGTCCTTCATTAAAACAAAAGAGGCAGGGGAGTACTCAGAAATCAAAGCGCTCACTGTGGAAGGAAGAAAAATAGCATTGGATATGGTGCCTTTAATTGCCCATCCTCAGGATGTTCTCTATAAAACATTTTCTTTAAACTAAATTCTTAGAGTGAAGATCAACAGCATAACCCAGTGGCTTGCAGGATGTCCCATCTGGACAAATCTGGTTGCATCAAATTTCCCTTTCTGTAGCAATTTAGGACCTTTTCACACAACCCCTAAAATCCACGACAAATGGCTCCCAGATCCGGAGCTTAAAATTGTTTCCCCACCAGCTCTGGAGTTTACAAAAAATTAAGTGCGACCACGCCCACCTAAGTGCATCCCAGCACACTTTTCAAGTACCTGGTCTCCGGAGCTGAAACATTTCTGCTGCAGATGTAAAGTAGTGACTGCTGGGCTCTCCTTGCCTTGTGTTTGTTTTTTTGTCCCCGCCGCCCCTTTAAGAGACAGGAATCATGATGACGATGGGGCTCGGGGCGGCTTCCACCGGCAGATGGAGGTGAGCCTGTGTTTTTCCTCCCTTTTTTCTCCCTCCCCGCACACAGACAGGAGCAAGGAAGTGCGGAGGGGGTGGGAACACAGGAAGAGCGACGAACCCCCAAGATCTCTGGTCCGAATTTAAGTGGCCAGCGGATCTTAGGGGATCGTGTAAAATCGCCCTTAGAAACAGGCATTTCTCCCTCTAAAACCAATGAGAGACCACTGAGAAAGGCTTGAATTTCTTTCTTCAGTGACCATGAAACAGCACCTCCTTCCCTTATCTTACACAACATGTGAACAATAGGGATGGGCCGGAAATGAAAAATGAAATGCTTTGTTGTTTCATTATGTAACAAAAAGAAAGAAAGAAAGAAAGAAAATGAGGAAGGAGCGTTTCGTTATAGATGAGACGAAACAGTCGTTTTTGCATTAAAATGAACCATTTTGTTCCATTGTTTTCTGAAGGCTCCTGCCAAGCTGTCATTGGCTGGACCCCTTTAAACCTAGCTCATTCGGCACCAGGGGGACCCTCTGGTACAGATTGGGGCAGGTTTAAAGGGGTCCAGCCATTGACAGATCGGCAGCAGCCCTCAGAAAATGGTGGGGAAGCCAGTTCCGCTCGATGGCTCTGCCCTCCCCACCATTTTCAGAGTGCTCCTGCCAAACTGTCATGGGCTGGATCCCTTTAAAGCTGGCCCAGTCAGCACCAGGCAATCTCCCTGATGGTGATTGGGCCAGTTTTAAAGGGGTACAGCCGATAACGGCTCAGCAGGAGACCTTTAAAAATGGCTCCCAGACACCAAATCTGGTGCTTCTAGGACCCAGGGGAGCCATTTCAATTCATTTCATTTCATTTAGTACAGTTATTTTAAAAAAACATCATAAAAATGAAATGACTCTTATTCGGTGACTGCAGTGGGTGCAGAATGCTGCGGCCAGATTGGTGGTTGGTGCTGGTCGATTCGATCACATCACCCCCATTCTGGCTCATTTGCACTGGCTATCCGTTGCCTCCTGAATAAGGTTCAAAGTATTGGGTTTGATTTACAAAACCCTCCATGGCTTGGGACCAGCATATCTGGCAAAGTGTATCATCCAAAGATGAACATCCGCCCGACCCACTAGAACATCCCAGTCCTATGCCCTTTGGATTGCCACCCCTCGGGAGACGCGCAAAACTTCCACCAAGAACCGTGCGTTCTCAGTGGCTGGTCCCACTTTGTGGAACCGTCTTCCGAGTAATATTAGGACTGTAGAATCTCTCCCAGCATTCAAGAAACTATTAAAAACATGGCTATTTACGGCTGTATTCAGTGACCACGGGGATTGATTTAATGTTGAGTAGTGATTTGAATTATTATGTCTGCCTGCTTTTCTTCGCCATCTTACATTAGTATTATTATTAGTACTATTATTTTGATTGTTTGTTAGCTTTCCTTTATTAATTTTGGGTTTCGTTGTTTGGTTTTTTTATGTCTATCTTTGGAACCAATTATTATTTTTGTGCTCTGTATTATGGAATTTTTATATCTGTTAATTGCCTTGAGTTCCTTTCAGGAAAATCTGGCAGGATATAAATAAATAAATAAATAAATAAATAAATAAATAAATAAATAAATAAAACAAAATGGGGTGAATATGAAACAAAATGAAATGAAATGTTATTTTTCCATTTGTTGCCCATCCATAGTCAACAATATTAAAGCAATATTGAAATTCTGAGCCTGCCCCGCAGTCTCATTTGGTACATATCTGAATGCTCCTGACCCTACAGCTAATTCTGGTTGTGGCCCTTATCCCTAAGTGTTGCAAAATGTATGCACTGCTGACATAAATTTGAAATTCAAGATAAAATATGGTAGAAATTTAAATTCGTGTTCTGAAGGTAATTCCATTGACTAGGTGAACTGCTCATTTGTTGTGAAATAAAGCCATGGATTGCTAGCTCATATGTTGCATTTCTATTCGATCCCCCCACCTTAGCTTTTCTAAACTGAAGTGAAGTTAAAAGCTCTGTCCTGTCTCAATGTTGCATAATAAAACTTGCAAAATTGGACAAATCGGCCAACAATCCTGGATGCTGTCCGAGGTTGAGGTCAAACATTTGCATGTTAAAATTTCCAGACTTTAAAAGCTCAATAAATTCAAAACAGTCTCTCAGATATCAGCAAAGTACATTCACATGGTGCATATCAACAGATATGCGTCATGCTGGAACGCTACATTACAATATTAGTGTTACCATCAAATTGACTTCAGAACAAATGAAAGCAACATGTCCCATTTCACAATGGGATTTTTACCGGAGGGCTTTCTCACTTGTTTGATTTGGGGGGGGGGATGCAAATGGACACAAACATCTGGAGAAGGAACATGTCGTATAGAATTGATATTATTGCTTTTGATTGTTTAGGTGGGCTGTGTTGTGTGCACATCCAGATGTCCACCTCCCCCCTTTCTTTTCTTCAGATGAACAGTTTAGCCCTAGCCCTGAAGAATGGAAAAACATGGATCTGTATGGTTAACTCTAGAAAAGCAGTGGTGGAAGGGAGTTCTGTGCAAACTGAGTGTGAGTACGAAAAACTGATTTTAATGGCCTGGTGCTAACGGGAGCCCTGAAATGTGGGTCTGCTAATTCTTCATGAGAACTGAAAGCGACAGTTGATTTTTTTTGTAACATGTGAATTCCTAAGCCACAGCCTAAGTATTTGTGAAGCTGAATGTTTCAGGCTAAGGCAGCCAGCTGCTATTGGTGTGTTCAAAGTTTTTAAGGAAAGCTTAGATATGTTCTTGTGTGGGGGGACGACTACAATTCCTAGGACTCTTCAATCAGTGTCAACAGTGGCCATGCTGGCCAGATGATTCTGAGCATTGTAGTTCAGGAAAATTAGATTCCCAGTGCCTACTTTTGAGTCTGTAAATCAAATGCTGCCCACTAAGCATGAGGAGCCTCCAGTATTATCCCAACCTCTTCCAAAAGGGTCAGCAGGAGTGGATTGACTGGGTTCAAACCATCTCAAAGACCATACCTCCCAGTATGAGCCAGCTCTGGGTGCTAAGATCTTTAGGCAAGGCCTTTCTCTGTGTCTTGTCACATTCACAGGTGCTTCTAATGAGAACACAGAAAACATATTTCTCTGTTGCTGCTCCTAGACTTTAGACCTTGCTCCCACAGGAGGCCAGACTTGCACCATATTTCCTATCCTTCTTCAAGCAAGCAATGACCTTTCTTTTTAAGCAAGCTTTCCCTCTTGTTGTTGTCCAGTCCTTCAGTCATGTCCGACTCTTCGTGACCCCATGGACCAGAGCTCCACTGCCTCTCGGAGTTTCGTCACATCCATATTGGTTGCATCGATGACACCGTCCAGCCATCTCATTCTCTGTCGTCCTCTTTTCCTTTTGCCTTCAATCTTTCCCAACATCAGGGACTTTTCCAAGGGGTCCTCTCTCCTCACGAGGTGGCCAAAGTACTGGAGCCTCAGCTACAAAATCTGTCCTTTCAGTGAACATTCGGGGTTGATTTCTTTCAGGATGGATAGGTTTGATCTCCTTGCAGTCCAGGGGACTCTCAAGACTCTCCTCCAGCACCACAGCTCAAAAGCATCAATTCTGCAGTGATCACCCTTCTTTATAGTCCAGCTCTCATTTCCATGCATCACTACTGGAAAAACCATAGCTTTGACTATCCTGACCTTAGTTGGCAAAGTGATGTCTCTGCTCTTTAGGATGTTACCTAGGTTTGCCATTGATTTCCTCCCAAGAAGCAGGTGTCTTTTTATTTCATTGCTGCAGTCACCATCTGCAGTGATCAAGGAGCCCAAGAAAATAAACTCAGTCATTGCCTCCATTTCTTCCCCTTCTATTTGCCAGGAGGTGATGGGACAGGTAGCCATGAGGAAAGGGTCTGTTGTGTATTTATTGCTCTCATTTTAATGTGTTTTATGGACTAGTTTTGAAGATAGTTGTTTGTTTGTTTGTTTGTTTGTTATATTTACATCCCAGTCCTCCAGCCAGATTACAATTACAGTTATAAAATGTCATTAAAATGTCATTAAAGATTTAATATGACGTTAAAATAGTGTAAGTTACCTTGGATCACTTTTAAAAGAATCTCCACATTTAAAAAAATTCTCTGGTTGGAGAAGAACCAACATTTTCCAAGAATAATGCAAGCTTGTGTGAGCTTTGGTCATGTCTGGAAGGCTGGTGCTTGGCATGTAAAGGTAAAATGATACATAAACAGTGTGTAATAGAAGGGGGATGAACACCTCACAAAATTTGGAAATTACATTTCTGTTAATGAAGCCTAAAATTTGCCTTTTCTTGTGGCCACATCACACTGTTGGCTCATATTCAACTTCTGATCTACAAGAATTTCAAGAACCTTCTCACTTGTAGCATTGCTGAGCCAGGTGCCCCCCCCTCTTGTAACTCTGCATTTGGTTTCTTCTTTCTAGGTGGAGTACTTTGCACTTATCCCTTTTAAAATTCATTCTGTTGATTTCAGCCCCATACTCCAGCCTGTCAAGGCCATTTTGAATTTTGTTTCAGTATTGCAGGATATTATCTATTCCACCCAATTTTGCATAATATGCAAATTTGACAAGCATTTCTTGTGCTCCCTTGTTCAAGTCATTAGTAAAAATGTTAAAGAGCACCAGACCCAGGACAGACCCTTGGGCTACACCAGGCCTGCCCAACAGATAGACTGCGGGCTACTGGTAGCCTGTGAAGGGTTCAAAAGTAGCCCACCAGCCATCAATAAAAAGTGAGGGGATAAATTCTCCACCCCTCCTACCCCATCCCAAGGACCACCACTGCCCCAGCAAAGTTCTGGGTCTGCCAGCCCACTGTCTCAGTGGAGTGGGGCAGTTCAAGCGCCATGACACATTGAAATCTGTTCCCTCCGGAACAGATTAATTGGTTTTCAATGCATTCCTATGGGAAACCACTGCTCTACTTACAAAAGTTTTTACATATGAGCATGTGCTCAGAATGGATAAAATTCGTAAGTAGAGGTTTTAGTGTAGTAGCCCTCAGGGACTTTGGACCAGAAAAAGTAGACCTTGGCCTATTCAAAGTTGAACAGCCCTGGGTTACACCATTTGTTACCTCCTCCCACTTAGAGGAGCTATTAATCATCACCATCTAAGTACAATTATGTATCCACATTACACCATTGATTTACCCAGCTCACACCTCGTTAGCATGCTAATCAGGATATTATGGGGAATTTTTTCAAAAGCTTTGCAGAAGTTGAGGTATATTACATCTATGGCATTCCCTCTTGTGTTTCATTTAAGTCTGGAGGTTCAGACTTGGCAGTTCAAGTATGTGTTATGGGAAAAGACTCAACTAAAATAGGAATTTAACACTTTTGCCTTTTCTCAGCCATCTGTTACCATTTCCCCATCTCCAATGAAGAGCTGTGCCAGTATTTCTTTCTTTGTCTTTTTCTTCCCACATATCTGAAGAATGTTTTTAATTGCTTTTAGTGTCTTTAGCTAATTGTGGGAAACTTTCTTCAAGGGTTATATTTCTTGGAGGTGTTCCAGTGAAGGCACAATATCCTGACTTTGCCACATTACATCCCTGAGAGGAA
Source organism: Phrynocephalus forsythii (assembly GCA_029282475.1). Taxonomy (NCBI): domain Eukaryota; kingdom Metazoa; phylum Chordata; class Lepidosauria; order Squamata; family Agamidae; genus Phrynocephalus; species Phrynocephalus forsythii. The sequence goes on along the minus strand of JAPFRF010000006.1, from coordinate 16,259,813 downwards.
GTGACCTTCTGTTTCCTGTTCACCTTTGTTTGGAGGCAGGGCAAAAGGCTAAAGGGCACTTGTTCCCTATTAGAAGCAAAGTTTTCATTAGTGATCCAATGTGTATTCATCAACATTAGATAGTAGAGATGGGCACAAAACAATTGTTTTTTCTTTTCATTTTTCCTTTTCATTTCGTGCCCTAATGAAACAAAAAATGAGCTGCCCTTTCAAAGAAAAATGAAACAAAACAAAATGAAAACCACTTTAAAAACCCAGTGCCATTCTCCCAGCATACCCAATCGGGTGGGGGAATGGCACCGGACTTTTAAACTTTTTTTTTGCTACCAAAAACCAACATACCAACAGATCAGTGCTTGCTTCCACAGCAAAAAGAGGTTTAAAAGCCCGTACTTCCCCCAACACATCTGATTGACTGGGGGAAAGCCCGAACTTTAAAAAAAATTTTTTTAGTCCCAGAAGCAAGTGCTGATCAGCTGGTGCATGGGGCCTGCTTAGCGGACTAAAAAAAGTTTTAAAACCCCGCACTTTCCCCACCCCAATGTGCCCAATTGGGTGGGGGGAAGCGCAGGTTTTATTACTTTTTTTGCCAGCCACTGAAGCCCCATGCACCAGCTGATTGGCACTTGGAGATGGCAGCCGCACTTCCCAACCATTTTCAGAGGGCTCCTGCTGAGCTGTCATCAGCTGGACCCCTTTAAAATTGGCCCAGTTGGCACTGGGGGGATCCAACTGGGATCATTTATGAATAGGTTGAAAAGCAGGGGTCCCAGTACTGAACCTTGGGGGACCCCACTCTTTACCTCCTTCCTCTTGGATAAGTGTCCATTTAGTGCTACTCTCTGTTTCCTGTCCCTTAGCCAGTTGCTGATCCAGGACAAGACCTGTCCCTTGATTCCATGACTGGCAAGTTTATTCAAGAGGCTTTGGGGCGGTACTTTGTCCAAAGTCTTCTGAATGTCCAGATAAACAATGTCAACTGGATATCCCTTATCCACATGCTCGTTGACACTCTCAAATAATTCCAACAGATTAGTGAGGCATGATTTGCCCTTGCAAAAGCCACGTTGGCTTTCCTTTAGCAGCACCTCCTCTTCTATGTGCCTATGAATTTTATCTTTTAGGATGGTTTCCATCACTTTACCTGGGACACATGTCAAACTGTCCAGCCGGTAATTTCCTGGATCGCCTCTGGATCCTTTTTGGGAGATTAGTGTTACATTTTCTACCTTCCAGTCATTAGGCACAATGCCTGGTTTGAGAGAAAAAAATTATATTTTGGCTAGGACATCAGCAAGTTCTCCATTCCTTGAGAACTCATGGATGAATGCTATCTGGTCCTGGTGATTTATTAGCATTTAGTTTAACAAGACATGCAAGGACCTCCTCCTTGGTTACCTCTATCTGGCTCAACTCTTCAGTTTCCCTCCCTACAAAGATAGGCACTGTTTTGGGCATGTGGTCTCCATCTTCTTCAGTGAATACTGAAGCAAAGAATTCATGGAGTCTCTCTGCAATATCTGTTTCCTCTTTAATTTTACAGAATGGGATCTTGTATGCTGCTACCTCCCAATTTCAAGAGCTGAAAACAATCTTTTAATAGCCTCCTCATTAACCTATCAGATTGCTTTTGCAGATTATGTTGGTGACGTCAGATTCAATCCACCAAAAGACCCTGGTCTAACTTTTTTTTCAATGGGTACCCATTCGCCTTTCCTCTGCCTTCATTTCTGTGCTCACGACCTGGGTTCAATCCCTGGTAGCAGGCTCAAGGTTCACTCAGCCTTCCATCCTTCCGAGGTCAGTAAAATGAGTACCCAGCTTGCTGGGGGGGGCAATGTGTAGCCTGCACACTGTAATTAAAATTGTAAACCGCCCAGAGACTACTTGTAGTGGTATGGGGCGGTATATAAGCAGAACACTTTTTCTATCCCTCTCCTTGATGCTCTAACTGTTTTCACTGATGGTGCACCCATCATAGGCGTTGTGACCTTTGAGCAGCCTCCAGGAACATGGAAAACCTTCTTCACTTCTGTCCAGACCTCTGTCCAGTGAGCAGAGATTGCAGCTGTCATCCTTCCCTTTCAAATGTTCCAGGACCAACCTATGAATCTCATTCTGGACACTCAATATGTATTTAACCTTTTGACTCATCTTCCACATGCCTACCTTTCTCCTTCACTTGATTTTTCACTGCTTTCCTTATTTCTAACTCTGAAGAATATCCTCAATACACAAACACAACCTATTTTGCAGCCCACATCCGTTCTCATACAGAGTTCAACAATGCTATTTCAGAAGGGAATCATTGTGCTGGCTCCGCCCTTTGAGCTCTGTGTCCTCTGTTTTCCTATCCCTTTGACAGTCATTCGTTTTCCCACCAAAGTGCAAAGCAACTCCATAAACAGTTTTCTATTCCTCTTTCGCTTACCCCTACAGGTGCTGTATGGATCCCTGCTTGCTGTGTGTGCCCCTACCAATGAGCTGGCATCAAGACATGCAAAATCCAATTCCAGAGTTCAATGCAGCAAGACATTTGGACCAGCAGAGCCAGATGACCGGATGCAAATGGAAGCGAACATCCTGTCCTGAAGAGACCTAACCCAAAGTCGCATGGGGAATGCTGAAGAAGATGTTAGCTGCTGATGCAAAGGCATCTTTAGCACATTGAAGATGGCTAGCCCTCTAATTTCTTTCTCCACTTTTTGTAGGACAAAATTATCAGCCATACAAGCCATGAATTTCTTGGAAGGGCCACATGTGGCTGAATTTGCCTCCCAGTATATATACCAGAGAGTTGAACTCTCCCATTGCTACTAGGCATGGGCCTTTCATTTTGGAATGGGTCCAGTTCCGAAATGAATCACGGCAACATGGCTGCTTTTTGGAACTTGGGCCCACCCTTCAAAATGAAATCACCCACTGACTTACCAAGACTTACCTCATGCTGGGCTAAACTCCAATCAGGAAGTAGACTCTGACCCATTTCAAAATGAAAGGCCCATGCCTAATTGCTTACTATATCTTTTTTTTAAAAGAAAAAAATCCTTGAAATTTGTTTTTCAAAAATGCCATCTTCTTTTTTTCCTTGATTGGATGGTTGATAGAACACTCCAATTATTATTTTTTTTGCACCAAATTTATGTATCCAGATACTCTCAATGGGAGAGCCATTCTCCTCCTGTATTTCTGTGCAGGAATGCAGAATTTGGACATGTCCTGGAACTCTACCTCCTTTTCTATTCTCTCCATTCTTTTTGAACAATTAATATCCTTCAGTTACTGTATTCCGGTTATGGGAGTCATCCCACCCAGTTTCAGCTGTTATCATCAAGACATATTTGCTCGCCTGAACTAAAATTTCCAGTTCTTCTTGTTTGTTGGCCCTACTCCTGCCATTCGTATACAGAGACTGGGGACTGTGTGATTTGTGGGTTGTTTGCCTTTGTACATTTTTATGAATATTATTGTTCATGCAAATGTCATTATTTACCTCCATTTGAATGATTTGGCTCATGCCTCTTTTTCATGCATAAGACTTCACCTTCTGCCATTCTGGTGGTCGTGCTTCTAATATGATCTTCCCTAGTGACCACAGGAACCCCTATATGTTCATCACAATATTGATGTCATGCTCAGCCCTTCACTGGAACAGTCTCTGCTCCCTGTATAGCACCCTCATGACTTTAGTAGGTCATCATACCCATATGGCATATTTCCACACCGCTAGAAAATCCAGGCTTGAAAGCACTGCTGGGCTTAGTAGTGAAGACAGGTTCATTGTTACAGGCTCTGTTTATTTAAATGTGATAATCTCAGGTGTTTTAAATCTTGATCTGGGTTTTAGAATGCCTAGGGCAACTTGACAAATTTTGTTTGCATATAAGAATTTTGTTTTCAAAGCTCTCCAGCTGTAGAGTCAGTGCCTAAAACTTATAAAATGCTTTATGTGTCTATTTGCCTTGAAATATATGGTGGCCAGAATCCAGGGTAGAATTTTATGGCTAAGCCATAAAGCCTTGAAAAATGGAGTTTATAATGAAATTGCTGACACAGCCATAATTATTGTAGCATGGAACATTTTTATTATATGCTATATGCAATAACTATACATGCATTGTAGATTTTTCTAGGTTATAAAACCATATTTCATTTGAGGAAAAGTAATTCGTTAACAACTGTCATGAGCTAAATATAAACAACTCTGCATTGTCGGGAAAAGTTTAGAGTATTGCTATAACTGCTTCAAAGGAATTGTACCTTTAAAGTGACAAAGAACCAAAGCCAGCAAATGTAATAAACTGCTGCTTAGCATTTAATTAAAAAGCCTCAAGTTATGCAGGTCTATTGGAAAACTAAGGCATTGATTCTAAAAGTTAATTTTGTCCTCTTTGGCTAAGTATTTTCCATGTGTTATGGCATTAAATGCACCCCCAAATCCCTAAATAGAGAATAATTTGCCTTTTTTCAATTAAAGGCCATTTTTTATTCTGTCAGGTTGCAAGTAGTGCAGTGAAATGGCAGTCGCTAATTAGATGAATTTAATTTACCTTTAATTAACAGAAGGAACAGCTCTGAGATTAGCACTCCGTAAATTTAGAAACCCACTACAATATATTCTTACTGTCTTTTTTTCTCCCTTCTTTCTTCGCACAAAGAGCATATTCTGCTAAAAAATACTATTGATTACAAAACAGGATTGGACAGATCATAAACAAAGGGGTGAGCAACTTGAGGTTCTCCAGATATGGTCGTACTGCTGTGCTAGGCAGAATAGCCAATGGTGTGAGACAATGGGAATTGTATTCCACCAACTTATAGAGCCCACATCTGACTTAGATCATGTCTACTATGACCCAATAATAAATCAGCTTTCAGTTGATAACTCTGTAGTCCCTGATTGCTTGTATTCTAGGACATCACTCAGGAGAAAGAAGATTATTTATTTATTTATTTATTTATTTATTTATTTATTTATTTATTTATTTATTTATTTATTTTTACAGCTTATATTCCGCCCACTACCCAAAGGTCTCTGGGCGGCTTACAACAAGGAATTAAAACAGTTAAAACATCAAATATCAATAAATAATTAAAACAACAGCAAAACCTTATACTAAAATCATCACTAAAATTGCCATCAAAGGACCCCAGTCTATGTTGTATCAATTAAAAAACTTCTGGAACAGGAAGGTTTTTACCTGGCGCTGAAATGTCATCAATGTTGGCACCAGGCGGATCTCACTTGGGAGGGCATTCCATAACTTGGGGGCAGCTGCCGAGAAGGCCCTATGTCTACAAGCCATCCCTCTCACCTCCTTGAGGGATGGCTCTTTCAAGAGGGCCCCCTGGCTAGATCTTAATTGCCGGGTAGGTTCATATGGAGGGAGGCGTTCCTTCAGGTATCTAGGTCCCAAGCCGTTTAGGGCTTTATATGTCAAGACAAGCACTTTGAATTGGGCTCGGGCAGCAACTGGTAACCAATGCAGGTTACATAGAATCGGTGTGATGTGATCTCTGGCGGCCCCACCACTCACCAACCGCGCCGCACGATTCTGAACCAGTTGCAATCGCGGACCGTCTTCAAAGGTAGCCCCACGTAGAGCGCATTGCAGTAATCAATACGGGATGTTACCAGCGCATGCGTAACTGTCATGAGGCTCTGCTCGTCTAGGTAGGGGCGGAGCTGGTATATTTTCCGCAGCTGAAGGAAGGCGCCCCTGGCCACCGAGTCCACCTGGGCTTCCAGAGTTAGACCAGGGTCCAGAAGCACCCCCAAGCTGCGGACCCTGTCCCTTAGGGGGAGTGCAACCCCGTCCAAGACAGGGAAGTGGCCCTCTAACCTGTCCGGCGAAGCACCCACTAACAGCACTTCCATCTTGTCTGGATTGAGTTTCAATTTATTAACCCTCATCCAGTCCATTATCTGGCCCAGACACGAGTTCAGGACAGAAACCGCCTCACCTGGATTGGTGGAGAATGAGAGGTAGAGCTGAGTATTGTTGATAATGCCAAGAACATAATGTGTCATTTGCTTAGAGACTAGGCGTCATACCTTAACTGTGAAGAGATGCTGGCTATGTACTCCAGCTTTATACATTTTAGCAAAATAGACATTTCAGTTGTTCTGCTGCAGTCTGTTAGTGTGACTTGGGAATATGTCTGTGAAGCTGCTTGGATGAGTAGCAAAATGTTTCGCTCTCTCAAGAAAAGTCCAATTGCCATGACTCAACTTCCTGACTTGGGAAGTAGTTCCAGGAAAGATTCCATAGTCTTCCTTGACTAAGAAGATTTTTCTTCCATTCTCTTTCGCATCTACCTGAAATTGTTCATCCAAGTCATCAAGACATTTGAAGTTAAGTGCTGATTATACCACCCTCTGCTTCTTAGCAGTTGAGTTAGAGGAAAGGGTAAATCTCATTCTGGGGTCAGTGAAGTACTGAATGAAGAAAATAAACTGAAAATGAATTTAAACAAAATGGAGGTACTCATAATAAGTTCATCCAACATGGGAGGTGCTGCTCAACTTCTTTTGGGAATGACTGCACTGTCTCAAAAGAACCTCTTAACTTTGGCAGGTTCAAGTGGCTTCCCCAGTGTAATGTGTCTTTGATTAGTATTGTATGAGGCCTTTTACCTGAGAATAAGCTTGTCCACCATTTCCCACATACAGCTATCATCTGTCCTATGCAGAATACGGCAATGCATTAAACATGCATTTGCCTTTGAAGATCTGAGAAATTTCACTTTGTCCTCAGTATAGTCACTCAAGTGACCCATAAGTGGACAGAGCCATAGGCAGAGCTTCAGCCTAGTATCACAAGAACTCTACAAGCAGATCAGTTCAGGATTCAGCCAGGATGATCTATTCCTTAAGCAACTCCCCCAGGTAGGAAGGATGTATGGGAGATGTGTGTGTGTGTGTGTGCGCGCACACACACACACACACAGACACACACACACACACACGCACACACACACACACACACACACACAGAGAGAGAGAGAGAGAGAGAGAGAGAGAGAGAGAGAGAGAGAGACCAACAGATTACAAAGGAAGAAGCATAGCTAGCCTTTCATAGAGACACAGGACTTGTCTTAAGGGCTTTACAGCTTTCATTTTGAAGTAACTGCACTGGCTGGCACTGAGCTTATGCTGGAGCTTATTGTGACTGGGGACTTAAATGACAGCCTTCACACACATAATGGGCACTGAGCTCATTATCAGTGGCCCTTCAGGTCCATCACCATGGAGGACGATGTAGCTGGCGACTAGAAAAATGTACTCACCAACTTGGAAAGTAATTCATGAAATGTTTTCCTCAGAAGGCTTGCCATGTCTTTTTTGGCACCAGGTTATGACCTTATTTTCCCAGGCCTTTAAAAATGTCAGATGATTTGGCTCTCTTCTCTTTTCTATTATATATATATATATATATATATATATATATATATATATATATATATATATATATATATATATATATATATATATATATATATATATATATATATATATATATATATATATATATATATATATATATATGCATGTTAGGTGGATTCGGGTTTCTTCCCGTGTAGAAATCTGGTTGTTTTGGCGACGTTTCGACGAGGTCTCACTCGTCATCTTCAGGCTGGTGTTCTGGCTTCTTTCTTCTTGAAGCAAAGCGTGGTCTCAGTTGAAGTCCTTCTATAAATACTGCTGAATCAGACTCGAAGTCACCAATGTCCTCTGCTCCAGCAAACCACCCAGAAGCAATTTACACAAAGAAGAACAAAAAGCCCTCTCCAACCTGAGGAAAGACAACAACATAATCATTCTCCCAGCAGACAAAGGCAATGCCACAGTGGTGATGAACACATCCGACTACCAAGCCAAACTATCCAACCTACTACAAGACCCTGCTTACATACCTTTGAACACAGACCCCACCACCTACCTGGAAAAAACCACCAAAGCCAAAATAAAAGCCTCTCCCTTAAGTGAAGAAATCAAGCCAAGCATCATCCCCAGAGAGAAATCATCCAGATGCCCCAAGCTCTACGGCCTCCCCAAGATTCACAAAGAAGGAACACCTCTCAGACCCATAGTCAGCTCCATAGGCTCACCTCTACAAAACCTCGCCAAATTTCTTGCCAAACAACTCCAGCCCTATGCAGAATCCATCACTTCATACGTACAAAACTCGTTCCACTTCATAGAAATTATAAAGAAACAAGACCTACAACCCAATGACCTACTCGTGAGCTTCAATGTTGTTTCGCTCTTCACACAAGTGCCCATTCAAGAAGCCTTGACAGCTATCCACAACAAATACAACCCCCCCAAACACATCCTAGATCTGACCAACCACTGCCTAACCAACACATACTTCATCCACAATGGACAAAGATACAAACAGATAGAAGGGATACCCATGGGATCACCCCTCTCACCGGTCATCGCAAACCTATATATGGAACACTTTGAAACCAACGCGTTACAGAAGTCCGAACATAAACCCAAACTCTGGCTCAGATATGTTGACGACACCTTTGTTATCTAGCCACACGGGAAAGATAAACTGAACAACTTCCTCACACATCTCAACAGCCTACACCCCAAAATACAATTCACTATGGAAATAGAAGAAAACAACCAACTTCCCTTCCTGGACGTCCTAATCTACAAAAAACCCGACGGCTCCTTAGGACATACCATCTACCAGAAAAAAACACATACAAACCGCTACTTAAATGCACAATCACACCACCACCCTGCACAGATCAACTCCGTAGCAAAAACCCTCATCTCCAGAACCAAACGCCTCGCTGACAAAGACCACCTAAAAACTGAATTACACACACTCTCGAATGTTTTAATTGCGAACGGATTCCAAAAAAACACCATCACCAAACTAATCCAAAAGGAAACACCCCCAAGAACCAAGAAACAGAAGAGAACAACGGCACCGCCCTCCTCCCTTACATCAAAGGCACCACAGACAAAATCAGCAAAATTCTCCACAAACACAATATCAAGACAGCCTTTTGCACCGACCAAAAAATAGCCAACATTTTAAGAAACCCCAAAGACAAGATTGAGCTAGAAAACCAAGGAGTCTACGAAATACCATGCAAAGTCTGTCCAGCCACATACATCGGACAGACAAACAGGAGAATAAGCGCACGCATCGCAGAACACAAGAACGCAGTCAAAAAAGAAGAAAAATCTTCCTCTCTCTTCCAGCACATAAAAACAACAGGTCATGAAATTGACTTTGAAAGAACCAAACTCATCTCCAAAACTGAACACTTCAACAGTCGAATAATCATGGAAGCCATTGAAATAGAGAAACACCCAAACAACATGAATAAATGTGATGACACCTCCCGCTTGCCTGACATCTGGAAACTAGCCCTGGTCAACAGACGAGCCTCTGTCACAAAGACTGACACCAGGTCCAAAAGGACACAAGATGCCACCACCTTCCATCCACACCAAACACAAACCCAGACCCTTCCCACAGATGAAACGAAACCACCATCCAATAACAAAACCACGACTGCACCATCTACTGCGGCACCCCACTCCAGTCACCACATGGAGCACACTCACACACCCCAAAAAAACATTGGGAGACCACAGACACGTAGCCAGACCAAAATGAATTCACAAGACACAGGACCCCACTCCACCAAAGCCCAGGATACTGCCAGAACCCACCAGCCATCTAACCCACCAGCATCTAAACAGCCATCTAAACAGCCACCAGCAGTTAATCCCTTAACGATCGCCTCAGCCACACAGCAGATCACAAAAGAACAAAGGAACAAAGGAACCTGCAATCAGCAACAAAGCAAGCAAACCACACCCCCCCAGCAGTATTTATAGAAGGACTTCAACTGAGACCACGCTTTGCTTCAAGAAGAAAGAAGCCAGAACACCAGCCTGAAGATGACGAGTGAGACCTCGTCGAAACGTCGCCAAAACAACCAGATTTCTACACGGGAAGAAACCCGAATCCACCCTAACATGCATACCTATACCCGCGAAAATCTACGAAAACATATATATATATAGGAGCCTATGAAATACCATGCAAAGTCTGTCCAGCCACATACATCGGACAGACAAACAGGAGAATAAGCGCACGCATCGCAGAACACAAGAACGCAGTCAAAAAAGAAGAAAAATCCTCCTCTCTCTTCCAGCACATAAAAACAACAGGTCATGAAATTGATTTTGAAAGAACCAAACTCATCTCCAAAACTGAACACTTCAACAGTCGAATAATCATGGAAGCCATTGAAATAGAGAAACACCCAAACAACATGAATAAACGCGATGACACCTCCCGCTTGCCTGACATCTGGAAACTAGCCCTGGTCAACAGACGAGCCTCTGTCACAAAGACTGACACCAGGTCCAAAAGGACACAAGACGCCACCACCTTCCATCCACACCAAACACAAACCCAGACCCGTCCCACAGATGAAACGAAACCACCATCCAATAACAAAACCACGACTGCACCATCTACTGTGGCACCCCACTCCAGTCACCACATGGAGCACATTTACACACGCCAAGGAAACATTGGGAGACCACAGACACGTAGCCAGACCAGGGTGAATTCACAAGACACAGGACCCCACTCCACCAAAGCCCAGGATGCTGCCAGAACGCCCATCACCAAGGTCGTTAAGAAACAAAAGGCTGATAGACACACATCCAGCACCTCACCCACACAGGATGTCTCTAAACAGCCATCTAACCCACCAGCAGTTAATCCCTTAACGATCGCCTCAGCCACACAGCAGATCACAAAAGAACAAAGGAACCTACAATCAGCAACAGAGCAAGCAAACCACACACCCCCAGCAGTATTTATAGAAGGACTTCAACTGAGATCACGCTTTGCTTCAAGAAGAAAGAAGCCAGAACACCAGCCTGAAGATGACGAGTGAGACCTCGTCGAAACGTCGCCAAAACAACCAGATTTCTACACGGGAAGAAACCCGAATCCACCCTAACATGCATACCTATACATGAAAAATATATATATATATATATATATATATATATATATATATATATATATATATATATATATATATATATATATATATATATATATATATATATATATATATATATATATATATATATATATATATATATATATATATATATATATATATATTTCACTGTTTTAGATTCTCATTTTGCTATTTACCATGTTGTTTAAATTTACCAAACTGTATTTTTAATTGCAAAGTTTCTTGAAAGCAAAATGTAGTTTGTATTTGGCTACCAATGTAATTTATGCTGTTTTTAAATGGGCATTTCTTTTCTACATACACCAGAAGTGTGAAAATACTATTTTTACTGACACTAGTGAATCTGTAGAGATTCATTTCTATCTTGAGGAGCTATTTCCACTCTTGGTGGTGTGCAGTTGTGCAGGAAATTGTTGACCTTTGAAAAGGAGACATTTTGGATTCCAAATGATGCATAGGGAGAAATGTGACACATGCAATGGAGGTAATTCATCAAATAAATTGATTTATCTTTGTTTTTATTTTAAATATTTTTACCCTGCCTTTCTCTTTAAAAGTGGACCCGAGAAGCCTTGTATAATTAAAAGGCAATATATAAATTTAAAAAGTAATGAAGATACAAAGCCAACTCAAACCATTAAAACACAATAGTTCAACCTTAAAATAATAAGTATACAAACATTAATACCACTCTAAGAAATGATAAATTTATGAATTTATTTATTTGACTTAGATGCCACCCATCTAGCCCTGGGGCTACTCTGGACAGTTTACAAAATTTCAACATAGCAATAACTATATATTTAAAACACAAAATACAAACAACATAATATAAATGAAATATAACCCAATAAATCAACAATAGACTTTCTAAAAAGTAGAAATTACCAGGCAATTGATAAAATAATCAAATATATTAGAGTTAAGTGCTGAAAAGGATAGGTGTTTAAGAAGTCAGGGAAGGTCATTATGTAAAACCACATTTTACATTTTTTTAAAGTTTTGAAGTGAGGGTGCCAAGTGAATTTCTGGTGGTAAGTGGTAAACAAAAGCAACACACACACACACAAAAAGACAGCAAAACGCTGATGCATCAGGTACATTTTTAATGGACCAAGACAAAGGGCCTCAGATGTTGCATGCAATATTTGAGTCTTTTTTTAAAAAGAAAATTAAATAAAAATACATTTTAAAAATACAAATTGATGATGTCATCCACCATGGGCTTCTATTGCTCACTGAAAGTTTCTTATTCCACTCCCAGTTCCGAGTTTCCCTTGGAAAGCTTTTTTGACCTAAGGAAGCCACCGGGAGCCTCAGAACAAGGTTGAAGCCTTTAATGCCCCACCATCACCTCCATAAGTCCAGAACTGGAGCAATGTAGTACAATTTTCATGCATTAAACACTACGCATGCACACACACTATTAAAAAGAGTGATGAAAGCACTCTCCTGATGAGATGCTCAGGTTGTGCAGTCATAACTTTATGCAAGAGGATTATGGCCAGTAGATTTTTAGTTGCCTCTTGAACAGTTCAGGATTTATATAAATTGAGCTTTGCTTGTTCTTGTTATAAATATCTACAAGGTTTTCCTATTTCTATCCTCCCTGTTGGCTGTTGTTAATACACAAAATAAAACTGCAAGGTGGATTGGTTTTCTAGGACAAACACCAGCAAGAAAATTGTCTCATAAATCATTCGTTTAAAAAAAAATCTCAAGATTTTTTTTGAAAACAATATATATTGCATTGGATGCATTTATATTTTTTTAAAAAAACTTTTCATAATTAAATGTCAACTATCTCATTTGATTGTGTGCATTTCTTACATATCAGGCTTGCTGGTGGACTCCTTTCAACTTGCAATACCATTTGAGAAGATTGATCAATGAACCAAATTGACCAAATCAATAATTCTTCAAGTAATAAAACTGCTCTAAAATAAAGGAAAAATACAATTGCTTGGCACACTAAACCGAGTGAAGGTATCTAGTTAACACAGTTATATAGTTATATTATATTCTTTGCTGAGTTGATCCTTTTTTCTGTGTTGCAGTATGTCCTTCTAGAGATGGGCACGAAACAGAAATATAGTGTGTTGTTTTGTTTCTGTAGTAATTTCCTTTAGTTTCATTTGTAATGAATTTTTAAAGCAGTTTGATTAAGAAATGAACCTAAATGAAATGCAACACTATGCTCCCCTGGGTCCTAGAGACACCAAAATGGCAGGGAAGCTTCCTCAAGCTCTTATCTGTTAGCCCCCCAAACTTGGAGAGGATTGAGGATCAGGGGGCTGAGTTATTAAGCTCCAAATGGGGTGCCCCTAGGAAAAAGTCTTTCTAATTGAATCAGGAAGCTGCAATAGCTCCCGCCCATGGGTGAATGATTTGTGGCTTCACTTCTGAATCCTGATTTAATTAGAATTTTGTTTTCCTAGGGGCACCCCCTTTGGAGCTTAATAACTCAGCCCCATGAGCCCTAAATCTCTCCAAATTTGGGGGGGCTTACAGGAAAGCGCTTGAGGAAGTTCCTCTGCCATTTTCTCTAGGACAGGCATGTCCAAACTTCAGCCCTCCAGATGTTTTGGAACACAACTCCCATAGTCCTTTGCCTTTGGAAATACAGGCTTGGAATTCTGGGAGTTGTGGTCCAAAACATCAGGAGGGCCGAAGTCTGGACATGCCTGCTCTAGGATGAATTATTTCATTCCTAGAGGGAGAATGGCATTTCTTTTCATTTCATGATATAATATGTCCTACCATTTCATTACGTAACAAAGTAATTTGTTACATAATGAAACAGCAAAACAGCATTTCATGTTTTGTTTTGTGCCCATCTCAATGTCCTTCATGTATCTGTTCTGGTCCTTCCATCACAGCTCTCTTTCTCGCTTATAAAAATAATTCAGATTTCTCACACTGGGTTCCTTATGTCTTGATTTTTTTTCAGAGCGGTTTCTCTTTTCTTCATCCCCTGGAGGTAACATGAAGGTTTGGCCATAGACATCCTTGCAATGAAATAGTTCCTGTTTAAAAACAGAGAAGAGTTTAAAGTCAGTTCTGATTGACAAGGTGTTAGCATTTAACAGGATATGCCTCATACTTGGCTGAAGTTCTGTTTGGAAAGCATTTTGGACTTCTATCCTTTAAACAAATTTGCTCAAGAAATGAGCAGGAGAACATGTGTTGAAGTGTTGGTTTTCTAAATATCCTTGATGGGAATGTTTAAAGTGACCAAGTTTTCATGGTAGGCTTTGACTTTTGCCTAAAGAAGAATTTCAGAGGGAATGTGAAGGTTCACTGATGGAGAAAATATTGATATAGTTGAGATAAATCATTCTACAGTGGACATGAACACTCTTTTGCTGTTCCGTCTTTGAAAGACACTTGCCCTTTTGAAAATGCTCTTTGTTTGAATTTATCTCTAATGACTCCAGCACAGAAGTGCTTTGGGGGGCAACAAGGTTTTCAGCCACTGTGTTTAACAGTTGTGTGCAGACTTGACCCTCTTTCCCTCCAGTCTCTGCATTACACTGTAACCACTGCATCATGCTAGCTCTTTAGACTTTTAGATGCAGAGCCTTTCCCAATAACATGTCTCCTTGGACAGAGAAAAGCAAACTGAGATTGAAACAGAGTGTCTCTTTCAATCCCTGACAAATATGAATATGCAAATAGCAATTTCTTCTGAATCCTAATTTTTTAGTATTTATTGCACAGGTTTTGTTAAATAGGGCCTTGTCAATAGAAATCAAATTAGCCTACTATAAAAAACAAATATTGCCATCACGAAGTAGGACATACCTGTTTCTTTAGTTGGCTTTCCATTTTCTTCAAAGACCCCTCCATTTTTATTTTATAAAATTTGGTCAGATCGCTGAAGAATCCTAATAACGCACTGTGTGCATTGTGATGATGATCTCTGTCATAGCCACTTGGTATGCATATCTCTGTGCTAAGCATTAGTCAAAATTACTCTCTTTCAAGAGCAGAAGGGCTCTTCTAGATGGCAGTCATTCATCATTTTGGAATAATTACATGCATTCAGATTCTAAAATTGCCCAACCGAAACAGAGCACAACATTTCCTGGAATTTAACTGTTTAGCCATGCCAAGTATGCCCAATATTTAACAAGTGTGGAACAAGATTTGTAATTCAATTTGCTGAAATCAAATACCGTAGAGTCTAATGTGATTGGCATTTGTTTCTCACTAGCAAATAAAGTAGTTGTGCATCCACGCAGGCGACTCCAAAGATATTCCGTAATACCTGAGGCTATTTGTCATCTTTGTCAGCTTCTTTGTGTCTCATAATGTAATTTAGCAAAACAACTTCCGGTTGTTGGAAGTTAATATTCAAAAAAGGAATATGATATGGAAATGCTGATTATTTGTGGGTTTGCTTAAATGCTGCAGTGCAGATATTGTACTCAGAGGAGTTGTGCTGTTGGAACAGGTTCAAGGGCAAGAAGAGAACTGCTATGCTCCTATAGGTTCAGCAATGGTAGAGTGCAACACATGCCTTTCCCATTGTTTGAGACTATGCCAAATTAGGAGAAGAGGATGATGGTCATAAAACCTGAAGCTTGATTACACACAACTCCATCTCACTGCAGTAATAAGGTCAAGTTGACAAGGGTGAGATGAACTGTAAATATCTGGATTTACTTGTCCTAAATATGGCAATTGTGAGTTTGTATGTAATCATCTGAATGCTTGGGAAGTAGCTGATTTTTTTTAAAGCCCACCTATTTTTAATTAATTTCCTGATTTACTTAAGTTACATTATGGCTGTAACATATCAAGGGATAATTGCAGTCCTTTGTGAAATGCTGCAATTTTAGGGTACTTCTAAACTAGTTACTTTTGTACATGATATGAGTGCATATAATTGAGAGTTATATCCCAAAGTCTAATAGAAACCCCATGTGTGCATTTATAGATTGACTCCCCTGATGCTTACTTTCCTGTAATCATATGAATGAGTCAGCAGTGCAAAAGTCTTGGACAACAAAAGCCGTGGTCACACCTGGGTTTCGATCCTGATCTTCTGAAGGTCCGGCTTTTCCTGTTCATCCCATCACGTGATTTAATATGTGGGACAAGAGTCCTCACATGAAAAGCAGCTTTTTTATTTTAAAGTGCAGTTCAGCCCACTTGGCCAGCAGGTGGTGCTAGCATTTTAAAAAAAGGAACACTTCTCTGGGGGAAATTAATGCTTGTAGGACCGGATAGAGCTTCCTGTTTCTCTGAAGGTGAAAATAAATTTAAAAAAACACAACCCATCAGCCCCAGGAACAGCCAAAAAAGAAAGAAAAAGAAACCCGGATAATCTCTGTGGTCCCACAGCGTCTGCCTCCTTAAAAGCTGGATTTTCAAAGCGAGGCAAAAAATTCCTTACCTCGTAGGTGAGTCACAGAAACCTCACTTAAGGGAGCATTACTGGGTTTTCTTTTTCCTTTTTCTTTTCAAAAAGCCCAGTGGCTGTGGGGATGGCATTTTTAGACACAATTTATCTGGTAATTTAAACTGCTTTTAAAGGGACGTGAGACTGAGCCCAAATTGTTGTTTGCCCCATCCTGCTATGCCCTGAAGCAAACCAACCACTGCTGCCTATTGTCTTCTGCCATGTGGATGCCCTGGGGAGGAAGGCTGTGGCCCCTGTATCTGCTGGATCTGAATTTCATGCATTCCCTCAATATGTATTTTAATGGAATTAGTTGTAAATGGGAGGAAAACTCTGAAAGGAAAAATGACTTGGTAAATATCAAACACGCCTTCCAGTTATAACCATCTTGACTGGGTCACACTGATAGATCTTTAGGAGTGGCAGATAATCCACCAATACGCACTATCTTCTCTTTGGAGTGCTCTGCTTTGTACTACTAGTTGGGCAATGCTCTGCTGTTTTGGCCTGTTGGGAAGACACTAAGAAATTTTAAGGGGGTATGACTGATAGTCTCAGCAGATCCAATGGGTGGGCTGTGTTGCCTGTCCGATCCAAAATACAGAGGAGAAACATTGTTCTTTTTTATATTATACCACAATTCTGGTTCTTACACTGTTCTGAATATGTTGGTGCTTTTCCTCTTTTGATTTCACAATTTTGTTGTGAGTTTTAAAATGATGGCATTTAAAGCCACTCTAAGGATTCACATGCAATTATACCAAAACGAATCAGTAAGTTGAGTGTGAATGCTTTCAAAAACAGACAACAACAACAACAACAACAACAACAACAACAACAACAAGTCACCATCAGTCAGCTTCAGAAAGCCACCTTACTGGGATCTGCTCGCAGAATTCACCGATATATCATGTAGTCCTATATGCTTGGAAAGCATTCGACTAGTGATTTGTAATACAAAATCCAGCGTAGTTATCTTGTCTGCTGTGTGATGATGATGATGATGATGATGATAACAACAACAAAAACAGCAGCAGCAGCAGCACAATGTTCCTTTAATTGTGATTAAATGACTTCATTTGTAAATCTCTTTGATGATCTTGGAAGTTGCTATAAGCAAGGGGTGCCTAAACATTTTGTAAGGAGGCCCAGATTTGGTGGCTGAGAATGTGTCAGGGGCTGGTTGCTCCCCAACCCTGCCACCCCACTGCAAGCCCCACCCACTGACCCATAAGACCCACCCACTGACCCCTTGCAGGAAGGCAGGGAGGGAGGGAGGGAGGAAGGTGGGGACCAAAGGAAGTACAGGGAGCTGTGGCCACAGGTCGCCCCTTGGAAGAGGTGATCTGTGTGACTTTGCACCCCCCCCTGCCAAGACCCTGCCTGTCACAGAACCTTACTCTGAGGGGTTAAATGGTGAAGAGCTGCTGGAGGAGCCTTGCAGCTCAAATCAGCAAGCAGCTGGGTCTGATGACTCAGCTGAAAACACATCTTCTCCTCCTAGAAGGGCCATGAGCAGGATTCTGCAAAGATGTGCTACCAGAAGAGCTAGGGAAAGGGTCTTTGATGCTAGATGGGGAATCAGGTCGGGAAGCCCTGAGTATTAGCAGAAGCCTTTCCAGAAGTAAGGGTGTGTTCCCTGTTTTGGGATAAAGCTGGCAAGCTCACCTTGAGCTCTCTGTGGGAGCAACGCGTCATTTGAACTTGTAACCACGTTCCTGTCTGTGACATTGGCTCTGTTTCCTGACTTCAGACTGGCTTCCTGGACAATGGCTTGATCTGTTCCCTTGGGTTTGGCATCTGGTTTGGCATCTGGTTTTGACTTGGATTGTTATTTTATTGATATTCTGGTTTTGACTTGGACTGTTAATTGCTGGGAGTTGGATTCTGTTATTTATCTGGCACTTGATTGTTAGAAGAGGACTTGAACTTGCCTGGCTTTCCACTAAAGATCTTGGCAAAGAACTAAACCCTGTTTGTGTGTGTGCTCTGTGTGGGGGGCTTGACACCTCCAAGCTCCCCAGCGGTGGTGACAGCTCACCCGCCAGCCCACCCTAAAGCTCCTTGGTGTTGGCAGAGGCCCACTGGCCTGCCCACCCTGACACATTCCCCTGCGGTGCCAGTGGGTGGTGGCAGACCACCTGTCCACCCAGCCGCCCAAGCTTCCCAGTGGTGCCGGTGGCGCAGCCTGCCCAATCACTGCCCCGTGCATGCACCCAACCTCAAAATGTTCTTGGCTATACCGGAGGCAGCGGCCCACCCGCGTGCTGCCCTGCGCATGCGTGCCTAGCTTCATAAGGTTCCCGGTGATGCCAGTGGTGGTGGCCTGCCCGTGCACCACCCCCGCCTGCGCACCCAGCCCCACAAGCTTCCTGGCGGTGCTGGTGCTGGTGGCCCGCCCCTCACCCGCCCACCAAGCCCCACAAGCTTCTGCTCACTGGCCGGCCCACCCACCCAGCCCCCCAAGCTTCCCAGCAGTGTCAGTGTTGGTGGAAGATTTTTTTTAGAAAAAATTGGGGTGAAGGAGGGGGGCATCCAGCCACTCAGAATGGCCTGACGGGCCGGACTTTGGGCAGATGTGTTCTAAGCTCTTCTTAAAAATTGGAGAGGAACAAAGAGTGTCTATGCCATTTACAAGTTATAGATGAATTTCTATTCTGATCATTGAAAAGTGAAAAAAACATGTTGCTAATATATGTTGAAAACTACAGCAAGAAAATCCAAACCATTTTAAGCTGAATATAAAGCAATTAATGGGACTGTTTAACTGAATTTATTTATTTATTTATTTATTTATTTATTTAATATGCCACCCCATTAGTGCAAGAGTCCTAGCGGGTGATTTGAAAACAGGCTGAAACTACATATAGAAAATTAAACAAACATTTTGTAACAATACCAGTCAAATTCTCCAACATGTAATGTGGCCCTAAACCATGGATTTTTATTTATTTATTTGTTTGTTTCATTTTTATACCGCCCATCTACCGCCCAAACTTTTTATATAAGTGTCACCTGATCCAGGACACAATGAGTTACCAGTATAGGAGAGTCAAAAGCAGAGCAATCTGCTCAAATCTGCTCACACCAGGCACCAGTCTAGTTGTTGTGTTCTGGACACCAACCATGCACTAATCGCAATACTGTACTGAATATGGTACAGTTCTTGTACCAATTGCTATGCCATGTACTGTAGTAGGTTTGTCTGCTTAGAAAACAGTTCCTCCTGACAGTGTTGTTCATTTTGAACAATAAAATCTAAATGCTGGCCTTACTGTTGCATAAACAAGAAGCCTAGTGAATACTTGGAGTAGAGAAATATTCATTATACTTTTTGCAGGTGATAGATTTTCCTGCCGTACTGTTATAGAATTGGATTATATGTAGAATATGACATTTCAGAGATACAATTCATAATTGGTATGGTTATCTGCATATTCAGTCAGTCAGTCAGTCACTGATGCTATTTATAATTTATTTATTTATTATTATTTATATTTATATACCACCATGCGTCCAACATGCTACTTAGGAAGAGCAGAGGACAAGTACAAGTAGCTCCAGAGCTAATGAAGTGGCTGGGCCAAAGCTGAAAGGATGCTCAGCTGCAGATGTGCCTGGAAGAGAAAGGAAAGTCCAATGTTGCAAAGAAATATACTGCATAGAAACCTGGAATGTGAGATCTATGAACCAGGGTAAACTGGATGTGGTCAAACGTGAGATGGAAAGAATAAACATTGATATCCATGAATGGGTGAATTCAGTTCAGATGACCATCACATCTACTACTGTGGGCAAGAATCCCATAGAAGAAATGGAGTAGCCCTCATAGTCAACAATAGAGTGAGAAAAGCAGTGCTGGGATACAACCTAAAAAATGATAGAATGATTTCGGTACGATTCCAAGGCAGTCCTTTCAACATCACAGTAATCCAAGTTTATGCACCAACTACCGGTGCTGAAGAGTCTGAGATTGACCAATTTTATGAAGAACTTCTAGAAGTGACACCAAAAAAAGATGTTCTTCTCATCATAGGGGATTGGAATGCTAAAGTAGGGAGTCAAGTGATAAAAGGAATAACTGGCAAGTTTGGCCTTGAAGTTCCAAATGAAGCAGGGCAAAGGCTAACTGAGTTTTGTCAAGAGAACAAGCTGGTCATTGCAAATACTCTTTTCCAACAACACAAAAGGCGACTCTACACATGGACATCACCAGATGGACAATACCGGAATCAGATTGATTATGTTCTCTGCAGGCAAAGATGGAGGAGCTCTATACAGTCAGCAAAAACAAGACCTGGTGCTGACTGTGGCTCAGATCATCAGCTTCTTATTTCAAAATTCAAACTTAAACTGAAGAAAGTAGGGAAGACCACTGGGTCAGTCAGGTATAATCTAAGTCAAATCCCGTATGCGTACACAGTGGAAGTGAAGAATAGATTCAAAGAACTAGATTTGGTGGACAGAACTCCTGAAGAACTATGGATGGAGGCTTGTAACATTGTACAGGAGGCTGCAATGAAAACTAGACATGAGCACGACTTGGCGAAATTCTCGTTTCCGTTTCCGTTACGCAACGGAAACGGAAATGACAATTAAGCCATAAGAACTCGAACTCGAACCGCAAATGATAAATTGGGTCTGATTTGACTTTGTCGTTCATGGCATCGCGTGGCGATCACGCGATGCCAAGCGGCACAGAAAAAAAGTTTTAAAAATAAAAACAATCCTGATTTTTGGCCAACAAAGCAGGCGAAAATATGCCTGTCTGAGGGCACCTACCAGAGGGGTGGTTTATGGGGGGGTCCCCGGCCTCCCCCCCTCCTGTCCTGGGATGCTGGACCTGGTACCAGGCTGGGGGGGGCATCAGTCTCGTTGTCTCCATTTGCCATGCGGTGCGGGATCCAAAATGGCAACCGCAATATTTTTTTTGAAATCGTGGTCCAAAAACCCACCAAAGCACCACAGAAACATGCGAAAATTAGCTATTTTAAAAGCTTGAATTTTTACAGTAGCAGCAGTGGGTTTTTCTAGCAATAAAACGTCTCCATTGATTTTATTTTATTTTATTTTTATTTTTATTTTTTACACCTGCACAATGATGGGCTGGCCATGGGATGGGACCATGCAAATTTTTGGAGCCATTCCACCAATCGCATGGCCACTTGGCCAGGTTTTGACTGAGACTTCTGGGATGTGCCAGTCGGTCATAAAAAGCCCTCTATAACCCTAGCCCTAACCCTAACCCTAACCCATACACCAGTACACTGTCCTTCTTAGTGGGTCAGAGGCACCCAGAGGTGCAGCCCACTAACTCACCCTAACCTTACACATAATAACCCTAAGCCTAGCCCTTGCCCTAACCCCAACCCTAAGCCAGATCTGTACTCGCATTGCACTACACGCAAGTACACTGTCCTTCTTAGTGAGTCAGAGGGCGCCCAGCAGAGGCATTCTTTTCTCACCTCGCTCACAGTCCAAAGTTCCAAAAAACTCAAACCTGTACGCCAGTATGCTGTCCTTCTTGGTGAGCTAGAGGCACCCAAAAAGAGAGGTGCCTCTGCCAGTGCCACTTGGTACGCAATGGCTACACGGTCATGTACCCTTCCTTTTCCCTTTGTAGCGGGCCAGAGGAGGCACCCACCCCAGAGAGGTGCCTCCAGGAGCCTGCTACCCTACCCCCCCAAACCAGTACTAACGACAAACGACAAACGAAACGACAAATTTTTGAAAAATTTTGCGACAAACGGAAACGGGCCGAAACGGGCCGGCTCTGACACACGACAACTCGAAACGTCATTTTTCCTGGTTGTGCCCATCTCTAATGAAAACTATTCCAAAGAAAAGAAAATGCAAGAAAGCAAAGTGGTTGTCCAACGAGGCCCTACAAATAGCAGAGGAGAGAAGGGACGAAAAATGCAAGGGAGAAAAGGAAAGATACAGAAAATTGAATGCAGACTTCCAAAGAATAGCAAGGAGAGACAGGGCGGCCTTCTAGAATGAACAGTGCAAAGAAATAGAGAAAAAAAACAGAAAAGGAAAAACCAGAGATCTATTCAAGTAAACTAGAGATATTAAAGGGGCATTTCGTGCAAAGATGGATATGATAAAGGTAAAAAATGGTAGGGACCTAACTGAAGCAGAAGAGATCAAGAAGAGATGGCAAGAATATACAGAAGAATTATATCAGAAAGATCTGGATGTCCCTGATAACCAAGATAGCGTAGTTGCTGACCTGGAGCCAGACATCCTGGAAAGTGAAGTCAAGTGGGCCTTAGAAAGCATTGCAAACAACAAGGCCAGTGGAGGTGATGGCATTCCAGTTGAACTCTTTAAAATCTTAAAAGAGGATGCTGTAAAGGTGCTGCATACAATACGCCAGCAAATTTGGAAAACCCAGCAGTGGCCAGAGGATTAGAAAAGATTGGTCTACATCCCAATCCCAAAGAAAGGAAATGCCAAAGAATGCTCCAACTATCACACAATTGCACTCATTTCACATGTTAGCAAGGTTATGCTCAAAATTCTACAAGGCAGGCTTCAGCAGTATGTGGAAAGAGAACTTCCAGAGGTACAAGCTGGATTTCGAAGGGGCAGAGGAACTAGAGATCAAATCACCAACATGTGCTGGATTATAGAGAAAGCCAGAGAGTTCCAGAAAATATCTACTTCTGCTTCACTGACTATGCCAAAGCCTTTGACTGTGTAGGCCACAACAAACTATGGCAAGTCGTTAAAGGAATGGGAGTGCCTGACCACCTTATCTGTCTCCTAAGAAATCTATAAGTGGGACAAGCAGCAACCGTCAGAACTGGATATGGAACAACTGACTGGTTTAGAATTGGGAAAGGAGTGCGACAAGGCTGTATACTGTCACCTTGCCTATTTAACGTATATGCAGAGTACATCATGAGAAAGGCAGGTCTGGATGAATCACAAACCGGAATTAAGATTACTGGAAGAAATATCAACAACCTCAGATACGCAGATAATACTACTCTAATAGTGAGTGAGGAGGAATTAAAGAATCTCTTAATGAGGGTGAAAGAGGAGAGTGAAAAAAATGGGCTGAAGCTCAACAGCAATAAAACTAAGATCATGGCCACCGGTCCCATCACCTCCTGACAAATAGAAGGGGAAGAAATTGAGGCAATGACAGAGTTTATTTTTGGGGGCTCCTTGATCACTGCAGATGGCGACTGCAGCAACGAAATAAAAAGATGCCTGCTTCTTGGGAGGAAAGCAATGGCAAACCTAGATAGCATCCTAAAGAGCAGAGACATCATTTTGCCAACTGGTTTTTCCAGTAGTGATGTATGGAAGTGAAAGCTGAACTATAAAGAAGGTTGATCGCCGCAGAATTGATGCTTTTGAGCTGTGGTGCTGGAGGAGAGTCTTGAGAGTCCCCTGGACTGCAAGGAGATCAAACCTATCCATCCTAAAAGAAATCAACCCTGAATGTTCACTGGAAGGACAGATTGTGAAGCTGAGGCTCCAGTACTTTGGCCACCTCATGAGAAGAGAGGACTCCTTGGAAAAGTCCCTGATGTTGGGAAAGATTGAAGGCAAAAGGAAAGGAGGACGGCAGAGAATGAGATGGTTGGACGGTGTCATTGATGCAACCAATATGAATTTGAGAAGACTCCGGGAGGCAGTGGAGGATAGGAAGGCCTGGTGAGCTCTGGTCTATGGGGTCACAAAAAGTCGGACATGACTGAACGACTGAACAACCACCTGATTTTCCCAAAGGAACTCTGGACGGTGAACAATATTAAGTACTCTGTAGTAAAAGCAGACAAACAAATCTGCAACTAAAGCATATTAAAAATTCAGGAGTCCGAATCCAATAAGAATAATTATCAATACAAAAATACAAAATACAAAATATAAGCCCATAAAGGGCCCAGTCTCTATTTCATATACATGGGCCATGTGACTCAGGTCCTTGTTTGAAGTCCTTGCAAGTTCCAAAGACATACCTGCCTTATTTGAACTTGAACCATGGAGAAAGGTGATTAATTATGTTCTGTTAATTTAGGAACATTGCTGTGTTATGTGTTTGTGTTGTTGTGTATAAGGGTCTAAATGAAGAATAACTGAGGTCTGGTCAGGCATCCAGTTTGGGGTAGTCCCTGATGGCATAAATAAGCCCCCAGGATATTGGGAGTCTGCAAAGCAAAGCAAAGCAAAGCAAAGCAAAGCAAAGTGTTCAGTTATATACCGGGTAGTCTCCCAATTTTAATTACAGTGTGCAGGCTACACATTGCCCCCAGCAAGCTGGGTACTCATTTTACCGACCTCGGAAGGATGGAAGGCTGAGTGGATATTGAACCCAGGTCGTGAGCACAGTTTTACCTGCAGTACAGGCATTTAACCACTGCGCCACAAGGCTCCTACACCCCAAATATAGGTAGGATGTTATGACTTGATCTCTTTCAGTGGCTGCACTAAGCTTCATGATGCAGTTTCACTATACCTTTTAAAAATTCAATTCAAACTACAGAGATGTGAAAGGCTTTCTATTTCTACTATGCATTTTCCTTAATCTCTTAGCTCTTTGGAACCCAACACATGGGTCAAACTTTGAAAAAATTGTCCCTGCCAGCCCTTTGGAGGGATCAAGTTTGACACTTTTCAGAACATTCTTCTACATTTCTGTCACCACATAGGAGAGAGCTTGATATCATGTTATTTGCTGGAGGTTCTGCCTCTGCCCCATCCTTCAGCAAATCCATATGTCAGCATTGTCTATTTCATAACATAAGTTACCTTTCAGCTCATGCACTTCTCTGCAGATGCTGGATGCCACAGATATATCTCCATCACATTCTAACAAAAATACGACATGCTGTTTTTCTTAATTTAAAGGAAATTTCCACAATGCAAATTAGAGAAAGAAAATGATCTTGCAACATAGCCAGAAGGACATGTATTCTGTATTATGGATCAACCTGCAGGATCAGTAGGTAGATTCCATCCTGTTTTCTGCAGCAGGAAGTATGTAATGATTGTTGTTCATCATTGCAGTCGTGAGCATGATTGACTCTTCATGACCCCATGTCCATTGAGTTTTCTTGGCAGGAATACTAGGCAGCTCCATGTAATGATAGTACTGTTCTAATCATGAATTCTGGGGGAAGAACTCTGCTTCTAATAAGTATTAGGCTGAAGGCACAGAGTAACACCCTCCCCTGTCAAACAAAAATCTCATGGTGCTTAATTCCAAGGAAATGGATTTAGGTTTCAGATGTTTTGACCAAATGGCAAAAATAAAAAGCAAGCAATAAATTACATTGTTATGGGGAAAAGGTGATACTGAGCTTTTGATGCCAGTTTGTGACTTAAGTAATCCAGGTTCGGTTATTTGCTTTGTGCCAGACTTCCTGTGTGACTCGGGAAGCATTTTGTAGAAATTTTACTCCTAATCTTTTTTGTTTCCTCTCCTTGTTCCTGCAGTGGTTTCCTTTAAACCACACTTAAGCCCTTGCATCAGCAGTGGTTAATGGCATCTTAAGAACCCACTTATGGAAAATTTCAGAGTTTTCATTTACAGCATCCCTAGGTAGTCATTAAAGTTTGTGTTTCCGATCTATCGTGACAGGTACAAAGATGATGAGTCAGAATTGTTGCTAATCCACGTAATGGTATTGCATCATGTAATGGAGACGAAGCATAGCGGAGAAAGACATTTATTGAGTCATTTCATCTGAAGAGCAATTCATAAACATTAATTCTTCATTGTTCTCAGTGGGGAGGGGGAGGGAGAGAGAAGTATCTATATGTAGATGCAGGACAGAAGCCACTGTAGTAACTCAGCAAGGGATGGGTCTTTGTAGGGGTGTTATGATCTTTTATTTCACACTTGCTATAACTAATGTCCACATTGACAGGTGGAAGTATCATCACTCTTCTCAGTTTTCTTCTTTGTGTGTGTGTGTTTTTTTTTCCGGGGGGATACTGTTTACTTGGGTTTCTTACAGCACGAACTGAAAGTTTCCATGAATTTCCTCAGTGTTCTATTTCCCACGTGAAAATTGTTCATTCGCAGTTGCAAATGAGCAGCTAAACAGGCAGGCAACAGATACAATCAGCCCTTTAACAAAGCCATCTGAACCAGCTTCCTTATCATCACTGTATCTCAAAACAAAAAGGCAACTGGATCATTTTCCGTCCATATTCTGATGTATCATGAAGTACATTGTCATTGATGCACAGCAGTGATTTGAGTCTTACAATGGATTTTATGTTTTTAGGGAGGTACGTGACATTATCATGTACATGATCCTTCTGCCTCGCATTGCTGCTTCTTACTGAGGCTTGGAAAACTGAGCCATCTTCATATTTCAGTTTGGAAATGCCCTACATATCAAACCAAATGCTGAATGATCTCAGAAATACAATGGGGTCTGCTATGAGTTCACCTGTAAACCCCACTCACAACACCTGTGAGCCTGCCCAAACTAAGTCGGAGACAAACTCAGAGATGTAACCTTCTTGATTTTACTGAAGGTGCCTGTGCCTCCACTGAGAATCATGGTGGAAGCTATTTATCTTCTGGTGCAGAAACAGACCAAAATGTACAACTTTGCTGGTGTTACGCAAGAGGACCTCATCCATTGATCTACATGCTCTGTGCCACAGGAAGTCAGTCCTGTGTTGTGTAACTGCTTTGCCAGTTAAGTGTTGTGATGGACAGTAGGGGATGCAGAAAGAGCAGCACCTATTTCTTACTCTTGGAATATATACAGAGAATGTTCAGCCAATACATATTCCTCTATAAATGTTCAGGTACTCTTGCTTTTCATTGTACCTGGTCCTATTACTCCCCACAAGCACTGTGTCTTTGCACAAATGTTGTACTTAATCCTCTCTCTGATGTATTTCAATCTGTTTGAAATTGTAGCCTAACAGGAGTTCTTCACCCATATATTTGAGGGGCAACCAATTATTTTCCCATCTCCTGGGTATGCTGGTTTCCATTCCTACAATGAAATGATGTGGTAGTATTGTGAATGATGGCCGCTCCGCCAGTGACCCATTCATCCAGTGTGAAAACTTTGTGCCAATCCAGGTCCTTAGAAGCAGGGGCATGCAAGTTTATTTAAGCCTGCCCCTGCCTTCTTCGGCATCCTTATCTTCAGAGGCAATCAACCTACCCTCCCACCCTTACATTAGGGGAATGAAACTAGCTGGTTGCTACGGGGCTGGATGGGAATTTTTGGTGGGTACTTGAATTGGCCTTGAGTACTCACGTGTTTTCGCCCATCCCATTCTCCTTTCAGTGTAGGGATGGTTTTTCTTCTGTTACCACGGTTACAGCCCTGGCAGGTGGGTAGTGCAGGAGGTATGGATATTCAGTCATGGCCTTTGTAAGTCGCCTTAAAGTGCCATTCAGCCCTTGGATAATAAAACACCACAGTTAGGATTAGAATTAATACAGTTACCAAGTTCATTTCATGGTGAACCGAGGGCTGTTTTGGGGTGAGTAGATTCACTCAAGTTCAAAGGATGCTGAACAGGTGGGCGGCAAACTTTGGAGGAGTGAAGCTCACTGAATACACATTATTCAGATGGCATACCTCCTTGCACTATGGTTTGAGGTCCTTCCCCTTGGCAGTTCTTCTAGTTAAGCATAGTTATTAGTCAATAAAGTTGTGGCCCTATTATTCCCAACATGATGTTATCTCACCTCATTATTTCCAGGCTGGGTGGGCAATGGTTAGCTCCTCCCTCTGTACCATGAGAGGGTTGAGTGAGGAATTTTATGGGAGACATGGGATGGTCTACTGACAGAAACATTCCATTGGTGGTGGGACCTTCGTTGCTGTGGTTGTTATTTCCACTGAATGAAAGGGAAAGAGGAGACCCAGGCCTATTTGTTAGTCTGCCAGGCTTACATCAACTTGGACTGGCTCTAGAGATGGGCATGAAGTATGGTTCTTTTTTGCTTTGTTTTGCTTTGTTTGTTTTTGGCCTGCTTTGGCGCACCCACTGAGGCGTTACAAGGGCACTGCGTGCTTCCCTCCCTCACCTCTTCTGGATGATTGCTCACTCACCCAGCAGCAGTATGCGTCCTTCCTCTGTCTCCCCTGATGTCCACCAACTCAAATGAGGAGGCAGGGCCAGAAGCCCATGAGTCTGTCTCCAAGTGGACAATCATCCAGAGGAGGTGGGGGGGGAGTTCTCAGTGCCTATAGAGCACCTGTGTGTGCACTGGGCCATACTGGGCTAAATTGCCAAACTGCAGTTCATGCCTTTCTCTAAATGTCATGGCTCTCTCAATGGCAAGTTGGCTAGCACCACAAAACGTGCTTCCCTGTCCTGTAAAATTCCTCATCTTCAAGGGATATCTGGAAAAAAGCAGTGGGTTCAAAGAACAAGGAGGGAAGTTTTCAATAGGGAGAACTCCCACAGCAGTTAATGGCACAACCTGCCTCAAGAAGGAAATGAGGACTCTTTTGCTTTAGGTTTTTGAGAAGCATCTGGATGGCTACTTTTCAAGGATGCTTGATGGGTACTCATCTGTGCATCACCTGGGGTTGAGCTGGATAGTCTCGGAGGACCCCTGCAGCAGCTTGTTTGAATCCTCATTCTACAGGCTGTGTCATATGTGACAGAGCAGCACCAGAATCATTTCTCTCCATGGTCACCTATGGCAAGCATTAGATGCCCAGGATGCTGGTGTTGGTCATGCTGTTTGAGATCCAGCTGAAAACAGAAAGGAACGTTTGGGAACATTTTTAACTTTCTTCATGTAGAACAATTGTGATCGATATAATGAAAGAGCAATAATAAAAGAAATCTTCTCCAACACAATTCTTAATAATAGTAATAGTATAATAAGGCAAAATACGGTGTTTCTGCTTGAGGAAGTTTCATCTTTCAGCTCTAAAGCCAAATCCCATTGAGGGTATCATCTAAGCAGGGTGTTAATTTCATCTCTGTAATTATACAGATCCTCAAGAAATTCCCGCTGTCATTTCAATTGGATAAGGCATTCTTCATGGCCTATCTTAAGCTCCTGTGTAATATCATTGTGCTCTGATAGGCAGCTTCCAATATCTTCTTCCCTGGGGAAGAATGATGAAGTGATCTCTTTGTGTGTAGACTTACCACCCTTCTCCCCCACTCCTACTTTGAAACTGCCAATCTCTGCAAGGGTGGAAAGAACAGGAGGCAGACAACCGACTAAAAAGGCTCATTGCTCTGTTTGCCAGCAGTGAACATGTACAAAAACAAGCACCACCTCTTTATATCAGAGTCGGCAAAAAGAGGCATTCATATGTCTGCAACCCAATATTCACCAAACTTGGAAGTATTGTAGAGGTGAGTTGGGAGAAGCCTTGCTCTATGTTTCGTGTCTCTAGGTGCTTGGAGGCCACTTTACTAGGTGTGCCCTCTTTGAGAGTCCATAGTTCAGAGTTATAACCCCCAGTTAGAGATGGGCACGACTAGGGAAAATGACGTTTTTGAGTTGTCGTGTGTCGTAGGCAGTCCGTTTCGGCTCGTTTCCGTTTTTCGCGAAATTTCGCAAAAATTAGTCAGTTCGTTTTTTCATTTTTTCGTTGTCGTTAGTACTGGTTTGGGGGGATAGCGGGCTCCTGGAGGGAGCTGCAGGAGTCAGCCAGAGCCACAAGTGACGGACTGGCAGACCCTTTGCACCCGCTGTGTCTCACGTACTTGCATGTAGTGCAAGTTAGCGCAAGGGCTAGGGTTAGGCTAGTTACGGGTGAGGTTAGGGTGAGTATTGGGGTGCACCTCTGGGTGCCTCTCTGACCCACTTAGAAGGACAGTGTACTGGCGTATGGGTTAGGCTTAGGCTTAGGGTTCGGGTTTGGGCTACGATTAGTGGGCTGTTTATGCCCGATTGGCACATCCCAGAAGTCTCTGTGGTCAACCTGGCCAAGTGGCCATGCGATTGATGGAAAATTTGCATGGTCCACTCCCATGGGCAAGCCCATCCTTGCAAATGTGCAGGTGTAAAAAAATAAAATAAAATAAAATAAAATAAAATCAACGGAGACTCTTTTTTTGCAAGAAAAACCCACTGCTGCTACTGTAAAAATTCAAGCATTTAAAATAGCTAATTTTCGCATGTTTCTGTGGTGCTTTGGTGGGGTTTTGGGCAACGATTTCAAAAAAAAATATTGCGGTCGCCATTTTGGATCCCCCGCACTGCATGGCAAATGGATGCGCCCTCCCAGCCTGGTACCAGCAGCGCAGCAGTAGCAATAGCCAAGGAGGGGGCGGGGAAACCCCCCCCAAATAAAACACCCTTCTGGCCTGGTAGGTGCCCTCAGACAGTTTTCGCCTACTTTTAGGGCCGGGAATTGGTTTTTTTTAACTTTTAAAAACTTTTTTTCTGTGCCGCTTGGCATTGTGCGATTGCCGCGATGCAAGTAACGAGCACGACAAATCAGACCAAATTGTTCGTTCGTCGGTTCAAGCTCGAATTCTGGCGGAGTAATTCCCGTTACCATTTCCGTAGAGTAACGGATACGAGTAACGGAAACGGAAACAGGAATACCGCTAAGTCGTGCCCATCTCTACCCCCAGTTCTCACCAAAGTTTCAGGGCTTGTAGAAGAGAGTTAGGAGATACTTCCCTCCAAATTTGGTGTCTTTACATGAGAGCTGCCTAGATGCCCTAAGCACATCCGATCTTGCCTGATTTCGAAAACTAAGCAGGGTCAGCCCTGGTTAGTACTTGGATTGGAGACCACCAGGGAATACCAGGTGCTGTAGTCGCCTAGAGTAGGAACTGGCAAACCACTCCAGTATTCCTGGCAAGAAAACTCCATGGACATGGGGTCACAAGTAGTCGGTCATGACTGTAACGACACGACATAGGTGGCTTGAGGACTGTTTTATAGCATTTTAAATTAGAGACAAATCAATTTGTCCGTTCAGCACTGGAAATGTGTTGATTCAGTTTGTCAATTTGTCAGCCCAAATGAATCACGGACCACGACAAATCACCATTTTTTAACATTTGTCCCCATCTCTAGTGGTGACCATGTCCAGGACAACAGTACCATTACCAAACAATACAGCTAGTAGATAACGTTTTCATAACACTGTTAATTTGAAAAGTCCTTTGCAGTCTCTGTTTTGTTCTTTGCCACTGTTTGGAGAAGTTCACATTTTTAATATAAAAAATGGATTAAGGATGGCTGTACAGAGATTTCTACTTCCTTACCAAGTTAGAACAATTATGGCAGCCCTGTTGAAACTCCGCACATGTCCTCCATGGGCTTCTTGCTTTACATCCGAGTACTTCAACACACACACACACACTTCAGGTATACACCCTCCACTCAATAAAATTCCAATAAAGCTGTTATGCAGAGCTTGGAAATCCTGCTGGCCAGAGAGGCTGGAGGCTTCTGGGAATTGTATACCAAGGTAAATCTTACCTGCAGTTTCATACAAAGAATGTTACATGACTGGGAAGTGTTTGGTGTTCAAGGCAATTCAATTAATTTGTCCTTGAACTCCTATCATACCTCAATTGAGAACTACCATTTTGGACTGTATAATCTTTTGGCACAAATGGCCAAAGAAGTTTCACTGTTATAGTACAAATAATAAGTTTTCCAGGACGTACCTCATCCGACTTGCTCGATAAAAAAAAATCATAATTTCCCTTTGCCTTGAGTTTCTAGGTTTTATTCTGTTTTTCCATCCTTTGCAAGATTGGAGGCTAAGTTTCTTTTAGACTAGTTATCATCTGTGCTTCATTTATCCATTGCCAAGTACAGCAATTAATGTTAGCATATAGTAAAAATTCTTAATGGCCATCAGTTGCCATGTAAAGCGTTTGTGCCTTGCTTATTGTACACAACACAGAAGGAGGAAGTAATGCAACCTGTATTTTATTACTTTGGATCAGACGTGCCAGAGGTTTTCCAAACTTCAGATTCAACTGAAAGCAGCTGTTCAGGAGAAAAAAATCATTACATTATACCTTAAGCTACAAAACCCCAATTTAATGGTGACATTTTATTTTATTCAGATGGTCCTGTTCTTTATTCCGTCAAAACCAGTAAAACTAGTGGAAATTGTATCTGGATGAAATCACGCCAAGGTGAAAGGTCTATGACTGGAAACATTCCTTCAAGATTATACAGGGTTATAATCAAGTGCGAGAGCCACACTAACAGGGGCAAAGGTCCCCATAGTGACAGGAAGCAATATTACATCATTCAGCCTCATATATAAGAAAACATGCTGACCCCTAACTTAGAGCCTGTTAGTAGATGATTGAAGAGCAATGAGAATAAAGGGCTGTCTAAAATAAATACAAACGCCAATGCATGTTTGGCTACCAATCATCTTGTTCTGTAAAAATCAAATCAAGTGTTCCATTACATCCTTCACATTCTGTGGCAGGAGGGATAACCCTGTGGTTGCTAAAGCTCAATGTCCATCACTCAGTGTAGCATATGGGGAAGCATGATGGAAGCTGGAAGGTCATTGGCTACTCATCACTTGGAAATATGACAGGGAGTGGAAAGTTCTGAATAACTGTACAGAGGGGGAGCACTGCTGGTATATGGGTGATCAAGATGGTGGTAGGAATTTCTGGGAAAGTTATAAGAGAGGCAGTGGTTCTATTGCATTTCCTTGTCACTGCTCAACCATGGTAGCACAGCTGGGAAACTAAAGTTTCTCTGGTGTTTTTTTCTGACCTGACATGGTTGCTTGACATCCTCTTCTGCCCAGGTCTTCCTCCAAGTGATAACAACTAAGTTGTTCCTTCTCAGTCAATCACCTTGTTTTTCTAGGTCCCAGTCATAGATCCCACAATCCTTCTCAGCATCATAAGAATGAACATTCAGAGTAATGAAAACCAGAGCATTGGTTCAGATACTGTACATATGGACCATGATTGTTGAGAAAGAAACATAAATTGAGAAGTTGGGCAAAAAAGAACTCTGGAGTTCCTTGAATTGCCACACTACTTTCAGGTAAGCAGATAGGATGAATGTGATATATGTCAGTCCCTGGCTTTATTGGATGTTCCAAAGATCTGTACTGCCAGTGATTGCATCTTTGTATCAGTAAGGCTTGTCATAATCTGCAACTTGATTTGTACCTTGCCACAAGTAATTGCAATATCCAGTTATTTTGTTTTGCTTAAATGAAGCAGCTTTTTCCCACAAAGAAGCAGAAAAGAACAATTAACACTCTTTTCTGTCACTCTCTCTAAATTTGATGTAGAGGATGGGTGAATCCTGTGGAATGGATTTTCAACAGGGGAGGAAGTATCATCGCTAATGCCAGATGAATCTGTACATTTCACTTTTTTTCATTGTTTTAATAAGGGTATACCAAGTTCTTTCCATTTCACTTTTCAAGAAATCTGTAAAGTTTAGTATCTTCTTAAAGGAAAACAAATATTCTCTAAACTGCACCACTAATGGTACCTCCGGAATCTTGGAAAGTACGGTGCAGGGGTTCTTTGCCTCCCCTGCTCGAAGGAAGCATGAAATGGTGGTGCTGGGATCCATTGCCCCCCCCATGGCGAGAGACCACACAAGACAATTATATGGGTTGAACTAGGGCCACAATTTATTTAACAACACAACATTAATGCATAACAACAACATAACCTTTGAGGGGCCTGCTGAGGCGCAGGTTAGAGTCGGCACAGAGGGTCTCCCCGGACCCTACCGACTAAAGAGCACAAGGGCGAGTCATACCCCCTGCAGATCTGCTACCCCAGCAGATCTGCAGGGCCGGCAAATTCCCACCCCTTGCCTGGGTCCCCCGGGAGCTTTACCTGCCCCCCACGGCCCAAGCAAGGCCTGCTAGGGCATCCATCCCCTGCGCTGTGACCTCTCAATCCGCAGCAAACAGAGTAGCATGCCCCACAGGGGATCTCAGAATTTAACTCACGGGCTCTAACCCCCCAGTGCTACCGCCAGTGTGACCAATACCAGTGTTGCCCTACTAGCCCAACCCCCCAAGCACCAGCATGGGATTGGCGAAAAATCCTCCTTCCACACAGCCAATCTGGGAAGGAGGCAAAAATTCCTATCCGGTCCAAATTGTGGCCAGATAAACTCATGCTGGTACTAACAAAGCGGTGGGTGGGCGGGGACGCTTCACGATGAAAGAGGCTTGGGCCTGGGCGGGCACAGCCTTTATAGGACTGCCCTGCCCAGGCCAGGAGCTCTCGCTGCCTCCCTCTCGCGAGGCTTCACGTGGGGGGGCAAAGAAGCTCCGCAAGCTGACAAGCGGTGGCGGAGCCAACCTTGCCCCCCCATGGCAAAAGACCACACAAGACAATTATATGGGTTGAACTAGGGCCACACTTTATTTAACAACACAACATTAATACGTAACAACCGCCCGCCAGAAAGAAAGAAAGAAAGAAAGAAAGAAAGAAAGAAAACATAACCTTTGAGCGGCCTGCTGAGGAAAGAAAGAAGGAGGGAGAAGGAGGAAGGGAGGAAGGTTAAAGGAAGGAGGGAGGGAAAGAAAAGAAAGGGAGAGAAGAGTGAGGGAGAGAGAGGAAGAACGAAAGAAGGGGGAGGAAGGAAGGAAGAAAGAAAATGAGTAAGAAAGGAAGAAAAAGAAAGGGAGGGAGGGATGGAAGGAAGGAAATAAAGAAAGAAAGAAGGGAGAGGAGAGGAGAGAGGAAAAAAGAAAAAGAAAAGGGGGAAAAGAAGAAGAAAGGAGAGTGGGAGGAAGGAAGGAGAGGAGGAGGAGGGAGGGAGGAAGAAAGAAAGAAAGAAAGAAAAAGAAAGAAAGAAAGAAAGAAAGAAAGGCACAGAGGGTCTCCTGGACCCGACTAAAGAGCACAAGGGAAGGAAGGAAGGAAGGAAGGTCATATCCCCTGCAGATCTGCTACCCCAGCAGATCTGCAGGGCCAGCAAATTCCCACCCCTTGCCTGGGTCCCCCGGCAGCTTTACCTGCTCCCCATGGCCCAAGCAAGGCCTGCTAGGGCATCCATCCCATGCACTGTGACCTCTCAATCCACAGCGAACAGAGTAGCAGGCCCCACAGGGGATCTCAGAATTTAACTCGCCAGCTCTAACCCCCCCAGTGCTACCGCCACAGTCAGGGACCTAGCAATGCTATGCCCCCTGACTCCCCCTCCAGCCCTCAAGCCACAAGCTGAAACAGGCCCCTCAAAATATCATCCAGAAAAATTTCCAACCCCATATCAGAGAGTTGTACACCATCACCTCGATATAACTCCGGCTGGGACAAGGTGACCCTATGCTTGCAGGACATTTTGATCTTCCTTGGACAGTTATCAACCTTGACTTTGTCTGGCTCATCTTATGACTAAGGATTATCTCTGTTGTCTGTTTTGTAGTCAGTTCTCAAGCCTTTGTGCTGGTAATTTATCCTTTCTGCAGGTATGTCTACTTCTGTTTATATAGATGCTTTAAAATAAGATGGAGACACAAGCAGCCCTCCTGGCATGGTTGAACTCTCATTCCCATCAACCCTTGCCATTTTGGCCAATGACATGGGATGATAAGTAAGCAGAGTTCATCAGCATGGCGAGGGATAAACATGTTCCCTACCGTTGTTTTAGAACAGACTTTGTGGGTTTTAATAGTGACCCGTGCTTTCCTAATTTTGTAACTGTTGGATTCTAGGGTTCAAAGAGTGTTCCTTGATTACCAGAAAATTGAAATAGAAGTGTTTTACTCATTATTCATTCAGTAGACTTATGTCCTATCTTTTCTCCAAAGCAGGGCACCTGACATAAATTTCCATCTCCCGTTTTAAACTCACAACCTTGCAACATGGTTTAGGTGATTACGCAATCACCTTCAAGCACATGTGGCAATTTGAACCCAGACTTCCTTATTCCTAATCCAATATTCTCTCCCTTACACCATGACTGGCATCCAAATACCAACACACACAAAAAGTCATAAAAGCTTTGGCTTCCAACAAACACTCTCCACTCCTTTTGTTCAAGCTGGAAGCAACCCCTACCAAACGAGTAACTTGTCAACTTGCTGTTCAGAAATTTATCATGGTGTCATCACAACCACTTAATTCCCTGCTACCTTTCAATGGGTTTGCTGAAATGAACAGGAAGAGCTCTAGTGAAGTCTTTTATAGTTGCCTACTGGTTAGGAACTAATAAGGTCCACAAAGCACCCTAGAATTCTATTCAACTACTCACCCTGATAGACTGTTGGTTCTGCCCACTGACCAAGATGAATGCACAAAGAGAAAGTACGATTCTCTCTGCCCATCTGATTTCAGAGAGCAGTCAGCCAAAACAGATTCCAGTGTAAATGGAGCAAACTCAAAATGGTCTTCCTATGGGAAGAATGCAACCGGTTGATAGCATCAGAAGCAAAAACAAATGTAGTCTATTGTCCCACATTTTCCTAAGTAGTAATGAGGATTGCTGCTTCCACACTCTGTTTGTGATCTTCCCAGAGACAAACATCTGGGAAAGGCTGGAAACAGAATGAAGGGCTACATACATTAAGTGTTTGGTATGGCATTTGAATGATACCAAATGGATTATCAGGACTTTTCTTGTATTCTAAGGATTTGATTATTATTTTTACAGCATGGAAAAAAGAAGTTTTGTAAAATAGCTTATTGTAAATTTCAGACATCAGTGCCCTACCATATATCAGAGTAGAACGTAACACATGGGAACAAAACAAACCTTTGTTAAAATTACATATGTGTCTCACACACACATGCATCAGATTCTGCAGTATATGACACACACACTCGGCACAACTGGCAGTGGTATGATCATTTAAATCCACATGGTAGCCACTGCATCTAATGCAACTGCAGTGCAGAGAAACTGCTATGCACAAACGGTTTCAAGCAGAATTCTTGTAGTGATAAGAGGTGGAGGCATTTCAAAGTGTGCAACCCTAAATCAGAATGACAAACACGTGGAATTACATGAGTGGCCTGGGAGCATCTGTGATCTTTCCATGTGCTACATTACCTGTTCAATTCAACTGCCATGGCTTGGTTGAGTCAACATGAGAGTCCCACTTTCCCCTGTGGATACATGATGTAGAGCAAAAGTAAGAGAGGTTTATTATTAAGGAGTTGGAGGAGTTAACAAAACCCAGAAAAGGCAAGAATCCTTTTATGATATAATGGTTGTTCCCTGACATATTGGTGCATATTGGAGCATCTGAAGAAATGTGAACCAACCTGCTTCTTGAAATGAACTAGCACTGTGCCAGGTTGGAAGAAATAAATTACAGGACAATGTCTCAAATCCAATTTTTCCAATGGCTGCTCCACTGGAGACTAAGTTCCACGGATTGGGCTTCTTTGCCTGCCTGAATGGATTCTGGTGTGAAAACATGCTAGCAAGGGGACATGCTAGCTGCAGAGGTGAGGCAGCTTATAAAAAGCCTGCCCACGTTGAGATCAGTGTCCCTTTTTCTCTGGTGTTGTTCCTTCCATCCCACCCTATAGGGCAAAAGAATGAGATTAGCTGGTGGTGTAAGGGCCAAATGGGAATTTTTGGCTTTCAATCAGATTGGCCGAGATTGACAGTGAGTTTTTGCCTATCCCATTCTCTCTCCTAGGTGGTGGGTAGTATATGGTTCTTGTGGTCACAATTTGGTGAGTAGCGCAAGAGGTGACAGAGATCGAGTGCTCCGTGGTAAGACACCCATAAAGTATTTGGCAGCCCTCATACAATATTTGAAAGAAGAACTAGGAGATAAGCAATAATAAGGGAATAGGTTTGAAGCTACGGTTAAACAACATTGGACCTGATGGCTGCCCTAGTGTCCTTTGATTTACAGAGTTCAGGAGGGTGCTGAACAGGTGGGCAGCGCCCTTCTGAATGAAGAAATCACTGAATCTGTGCATGGCTGGAAGTCAAGGAGATTCCAGCCCCTTACCTGCTTGCACTTCATTCAGCCCCCCTTATCCGAAGGAAAGTTGGATGATTAAAAGTCTAACAACTTTTAAGTCTCTTGCCTAAAACCAGGCATGGGCTGGAAGTCAGCTGTCTATATGGCTTCATGCATTATTCTACATTAAAACTTTTGTGATAAATGAGCATAAGAAAACAACAATGTTTAAAGACATTCTTTTTTACTTTAGGAATCTATATCCCTTAGGAATCTACACCTCCTTAGAACGTATTAACAAAGTATGCTTATGTGGCCATGGGTGAGTAATGATGTCATGGAATACTGTAGAGAAATAACATGGATACACAGAAGCTGCAGCAATTTGACTCTAAAGCAGCAGGTAAGTGTTCCTGTATGCTTATGGAATTATTACTTTAGTGTCTCTCTCTCTCTCTCTCTCTCTCTCTCTCTCTCTCTCTCTCTCTCATATGTTTGATTTTGTACATGTGTTTTCCATGTTTGATCACAGTCCACAATGTATCTCACAGATACATAGAAAAATGCTTATGGACAGAATGATTGGTTGCAGTCTCCCCAGACTTAAAATTTGACTGATTCCAGATGATAGCTCTTCTAATTTTCCAATATGCATATGAATATAAAAAGACGCAGATATGTTTTCTTCCCCTACTTTATATTAAAACCAGCCTTTAGATCTATAAATCCGCTCACTTAAAAATGAAATTGTGCATTGTTGAAAACCTAAAGGAAAACTGTATTTCATTTGCTTGCTGTGCAAGCTATCAAAGTTCTTGGAGGAGTAACCTAAAGATTTATTTAAACAAATTGGATTATGATCTATTGCAAAACAACAAGATCATAAGGACCTACCAAGCCCAATACTGGATTTCATTTACAAACTGCATCTGAGCAGAGAAGATAATGGATTCTGAAAGTTCATAATGAGTACCATGATTTCTCCGGTGTTTTTTATCATTTCAGTCTTCCTGTCTCTCCTCTTCACTCCAGTCCATCGAACTCCCATTCATTGGAACAATGGCTGGATCAAACAGGATGTCAGAAAAATCCTCTTACCTCAGCACTGTTGTTATTCTTAACAAGCAAGAGTGCCCTCCCTGTTAAAAAAAAAATCCTCTGACACTGTTGACCGGAATGAACTTTTTCTGCATTCCACTTGCATTTATCCTTATAAGCCTCTTCTTCTTCTGCTCGCATGACTCCAAATGACAAATCTTTTGGAGCTGATCCCTATATTCACCCATAAGAAATAATGCTTAAAGGTCTTAAACCTGAGCTGCACAAACAGTATGAAGGGGATTTATTCTCACTGGAAAGAGGTAGCCCAGTAGCTGAGAAACTAAGTGTTGAAACGAAGCTTTCCCATTTCAAATCACCTCTGCTGTCAGGCCAACAAAATGTTACAGAGACAAAATGCTATCTTTGGATAGTGTACAATGCCAAGATGGGGAAAATGTCCAGTCTTTTGTTCTCACAAATACCGAGCAAATGAAGAAAGGGCTTGCTTCTCTTATATATATAAAGAGAAATTGCAGATGTTGGTAGATTATATAAAATGAATTAAAATTAATTTCTTAATTTCTCAATTGTTCTGGCTATATTCAATAATTAATTGTATTCCTCACAGGGACACACTCCTGTTGTACTTGCCGTCTGAACCACCACCACCACCATATTTCATCAAATAACAACCAATTTATGGTTTTGGAAGAGTTAGCCATGTGAGTCAGTGCAAGAATTTCAGGCAAAATTCAAAGAAACAAAACAGAACAAAAGATAAAAACATCTGGCACCTTAAATACTAACTATTATATTTATGGCAATCCTTTCCAAGACTAGGAAGAGGTTGAAAATTTGTCAAGATGCATGCTGAAACTGTGCACCATGCTCAAGGCTATGTGGACTACCTGTTTTCCTAGAACGCACAGTGAGGAATTGAATACCCATACCTAACTCATTGAGAAATGAGGAGCTTTTCGGAGGGGGGGGACAAGTTGATGAATTGAATTTAGCACCAGCATGACTGAATTTATAGTAGGGCTGTGCATCAAGTCCAAGCCAAATTGCACCAATTTGTATGACATCAAGATTGAAGCATACTGATGGACTCATTCTGTTCTGAATTGAAGTGAACTGATTCACAAATTTTCCGCAGTTCCAGGACACAAACTGAATTCGACAGAAAAGAAATCACGTCAAATTGCTAGATGACTACCAAGCAAACAGCATAAAATTATCCTCTTGAAATGTAGCACATTGACTACTCTTTTCAGGGTCTTTCACATCTATAAACATCATACACATCAAAGTGAAACCAGAACAGGTATAGTCATTTTGAATGTCAAGTCCAATGATTTACAAATTTGCAATTTATGTTTGGGGCTGTGGCATAGAATAAAGAAAAATGTTGAATCTGAAGTAGTTCAAATTCTCAAAAGTACCACCACCACTATTATCTTAGAACTGGGAAGCTGGAAGGACCCTATGGATCAGCAAGTCCAGACACTGTCAAGGAGGCACAGTGGAGGGAATTAAACTTATAATAATAAAGTCTATCTATATCAGGGTTTCGTGTGATTGATTAACTTTTTTTGGACACTGCAAAAAAAAATCCTAAGGTGGTGCACACCATCAAAATCATAGATAACAATAGGAAACATACTAATAACTTCTGGAACATTCTTTTGTTTGAGTTGATTGTTTTGGAATTTTGTGCTATGCTGGCTTATGGTCTTCAGCTCATTTAAGAAAATGGCACTTCCACTGGGTGTAGTTCTGATGCAAGGGTTCTTTGTCTCCCCTCCCTAGCTGGAATGGGAATGAGATTAGTTGGTTGCTTTGGGCCTGGATGTGAATTTTTGGCTGTTACACTGATTGGTTTTGGGTTGCAGTGAATTTTCACCCATTCCATTCTCACTCTGTATTTTCACGAGGAATGTAATAGTGGGTAGTGCTAGAGGTAGTTAATGCAGGTAGTTAATGAGTTTTGATTAAAAGACATCCTCTGGGATGTGAGGCAGCCCTCATTGCATAGGATGTAGTGATCAAACTATAGGAATGTAGCATAACAAGATCATACAGATGATTACTAAGGATGGTGTCCAGGGCTGCCTCAGGAGAGAGTAGACCTCTAGAGTTCTGGAGAGTGCTGAACTGGTGGGCATCACCCTCTTGAGTTAAGATAGTCTCCAGGCCCAAAACCTCTTCGCACTACATTCAGGACCCCTTGTAGGAGGTTAAATTTGATCTGAATTATTATAATATTTATTTATTTATTTTTGCATTTATATCCTGGTCCCATTTCCCAAAGGGAACTCTGGGCGGTTCACACAAAAGTTAAAACAAACATCAGTAAAAACAATATAAAATGGCATGGGCAGGAGGCAAAAACTGGGCGACCATGAATTTGGAAAAAAAAAAAAACAGAATAAGAAAGCCTGATGCCACATTAGCCATCGCCAAAGGCATCTCTGAACAGCCAGGTTTTAAGGGCCTTCCTAAAGGATGCCAGTGTGGGAGCCTGGCGTATCTCACTGGGTAGCTTATTCCAAAGGGATGGTCCCGCCACCAAGAAGGCCTGTTTCCGAGTTGCTACTTTACGGGCCTCTCTCGGGGTGGCCACCCGGAGAGAGAAAGCCATTGAGGATCGGGTGGGTCGGGCCGGCTCTAATCATAGGGAGATACGCTCTGCCAGATAATCAGGACCCAGGCCATGGAGGGTTTTGTAAACCAAAACCAACACCTTGAATCTTATTCGGGAGGCAACGGGTAGCCAATGCAGGCAGGCCAGAATGTGGGTCATGTGGTCAAACCTACCCGCACCAACCACCAACCTGGCTGCCGCATTCTGCACCTGCAGCAGTCGCCGAACAAGGTTCAAGGGGAGCCCCATGTAGAGAGTGTTGCAGTAGTCTACCCTTGACATGACCAGCGCCTGCACCACTGTCCTCAGAGAGTCCCCATCGAGGTACAGGTACTGGGCGATAAGCCTAAGATGGTAAAAGGCTGACCTGGTCACGGCTGCCACCTGGGATTCCAGGGACAAATCCGGATCCAGGACGACACCCAGATGCCTCACTCATTCCGCAAGCTGGAGGGCGGACCCACCCAAGCTGGGAAGAGGGTGACAGTACCCGTCCGGGCTTCCTCCGAAGAACAGAACCTCAGTCTTCCCAGGGTTCAACCTGTGCCTGTTGGTCTTGGTCCAGTCCAATACTGCAGCCAGACAGCGGTCAAGGATCTGGATGGCCTCCACTGTTTTTCCTTTTGGGGGGCATTATAAGCACTACTGTGGCCTGGGAGGGGGGTCTGGCCTGAAATGGCTACCAATAAGAAAAGTATATGAAATACCTATGCACACGTGTACCCCCTTATACCACTACAGCAATTTGTTTTCCATGTATATCTATCTAATGCCTTCTCTCTGTCTCCCTCTTCTTCTTCTTCTTCTTCTTCTTCTTCTTCTTCTTCTTCTTCTTCTTCTTCTTCTTCTTCTTCTTCTTCTTCTTCTTCTTCTTCTTCTTCTTCTTCTTCCTTTTTTTATAAACCAGTAAATCCCAAAGTCAACTGCCTCATACCTTCTAAGAACACACAGTAACTCCTTGCAGCACCAATGAAGCAAAGTTCTAAATGCAGGGGGGGGGAGGAACATGGGGGGGAGTGCTGCCCCCAGAAATAATAAACAACCAATCTGTCAGCCAAGTTCCGTCATCCCTTCTGCACCCCCACCCAAAGCCACCTCACCTTTCCACCTTAGCTCGCATCCTGCTTATGCCCCCCCACCCCACCCACCCTCAGACCTCGCAGGAGGCTCGTACACCACCCAACCCCCTCCCCCCAAAAAAACTACTCCCCCTTTCCCCATGACAAGCTGCCACTATTTCTCCTCCCCTAAAGGTGTTCTCAATCACCCCTTGTGCAAACCATCCAGGCAGTGCCAATACACCACCTGCACCAAACAGAGCTCCCCAACCATGTGGTGCAGCGAAACCAAAATTGCTTCTTGCTGCCCTGCTGAGCTCTGTTAGTCTCAGTGGCACTGAGGCAAAAATACTAACAAAAGGTTGCCTCCGCCACCGCTGGTCGGCTTGCGGAGCTTCTTTGCCTCCACCACCACCATTTCGCGGTTCAGGTATCGCGGTCCCGCTGGCGGTACCTGCACCGTGGGGGGAGGCATCTGGTCGCTCCGTGCACTCCCCCCGCACCTCTGAGAAGCCTAGGGGGCGGGGGCGGCGGGGGGTGATAGTGTCGCTCTCCATCGCCCCCCTGGGTGCTGCCGCACGGGAGGGCTGTGGGGAGGGCTGGTGTCCCTCTCTGCCCCCAGGAGCCTCCGGAGTGCCTCGGAGCTGTGCGGGAGGGCTGCGGGGATGGCCGGTGTCCCTCTCCGCAGCCTGGTTGCAGGGTTCATCCTACCCATACAGCAGCTGAATTTGTTGCAATAGCCTCAACTCCATCTCCCATCAACAG
Organism: Phrynocephalus forsythii; assembly: GCA_029282475.1. Classification (NCBI taxonomy): domain Eukaryota; kingdom Metazoa; phylum Chordata; class Lepidosauria; order Squamata; family Agamidae; genus Phrynocephalus; species Phrynocephalus forsythii. The sequence goes on along the minus strand of JAPFRF010000006.1, from coordinate 16,216,025 downwards.
GTAAATGATATGAAGGAAGCTCTTAGCTTTTATTTACAAACCTCACCTTCTAAGACAGGCATATCCAAACTTCAGTCCTCCAAATGTTTTAGACAGCAACTCCCACAGTCCTTTGCCACTGGCAATCTAAGCTTAGAAATCTGTGAGTTTTGGTCCAAAACATCAGGAAGGCTGAAGTTTGGACATGCCTGCTCTAAGAGGTTATGGTTATCTTTAAATACAAGGCAGGGGCTCTCCTAGACTTCATTTATGTGTAAAAAAAGAAGGGTGACTTTTGTTTGCCACTATTCTTTTGAAGCATTAGAAGCCTTGTTTACAAGCGGAAATGGGGCATTTTTTTCTCCTGTCATTGTAAGTGCAATGGTGGAAGTTGAAAGGACGGTGCCTGCAAAAACAGCATTGGCTTTGTAGCTGTGTTCCATGAATCTGATGAGGTTTAAGACAGAGTGGATTCAATAGTGAAGAGCAGTGTGCTGCTGAGGGCCTAAAGGATGTCTTCCATCAGGAAAGGAAAAATGATTATATACTAGTGTCTGTCAGTCTGTCTGTACAAAAAGTATTTCTGCATGAGCAAATGGTTTTAAAAGGAAGCTAGAAGACTAATGAAATAACAAAGGACTTTCTTTGGGAAAACGGCAGTGAAGCTCATTCACACTCTGTTTCTCCTTAGACTAATTGGAAACAAAATAATGCCCATGTCAGATAGCAGGCGTGCATGACTAAAAGAAAGAGCATTGTGGTGAGAATTATAATGTGTGTGTTTTTAATGGGATCAGTTGCCAAACACATCTGAAAGGGATAATGAAACAGGAAACCATGCTCAAGTACAATCAGGTTTTTTCTTCTTCATATGTCTAGTCCAGGCCTTTGTTTTATGAATTGTGTACTTTTATAATGATCTTTTCCACATTCTAGTCACAAAAGCTTTGCTATTCCTAAGAACAATATGGTCCTTCGTTTTGCCAGTTATTTGTGGACTGTTATTGCTTTGATTATATTCAACCATGTGAAGAGTTGAAAGCACTTTGTGAACTGTGTGGACTTGATAGACCTACTAATTTTCCTGCTTGCCAGAAATTGCTGTAACAGGATGGGACAGTGGATGGTAGGAATCCATTGTTTTGAAAACTATAGGGAATGGCAAAGGAGTGTCATTCAGGTCAGTGTGTCAAACCTTCATAACCTGGAATAGGATAGAACCCAATGTGAAGTGACTTAGCAAAAGGGAGACTTTGAACCACATCATATAAATCCATGGCAATGAAGAAGCTGCTTCCTTACCAGGGAGTAAAAACAGAAGTTATCTGCTAGTTTCAATTTTTTTCACATTTGCTTTTATAAACAAGCAAGCAAGCAAAGTCTGAGTTCTCTCCATTCCTGAGAAGAGAAATATTTGTGAATTTCGATGAATTCTTACAAAAACACCTTGATGGTTTATGACCAGAATAAAATGCTGCAAAATGGTGACATCCATTACAACCTTCAGTAGTAGTAGTAGTAGTAGTAGTAGTAGTAGTAGTAGTAGTAGTAGTAGTAGTAGTAGTAGTAGTAGAAGAAGAAGAAGAAGAAGAAGAAGAAGAAGAAGAAGAAGAAGAAGAAGAAGATGATGCATATGTGAATATTTAACAGATACTTTTTTTTTGTTAAAACATGTTTCCGTTATATAATACCAATCAATGCTTTTATCATTTTGATTGACTGTGTCCATATTTTTAGTAATAATGCTCCATCAAATAAATTCAGTATAAGTCAATATGACAAGTTGATATAATGACTCTTTTCGGGGTTTTCTCGGTAGACAGTACTCCAAAGTAGATTGACATTTCCTTCTTTTTTCTTTTGGGGAACCCTGAGATTGTGCATTTTGTGAAGGCCACACAGGATGACTGTTCTGCAGGAGGGCAGAGTGAAGAATAGAGATGGGCATGAACCACTGGTCCAGCCATTTGTGCTTGCTTGTACAGCAGCCAAACAGCTGCCCATTCAGAGGAAGTGCACAGAAGAGACAGGGAAGGGAAGCCAGACTGCTGCATCTGAGTGGGCACCCACTGGAGGAGATGAGGTTCTGAAGTAACCAACACCTGTTTGGTCACTAAACAAATGGATGTGAACTGCCAAAACAGTGGGTTGTCCTGATCTGTAATGGGGAATAAAACTCCCAACCTCTGACTCTGCATTTGATACATAACCCATTGAGCTATCCAGGTCACCAAAAGTGAAATTAAAAAGTCTGCTGCTTATATATCACCCCATAGCCCTTAAAGCAATTTCTGGGCAGTTCAAAATTTGATTATACAGGCTATACATTGCCTCTCGCCCCTGGCTGTTTCAGTGAGCTGGGTACTCATTTCACCAACCCCAGTAGGATGGAAGGCTGAGTCAACCTTGAGGTAACTACCTGGGATTGAAGCCTGGGCCATGAACACAGTTTTGACTGCAACCACTGAGCTACCAGGCTTGCACCCTGTTGAAGTTCATATCAAAAAAGATGTGAAAGAAAACTTCCATTCATACCTTTTAGGATGCAAGGAGGGGAAGGTACGTATTGAATATGATAGAACAGGGCAGAAATTAGCTACCCATTCAGTGTATGGATGTGGTTAATTAGGGATAAATTAGTGTCCCTTAACTTAACAACAGGGATGTTTTCATAAAAGTAAAATGAAGTAGACCCCATAATGTAAACCACCTTGAGCTGTTTGGACCAGGCATGGGCTACAAGTGTGATAAACAAAGCTAAAATTGTAAACAATAAAACTGAAAGCACTTGAGGAAGTAAAGGACACATAAAAATAAAGGCTGAGTTACAAAAGATTCATTCTCTCCATTTTCATCGTTTCACTCCAGAATGCCATATTGTTGCCAGCATCAGGTGTTCGGTATATGAGGGCAGAAAAGGTTCCCTTCATGAGATCAAGCTCTTTGCAGTCGCTGTGCTTTTGAAGTGGTATGAATAATTCCCGGCTTAGAGCAAATGGTCAGGCTGCTCCAGCTGTGTGGCCCTGTGAGCATGATATAGTGATATAGCAGCGTTCCACTGCTAACCTTATCAAGAGAAGGGAGGGGAAGCCAGGGGTGGTTGGTAAAGATTTACTTTCCCAAACATGCCCCTTGTTTGCTTGCACAAATGGCCACAAGGAGAGATGGTGGGTGACCTGCTGTTCTCAGTTCAGACAAGTTACAAAAGGAGAAAAGAAAAATGGCATGCCCGGGTCACTGTCAAATGAACTCTGCATTCATCAAGTTAAAAAAAAGATGGATGCATTTGTGGCTACTGTTGTCCTTTGCAATTCCACTGTGCCCTTTGCCTTGAGGGAAGAAATGACATGTGCTCTATAAGGGAACAACTGTACTCATTCCAGTTTTTATTTTTCTCCCCTCGGCTGTTTTAACTACCAGAGGCCTGCTGCCTCTGCACAAAGCCTGTGTCTTAGCTGAGAGGGATGTGCAGAAGCAGCTAACAGGGAGCCAGTGGGGATGCCTCTTAATTTTTTAAAAAAAGAAATATTTAATGTGATTTTAGACAACCCAGTGGCTCTCAAAACAACAACAACAACAACAACAACAACAACAACAACAACAAAGACAAAAACAAAAGCTCAGATGCCTCAGCTGGGAGGTGGTCTCAGCTGAGGCACCTGAGTTGTTGGTTTTTGATTATTATTTTTAAGATGGGGACAGCAGCTAATGTAGTGGCAAGGAAATGTAAGGAGGTAACAGAAGCAGAGGAAAAGGGGGTGGAAGCATGTTGTGGGGCAGGGAAAATGAACTAGGAAGTTCATTAAATAGAAAACAGTGAGTTGTTCTGGGAAAGTTTGGGTTCTCTGGTTTCGACAAACCCAAATTGACATAAACCAACGGACCAGCGAATTTGACAAACATTACTGGCTTCTCACAAGATCATCAATCTCTTTCTTAGAGGACACCGATTTCATATTTCACTGAAAAGATAAAGAGAGTGTTACAAAATGGTTCACAGAGCCTTGGAGGAAGAAGGGCAGCCTAAATGCCTGTTTTAGAGTTAAACACTAAATAAAAGGCTCAGTTCTCAAATACTACCAGATCTACACAATCTCAATGTCAAATGTCAATCTGTGAGTTCAAGTATGAGTGCATATTAACTATTAGTTATTAATATTACTCATGAATATTTTAAGAGCATCCAGCCTCAGGATTTACAAAATGGGGAACACATATACAGGTATATTTTCTTTGCAGCTCCAAGCAGAGGCTGTTTAATGTGAAGCTCTAGTTGCCTCATGGTTCCTTTATTAATGGACATAAAATGTAACCCCAACACAGTTGTGATATATAGTTTACTGTATCCAAACATACACTCAGGAATACATGATTTATTTCTCTGTCAAATGATAATATTGGTTTCTCCTCACATACGAAATGTGATTCTTTTGTACTGCCTGGCTGATAACTCTCTTCATTTTGTTGTCCTATTTCTTTCTTCTTAGTTGCCCCTCCCTGCAAGTATTTTATTTCCCACTTGTCTTTTTTTTTCTTCATACTAGCTTAATCACAGTGCAGAGTTCCATTGGAAGGACTTTCATATTCTGATTTTTAATTAGGAAAAAGAATTGAAAAGTGTTAATTTGAGGCAATGCTTTTATCCTCAAGACAGAGGGAAAGGGTTGATCTAAAATATAAAGGCAATTGTACTTTGCCTACTAGTAGCAGTTAAAGAGTTTCTGGAAGAAGAAGAAAATGAATTGTGAGATTGCCTCATGAAATCAAATGCAATAGTATATTTATCCTCTTGCAAGGTTCCCATCTGATTTGGTTAGGCGGTTGAAGCACTGCTTGATCCAAATCTTGTCATGAGCCTCTCAGGCTCTGGATTCACTTCTTATGAGCCATTTGATTCACTCTATAGCAGTGTTGTAGTGTGGGGTGGGCATGGGGCAGCTTGCCTTGGGCACAATATTTTTAGGGATTGTAGCCTGCCCTCCCTTTTACTTTACTTTATTTAGCATTTATATACCACAGCTTGTACATCCCTGGGCAGTGACAGTTGTTTCCTGGACATCCCCTGCTTTCCTGCTTCTTCCCTTCATTTCCTTGTAATAGATCAGAAAGCCATCTTAAATCATGGAGGGATCTTATATGGCACACCCATCATGGTCCTTCAATCATTGGGCTTCTGATTTAAAACCTAGGGGAGCAGGCAGAGCAGTGGGGGGCACCTGATGTCTCCCTGTTGCAACACATGCCCCTGGAATGGTTCTACACCACCAAGTGGTGTCAGGTCTGCACCCAATGCCCAGGCCAGGATGGCTGCCAGCTCCAATGAGTGCAATCATTGGGCCAGGAAGTGGCTGACCTCCAGGTGAGGCAGGGAGGGTCCAGGGGTTCCGACCCCAGAGGCTGGCTTGCAGAGAACAGCGTACCATGGGCACCATGTGTGGGCAACTGGGCAGAATAGGTGAGAATGTGCTGCCGCTTCATGCTTCTTCACCCCACAACCCTTGTGCCACCATTCATCCACCTGTTTTCAGAACCTACATCATGGGAGCCAGTCACAGCCTCCAGCTGATGGGAAACCAGTGATAAGAATTAATAGAATTAATAAATATGAGAATAAAGCTGAAAACTATTATAAAGTCTTAAACTCAACATGGTATTAGGTCATGCAGCATAAACACAAAATAGATAAAAAACGTAGATGCCAGCCCAGATATTTGTGGTTGAGGTGAAGGGGAAGACAACACAGATATGTGGGAACCATCTTATGGCACCTGGATTTTGTTGGCAGCAGGCAATGGGAAAAATCTCGAACTAAAGAATAAACAAAAGCCATTTCTAAGAATTATGTGACATCACAAAATACGTAAGTTGGGGCAGAAAGGTATAAAAAGGAGATCTCTGGGAGAAAGAGGGGCAGACCCAGATTATGTGATGGAGCTCCCACAATTTAATCCTGACTATAATTCTGTACTGGCTATAAACTCTGTGCTCTTATATCTGTCCTTATATCTGTCTAATAAACTGAATGAACTAATCCCTTGCGTGGCAGTTTCCTGAATACCACAAAACCTATCACCAGAAAACTCCATAGCTCACAGCTCACCTGCACCCTTCCCATGGGTAAGGGGGCTCAATATTTGCCTTCCCCCTGGATGTTAGTAGCCCACACTATGCCAGTGCTCTACGGGGGCATCCAAGGGGCAGGATGATGGAGCAATTTAATCCTGGAGGGTATTCTCTTCATCTTCAATTTAACATTATTCGTATGGGCAGGTGTCCCAGAGTCCCCATTGTGGGAATGGGGTGGTATACAAGCGTAAATAAATAAATAAATAAATCAGGGGGGGGGAAATAAAACACTCCATGCAATATGGGTCGTTTGCAGCTGTGGTTGTGAAATTTCTGCCAGGCTAGAAATGCTGACAAGAAATTCATACTCCTTGGTGGAGAAAGAAAGAAGAGAGAAGCCTAACTTAAAACTTGATATATATCAAAGGGAACACTCACTCTGGCAAAATCATCTTTGAAGCACTTTATTCAAATGTTAAAGATGGTGCAGTTCCAAAGAGTCCAAGTTGTTTCTCAACTTGTATCTCCTGCCAAACTCACCTCCATGTTGTCTAATAAAAAAATGACTAGAGGCCCATGATGGGGAAGTTTGCTGGGTGTGCCACATAGGCTCCCTCCATGATTTAAAACTGTGCCCTCCTCTTCTTTGCATATAGGCTCTTGTGGTCGGATCTGAATCTCTATATTCAGGACTGAGTGAGTCAAGTTGAATTTGCTGCTTTCTGTGAGGCCAGGGTTTCCTAGCTTCAGGTCCACAGGTTATGTTGGTTTTTGTTCTTGTTTCTCCTCAGGGTTTTTATACTTGGCCACTGTCTCTGTGCAAAATGAATGCATTTTCGTTTCGGAAAGCAAAGCACAGTGAAGGAGAGGGAAGCCCCGAGTGGCTCTCTGCTTATTTAAAAAGATAAAACTTTGAAAAAGATTTAAGAAGTTTTAAATTTAAAAATATAAAACTTGAGGCTTCTCACCCTTACAAGACAATGCAACAAAGAAGAAACCATCGTTATTTTGCACAAAATATGCAATTTGTGTTCAAGCATTCTCTGCATCAAAAATGTTAGCCTTGAACAATTTTTGCTTCATTTGAGTGTTGAAAAAAGGCTTCTCATTCTTGTTTTTTTCTTCACCAAGGGGTGGGGTGAAACAATTTTTATGTTTTAATTTTATTTATTTATTTATTTATTTATTTATTTATTTATTTATTTATTTATTTATTTATTTGTTTGTTTGTTTGTTTGTTTGCAGTTTTTTATCCTCCCATGCAATGACAAGTCAAGAAAGACTTTAACATTCTTAGCTGGAAGACGTACAGGGAGAACATCAAATGCACGGACAATGGGGACAAGATTATTAAATCTGATTTTGACCCCACTATACATTTATCAGGCTATACCCAGCTACTAAGGAATCTTCCTATCTTTCAGACTTGGTCACATATTTGCAACATGAGGAACACAAACATAAACTGTGACAATAATAATCAATTGTACCCAAGGGAACAGCTTGCAGTGGGCCCTTTCTCCCTCAACATCTGGATCCAACTCTCCTTTGGCATATTTGTTTCTCCTTCAATAAAAAATTGAGCATTGGAGGACTGTTTATTAAGCCTGAGTTGAGCAGTGTGTTTACAGGAACTGCGGCAAAAGGAAAACCTCACTTCAGTGTGGCTAAATTATTTATATTCTCTTGTCATTGGGTTTGAAGAATGTACAGTGAGTAACAATTATTTGTAAACAGGATGGACAATAAAGCCCCCTGTAAGAAATACAGTGAAGCAAGTTTATATGCACAATTCCCACTTAGACTCTTTGTGGCACTGAGTGAAGAATGGCATGTCTCATAGGAAGATGAATTCATTGTTCTTTAGGGCCATTTCAGCATCAGCTGTCTCTCTTTGCAATGCAGATGGAAGCAGTGTTTTCACTGCTTCATCACCCTGAGGATCTGTAGTGGTGAATGGAAGATATCTCCAGCTTCATCCCAAAAGATCAAAGTATACTATACGTGGTGTGCAGGGGTAGGCACTAAGCAAAATGACATTGGACATTTTAACCCAAGATAGGTCTTGAACACAGATAAAGAGAACAGAAGGTGCCAGATAGAATGGAGTCTTCCCTTCCTCAGGGCTAGTCACAGGTTTGCTTAGAACAGTTGTCCTAGGGATGGGCATTTCGTTTCAGAACCAGTAGGTTACGAAACGAACCACGTGAGCCCAGATGGTGCTTGGAACCATCTGATACACATGGAGCCAAATGCTTTACCATTATCTCTGCTGGCATGGAGCTGAGCTGCAATGAGGAAGCACACTGCAACTTCATCTTTTCTCCTCTGAGGTGCTGACTAATGAGGAGCTGTGCAGGGACAGGCATTATCCCACCTCCCTGTCTGAATGGCCAGCACCATGAAGGAGGAAAGATGACATCGCAGTGTGCTTCTTCATTGCAGGTTAATTCCGCATGAGCTCAGATAAAGGTGAAGCAATTGAATCCACATATATAAGACAGTTCCGAGCACCACCTGGGCTCATGTGGTTTGTTTTGTAACCTACTGATTCCAAAACAAAATGTCCATCCCTAAATTACCGTATATACTCGAGTATAAGTTGACCCGAGTATAAGCCGGGGCCCTAATTTAAACCCCCAAAACTGGGAAAATTTATTGACTCAAGTATAAGCCTAGGATGGGAAATGCAGCAGGGCCTGGCAACTCCTCCTTTGTGAGCTGTGTGTGTGTGTGATGTTTAAAATGACTTTTAGCCACCGAGGCAAGTGCTTGAGTTGGTGGCTAAAAGTCATTTTAAACACTGTTTTAAAATGACTTTTTAAAATGTCATTTTAAACATTGGGGGGGGGGGGTCAGGAGAAGTGGTGCACAATGTTTAAAATGACTTTTAGCCACTGACCCAAACTTGCCTCAGTGGCTAAAAGTATTGACCCAAATATAAGCCGAGGACCCCTTTTTTCAGCCCAAAATTAGGGCTGAAAAACTAGGCTTATACTCAAGTATATACAGTATACTATTCAGCCATGGTATCAGGTTACCTCAGCCCAAGGTAAAGCCTGCTTCTCACACCTTTGAGAAGCCAAAATGGGAAGGTTGGACTAGGGTTGCTTTGGGGTGAGATCCTACTGAAGAAACATGACTGTGCTTGAATCCAAATGGGAAATCATATTCACAAACAAGAACTGCTTCAGTGCACTGGATCCTGACTTAGCTATTCATGATCCAGAGTTTTGGAATAATATCTTTTTAAAAAATTGGATCATGAAAGAAAAATAGCATAGAACCCTCCCAGCGTGTGCACGCATGCACATGCACACACACATGCACACACGCACACGCACACGCACACACGCACACATGCGCGTGCACACACACACACACACACACACACACACACACACACACACACACACACACACACACACACACACACACACCATTGCCACATACAGTCTAAAGGCTGGGATTCACAGATCTGTGATAGACAGCACGAGAGACTTTGTCTTCTAGTGGAAAACCCCATTAAATGACAAAATGAAAAATCCACCTCAGCCACAGACTATTTCCAGCTTCAACAGAGATTCATCAAGCAGCTTTGTTACTGACATGCTATGTTTCACAAAGACCAGGCTGAAAGATTCTTTTGGCAGCTGCAATGTTCGTTGGACCCAAGTCTCAAACTTTAGGATGATGGTGTACGATTGTTATCATTCCGTTCATAAGCACAGGTAAGAGCATTGTTTAATCCAAGATGGGGAAATTTCATTTCCTTACTTTATCCAGTATGAATAGCCTACCTGCTAGAGTTTAAAAAGATTTAATCTTGGCTTTTTCCCCTAATATGATTTCCTTATGTAGACAGGGAGTAGAGTAGTGAATTTCTGGCATGACAAGAAAGTGAATGCAATGCAGAAAATTATAAATCATCCCTCATCCTGAAAAGTAAAATTAAAATCATGACAAAGAACATTATTCACAATATAGATTTGAAGAGCTAGATAATAATGGAATATTAAAATTTATATATGGATCGTGAAAAAAATGACTCTCTGTCCCTTTGACATTATATATGCAGCACCATCCTAGAAATACTTAATTGGAACTAAGTGTCACTGTCCTCAATACGGCTTACTCAATAGTAAATGTTGAGGGTTGGCACATGTCACCCACTTGGATTCAATTGGAATTATTTGTTTTGGAACTATCAACTGATTTGCTTCCAATTGATTTGTTGACCATCTGCTTTGATTTGTATTTGACATATTTGTGTGGGTCTGAATAGTGAAAATACATAAAAATGAGGAAAAGAAAAGTACTTTACCCTGAGATCTGGGTAAGGTAAAAGTCATTGCCATCAATTACTGGTTCACCTATTTGTGCAGAAAAAGTTTCCATTAGGAGCCTTGTGGCGCAGAGGTTAGATGTCTGCACTGCATCTAAAAATGTGTTCCCGACCTGGGATTGAATCCCAGGTAGATGGCTCATGGTTGACTCAGCCTTCCATCCTTCTGAGGTTGGTAAAATGAGTACCCAGCTTGCTATGGGGTCAATGTGTAACCTGTATACTTAATTAAACTGTGAACCGCACAGAGACTACTTGAAGTTGTATAGGGTGGTATATAAGCAGAACACTTTAGTCTCCTCCCTCCCTCACTTACTACATAGATATGTTTTCTGAGATGGAAAGGATTTAACCCAGTTAGTTGCTCGTCTGATCCATCGAGTCAAGTAACTGCTCATTGCATGTGTCATGTTTCCCACTAGACATGGGCACGACTTGGCAAAATTGTCGTTTCCGTTTTCGGATATCATTTCCGTTACGTAACGGAAACGGTAACGACAATTAAGCTGTCAGAACTCGAACTCGAACCGAAGAAAGAAAAATTGGGTCTGATTTGTCGTTGTCGTTCCTGGCATCGCGCGGAGATCGCGCAAGGCCAAGCGGCACAGAAAAAAAGTTTTAAAAATAAATAAAAAACCCCGATTCCCGGCCAAAAAAGCAGGCAAAAATATGCCTGCCTGAGGGCACCTACCAGAGGGGTGGTTTCTGGGGGGGGTCCCCAGCCTTCCCCCCCTCCTGTCCTGGGCTGCTGGTACCGGGCTGGGAGGGGGCATCCTCGGCGTCTCCGTTTGCCATGCGGTGCGGGGGGATCCAAAATGGTGTCCGCAATATTTTTTTTGAAATCATGGTCCAAAAAACCACCAAAGCACCACAGAAACATGCAAAAATTAGCTATTTTAAATGCTTGGATTTTTACAGTAGCAGCAGTGGGTTTTTTATAGCAGTAAAAGGTCACACTGATTTTATTTTATTTTATTTTTATTTTTATTTTTTTACACCTGCACAATGATGGGCTGGCCATGGGATGGGACCATGCAAATTTTTGGACCCATTCTACCAATCACATGGCCAGGTTTTGACTGACACTTCTGGATGTGCAAGAGGGCATAAAAAGCCGAGGCACTCCCAGAAGAGTCGCAGTCCGGGCTTGGATGTGGGTGGGAGAGGGCTGTGTGTAGCTGGCTGCTGTGCTAGACTAGTTTCGATTTCGCGGAGCCTTTAGATTTCAGTTAGGCAGGCAGGGAGGGAATTGATTCAATTGAATTTTTAGGAAATAAATAATTCCTTTCATTCTCTGTCTGCTGTGGGGAATAGCAACGCAGTTTATTCTTTTTTATTCTCCTGCAGTTTGTTAGGATTTCTTTTCTGATAGTGCTTCAAAGGGGGGAGGTTTGAGTGGGAGGGGAGGTGTGGATTTATTTTAAAAATTTCATTTGCTTGGTGGCAAGCCAAGGTCCTTTCATACCCTGCCTGCAGCTCTGCTGTGGGTGCACTGCCCACTTTGTTTGCAAAAATTGCAAATGCTTTATTCGATGCAGTCTTGTGAAGCAAGTCAGTTTAAAGTGTTTTCCGCCTGCTCTGGGTCATTGTGGGACCCGCGCCTGCCGCCCGCGTGCCCGCCCCTCCCCCCTGGCGCTGCTGCCGCCCGCCCATGCCCCCACCCCACCCCGCCTGCCACCTAGGGCGCAAAAACACCTAGCACCGGCGGGACACCACTCGCTGGGACGTCAAATCGCGCAAAATCGTGGTGGCGGTAATGACTAACGACAAACGACACGACGAAATAACAAATTTTTTTAAAAAATTGCGAAAAGCGGAAACGACCCGAAACAGACCCGTCCCGAAAAACGACAACTCAAAAAAATTTTTCTGGTCATGGCCCATCTCTATTTCCCACTAATCATGTCTGGGACACAGTACCACATTTTTTTGGGAAGGGGACTCAAGATGTTGCAAAAGTGTAACCTAGCAGCAGAAGTAAAGTACAAAACTGAGAAGGTGGGCACTTAGGCCCTTTTTTTTTAATACTACTGTGACCTATGTTAACTCAAACTGCACATGAGAGTCTCAAGACATTCATGGTATGTTCACACAAACACTTTCTTCCCATGCCTTGCCATGATGTAAAACAACTGCCACTCCATGTATTGATATATTGTTGTTTTCTTAATGTGTTCTTGTTGTTTCAATAATGTTAATGTATTTGGAAGTTCTATGTGATGTCAACTGGCCAATTTATGTTTTTGTTTTGTTTTCTTTTGCTTTAATTATTTTTGTATTTGCTGTATTTTGGTTTTGGGTTTTGGTCTTGATGGATTGTTAGCCACCCACAGTGGCCTTTGGCCAAATGGACTGGATAAAAATGTAATAAATAAATAAATAAATAAATAAATAAATAAATAAATAAATAAATAAATGAAATATTTATATCCCACCTTTCTTCCCAAAAAGGTCCCAATCATGGGCCAAGGAAATCCATCTGGTCAATCTGGGATTCTCATTGGTATCTGAGCTATCAGTCTTATTTTTCCCCACACATTTCTCTGCTGTGCTTCAGATTACAAATAATTTCTAAGCTCAAGTACATAAATTCATTTAAAATTTCAGAATTGCAGTAGTGGAATTGAATCAGAGATTAGATACCGGTAATAATTCTTCTTCTTCTTCTTCTTCTTCTTCTTCTTCTTCTTCTTCTTCTTCTTCTTCTTCTTCTTCTTCTTCCTCCTCCTCCTCCTCCTCCTCCTCCTCCTCCTCCTCCTCCTCCTCCTCCTCCTCCTCCTCCTTCACTTCACTTCTCTTCTCTTCCCTTTCTTTCTTTTTTTTGTGCTACAAGGTTATTGTGCTACAGGGTTGAGATGCTGAGAGCTGTCAAAAATGAACTCTTCCTCCAGATAGAGGGAAGGGGGAAGCCATGCAAATTTTGGACCCATTCGGAGCTTCTTTGCCCCCAGCCCGGCCGGAAGCCTCGCGAGACTTACCAATATAAGGGCTGGGTTCCCCGGCAGACTCGGTCTTCTGGATGTGCGAGGAGAAGACGCTCGGCCGGCTGGGCATTTTACAAAAACCCGAGGCACTCCCGGGACAGCGGGCCGGCGGAGAGGAGAGTCGCAGTCGGCCTGCTGGCGCGGGCGGCGGACCCGGCGAGGGTTGGGCGGATTGGAGCGGCAGGGACCCAACCGGGGACCTAAGGGGGGCCTGCGACCAGAGTCCGAGGCCTAGCGCGACCGGGAGCTGTGTGGGGGACTGCGGGGCGGGCCTGGCAGGGGAGCCGCCCGGGCGGTGCGGCCTGGCGGTCGAGCCATTGGGTACGGAGTTGGCGGGTTGGGCCCTCTGGCCCGGCAGATTTGGCGGGGGGGTGCGGCGCGGCCCAGCCTTTTCGACCCGGGAGGGCTGGGAGGAGATTAGCTGCGCCCCAGGGTGGACGGAGCAAGGGCAGGCCCCAGGGGAGGGATGGAGCCCGGCTGGGGCCTCCATCTGATTCAGTCCTGGCAGCCGGGAGGGAAGTGTTTAGGCCGGCCAGGCCTCAAATAATACCCAGGGACATTGGAGCCGGGCGGAAGGGAGCCAGGCCCAGTTGGGGAGAAGTCAAGGGGTCAGGAGATTCTCTGTCTAGAAGGACCAAAGGGGGCCATAAAGGCAAGCACCCAGCCAAAAAGGCCAGCACCACAGCCTTCCAGCTCGGACTCATCCTCCTCAGATGAGGAGGACTGGGCCACGTGGACCCACCTTGGGGGTCCCAGTGGTGTTCTCCCGGGCCGGTCCCTGCAGTTTGTTAACCAGCCATCTTTATTTTCTGATAGTGCCGACTTCAGTGGAGCGCCCCAAGGCCAGGGAGGACCGGGTTTGATGGAACACTTGCCTCAGGAGCGGCAGGGAGCCCATCGGGACGGATGGATTTATTTTAACCGGACATTTCATTTTGCTTGGCTGGGGGAGGCCCGAGGCAAGCGCACCCCAGGTCCTTTCATACCCTGCCTGCAGCACCGGCAGCCCAGGCATGGCAATGCTGTGGGTGCACTGCCCACTTTGTTTGCACAAAAGGGTGCCCGAGCATGGGGGCTGTGGGTCCAGTTGGAGTTTATACGGCACTGCCCCATGCGGACTACGCGTCGCCCCTGGGGACCACCTGGTCTTGCGCATCTGCAGGGGATTACAATTTGTTCAGCCTCCTCAATAGGGAATTGACATTTTTCCGCCTGCTCTGGGTCATTATGGGACCCTGGAGAGCTCCGCTCATCAAATACCAGGATATGATTTACAGGGCCTTTGTGGATTTCCCATGCCCGCTTCCCCCAGCCCCACCTCAGGTGGGACGAACCTTACCCCCCACTGTGGCTGCAGTACATGACCCCGTGCGCCCGGCTTGGGGAGCGTTTGATAGCGGCCACATTATCCGGCGTCCTGCGCAGGCGGCCCACCCGCCAGGGGCGGGCCAGCAGGTTCAACCCGGCTGGTTTGCTGGGACTTCAATGGCCAGGAACCCACCCCAGTGCGCTTCAAACATGACTGCTCAGTCTGCGGGGCCCAACACGCAGCGGTTAATTGCCCCAGGGCCAAGGGGGCTTTGGCAAGCAAGGGGCTGGGGGCACCCCCTCAAGGGGGTGGACCTAATCAAAAGGCCCCAGCCCAATCAACCGTAGAGTTTTGGAAATGTGGCTGGGCAGTTACCCGGATAAGGAGGGTGCCCAATGAGGGTTTTCGGATTCACGACAAAGGTCACTAAAGGGAATGGAGTTGACAGCCAAGGATAAGATCATGAAAATGACAAATTTTACCCAACTTCCGGGTATCACCCTTGGGCTTGGTGCCTAAGAAGGCGCCGGGGAATTCAGGCTCATTCACCACCTATCGTATCCCGAAATCCCCAGACCTCTGCCGTAAAGTATACCTCCTTCGATGCGACAACTCAAAAACATTTTTTTCTGGTCATGGCCATCGAAGGGAAGTTTTTCTTAGATTTCCGATTTCACTAATCATTCTTTATTGAGTGGACGAATGACGGGGCAGTACCATTACCTCGATGACTTTTTATTTTTGGGAAGAGGGATTCGGGAGGGGGATCCTTCCAGGAAAAGATGCACTTGCGGCGGACAAAAAGTGTAACCTAGGCGTGGAGCTGGACAAGTGCCGGCTGCCGGGCGACAAAAACTAGGGAAGGTGGCAGCACTCCTGCGACGCAAGAGCGTAACGCTTAGGACAAGAACTTTTTTAATGCCTACTGGCTCCTGACCTATGTTAACTCAAACTGCTTCAACTTTTGGCGGGAGAGTCTCACTTCCAGACATTCATGGCATCTATTATGTGGTGCTGGGAACACAAACACTTTAGAGCTTCCCATGCCCTTGGGCCGGGAGTGGGCCAACTGATGTGCGAAACAACTGCCACACCATGTATTGATATAGCGGGTTTGGGGTTGTTTTCTTAATGTGCCATTCTGGATAACTTGCTCTCTGTTTCAGGTAATGTTAATGTATTTGGAAGTTCTATGATGGAGTGATGTCAACTGCAGCCAATTTATGTTTTTGTTTTGTTTTCTTTTGATTCAACCCAGGACTTTAGGGTGAGGAAAATTATTTTTAGGGGTAGGGTGGAGGATGCCTGTTTTTGATATCTTTGGGTTTTGGTCTTGATGGATTGCCTTTTTCGGGGCATTTAGCCAGCGAGCCCAGATGGTTGGCCTTTGGGCTGACAAATGGACTGGATGGCCCTGAAAATGTAATAAATAAATAAATAAATAAATAAATAAATAAATAAGGCTGGGTTGTTAAATAAATAAATAAAATAAATTTATATCATTACCTCACTGTTAACTGTTTGGTTTGTTTTCTTCCCAAAAAGGTTCTTATCCTGGGACAATCATGGGCCAACGGCCTGGGGAAATCCATCTGAGTGGCAGGGAATCAGGGGTATGAGATCTGGGATTCTCATTGGTATCTGGGGGAATGATCGGGCTATCAGTCTTACTTTGGAAGCAGTGTTTTCCCAGTCCACATTTCTCTGGCTGTGCTTGCGACCCACAGATTACAAGTAGGGATGTTCTAGCTTCCCAGCTGGGCACGGTGGTTGGCCACCCGAATTGGCGGCCATCCCAGAGTTATACCGTGTAGGGCGGGGTTCATTCTGATCGGGGGACTGAGAATTTTGACCGACCTGAAGAGGGGCCTGCTGGAAGTGGTTAGTGGGAATTGAATCAGAGATTAGGGAATAGGCAGTTGGGAGTCAGGTCTCTAATTCCCTTCTCACGGCGTTGCGGAGCTGAGATCACAACGCCTACCGGGAGGGCCCACCGGCCTTCTAAGGATGGGCCTGGACAGTCTTCTTGCCCTGCCTTCTTGACTCACCCGGATATACTGCCAGAGCAGGGGTCCCGGGAGACCCATGTAACAGCAATTAACCCGCACTGCAGCAGGCCCCTGTTTAAAGTTGTGTTGTGTTGTTAAGCCTGTTTCCGGAGTTTTACCCAACACCCTGTCTCGCGTGGTTATTCCGCCCTCGGCTCCTCCTCGCCTCCTTCTTTGCCCCCAGCCCGGCCGGAAGCCTCGCGAGACCTCCTCCAAGAGGTCCGAGCCCTTATAAGGGCTGGCCTCCTCCCCGGCCTCGGTCTTCCTTGCCCGCCCACCCGCCACTTTGAGCAGTAGTATGACTTCTCTTCGGATAGGAATTTTTGACCTGGATCCTGGCACATAGCATCTTTTTTCGCCTATTTACTGCGGCGTGCTGGGCACTTTAGGAAGGATGCATGTTTTGGCCACTTGGGGCTAGTGCGGGTAGGGAATAGGCAGTTGGGAGTCAGGAGATCCGCTCTGCGTTGCGGAGCTGAGATCAAACGCCGGGGGATGGGTGAAGGGCCCTCGGCCTACCAGGCTCTAAGGATGGGCCTGGACAGTCCGGTTGGGGAAGGGGACTGGCTGGCCGAGGTGCCCTGCCTATGGACAGAGCGGGGCTCTTGACTCACCCGGATATACTGCCAGAGCAGGGGGTCCCGGAGACCCATGTAACAGCAATTAACCCCCTGCAGCAGGCCCCTGTTTAAAGTTGTGTTGTGTTGTTAAGCCTGTTAAAAAGTGGCGGAGTTTGTACCCAACACCTGTCTCGCGTGGTTACATGGTTTGGGGGCAATGAAGAAAAGGCAGCACCTGCAGACATGGTTTGGCAGTGAACTTCGGTAGAAGCAGGAAAATGCCTTACCTCCCATTCTGGTGATGGCACAGCTGTTGGTGCTGGGCGCTGTTAATGAGTTTTATTTTTTTGGCATGTCCTGAGTAGATCTATTTTTCCCTCCCTCTCCTTATCTATGTGAAGCCCCTCCTAGGATTTTGATAACTTTCTTCAAATAATAATCAACCCTCCTCCTCTTCTGGAAGCAGCTCTTAGTGAAGAGGTGAATATTTTGAAAAGACAAGTGCAGAACAAGTGTTTTTTTTTTTTCCACACTACATTATTTCCTCTCTGCTTTATTGCTTTTCTTTATTGCTTTTTCTTTTTTCTTTCCTTCTATACCCCTCCCTTTTGGAAATTAAACAGCAGAAACTATAATTGCAAGCAATTTTAACTTTTCATTGTGAACCAAAAACAAAAACCCACCACACAATGGAAAACACAATGGATTGGGAAAATGTATCAGAAGAAGTATTCAAAAATATACTATTATCCAGATTACAAAGAATAATAGATATCTTGGACCCAGCCTCTAGAGATACAAAGATTTCCAATCCTGATAAAGTAACAGAAATAGAGCAGACACTGGACTCCAAGCTACAGATGACAACAGCAAGAACTATGCAAGCTAGACCTCAATACGAACTCTTGGATATCATGAAATCCCAGGGAACAACTGAAATCAGCTTGAATCAAGAGATTATACCAGAACAGAGGGCAGATCTCAACATGTACATATATGACAAGAATGGTGCAGGCTAAGCCCTTAGATGTGCCAAGTCCACGGAATATGATAGGTGCATCATTTTACTTAATATGGGTGTGAAAAAGAGGAAAATTTGGGACTTCAAGATTAATACCAAGATAATACAACTACCCATGAAGAAGATAAGGGGCTTGGCAGGAAAGGGAAAATTGAAAAAAAGAATTTTTGGTTTAGTGAATTTATTACATTAAAATGTTTTCTGTATTCTGTATTCTGATTATCTAAGGCTACTGATAAATGGTATGGTATGGGAAAAGGAAAATGGAAATGTGAAGACAAACCTGATATTTATATAAATAAATGTTAATCTTTTAATGTTAGATTTTTAAAAGAATATTGGCAGTTAGGCATAGACAAGAACTTCTATGCATAAAGTGAAACATATAGACCAGGAGGTACTCTTTTATAATAGCCCATAAAATATTAACTTGAATTAGAGATGACTAGAGATGATTGCTGAAATTAGGCGCTCGTTGGAAGAATAGATAATTATACTGTGGATGATATATAGAAGATATATAGTTAGCCAAATATATCCTAAATTGCTTAGTATTGAAGAGTTAAACAGTGAGATTGAATAGATTGTTGAGATTAGACAGGCTATATTCTTTGTATTAAAAATAGATGTAAGTAAAGACAGTTAAAATATGGATGAGATAGTAAAGAAACTAAGTATGAAAGTATGCTTATTCAAGCTGATAAAGGAGATATGAATTATACCAGGCTCAAATGTTGGGGAAACTGTGATTGAATTGGTAACAGAACAGGAGACAAGCAATATATTTGTTTTATGTAATTTAATCTAGAAAATAAATTAAAATGTATCATTAAAAATGAACTCTTCACCATGTCTAAAGCATATGTCTATAAGATATAAATTGGAGGTTGTCCTTTGGATGTTGTGGGACTGCAGTTCCCATCACCACCAGCTAGGACAGCTAGGAGCAAACATACTTTGTCCATCGCTGCAACAAATGATATTGCCAAGAAAATAAATTCCTGAAAACATGAAACAAAAGACTCATTTATCCCTCACACACTTAAGTTGATTCCAAAAGGCCTTTCCCCAAGGGAAGGAGATATTATTTTCTCAAAGGTTGTGCTTAGCGTTGACAGTGGTTTTGTTCTTCACACCTTTTGTTGTTCCAGTCAAAACTTTTATTTTTTTCAGGTACATTGCAAGTATCTGAGAAAGCAAGATACTATTTTTGTAGCCTGCTTACCATTTTGCTTCACCCAGAATGCTGGCTCCGTGGGCGGCTTGTCCACCCGACGGAAGCGGATTTGCCTCCCCTAGCGAATGGGCGAGAGGAGAAGGGTGCATGCGTGTGCCAGACTGGGAGGGGGGAGGAGCACCCTATAAAAGGGCTGCTCCGACCCCCCCAACAGGCAGTTCGAGTTGGCGTTCAACAGGGGAAGACCTGTCGGATGCTCTGCTGCGGCCGCCATCTTGTCCCACTCCACGTGGCGGGTGCCATTTTGAGCGCCGCACTGAGTGGCGGCGACAGGCAGCCAGAAGGAGTGTGGATTTGGCGAGAGGCTGGAACAGGCAGTGCGGCTGTACCGCGGTGGGCTTCGGGCTCACAGAACGAGTGGAGGACACCTGGCAGGGGAGTGGCATCGGCACTCCCCCCCATGTGAGCGAGCACCAGAAGTCCTAGAGCCGACCGGTGCCTAGTTTATGGGGCCTGGGGCAGGTCTCGCTGGGCTGGGCCAGCGCCGGGAGGGGGAACTGAGGCCCGAGGAACCCCTGGTGGGTGGCATACCTGGGCGTCCCAGGGTGTGTGAGGGACACGGGTCAGCATTAGCCAGCCTGCGTGGCCTCGGGCGCCCCCCTCCTCCTTGGCTTGCTTTTGGGAAGGGACCCAGAGGGCCTTGGGTGGGTTTGGTGCCCAGCCTCCCCCTCAGAGCCAAGGCCGAATTACAGGGCCACCCGGTAGCCACAGCCGGCCTGCTCCCGTGCCCCCACCTCCGTCCCGCCCATCATTGGGGGTACTGCCAGGCCTGGGAGGGTGCCACTCCTGGTGCTCAGGGCCCTGTGGTGGCCATCGCCCTTGCTCAGGCTGCCAGCCCACAGGCCTGGGTGTGGGAGGGTTTGTTTGTCCTTTGTGGCCTTCACCCCCCTCCTTTTTTCTTCACCAGCTGTTGCACCCCTCCCGCCACCACCGCCCCCGCTTTCTTCACACGTTGGGAGAGTTGGGGATCATACCAACACCCCTCCATTTAAATTTGGGTGTCGCTCTCTCTCCCTGCTCACTGGGTGGGGGTTCTTTGCCCCAGCGCTTACCAAGCAGGCCGGCATTGTCAATGGCTCCCAAGAAGGGCCAAGGGAAGGCTAAGGGCAAGCAGCCAGCCTCGAGGCGCCTGTCCCAAGTGCCCCAAGTGGAGGAGAACTCATCGGAGGAGGAGAGCTGGCCCAACTGGCTCAAGTTGGAGTCCCGCTTGCTGGCTTTGGAGGCAGCTAAGAGGGTGAGCGGGGATGTGGCCACGCCCAGCTCCGCGCCACGCTCTGGTTCCCGACCATCTAAGGCATGGAAGCGTGCCCAGTTGTGGGAGGTGGTGACTAATTTTTTGGCTCGCTTTGCAGCTCTGGAAGCCTTGGAGGCCACACCTCTCGCCCAGGGGATGGCGATGGGCACCGCCACTGCAGCCAAGCAGCCTCGGGCGGCATCCCAGCATGGAGCAGACAACCCAGCCATCCCTGTGGAGGAAGAGGGCGAGGCGGAGGTCGTGGCTTCCCCACCTGCTCTGGAGACCGCATCAACCAGTGACCTGGCATGCGCACCTGAACCAGTGCCCACAATAGCCTGGCCTTGGCTGCCGACGGGCCATGGCCCCGGGGCCCGCCATTCCAATGTTCCCCACGGCTCAGCTAACAGCTGCGCAGCAATACCCGCCTGGAGTGGCCTCATGGTGGGGCAATTCCCCCCAGTTCCTGCAGGGGGCACAGATGCGTACCATGTTACAGGGGCCAGGGCAACTACCGGCCGTGGGGCTGGCTACAGCGCAGTCACTTCCTGCCACTGCAGGCACGCAGGGTTGGCAGAGTATGGCTCCCCTCTGGCCCATTGACCAGCCCTCGCTGAGGATGCCACCCTGGCTGTGTTTGGGGCTGGCAGCAGGTTGTGCGGGGGTGCCTGGAGGGGCACTCCCACACGGCAACTATGCCTCCCCGTTCGGACACCATTTAGCACAGACCACAAAAGAAAAGATTTGGTGTGGGAAATTTTTGGACATCTTTAGCCTGTTAAATAGGGAGCTTGACACAAAGGAGATGGAGAAGGAGGATCCCACGGACAAAGAGCGTAGGCTCAAGAAAAAGCCGGAGCACTCATGGGCCATGTGGCTCCCAGAATATCTTATTTACATGTTCCTCACACTCCAGGCCCAACCCTGGTGGCGCAGTCCATACTGAAGAACCTAGACATTATTTATAGGGCCTTTGTTGATTTTCCTGCACACACTTGGCTGCAATATGATGAAGAATTTTGTCGTAGAGCGGCCCTGGACCCCCTTATCAGATGGGATGAGCCGATGCCTTCCATCTGGCTCCAGTATATGAGGCCAGTACGTCCGGCCCTGGGTGATAGGTACGACAGTGGCCACCTGATCAGGAAGGGATCTCCTAACATGTCTGCCTGCGCAGCTGCGGGCCAGCCAGTTCATGTCCGGCAGGTCTGCTGGGAATATAATGGCCAAGGGTCCTGTACACGCAAGCCGTGCCGCTTTAAGCATGAATACTCAGTTTGCGGAGCACAGCATCCACCTGTTAATTGCAGTAGAGTCCGCCCTCAACAGGGCAGGGACAGAGATGCTGGAGCTGGCCATAAGCCCGGGGGTGGCGAAGGGGATCCTGCAAAGGGGGCCCAGCCCAATTGAGTTGGCCGTCTTGTGCTGCTGGGCGGCCCAGAATCCCGACAAGGCTACTGCCCAGTTTTTGGTTGACGGGTTTCAGTTCGGTTTTCGGATCCCGTTTGAGGGGTTGAGGCACCCTGTCCTATCCAAGAACCTGCGGTCCCTGGTGGGGGCAGAGGAGGTAGCTAGGGAGAAGATCGCTAAGGAGGTGGAAGAGGGACGGGTCCTGGTCCCTTTTGCCCACCCCCGGTGCCTAACCTTAGGGTCTCCCCCCTTGGCCTGGTACCTAAGAAGAACCCTGTCCAGTATTGCCCATTACCTGGATGATTATCTCTTTTGTGGGCCCGCGGGCTCTGGCAGGTGTGGGTTCATCCTGGACAGTTTCCGCGCTCTGGGTGGTGAGTTGGGGTTCCCTCTGGCAGAGGAAAAGACAGAGGGCCACGCCCAAAGGCTCACCTTCCTGGGTATCAAAATAGACACCCAGGCGCAGGCGTGTTGGCTCCCCCAGGACAAGCTGCTAGTGCTCCGAGCTAGGGTAGGTGAGGCAATGGCCCGCTACAAGGTCACCCTTAGGGAGTTACAGGAAATGGTGGGTGTCAAGCCCTGCACACAGAGCACACACACAAACAGGGTTCAGTTCTTTGCCAAGATCTTTAGTGGAAAGCCAGGCAAGTTCAAGTCCTCTGCTAACAATCAAGTGCCAGATAAATCACTGAATCCAACTCCCAGCAATTAACAGTCCAAGGCAAAACCAGAATATCTCACAGAAACCAGATGCCAAACCCAAGGGAACAGGTTCTGTGACAGGCAGGGTCCTGGCACTCTCCCCTCCCCATTGTCCCCCTCTTCCAATGGGCCAGGCCTATCAGGGTAACTGTCATGGAATTGTTGAACCAACTCAGGAGCATGAAAGTTGGACGCAGGTTCCCATGACCGATCTTCAGGTCCATAACTTTCCCAGTCGACCAAATACTGCAATCCTCCATGGTGTATTCGAGAATCCAAAATTTGACGGACTTCTTCTCCTTTTACTAAAATTGGTGGAGGAGGTTCAGGAGTCGGTGGTCGGTTGGGGTCAGGGTCTGCAAGTGGAACCATGAGGGATCAGTGGAATACTGGATGAATATGAAGGGAATCAGGTAGTTGCAGACGAAAAGCAACTGGATTGATTTGTTCTAAGATGGGATAAGGACCGATAAACCAAGGATCTAGTTTTCAGGATCGCCCAGGATTTCTCAGGTATTGAGTAGATAGCCAAACTTTCATGCCTGGATTTAGCTGTGGCCCTTCCTGTCTTTTCTTGTCAGCTGCTTTCTTATATACTTCCTTAGCATGGTCAAGTTGCTCTCGCAATAATTCCTGAATGCCATGGAGTTCTTGAATGTATGCATCTGCAGCTGGCACAGAGGTGGAAGGAAGGGTAGTTGGAAAATACCGAGGATGATAACCATAATTAGCCATGAATGGGATCTGGCGAGTGGAAGAATGTATAGCATTGTTATATGCAAATTCAGCTAAAGGTAACAAATCCGCCCAGTTATCTTGTTGGTAACATGTATAACTGCGTAAATATTGTTCTAAGGTGGCATTAGTGCGCTCAGTCTGACCATCTGACTGGGGGTGGTAAGCTGATGACAGGTGAACTTGTGTTCCTAGTGCCTTATGCATTGCTTGCCAGAAGAAGGAGGTGAATTGTGACCCACGATCCAAAATGAGGTGTGCAGGTAAACCATGAAGTCTGAAGAGGTGTTGCAAGTAGTGATGAGCTGTTTCTGATGTGGTAGGGGATTTAGGAGGAGGAACAAAGTGGACCATTTTGGTGAACAAATCCATGAAGACCAGGATGCAGGTAAACCCTTTTGAGTGAGGAAGATCCGTGATGAAATCTGAGACAGCATTCCAGGGACCAGAGGGTGTTGGCAAAGGATGCAACAGACCCGATGGTTTGGTCACAACATCCTTTGCCCTCCGAGAAACTTCACAGGAACCCACATATCGGGCAACATCAGCATGGACATGTGGCCATCAGAACTCCCTTGTGAGAAGATGAAGGGTTTTGTAAAGTCCAAAGTGTCCAGCAGGTAAAGAGTCATGTGAGAGATGCAACACCTGGTTACAAAGAGGACCAGCAGGAACTTATAACCACCCTCGATGTAATAATAACCCTTGTTGTGCAGAAAACTCTCCATGATTCCCATTCTGGAGTTCCTAAAGATGTTGCTGAGTCCATGAATCGTGAGCTTGAGATTCACAGATTTCTTCTGCCAAGCTGAGACATGGATTCATGGCCGTGAACACAGAGGGAGGCAAGATGGGTGCCACTAATGCCTCTTTCACAGGCGCTGCATACTCAGGTTTTCTGGATAACACATCAGCTTTTTTATTCTGAGCCTCAGGAATGTACTTGATCCAGAAATTGAACCGGGAAAAGAATAATGACCACCGGATTTGTCGCTGAGTCAATTGCCGGGCTGTTTGTAGATGTTTAAGGTTTCAATGATCAGTCAATACTTGAACAGGGTGTCGAGCTCCCTCGAGGTAATGCCTCCATACATCAAAAGCAGTCTTGATGGCCAGCAGTTCACGTTCCCAGATAGTATAATTCTTCTCTGCAGGTTTTAACTGTCAAGAGTAATAAGCACAGGGACGCGGGGGTTAGGAGGGATCATCCTGTTGAGATAGCACTGCTCTCAGAGCAACGCTAGATGAGTCAGCCTCCACTATAAAGGGTAATTGTGGATCAGGATAATGGAGCAAGGGTTCTGAGGTGAAGCAGGTTTTCAAAGTAGAGAAAGCCTCTTCTGCTTCTGGAATCCACCAGAAAAGCTCTTTGGGCCGAAGGAGATGGTTTAAAGGTGCAACAATGTCGGCATAGGCAGGAATAAACTGGTGATAGTAGTTGGCGAAACCGAGGAACCATTATGGTTTTGTGGTCATTGCCAGGACAACACAGCTTCTACTTTCTTAGGGTCCATGTGGATTCCCTGGGGAGAAATAATATGCCCCAAAAATTCACCTTCCTTAATGTCGAACTCACATTTTTCCAGCTTAGCATATAGTCCGTTTTCCCGGAGATGCTGCAAGACCTGACGAATATCTTGAATATGCCGAGCTGGGTCGGCGGAATAAATCAGGATATCATCTAAATAAATGACCACACAACAATCTAGTAGATCATGGAAAATGTCATTCATCATCCGCTGGAAGACACTGGGTGTGTTTGTCAGTCCAAAAGGCATTACTAAATTTCATATTGGCCGTACCGGGTTCGAAATGAGGTTTTCCACTCATTTCCTTATGGATACGCACCAAATTATACGCCCCACGAAGGTCTAGCTTGGTATAACACTTTGCCCCTCTTAACCGGTCGAAAAGTTCAGAGATTAGGGGTAAAGGGTACCGCTCCTGAATAGTGATCTTGTTTAATGCCTGGAAATCATTACAAGGACAAAGCTCCCCTCCCTTCTTCTTTACAAAGATCACTGGTGCGGACAAAGGTGATTTGGAAGGGCGTATAAACCCACGTTGAAGGTTCTTGTCTAGGAAAGCCCTCAGATCTTCTAACTCAGGTTCAGACATAGGATAGACTCGTCCCACAGGGAGGTGTGCACCAGGTATCAGATCAATGGCAGAGTCATAGGGCTGATGTGGAGGTAACTTGTCAGCCCCCTTTTCCTCAAATACATCCGCAAAGTCTTGTATACCTGGGGCAAGACAGGGTCAGATGTAGCATGGGCAGCTGCCAGGATCGTAGAAGAATTTTTCTTTGAGCAAGGAACCTTGAAGTACAATTCCCCGTGCACCCAATTCACCAATGGGTTATGAGCTCGCAACCAGGAAAGTCCCAAGACAAGAGGAAACTGGGGCATCCGAGTTACATTAAAGCAAATCTGCTCATTGTGGTCCATTACCTGAAGAGTAAGTGGACAGGTCTCCTGAGCTATCGGCCTAGAACGAAGTAACCGACCCTCAATGGATTCTACCAGCAAAGGAGTTTCCTTGTTCTGTACTGGAATCCGATGGCACCACACAAACCCAGCGTCCACAAAGCAGTGAGCTGCCCCAGAGTCTACCATGGCATACACAGGTACCTTCCGGCCATCAGGAAGCCCTAGAGTTGCAGGTACCAGGAAAGGTGCTTGGGGTGTGATGGTATTGTCTGGGAACCCTTCGGTATGCTCCATTCATGTGGGTTCCCTCAAGGATGGAGCTGCCCTTTTACTGCTGCAGAGGTAGCAGCACTTACTGAGGAGCGCTTCAAAGGGCAACTGGAAGTGAAATGTCCTCCTCCTCCACAGTACAGGCAGAGATTATGAGAGCGTCGTCTTGCCTTTTCCTCTGGGGTGAGGTGTGGTCGAGCAGCTCCCAGTTGCATAGGTTCTGGATCCATTCTGCAGGCTTCACCGGATTGCAGATTAGGCACAGCTGGCAGAGGTTGCTGGTTGTAGTTCTTGCCTCGGGAGAGACGATGGCTTTCCAGGCATCCATCTATCCTGAGACAGAGGGTAATGAGTTCCTGTAACGTGCTTGGTTGTTCCACCCTAGAGAGTTGATGAAGCACTTTATCAGCCAATCCTTCCATATACTGAGAAATCAGTGCCGGTTCATTCCAATTCACATCCTGTGCTATCAAACGGAACGCAGTGGTGTAGTCAAACACTGAATCTTTGCCCTGTTTCAGAGCACTGAGTCTCCTGTTGGCAGTAGCAGCCTGTACGGGGTTCTGAAAAGCTGAAGAAATGTGATTCAGGAAAGCCTGATAATTATCCAGTAGAGGTGAGGCACTGAGGAGTAAAGGAGTAGCCCATTTAGCTGCCTGTCCTTTCAACAAACTGATGATAAAGCAGACCTTAGACCTCTCAGTAGGAAATTCTTGAGCACGCACCTCAATAAAAAGCTTGCATTGAGCCAAGAATGCAGGGAATTCCTCTAACTTGCCTTCAAACCGGTCAGGAGGCAGCAAAGGGCACCAGGGCTGCAACCCAGCCAGTGCTGGAGTGTGCTGCAATTGAGTAATTGCCTGAGATAAAAGCAGCACCTGGTTTTGCAAAGCTGCCAGTGGTGTCATCCCAACAGCCCCCTCCTCTTCCATTCTGCTTGAAGAAGTTTGGGTGGGAGCAAACTGTCAAGCCCTGCACACAGAGCACACACACAAACAGGGTTCAGTTCTTTGCCAAGATCTTTAGTGGAAAGCCAGGCAAGTTCAAGTCCTCTGCTAACAATCAAGTGCCAGATAAATCACAGAATCCAACTCCCAGCAATTAACAGTTCAGGCCTCGTCGGGGGACTGAAACAGCTTTGGTCGCGCTGCAAGATGACCTAATCCGGGCGGCCGACAGGGGTTGCTCCTGTTGGTTCTCCTGGATTTGTCGGCGGCCTTTGATACCGTCGACCACGGTATCCTGTTGGATCGGCTCTCTGAGGTTGGGATCGGGGGCACTGCTTGCAGATGGCTCCGGTCCTTCCTGGAGGGCCGTCCTCAGTACGTTCAGCATGGGGGGGAGTTGTCGGCTCCTTGGATTCTCCCTTGTGGGGTTCCACAGGGGTCGTCGCTGTCTCCTATGCTGTTTAACATCTACGTAAGGCCGCTGGCTGGAGTCATTAGGAGATTTGGAGTCTGCTGTCATCAGTACGCTGATGACATGCAGCTCTATCTCTCCTTTTCCACCTCTGCAGTGGAAGCTGTGAGGATCCTTGATGAGTGCCTGGAGGCCGTGCTGGCTTGGACCGGAGCGAACAGGCTTAAGCTCAACCCCGAGAAGACGGAGGTCATGTTCTTTGGGAGCTCACCATCTGGGTACGGTGGCCCTCTTCCCTGTCTGGGGGGGGGGGTTTCCCTCCGGCCGGTGGAGAGGGTGCGGAATCTGGGCGTGGTCCTGGACCCGGCGCTGACCATGGAGGCCCAGGTGGCGTCGGTTACCAGGGCCGCTTATTACCATCTCCGTCAGGTCGCCCAGATCCGCCCGTACCTGGATGTTGACTCTCTGAGAACAGTGGTCCAAGCACTGGTGATCTCGAGACTGGACTACTGCAACGCCCTCTACATGGGGTTGCCCTTGACTCTTCTCCGGCGCCTGCAGCGGGTACAGAATGCGGCGGCCAGGCTGGTGGTGGGTGCGCATCGATATGACCGCATCACCCCAGTCCTGGTCCGCTTGCACTGGTTGCCCGTTGCGGCCCGGATTAGATTCAAGGTCTTGGTTTTAGTTTATAAAACCCTCCATGGCTTGGGATCGGACTACCTGACAGAGCGCATCGTCCAGCGATCCACCTCGGCCCGTCCTGTTCGGCAGGTGCGAGCGCACTCGCTGCGGGTTGCCACCCCACGAGAGGCCCGGAAGACGATTACTCGGAACCGGGCCTTCTCTGTGGCAGCCCCCTCCATATGGAACTCCATCCCTAGCGAAGTGCGCTCTGCAGAGTCCCTGCAGGCCTTTCGAAAAATGTTAAAAACCTTTTTATTTCGCGAGGCCTTTGGCGATTCTTAGTTTGTTTGTTTTTTGTTTTGTTTTTCCGCCATCGCTTTCACATTTGCTGGTTATCGATGCCTCCATTTTTAACTGTTAGGATCCACGTTTGGAGTGCTGGGATGCATCAGGACGCAGTAGGATTTTTATTTTATATTGTTTATACTGTGTTTGATGTGGTTTTAATTGTTGTATTTCTATTTTGTCTGTTAGCGTTTCAACGCTTTTGTTCACCACTTAGAGTCCTATTTTAGGAGATAAGCGGGATATAAATATAATAATAAATAAATAAATAAAAAATAACAGTCCAAGGCAAAACCAGAATATCTCACAGAAAGCAGATGCCAAACCCAAGGGAGCAGATTAAGCCGTTGTCCAGGAAGCCAGTCCGAAATCAGGAAACAGAGCCAAGGTCACAGACAGGAACGTGGTTACAAGTTCAAATGATGTGTTGCTCCCACAGAGAGCTCAAGGTGAGCTTGCCAGCGTTATCTCAAAACAGGGAACACACCCTTACTTCTTGGAAAGGCTCCTGCTAGTACTCAGGGCTTCGCGACCTGATTCCCCGTCTAGCATCAAAGACCCTTTCCCTAGCTCTCCTGGTAGCACATATTTGCAGAATCCTGCTCATAGCACTTCTAGGGGGAAAAGATATGTTTTCATCTGAGTCATCAGACCCAGCTGCCTGCTGACTTGAGCTGCAAGGCTCTTCCAGCAGCTCTTCAGCATTTAACCCCTCAGAGTCAGATTCTGTGACAGGCAGGGTCCTGGCAGTGTGCCACCTTAATTTTGCATGCAAAGTGGTGGCCCCAGGCCACGAGTTTCTGCAGCGCCTCTGTGAGGCGATGGTGGGGCTGTGCAAGCCCACACATAGGACTAGAATTCCATGAGATATGCCCAATTCCAGGTCCACACCGATGTGGCAGCGGGGGGGGGCTGGGATTTGACATTTTCTGGAGGGGGGGCTGGTGCAGGGGCGATTGGTCCCAGACATGGCATGCTGATGGCACTACCCGTGACCTCACCTTTTTGGAATTCCCCATCTGGGTGGCAATTTACATCTCGTCAGAGACTTGGGCTAATTCAGTCATGCGTTTTTGGTGCGACAATCTAGCGGTGGTCCACGTAATTAATAACTTAACATCCCATTCACCTAGGGTGACGCGCCTTGTGCGGTCCTTTACATTGAGGACCCTACAGTATAACATCGTGGCGCATGCTTGGCATGTCCCGGGGTGAATAATGAAATTGCCAATGCTTTGTCCCACCGACAGGCCGAGCGTTTCTGCGCTTTGGCCCCAGGAGCGGTGGCCCTGCCTGTGGAGATCCCGGAGCAGGTATGGAGGGTTGGCGAGTTGAGGCTGACCGAGCTCTGTGCCTCTCTGTTGCTCCCAGGACACAGAATGGCTACGTATCAGTAATGGCTGAGTTCTCCTCCTTTAGGGACAGCCAGGGACTGCAACAGCAGTGGCTACTGCCCGTTGAGCACATTCAGAGATTTTTGGTGCATTTGCACCGGAAGGGATTGGCCCCCAGCTTCCTTCAGGGGAAGCTGGCAGCCCTTGCCTTTTATGCCAAGCTTCGAGGCCATCTAGACACCACGGGGGACTTCCGGGTGAGGGTATGATCGCCGGGTGGATCTGGGAGAGGGGGAAGGTTGGGGATGCCCATTTTCCCCTTATGCCCCAGCTGTTGGCAGACATGGGTGCTGGGTGGCATACAGTTTGCAGAGATGGCTTTGAAGTCGCCCTGTTTGGTGCAGCGTCTCTGTTCGCTTTCTTTGGAGCCCTGCGGGTAAGTGAGCTGGTGGCATCGGGCCAGGACAAGTCTTTCACTGCCCTTGGGGTCACTGACATCGACCTAGCTCCCGGCCGCCTTACTGTACGAGTACGTAGGTCCAAGACGGACCAGAGGGGAAGGGAGTCTGAGCTTCCCCTGGGTCCCTGCTCAGTGGAAGCCATCTGTCTGGTCTGGGCCATGTGGGCATATTTGGCCCTGTGTGGCCCCAAGGTGGGATACCTCTTCTTGCACCAGAATGGTCTCCCCCTCACAAAATTTCAGTTTGTCAACTTGTCAGGGAAAGATTTGCAGCAACTTGGCATGGGGAACCTTAAATTTGGAACCCATTCATTTCGAATTGGAGCAGCTTACACCGCAGCGGCCCTGGGGTACGCGCAGGGTGACATCCAAAGGCTGGGCAGATGGAAGTCTCATTGTTATAGATGTTATGTACGGCCGTTGCTGGCACTCTAACCCGTTGGTTTTGTTTCTGCAGGAGTCAGTTCCCGGGCTTCCCGTTGCAGGATTGCATTTCTGGGCCACAGCTATGTATATTGGGCTAAAAGTTTCGCCCGCAGGTCTGGCTGGGGGCCCAACTTGGGGCTGGGACATTCGGCCACTGTCGAATGGTGTGGGAAGCGGGGAATGCAGTGGTTGGAGTTCCTGGGCACGGCCTTGGCCACTGCTCAGGCCCAGGCGCCTGATGTTTTGCTGATACACCTGGGGGAATGATTTGACCTTACAAACAGGCAAATCACTGATTCTGGACATCTTGCGTGATTTGACAATGTGGAAGGCCTCATATACGGCCTGCAGAGTTGTATGGTCAAATATCATACCCCGTCAGTGTTGGAGGGTGGATTGTGAGCCACAGAAGTTGAATTGCTCCGTAGGGGGGTGAATCAAGAGGTTTGCCGGGCCGTGTGCTGGGAGTTTGGGGTGGTGGTGGGCCACCCTGAGTTTAATGTACGCAGGACAGAACTCTACAGACTGGACGGAGTCCACCTGACAGATGTGGGGATGGAGCTGTTCCTGCAAGATGTTCGGACGGGACGGGCTGCTGAGCTGGCCATGTTGCATGGGTGACCGCGAGCCATAGCAAGGCTAGACCCCCCGGCAGTGGCGTCTGAAGCAGATTCGGGCAGCGGTTAGTATGCAGATAAACATCTGTCCCCAAGTACCCATAACCTCGGCACAGTGGATCAGGAGGTCTCCGGGCTGGGGCGGATATGAGGGGATGCCTCCCAGCGCTGGGCATTACCCAGGTTTGGCCATTGAAGGCAGGGAGGGGTAATAACATCAACTGGCCCAGGAGGTGCAGTTGGCTAACTGCACCACCTGGGGGTTGCTTATTGCCTGATCCTGCCTGGTTGGAGGGGTCTCGGATGACCCCGGGGTTCCAACCATGTTTTGTTGATGCCTGGCCCCTCCTCAGTTGTGTTGTTGTATGTGTTAAATAAAGTGTGGCCCAGTTTACCCCATATTCTTGACTCGTCTCGTCATTTTGGGTGGGGGGGCAATGCTGGCTCCGTGCGTGGCTTGTCCGCCCAACGGAAGCCGATTTGCCTCCCCTCGCGAAGGGTGAGAGGAGAAGGGCACATGCGTGCTCCAGACTGGGAGGGGGGAGGAGCACCCTATAAAAGGGCTGCTCTGACCCCCCCAACAGGCAGTTCGAGTTGGCGTTCCCCACCCGCCCGCCGCGTATGGACTAGTGTGAGTGTACCTGGTCGCCATTTTAGGGTCCGGATAGGAATTTTTGACCCGCACTCTAGATTGGCCATTGAGAGCGGGGATTTTTCGCCTATCCCACACTGGTGCCTAGGGAGTTAAGTAACGTTGTTGTGTTATTGGTCACACTGGTGGCTGAAGCAGATTCGGGCAGCGGTGAGTATGCAGATAAACATCTGTCCCCAAGTACCCATAACCTCGGCACGGTGGATCAGGAGGTCTCCGGGCTGGGGCGGATATGAGGGGATGCCTCCCAGCGCTGGACATTACCCAGGTTTGGCCATTGAAGGCAGGGAGGGGTAATAACATCAACTGGCCCAGGAGGTGCAGTTGGCTAACTGCACCACCTGGGGGTTGCTTATCGCCCGATGCTGCCCGGTTGGAGGGGTCTCGGATGACCCCGGGGTTCCAACCATGTTTTGTTGATGCCTGGCCCCTCCTCAGTTGTGTTGTTGTATGTGTTAAATAAAGTGTCGCTCAGTTTACCCCATATTCCTGACTCATCTCGTCATTTCGGGTGGGGGGGTAATGTCCTGTATCTTGTGTCATTCACGGGCATGTTGCTAGTTCTAGTGCTTACTGAGAGGCACTCAATGAAAAGGATGAAGGAATTGTTGGACAACATTCAATAAAGTGGCCTTCAATTTCTAGGACAGAAAGGAGAAGAAGAAGAAAAATTAACTGGGGAGGAAGCTCTGGAGACAGGTAGCTGCCATATATATGTTTGCATGTTACAATGAAACACTGGACATTTACACACCTTCTCAGCCACCTCATATGCAAAGTAAATATGAGAATACTGAAGCTGATAGTCTGAAATTG
Organism: Phrynocephalus forsythii; assembly: GCA_029282475.1. Taxonomy (NCBI): domain Eukaryota; kingdom Metazoa; phylum Chordata; class Lepidosauria; order Squamata; family Agamidae; genus Phrynocephalus; species Phrynocephalus forsythii. The sequence continues at coordinate 16,183,060 of JAPFRF010000006.1, read as the reverse complement.
TAGGTATTTTCTAAATGGGTCAACCATCAGAGCATTATGGGTTAACCAGCAGAAGCGGCTTGCTGACAACTTCTGCATTCTCTAAGACTGAAATATTTTCCAGCATGCAAAACCGCAAAATTGTGAAATTATAGAAGTGCCTGTGTGACAAGATGTTGATCAGCAAAGAAGTGTTACTTTAGAAGTATAACTTTAGACATGCACAGAGGAACACCATGACATATCAGGTAAAGAAAAAGAAACAACTATAGTACAACAGCAAGCTGGCCCATGCTAGTTCTCTTAAAAGCAGAACTGCTGTGGAAGATTCTGGACTCTGGCTAAAAAGCTATTTAAAGGAGACATACATTCCATTTGGGCATCTTGGATCTTTGCAATCACTATTAGCATTGCTGGATCTGAGACCCCAGATGGACAGTACCACCATCTGGCTTCCTGCCTCTGGTGTTATGTGTTGTGTCGACTTTGCTGTGCAATAAAACTGGCTTATAACTTTGCAACCTTGATGTCTCAGAGCAAATTTGTTCCACCCAAAATTCCAACTGATCAAAGCTCACTAAGGACAATTTCTCTGAAATGTCTCCTTCTTTCATTTTGTTTTCACAAGGAACTTCTTGAAAGAAAAGGTCAATATCTGAATGAGAAAAAATTACTGTCAGTTGTTGCAGGTAATTCACCAACTGTTGTTCAGCTTTTCATTTATTGTTCTTTTTTCCTTATAACCTTGTCCCCCTAGTTCCTTGAAAAATGTAGTAAATCTGATGAAGGCTTACTGATAGGTCTCACACCAGGCTGTTTTTGCAGAATAGCTATACTCTTCATCCGGGTGACAAAAACTAGCTCCAAGCAGAAGTAGGGAAATTCTCTGCCAGTTCCATTTGCTTCTGGATGTATGTATTATGGAGGGTGGGTAGGTAACAACTATATCCATTGCCTCAGGAAGCAAAATGTTTAGGGGCCTATCGCTAAAATTAGCATTGTGCATGATCAGCTTTATTAAGTGATGTTTTTGTGGACCAGTGGTGAGAAATTTTGCCTTCTCTTCATGTTGTTTTCTTGTGATGTCTTATCTGTCTCAGAAACAGATGAGACACCAGGTTCTATCAGAAGTGAACCTCCCTTGGTTTTCCTACTACCAAACTTTGTAACTCAGCAAACTGAAAATGAGCTTCTCACTGAGTGAGAAGATTCCTTTGCATGCTGATTGCTGTGATATGAAATATTTTTAAAATGTGTTCGAGGGTGGAATAGCCTTTTATCAGCTTCTAGTTGTGAAGTTCACCTAGTTTGTTGTCATTGTCAGTTCATACTTTTTGACACCCTCAGATTATCTATCCAAATTATTGACATGAAGGAGAGATAGAGAAAGAAACAGTGAGAGGAGGGCACCACGGGGTGCTGGGGAATAAAAGAAAGTTGTAAATGGATACATTCCTGAACAAAGGCCAATGGTACATGCAGAAATTAGACTTTTCTGCTTTGGTTTTTTAACTATTCTAAAGATAGCTTGCTTGAATAAAGGAAAGAAAGAGATGGATTAAAAGGTCATGAGTATTTGTTTCTGGTTTTATTTTCATTTTTTCTTGTTTTTTACATGGTTATAAATTTTCTGTACAAAATAAACTAATTCTCTTACCCAAGGACCTGGAAAATCCCACTATGATCTACTATCATCATCATCATCATCATCATCATCATCATCATCATCATCATCATCATCATCATCATCATCATCATCATCACTCTTTGTGATCTAACTGAAAGAGCAAAGACCAAACTTGCACAATGTGCCCATTGAACCTCTCTAGTTTTGGACAAATCCCAAACTTTTGGAATATATTTGGCACAAACCAGCCAAAACAAAGTAGTTTTGTTTTGGCTGGTTTGTGCCAAATATATTCAAAAAGCTTGGGATTTGTCCAAAAATGGAGAGGAGTTTCACACACATCAATTTGGATAGTTAAGCATTTGCTTAAATTGCTTCTATTGGAATGAACTGGTACAAGACAGGGACAGGGAAATTACCAACTCTGTCACCATGCTGTCCCTTCTTCTTACCAAATCACTGAGGAAAATAACCTCCAGTTACCCTTAGAGACAGGAGAGACCCGTATCGAATCTGATTATTTTGTAAACCACCCTGTGAATACCTGGAAGAAACCAACAATGGACGGAGGGGAAGCCCTGGAAGGAGAAAGAAATAAAAGAAGAGGAAAAGGAAGGAGTGTGGGAGATCAGATAGGATACTATAGAATTCCGGAAGGAGGAGAGGTAGTGAGCTACATGAAGCTTAACCCTCAGAAAGAGTGGGGATAGGTTACAAGAAGACCCATGAACTGGAAAGTTAATCCAACTCAGAGTTAGGAGGAAGCAGAAAGACAGAATATAAACCTTTCTCCCAAACCATCCTAATGGGGAGTGAAAGAGAGAACGGGAAAAGAGGGTCCTTGTGACCCTCCATAGCTTGGGTCCTGAATGATTATCTGGAGGACCATATTTCCCTCAGATCAGTCCCACAAGAGCTTCCCAGGCACTCACACTTTGGGTAGCCACTCCTAGATAAGCCCGAAAAGCTTCTACTCAGAATTGGGCTTTCTCAATGGCTGCCCCTTCACTCTGGAACTCAGTTCCCAGTGAGGCCCACCTGGCACAATCTCTGCCCACTTCTAGGAAAGCTGTGAAGACCTGGGTGACTTTTACTGTTGTTGTCTGTTTGTACTCTTTTGCCCAGATGCCTGTATTATCATCTATGTTTGTTTTATTGCTTATTTTTGCTATGTATTGTTTTATTGTTTGTACAGTGGTACTTCGGATAACGACTGCCCCGGGTAATGAATAATTCGGATAACGACTGCAAATTTCCTGGTATAGGACTGCCTCTGATAACGAATTTTCCCTATGGGCTGCCTTGGATAACGAATCACAATTTCTAGGTATAGGTCTGCCTCGGATAACAATTTTTCTCTATGGGCTGCCTTGGATAATGAATTTTCCTATGGGCTGCCTCAGATAACAAATTTTCCCTATGGACTGCCTTGGATAACGAATTTCCAGCATGCATCAGTACAAAAGAGTTATTCTGGGTGGCATTGCATCTGTACCTTTAAAGTGCACTTTATAAAGAGTTTTGAGCAAAAAACCAGGTGTCTGTGTCTTTTTCCTAGGCTCCAGAATGAATTAAATGGTTTCCCATTCATTCCTATGGGAAACTGCGTTTCGGATAACGACTAACCTCAAAGAATGAATTACCATCGTTATCCGAGGTACCACTGTATCTTATTTTTATTATGCTCTTTGTTTATCATACTTTGCCTGTGTTCATCGCCATGAGTTGTTTCATACAAGCTGCCGGTATATAAATTGCAAATAAAATAAAGTAAAGTAAAGAATATAGATAGAAGTCACAGGAACGAAGGCCAGGGGACATTTTACTTAGTGCGAAATATCAGACTGATCTCCATCAAGAGGAGGCATTGTCATTTTTGTACACTACTATTTGAGACTGTTTTTGTGTAGAAGTAAACTCCTTGTGCAAAAGAATCTCCCATTTATTTGTACGTAACATTGCTGTGTGACACTTATTGCTGGTCTTACGTGATTGCTGTTTGCTAGCACAACTTCTTATGACTGGCCCTCAAAAAGACCTCATTGAGATGACAGTCTGAACAATCCCTTCATGAGCACAGTACACAAAGAGGAACAGAAGTCTGTCAAGTTCCTTTGGTCATAGCAAGCCCCTTGTAGCACAGCGGTGCATATATCTGACCTTTATGGTGAAATAGCAGTTAGTGGTCTGTTTAAAAAAATGCATTAACTATCTTGAGCTTGGTCCAAAACCAATTGCTGCCATATCCTTGCAGAGCTCAATTCCTATGCTAATTAGTTGACATCAAGTCTTAGTGACTGCAGTAGAAATGATAGTCCTTGTAAAGAAGGCTTTCACAGATCTGAAAAATTGCAAAGTTTTAAGCAGAGCTGCAGAGGTACTCCTTACCTTTCTTTTCTCCCTCTATCTCCCTCCCTCCCTTTCCTCTTTTTGTCTTGTTTTAAAACAATACAATCTGTATTTCTTCAAGAAATTCTCACCCTTAGGATTTAGAAATCCTGACAAGCTTCCCAAAAATATTCAGTGCTTTCTGACAGGACTGGCAAAGATCTCCGTATTGCTTTTCTCCGTCTCTGCCCCAAATCTTTCAAATAGGTAAATAGAAGGAACCAGCTTTAAGGGAATTTTTAAGTGACAGGCATTGTCCAAAATAATCTGCTACTGATAAAAAATTAATAAGAGGGGGAGGGGCTCCTCTGTGTTCCTCCAAGTGTTTTTGGCTCCCATGTTTGCAAAATATCATGTAGTATCAGATTTCTTCCCTTTTAGCAGAGCACTCGCTATGGAATCAACCGGTGCTCTCCAGATTCCATCGCTTAAGATGCTATTGTCCAGTAGGGATAATGCGGAGACTTTGGTGAGGATGAATGGAACGGAAAGGAATGTTACTGTGTTATTTGCTGTAACCAATGTGACCCCAACTGATCCTGTCAATAGAAGGGAGGGGGAACCCTTTGACCTTTTGGTCCTCTTCCATGATCCATACATGTAGTAGTTAGTAGAGACTGCTGCCCTGCCAGTCTTTTCATCGTTGTGCTTTTAAAACCATTAACTCTCTTTGTAGGGTTAGCGAGACTTGCATTTTTGGCCTATCGGGTATGAAATCTTAGAAGATGCCTTTCAACGTATGCCAGGCATAGTTTAAAGGCTTGGGGCGGGGGCGGGGGCAGGAGGGAGAGGAGGCCATTATAATTTCTTGAAAGGTAAAAAGAAAATATTCAAAGCAAAATGGCACAGATTTTGTGGAACATGAGAAGTCTGAGGGGGTGGGGCGGAATCTGTGCTTTGAGAGGCTGCAGTAAGACAGACATGTGAGAACAAGGCATTAGTCTGCATAGTTAGGCTGTGTTTGGTTTACAATTGAATTGATCTAGCAAGGTTGTGATCCCACTTGAGAACAGGTCTCTCTGAACTTAATGCTATGTAAATATGCTTAGGCTTTGTACTGCAAGACTTCAGTTCTGACTTGAGATCATCAGCCAAATTTATGCAGACTCAGTGATAATTCTGATTGGGTTCAAAAAGAATTCCTTAGAACTGCTGTTTTGCTAGAAATATGTCCCGCTATGGAGTGATTGTCTGCAGGTGCAGGATTGGAGCTCTGCTGAGTACCTTTCATCACGTCCTGATGCCATTCTGGAGGCTTGCTGAAAAGCAGAAGCTTAAGGAGAAGGAGAACACCGCTACAGAGAGGGACTAGACACAAAACCTAGACCACAATGCCCAAAATCCTACAGCCCTCATGTCCAACAGCCAAGCCAGTTGAGGGATTGGATAATTATGGTCCAAAAATGTTACTATGCTAGTGTATGTTGTGGAAACAGCTGACAATCACACCTGAATTAATGTTCATAAAACAGCCAACATTATAATGTCATTATACAAAACAATAGTAAGGCCGAACCTGGAGTATTGTGTACAATTCTAGTCACTGCATCTCAAGAAAGACATAGTGGAACTGGAAAAGGTGCAGAAGAGAGCGACTAAAATGATTACTGGGCTGGAGCACCTCCCTTATGAGGAAAGGCTAAAAAATTTGGGGCTCTTTAGTCTGGAAAAAAGGTGCCTGAGCAGGGATATGATTGAGACTAGAGATGGGCACGAAATGAATATTTTTTCATTTCTGTTACCACTTGTCGTTTCCGTTACATAACAATGTTTATTTACATAACAATGTTTATTTAGTTCAATGTTTATTTCAGATAATGATCCATACCTTTTGGCATCTTGAAAAAGTACAATAATTTGGAAATAAAAGCTTTTTGTTCCCCAACAGCACACTTGCCTTTGCTATAAATTCAGACCTGGGGCTTAGGAGCAGTTTGGGTATCCAAGACACCCTAGTTCCATCTATAGCAGACCCATGGGATTTGCATAAGTGTCAACACACTATACAGTTGACCCAGTCTGCTGAGCAATTGGATTTAGACCTCAATACATTACGGTGCAGAGGAATAACATCAACACGAACCAAACATTACTTGAAGGTGACATTCAACAACACTTCCAAAAGAATGGCCCACATGAGAACTGTTTGTTTCTGTATAATAGTTTTGATGAGAATTCCCACAACCATTGTCACTGTTGACACTGTGGCTATTGCTGTTTTTGGAACAACAGAGATGGGCTGGACATAGTTGATCAAAGCTCATATAATAATAATAATAATAATAATAATAATAATAATAATAATAATAATAATAATAATAATAATAATAATAATAATAATAATAATAATAATAAACTTTATTTTTATGCTGCCTTTCTCCCTAAAGGGACCCAAGGCAGCTTACAACAATTCAGAAATGTACAATAAAAGCAATACAATGTAAAGACAACACAATACCTATAAAAGACTATAAAAATACTATACAATATAATAGAATAAAAAACAAGATTAAAAACAGTAGTTGCAGCAGAGTTTAAAAAGCTCCCCAGCCAATGAGACTAAAAAAGTAAGAAGTTATAAAAATTTATAAAGGCTTGATGTTCAGAAGGCTTGCCTAAATAAGTAAGTCTTAAGGCCTCACTTGAATATTTCAAGGGAGGAGGCAGTTCTCATCTCAAAGGGGAGGGAATTCCATAGTATTGGTGTCACTACTGAGAAGGCCCTATTTCTTGCTGCCACCCCTTGCACTTCCTTGGGGGCGGACTGGATTATATGGAAGAAGGTGGTCTCTTAGATAACCTGGTCCTGAGCTGTCCCTTTCATATCCCATCAAGTCTGGCAGTTTACTTTGGAGCTTTCTTCATTTGAAATATGTTGCTTGCTTGCTATGCAAGTAATCTGAATTGAGGTTTGAAATTGGTCCACCAACTGATGTTTTTGTAAAATAATGATTCATACCCAGGACTGGTGCCAGGCTATTTTGTGCCCTAGGCAAGACTAACTACTTGCAAACACCTCCCCCCTTAAAGCAATTTTCAAAAACAGACACACTGTAGGAAAATGTCCCTATCTCAGGTCAATTCTGCACCCCTCTGAAGTCAGTTTTGCAACCCTCTGAGGTCAGTTTTGCACCGCTCTCAGGTCTGTGCTCTAGGTGGTTGCCTAATTCATCTAATGGTAGCTCCAACCCTGTTCATACCTCATGCAGGGGAAAAACCAAAACTAGAATAGTTTGGTCTTTAACCGTAAATAAAGATAACTAACTAACTAGCTCTAGAATAGCCTCCTCAACCTTTATTTTTTCTTTTTTGGTCACAGGCATAAACACAACTAGAAAGAAATATAGGCCAAATCAGGATTGTGTCAGTCACATAACAATTTTTTATAAAGTGGTTTGTGAAGAATTGTTTGCAGTCTGTGACACACACCCTTCACATGTGCTAGGGCTCCCCAGGGAACCATATGCCCCAACTGAGAATAGCTGCTCCGGAGATTTCTCCAACAGTTTATGGAATCCTCAGACCTGCTCGTAGGAAGGTAACTCTCTGACACACGCCAGTGAGACAGTGTAGGATGGACATGGGATGGACATGGAGGACCTTTTCCTAAATAACACAATGAAAAGTATAACAAAAACAATGTGTATCTCCATAGATAAGCATCAGCTATTGGAATTTCCCTTTTTTTTACATATGCATTCTATAAGGACAAAAAGAAAGCTGTTCAGGATTGGTTCAGAAGTCCATTTAATATGCTATCTACTTTGCTGTTAGGCTAGTCAGATGCCTTAAGGAACTCCACAAGAGGAAGCTGAAGGCAATAACATTTTGCTAGCATTTCTTCCGGCAGCTGGTGTTTCATTTTTGTTGTTATTGTACAGACCTGAAGAGTCTAGGGGTGATTGTGGTGGGAGGTCAAGCTTTGGATCAATCTGTTGTGTCAAAAAGAAGAAAAATCATGGATTTTTCTAAACATTTCCCCAGAGAAGGATTTTAACTTGCATGGGCAATTGCTCCTCAAGAAGACATGAACAGATATATATATATATATATATGATGCTAATTAGGCTTGCTATAGAAAAACTACTGGCTCATTTTGTGTGTGTGTGTGTGTGTGTGTGTGTGTGTGTGTGTGTGTGTGTGTGTGTGTCTTTGGGTGTGTGTGTGCATATGTGTGAGTGTGAACGTACATAATTACTACTGTATTTTAATTGGTGTTAGCAGTATAACCCAGTGCTATATCTCATTCTACAAACTGGAATGTCATGCATATTAGGATGATTTTGCAGTTTCATAATGAACCCAGTACTTGCCGTAAGCAGTATAATAAAGGGAAGGGTCACCCAAAAGGAGCCAGTGACCCAGCATGAGATGAAGCTTAACTGGCTGAGCCGACTGAATGGAGGGCACATAAAAATACCCTATAAAGGCAACTGAACTCATGGCACAAAAATCCATTTGAGTTAACAACCTGCCTGTGAAATATCAAAAAAAGATGCAACTGTATTGAAATTGTATCCTGCTGGCTTAAAAAGAACACACACACACACAAGGTTGTGTCGTGCTTTGGAAAAAATGTTGACTTTAGCCCAGTTCTTACCTCTTTTTGAAGCATGCAGCTCTTAGAAAGGTAGGAGATGAAATTTAGTTGATCCACTCGGCAAACATTCAGTCAACTGAAGCCAGCTTATTAGCAAGCAATTTGAGGAGGAAAGGTCCATCACAGGTTCCAAACCATGATGGAGATGTGTAATATCCAGGGTTAAAACCAGGGTACTTCAAGGGCCAGATGCAGGGGAGTGGTATCAGGAGACAGATATCTAGTCTCATGCGCTCCCAGACGCATCTGGTGGGGCCACTGTGAGGTACAGGAAGCTGGAGTAGATGGACCTTTGGCCTGATCCAGCATGGCTCTTCTTATGTTCTTATATTCTTATGAGGATATCATCCTTTAAAAGGTGGACCCAATTCTCAAATTTCAATAATAACTCAACATCATTATTGTTGGAGAACAATGTATGGAAGACGTAACATTCAGACTTGATGCAAGGAGTGCACTTTTACTGGCATGTCCTCGCCTTTATTTAAAAAAGAAGGGGGAGATCATCTGACAAACAGTTCTTCAGTTAACTTAACATCAAACACTTGACACTGTTATTAAGCCAAAACATCTCAGTGGCTCAAAAATATCCCTACTATAATGTGACTGAACCATCTTCAATTACTTTGAGCTATTATCCAGCTTTATATTCTCCAACCCACTTATCAAGGATAATGGATGAAGCATAGACAACAGTGCCATGCATTTAGGAATAATATCTTATGCTTCTGTATCTATCGCATGTACTTATCCCATTGATTTAGAAGGGATGGAAGAATGTTATTTTTATTGTGCTCCATTAATAGCAGTGGAACTCAGGCATGACCTTTGTTGGTCAGAGTCAGTGAGTTCAGAATTTCTGTTTTTTTTTTAATCAACCCAATTACATGTTGATCCCACCCTACATGTTGTACCCCATTAGCACTAAGGTGTTAGGGATACAAGAGGTGTTTTACTAAAAAGGAGTGATGCATCTAGTGTTTGTGGCTACAGTCTCCAAATGCATATTGGCACTTTCCCAGAATATCACAACACATTTTCATATAATGGAAGTTGTAAAGAGTAAATCTCTGCCATGTTTATCCAGAAAGCTGCAGATTCTTATGTTCAAGGTTCTTATAAAGTGAAGGAATAAGTTACTGATGTGCAGCATGGGAAGGAAAAGTGGCAGAACACTGTATTGATGGCCAGATTACAAACAATGAGTTTTTCAATAGATGCCCTAAGCACATCCGATCTCACTTGATTTCGGAAGCTAAGCAGGGTCGGCCTGGTTAGTACTTGGATGGGCGACCACCAGGGAATACCAGGTGCTGTAGGCGCCTGGAGTAGGAACTGGCAAGCCACTCTAGTATTCCTGCCAAGAAAACTCTGTGGACATGGAGTCACGTAGAGTCGGTCACGACTGTAATGACACAACACACACACACACACACACACACTGTATCTTTTTAAAGTTGCTAATAGAGATGGGGACGGAACGAACATTTTTTTGTTTCCTTTACCGTTTGTTGTTTCCATTACATAACAAAATGACAAACAAAAATTGTGATGAAAATGCAACGAAACGAACAGAACCGTGAAAATTTTGGTCATTACGTTTTGTTTCCATTAATGGTGACGCGCAATGAAATGAGCTGTTTTAAATGTTAAAAAACGCCCTGGACATCCGTAAAAATGCAGCAATAATTATTTATATTGTCTGATAATACCTACCAGGGGGGGTTGGGGTCCTTAAAACATTTGTTTTTGTCTTCTCCCATCGCAATGTATTTTTCTTTTCCCTTTAAAATGGATGTCGCACCAGCCACAAAATGGAGGCAAGCCATGTGATGGGATCATGTTCAACCAATAGCATGCCCAGGTTGCAGACTGGGCGGGCAGCTCTGGCAGCCACAGAGGGCATAAAAAGCTCTGGCAGCCCCCATCCTTCTTGCAGTCTCTAGTGGGAGTTAGGGTGGGTTTGCTGTCTCTGCGACTCTAGCTTCAGTCCTTCAGCCTCCCTGTGTGCGTGCGTGCTGCGTACCTCTCAGTGAGTACCCTCCCTTGCCCTGCAGTGCAGTCACTATGTGGCTGGCTTGAACCCTGGGCAACGCCCCCCACTGCCTTTGCAGCCTCCCTGCATACCTAGTCTATACTGTGTCTCTGCCAGCATCCATTTTTTTAGTGTTTTCCCTCTGGTCTGGGGCATTGGGGGATGCCTGCACATGGAAATGCTTTAAAAATCGCACAAAAAGCAGGTAGAAATGACAAATGAAAAAAGAAAAACGGTAACAAAATTTTTCCAAAGATTCAGAACAAACGGAAACGAACCGAAACAGACCTCTCAACGAAAAATGAAAAACCGAAACACCATTTTTTTGATTCGTGCCCATCTCTAGTTGCTAAGAAAAGTTGAACGACAATAGAAGGTGAATAAAGCCATGGTCTTGAATATGCAACAGTGAGGCAAAGCAATTCAATTCAGGACCTGTTGGAAACCATTGCTTTATAGTGTCAGCAGATGTTGGATGTGACTTAACCGAAGTTACTTCAGTTTTATAATTCTGCTAGACACAGGACCTTCAGGAGATACAAGTGCAGGCAATGGAAATGTTAGAAACCACCAGAGAGTTTGCTGAAACAATTACTGTTTTACAGAATAAAAGGGCAGACTTGCTAATGGTCATAGCTGTAGGGTCCAGGGCCACAAAGGAGAGGTCTGGATAGTGGAAAGTGTGCAGATTGGTATTTGGGGGGAGGTTGTTGTTGTTTTGTTGTTTTATCCCTGCTCCCAGAATGCCCTGGGGCAGCTGCAACCTGTGGTGCAAAAACAGCAATCTACACTCCTTTACCCTGCTTTATTTCAGAGAAAAATCAGTTTGTTTAGAGGTAAAGAGAAGTTTGTGTAGATTTCTGAAGTGAAACTATATAAGATATTATGTTTGCCAGTTCATTATGTAGTAAAAAATATTTATAGATTTATTTTAGGGGAGGGGATGTTAAATATGGTGCCCAGGCATCTCCCAAATGAGTGTTCTATTTTATATATTTATTTATTTGTTGAATTTATATACCATTTAGCAACAAAGGCCACTCTAGGAGGTTTACAAAGTTTATACAAATACAAAACATAACATCAGCAGAATTCAGTGAATAGGAATACATGAAAATAAAATATAATAAACATCTTAATTATAACTAAATCCAACTGAAACAAACAGTTGACTAAGATAGGAGAAGAATGAACAGACCAGGACCAGGTGAATAATAGCAACCAAGTCTGAAGACATTGTAAAACTCTGTTCTAATTGCTTACCTAACAAGACCTTGATACATTTGATTGAATCACATTTATTTTCACTTGAGAGGCAGTCCACGTGATCTTCTTGGACACAGTGGCCAGATTAAAAGGCTGGAAAATCTCAGAAATGGGCTTCTTGATCAAAGTTTGCAAACCCATTTACAGGAGTCAGCTTCAGCAATTTAATTTCATTTGTGTCTCGGCCATCTGTTTTTGTGCAATATTTGTATCTGGATGAATGTAGGAGACCTCATAATTATATGCAGTTCTTTATCCCATTTTCATTTTCCCCTCTCAGGAAACCTTTCTAGACATGTGTGTGTATGTTGTCATGTGTGCATAATGGAAGTATTTACGCTATCAAAGGGAATTTCAATAAAAAATGTCTTGTTCCCACGTCTGGCTACTGTACAACCGACTTCTTGTTTCTGCTTCCCTACTTTATTATGTGAACTAAAGTAGGACCTTTGATCATCTTTGTGTGCATGAATATTTTTCCAAGTTGGATTAAGTAGAGGATATGAATGTTACCCCACTTCTTTCATTGTGAAAGGTGCAGCTTATTTGCTTCCATAAATCTCATACTGTAGATGGTTGTCTTGGTTCCTTTTAATTGCAAGCATGACTTAGACCTTGGGGCTGTATCACATGTCCTTTAAAATGCTGATTAAATTTTAAGATAAAGTGTTTCCAAAAACCTTGTCCCCATGGCCACTGGGCTTTTTTTAAAAAAAACCTGGTTATGCCCCATTTAGCAAGTTTTACAAGACCTGCCAGAGAAGTTAGGAATTTTTTGCACTGGTACAAATGCAAGCCAGAAGTCTGTGGGAGCTTGCATATGATCCAGTTTGCTGCTCGTCCTGGGGCTGGGGGTCAGTGCTTTAAAAAAATCCCCCCCCCCGCGCTGTTCAGCTGGCCTTCAAGCTGTCAGCACTTATTTTATTTTATTTTATATCTTTTCCCCTAACACTGACTAGCTCATCCTGGGGCTGTTCAGCGCTTTTTAATTTTTTTTTAACATTTCCCCTCCCCTCCCCAGCGCTGAGCAGCTGGCCTTCAGATTGTTATTTATTTATTTATTTATTTATTTATTTATTTATTTATTTATTTATTTATTTATTTATTTCCTAGCGCCGACCAGCACATCTTGGGGCTGGTCGGTGCTTTTTTACATTTTTAAAAATAATTACCCCTCCCCCCCCCCAGAGCTCAGCAGCTGGCTTTCAGACTGTCAGAGCTGTTTTTTATTTTTATTTTTATTTTTTCCTAGTGCTGACCAGCTCGTCCTGGGGCTGGTCAGCACTTTTTTAATTTTTTTATTTTATTTTTTACATTTCCCCTCCCCCCAGTTCTGAGTAGCTGGCCTTCAGGGTGTCAGCATTTTTTTTCATTTTTTTCCTGGTGATGACCAGCTTGTCCTGGGGCTGGTTGGCATTTTTTAAAATATTTTTTTAATCCCCCCCCAGCACTGATCAGCTGGCCTTCAGGCTGTTGGAGCTTTTTTTTTTTTTTAATTTATATTTTTCCTAGCACCAGCTGCTGGCCCTGGGGCTGGTCGTCACATTTAAAAAAAATCCTTGTACATGGGAACGGAGATCCCACATCTTCAATCATGTCACCTAGAAAGAAGAAAAGCAGGATTTTCACAATATCCAGATCTTCCCCTAGGTGAGATATCAGACTTGAATTCAGTTCATTGCTTCAATGGGCACAGAGCTGCTACACATATATTGATCTAGATTTGTGGCACAGTGGTTAAACTGTTGCCACCAAAACTGTGCTCACAACCCAGGATTCAATCCCAGGGAGCCAGCTCTTTAGGTTGTATGTGCCCTTGTCTAGCTCCATGCTTGGTGCCTGGTTGACGACTTTCTGAAAATGTTTCTCAGGAGGCAGGAAGGCATCTTTGCATTTTCATTTTTTTGTTGTTTGCTTAGTGTGTTTTCAAATAGAAGTAACTGAAGTTGTTCCCTGCTCCTAATATAGATCCTTCTCGATTCTAAAACCACATCTTTGGAACTCCCTGCCCAGTATGACAGATTTCTTTAGTTCTATTGCTTGGTTTTCAATGTCTTGTATTCTCAGCCCATTCTGAACACTTGTAATGCTATATATATAAGATGTATATACTGCAATATGTATAATGCTATATGATGTCCATCAGTTAAGACAAACATATAAGATTTATTCTAGATAGTCCCTGTTAATTAATGGGACTATTAATGATTTGAGAAGATTTCTTGTGGCCCCGTGTGAGTATGGAAGAGAAGAGAAGAGAGCAGTGGGGCCGTCCGCTGGCGACATACAAGAAAAGAAAGAATTAGAAGAAGAAAACAAGAAGGAATTGGTAGTAGAAGAAAGACTGGGCAAACTATTCTTTGAGGAAGAAGACAACAAAGAGAGTCAAAAGAAGAAGGAATTGGATAATAGGGACGTAGGAATGCAGGTTAAGATGGACAAAGAGAAGGTAGGGAGAGATGTAGAGACTCAGGTAGAAAGAAAGTTAAATACGATCTTATTTAAAGAGATAGGTGTGCAAACAGAGTGGGGGTTGAGAAGGAAAGGCGTTGGGCGAGAGCGCGCAATGCAAACTGTTGAGAAGGTAACGGTAGTTCTGGAAAAAGGTAGTCAGACGGGAGATGGTACAGCCACAAGGATAGAAATGGGACTCCCTCTTCCTACCCCGGTAGGAACACCAATATATGGCAACCCAGGCTAGAGGTTTCTGAAGTACCTCTAATCAAGCCACCCCACCAGGATGGATTCCTGGGTGGGGATGGGAGCATCAGCCTCCGGTTCAACACCATTGCTGCGGGAGCCGGTGTGTTGGACCGCTGATAGTACAGGCTTCAGCACCCCGAAAATGAAAAATAACCCATTCCTGGGAGAAGGTTCTGTTGCAAATGTTTTGAATACTCCAAGCTGTGACCAACCTGTTTTAACCCCGAATTTTGAGACACAAGAAAAAAGAACAAGAGAAAAACCTTTGTTTGAAACATTTAATAAAAGTTTAATTGATTTTTCAGCAACTAAGAATTCCGCCTCTAATTCATCTTTTGATCCACTGTTAAATATATTTGAACCCTCACACCCCAACTAGAAGAATTGCAGGCATGAATATAAAAGCATTTTAGAGACTTCAAGATCTGTCCATTTTTATTCCAAAAGCAACACTGCTTTGATAGATGCAGTTGCGTCTGTTCTTTTAAGTCCATTTTGTACATCTTTGAGCAATTTGACACAGTGCGACTTCAGCTGAAACTCGATCAGATGTGTACAAACACCAACATTAAAGCATCCTCAGGACATTTAAGCTAACAAAAGCTTATCTGAAAAAGTATACATTTTGAAGGGCTTTTATATCCAGAAATCCCAACCAAGCCCTTAAATCCAGCTGTCACTGCAAACTTTCCCAAAGTGCCTGAGCTTTAAAAGGTGCTCATTTTGAAAGCATGTTGTATGTGTGTGTGAGAGAGAGAGGGAGGGAGGGAGGGAGGCACTAATTCTAAGTCTAGCCAAATGCTGTGTTTTCAAAGCAAATATAATTGTGCGCCTGCAATCAACCTTAGCAAAACAATCCGTTGTTTGGTGTATGCTATTGGAATTATTCATTAAAAGGCACTGGTTCCATTGAGCACAGGTGGTAAACCTATCTCTTGGTTTCCCTCTCTCCCTCGCTCTCTCTTTTTAAATACAAGACCCAAAATGAGTGAGGGCCAGCAAGCAGTGTGTAATGGTATCATTAAACAGACGGCATGCATGCCTGTTGTGGCAGATGTGTGCTTTATTTCAGCCAGTGTTCGTTTAGATTGTTCGTGAAGATCAAACAGAGGCAGGCAGAAATGCCACAGCTCTGTTTGTGAATGAATCCGTTTCCTTTGCAGGCAGGACAGCTATAAAATAGCCAGACTGCAGGTTCAGCTCTCATGCCTGACCTTATTTTCCTGGGATAGAGCTGGGCCGGCCACACCAGTCTCCTTACAATTCGCAAATTGAAACAAGCCAACACATTGTGTGTTGCATCAAGTGTCAGGTTGGAGAAAATATTTCAGCAAGCCAGCTGAGTTAAAGAAATATACAAAACCTGGCAGCTGTTGCATTTGTGTCTGTATATCCGCATATGTGTATGGATGGAGTGGCCTTTTGGTCCCAATCGCAAAATGTCAGTCTCAGTGTTTGAGGTAAGGTAACTGCTGGTCTCCCAAAGATTCTTTACTCTGCCCACAAAGCAACTCTGTCAGAGGACTCTGTTGTGTACAAGGGAGCCAAGTACTATTCCACACAAAAACCTCTCAATAAAGCAACAATAGAAGACCTGGTTCCTTTCTCACTAAACAGGGACCAGTTAAATTTCAAATTTGCCTATGAATCATGGCAGATTCCACTTACAGATATTTTTTTTTTTGTAATCCCCCTCCTTTTCCATCCACTGTGTGTGTTTATGTCTCCCACATTCTGTTTCACCCCTAGCTTTGTGTTTCTTTTCTTGGCAGGCCTAGAAGTGTGGTGATCAAATCAAATGTTAAATCAATTTCAGTCCTACTTTGTTGTCCCCATCTCCTCCTCACTCACAAGTGTAGTGGTTTTCAGCTCCAGCTCCCTGTCTCCCCGTTGTGTAAGTCCAGTCAAATCAAATCAAATCAAATCAAATCAAATCAAATTAGTTTTTATTATAACCAATGGCCATTATATCTATATACAAATACAAATACAATAAAAGCAGTATGGTAATCAGTCACGTCCGAATATCTATATTCAATGGCAACACATAATCATAGAGGATTAGAGTAGAAGTTGACTGTATTTATACCTTATTTTTTAATATAAAAGTTAAAATTCAAGTTAAAAGTGTATACAAAAATGTTTTAAAAAATCTCTAAAATGGTATCACCATCTACCACCGGGGCAGGCGGGCGAGCAGGGCAGTGGGGCTAGTCAGCTTTTGTCCTCCTGGGAGACAATTGCCCTCTGCCATGTCATTTCACCAGCGGAGCCCCCTTGGGGGCTGAACCCCTAACAGACCCGTTGGACCCAAGGAAGAAAGTGTGGTGCAGATGGAAAACACAGAAGCACTCATGAATCAAGCTTACCCACTGATGATGATGATGATGATGATGATAGTAGTACACACAGGGTGTTGGATAACAGACCAGATAGTTTCACAACACCAGAGGGACATAAGACCTATTCAAGATGTTCAGATTGGGGAACTGCAGTTGAAGAAGATGAAATGAGGACAAATGTTAATAAAGAAATGGCAAGGTACAAAAGAAAACTCTTGATAAATGAATTTGGAAGAGAGAGGAAGCTCTCTACTGGAAGTTCCGATTCCAAGGAGTCCACAGCAGCAGTGGGACTTGAGACTGATGAGGCTGTTATAATGAGGAGACAGAAACAAATAAATTATGAAAAGAACACACTTGCATATGACAGATACATTCGAGAAGTTCCAAGGTGTCTAAGAATTCCAGGAGTCCACCCAAGAACACCAAATAAATTTAAGAAATACAGTTGCAGGTTTTGGGACCAACAAATCAGACTTTGGAAGGTGGCATTGCATTTTTGGGACCCTCCTGCTGAGGAAGGCTGTGACACACAAATCATTACTCCTGTTGATTTTGGTGATATGGAAACAGAATCTGTACGAACTAATTCTGCTCAATCGCAAGCAAGCTCTCAGGATAACGAGGAAAATTGCAGTGGCACACCGACCAAAGTGAGAAACATCGAGCATCTGGTCGATGACGAGTTTGAGCTGGAGGCCTGTTAGACTGTGGCACACTTCATAACTATGAACATACCTTTTGTGGGCTCCTGTTTGAGGAAAGAAGATATTTCACCTGATCTCTAAGAAAGTTCATAATATTTGTATCTGATAATCTGGGGGGAGGAAGCAAGGCAGCTATAAATCACAATATATCTCCTGACCAATTTGTTTTCTAAGAATAAAGCGTGGGACAATTGCTTAATTAATATATACACTGTAGGTGGTTTTATAAGCAGTTTCTAGTTCATACAGTTAAAACTGTCAAGAATTGATGTCACATTTCAAGAATCTGGGAAGTTTTGGTAGGGCATTTTCCACAAATTATATATATTTTTAAACTAATTTTACAGCCTAAAATTGTGGTATTTTATGCCCTGCAACACAGGTTTTCTTCAGCACAATAATGAGAATAAGCAAGCTTCTTTCTCAGAGAAAGGTCTCTAACCCAGTTTTTGAGCCCACTTTATGGTGGTAGCTGTCACAAAGTTGTATTCTGAATTGACACTTGTAAATAATTGCATGTTGACCCTACTAACTTTTTTTAAAAAAGCAGAATTTGGAGAACTGTTCTATTTTTATTATTTCTGAATGTAAATCTACAGATTTTTTTTACTAAAATATAAGCAGTTGCTGTTTTTGTATGAACCCAAGGCATAAATAAAGCAAGAACATCTTAATTTGATTTATTTATATACTTATTATGGTTGTGTCATTTCAATAATTCTGAATGTAAGGTGTTATGTTGCCAAGGGTATAAAGATCATAACAATGTGTGGAGTTCTCACTTAGTGAAATTTATTTATATTGGAAGGACATCCCAGTGTAAGTCCAGTCAGTTTCAGTCTGAGATCTATGTCTCCCTCTCCTCCACCCACCTTTCTGTTTCTATGTACCTGTGCCGGCTGCAGGGGAAGCTCTGTTTTAATTTTCTTTCCAGCTGTCATTCTCATCTAGTGCTATTTCAGGGGACAAGAAATTTCAACAAGAAATGTGAATGTAGCAGTGGCTAGTGGCTGTGAGAGAGAGCCCGTATAAAGGAGAGAGTGAGGGCATAGGACAAAGCCTTAATTGCCCCCCCATGTCGGAATAACCACGCGAGACAGGTGTTTTGGGTACCGCTCTGGGCCACACTTTATTAATAACTTCAACATTAAACATAACTTCAAAACTGGGGCCTGCTGCAGTGCAGATGCAAGTTGTTATATGGGGTCTCCTCGGACCCCCTCCAGCTGACAGCATATTGGGCAAGTCAATAGCCCCGAGGTCGCCCCGTCCTGAAACAGGGTGACCCCGGGCCACAAATCCCCTTTCCCCAGCCGGGCAACCCAGGCCCGCCCTTTGTGCCTGTCTGCCCGCTAGGCCCTCCAGGTCAGGTCCGGAACGCCGTGAGGCCGGGCGATCCCACAGGGAAACTGAGACCAGACTCACCAGCTGCCCTTCCGAGTTCCGCACTACCGCCCCGTGTGGCCAATTCACCTCCTGATTGTAAGTCCCACCACACCACAGCAGCATGGGATAGGCGAAAAATCCCCAGGGGCTACCAGCCAATCTTGCCCCCAGGTCAAAAATTCCTATCCGGCCCCGAAGCGACCAGAGAAGCTCATACTACTGCTTAAAAGAGGGCGGGTGGGTGGGGAAAGCCTCAACGAAGAAGAGGCCCTGCAGACCTCTGCCCGCCCCTTTTAGGGGCTCGTCCTGCTCCACCTCTCGCGAGAGGTGAGCTCGCGCGGTTTCCAGCGGGGGGAGGACAAAAGGACAAAGCCTTAATTGGAGTTATTCTAAAAGCTGGTGTAGTTCCCTCCGCTGATATACAACAGAGATTAAAATGAATTAAAAGACTTCCCTAGAGAAGCAACACAGTGACCCCCAACCATATGACTACTATGTGACTTTAAACCAAATTTAGAAACTCTGATTTTGGTTTAAAGAAACAACTGTGCATTTAATGACTAAACGTCCCCTACCTTTCCCTGCCCAGCTGATAGGGAAAGTTTATCATGGAACTACTATAAAAAAACAAGTAAAAAGAACTTATCCTTGGGCAGTCAGCACCTTATTTGCAAAGAACATAGTTGTTTTACACTCTCTAACTTTCGCTACTTAGTATAGAGGAGACATCAGAGTTTTGAGCACGTACCAAAAAGGATACCATGCATTAGCAAAAATAGGAGGATGAATGAGATCTCTGATAAACATAAAATAATGCATGCTGATTTCTATAAGTGTGCTAGATGCAGAATTATAAATGACTTCTTTTGAGGGAGGAACAGTGTCCAGGTGAGCTGTTTGCCTCTTGTGTCTGCTGCTCAGAAGATGGGTGATGGTGAATCATGAGGAGGTGCTTGATAGCTCTCCAAGAAATTAATTACCTCCAAGTCAGAGCTGGACTAGACTGCCCTTATCAAGTACATAATATTTTCAAAAGGGGGACCAACTTCAGGTGGCCTTTTAAAGAGGGGGCATCTTACTTGAAGGAGAAGAGGTGGCCATCAATTTAGTGGTGCTCCAAAATGGCACACTTTATATAGGGGTGGGCATCACATGGGGCCTTCTATCATCACACATTCTATATACTGGAAAAAAAATAAAAAAATGGGCTCACACATTCCTCCGATATCCTTAGGGACCATAGGAACAATTCTCCATGTTTTGAAGGCTACGGTAACACAACACCACCCTTTCCATTTTTAATAATATATATTCCACACAGGGTACAAGGGGGCTTTTTATTTTTTAAATATTGTAAGCAAAATGGGGGCAGAAGTGAGTGTTGCAAGATTACACGAGGACCTTCCAGTCCCAGAAAGGGTATATAGCAAGATGGAAGTTGTCTGCTTTTTGATAGATAGATAGATAGATAGATAGATAGATAGATAGATAGATAGATAGATAGATAGATAGATAGATAGATAGATAGATAGATAGCATTAAACATATTCAAAGCTGGTGTGTGTGCTTCCCCTCAGAATCCATACAACAGCCTTGGCATGTAGACCACTCCTGTCACTCTCATGTTGGTCAGAAACAGAGGCATCAGCAAGACAATTAGTGACTGGTTTAAACCACTCTCTGAGCTCATGTATGAATCATGCTTTGAACTGGGGATATGCAACTGGGACCACCCAGCCTCTTAACAGCTACATAACACCAGCTGCCCTGAAACTGGTGGGACTTACATGCTAGCACCTGCTCTGTTGGAGTGTGATGGTACTAAAACTGGCTCATTTTTTAAAAAAATAAAAGCAGCATGAGTTTAATTAGCAATGTTTAGAATTACTTTATAATTTTTTTAGAAAAAGAAATATTGTTCTGTATTATAGGCCAAAACCCCTATAGAAATATCTCTGTCAGGACTCATTTTAATAGTGGGTTTTATCACAGGCTGCTTTTCAGTTGTTTGTCATGTTATAGCCTGTTGCTGTGCTTGATAAATGTTTATTGGTAGCATTCTTGTACTTTTAATGAATATTATCAGTCTGGCAAGAAAGAAAAAGAGAAAGGACAGGGGGGAAAAACACACTTAGAATTTAGGAATCAAATCCATGGTAGGATGCAGATGCAATCGCAAAAAGGCAAAGAGTAGAGGTGGGCATGCAATGGAAATATAGCATATATATATTTTTTTCATTTCATTTCCATCTTCATTTCATTTCATTTAATTAATACTGTATTTTTAAAAAGAATTTTCATCATGAAACAAAAAAATTGTGAGACTATAAATAATGGGGTGCTTTCCTTTTTTATTTAACAGGAAGCCCACTGCCCTAAATCAAAGACCCTCCTTAAAACTGCCAATCAATTTGCTTTTAAACAAAAACAAAACAAGCAGAAACTTAAAGGCTAGCTGCTGCATGAGAGTTTAGAGAGATACGTTCAATAGCTGATTGGCACGGGGAGGAAGGAAAATATATAAAAATTAAATAACCTCCATGTCCACAGTCCTACTTAATCAGGAAAGTTGGGGAAACAATCAGTTTAGATACAGGGACAGCCAGCCTGGGGAAGGGAAGAGCTCAGCTGTTAGCTAGCTGCAGGCAGGCAGATCAAGATTGGAGATCAGTAACAGCTGAGGCACAGGAGGAAGGAAAACAAATCAATCAGTGTAAAAATAAAGCTCTGTTTTCAAGACAGCAGAATCAAGAGGCTCTCTCCACTAGGACAAATCATTTCATTTCTGAAACAAAAATGGTGTTTTGTTTCCTTTCTTAATGGCATGCTGTTTTCTGTTTCGTTTCATTTTGTAACATTTAGCTGCAAGACAGTAAAGGTAGATTTACTCTGTTGTAATAGACTTAATGCCTGGATTGTTCATCTCCACCCTACTCCCGGCCAGGGCTCAGTGGCTCAGCCCAAGATGTTTGCATATCATTGCACGCATATTTGATTAAGAGGCAGTGGAAGACATGTCTGTCTTGTTCTCTCACAAGCCCGCTTCAGCACATACTCCTGGGATATCACCCAGGCACCACGTCAGGGTTTGGCCATCAGCTTTCAAGAAAGTGGAAACTGCTCACAATGTTGAAGACAGTTGAAGATGCTTCAAACATGTGAAGAATTTTATCTAGCCAATGTTTTGTCTTTCACTTGCATAACTGCTTGATTAATTGCAAATATTTAAATAAAACTAACTTTCGTCAAGAACTTCTAGAACTGACACCAAAGAAAGATGTTCTTCTCATCACAGGGGATTGGAATGCTAAAGTAGGGAGTCAAGTGATAAAAGGAATCACTGGCAAGTTTGGCTTTGGAGTTCCAAATGAAGCAGGGCAAAGGCTAATTGAGTTTTGTCAAGAGAACAAGCTGGACATTGCAAACACTCTTTTCCAACAACACAAAGGGAGACTCTACACATGGACATCACCAGACGGACAATACCGGAATCAGATTGATTATGTTCTCTGCAGCCAAAGATGGAGGAGCTCTATACAGTCAGCAAAAAAAAGACCTGGCGCTGACTGTGGCTCAGATCATCAGCTTCTTATTTCAAAATTCAAACTTAAACTGAAGAAAGTAGGGAAGACCACTCGGCCAGTCAGGAATAATCTAAGTCAAATCCCGTATGAATGCACAGTGGAAGTGAAGAATAGATTCAAGGAACTAGATTTGGTGGACAGAACACCTGAAGAACTATGGATGGAGGCTTGTAACATTGTACAGGAGGCTGCAATGAAAACTATTCCAAAGAAAAGAAAATGCAAGAAAGCAAAGTGGTTGTCCAACGAGGCCCTACAAATAGGGGAGGAGAGAAGGGACACAAAATGCAAGGGAGAAAGGGAAAGATACAGAAAATTGAATGCAGACTTCCAAAGAATAGCAAGGAGTGGCCAGAGGACTGGAAAAGATTGGTCTACATCCCAATCCCAAAGAAAGGAAACGCCAAAGAATGCTCCGACTATCGCACAATTGCACTCATTTCACATGCTAGCAAGGTTATGCTCAAAATTCTACAAGGCAGGCTTCAGCAGTATGTGGAAAGAGAACTTCCAGAAGTACAAGCTGGATTTCGAAGGGGCAGAGGAACTAGAGATCAAATCGCCAACATGCGCTGGATTACAGAGAAAGCCAGAGAGTTCCAGAAAAACATCTACTTCTGCTTCATTGACTATGTCAAAGTCTTTGACTGTGTAGACCACAACAAACTATGGCAAGTCCTTAAAGGAATGGGAGTGCCTGACCACCTTATCTGTCTAATAAGAAATCAATATGTGGGACAAGCAGCAACCGTCAGAACTGGATATGAAACAACTGACTGGTTTAGAATTGGGAAAGGAGTACAACAAGGCTGTATACTGTCACCTTGCCTATTTAACTTATATGCAGAGTACATCATGAGAAAGGCAGGTCTGGATGAATCACAAGCTGGAATTAAGATTGCCAGAAGAAATATCAACAACCTCAGATACGCAGATGACACTACTCTAATAGCAGAGAGTGAGGAGGAATTAATGGGTTGAAGCTCAACATCAAAAAAATTAAATTCATGGCCACCGGTCCCATCACCTCCTGGCCAATAGAAGGGGAAGAAATGGAGGCAATGACAGAGTTTATTTTCTTGGGCTCCTTGATCATTGCAGATGGCGACTGCAGCAGCGAAAATAAAGATGCCTGCTTCTTGGGAGGAAAGCAATGGCAAACCTAGGTAGCATCCTAAAGAGCAGAGACATCACTTTGCCAACTAAAGTCAGGATAGTCAAAGCTATGGTTTTTCCAGTAGTGATGTATGGTAGTGAAAGCTGGACTATAAAGAAGGCTGATTGCCGCAGAATTTGAGCTGTGGTGCTGGAAGAGAGTCTTGAGAGTCCCCTGGACTGCAAGGAGATCAAACCTATCCATCCTAAAAGAAATCAACCCGAATGTTCACTGGAAGGACAGATTTTGAAGCTGAGGCTCCAGTACTTTGGCCACCTCATGAGAAGAGAGGACTCCTTGGAAAAGTCCCTGATGCTGGAAAAGATCGAAGGCAAAAGGAAAAGAGGACGGCAGAGAATGAGATGGCTGGACGGTGTCATCGATGCAACCAATATGAATTTGACAAAACTCCGGGAGGCAGTAGAGGATAGGAAGGCCTGGCGAGCTCTGGTCCATGGGGTCATGAAGAGTCGGACACGACTGGACGGCTGAACAACAACAACAACAACTTTCATCAAAACAGCAATGCCTGTTTTGAATTGTCTGAGCAAATACGTATTTTTTGGATATGCTTAAGATAAGTGTTTAGGTTTCATTTCCAACCTTTCTGTGTTTCTGATCAGCCTCCATTTTTCTTTTTCTTTTTTGAATGATGATAATGATCTTAAACCAGAGGCTCTGGTTCAAGATAAAAGGTGAGATAGCTTTCCAGTGTTATGTGACTAGTAGCTCTAGGGAGGATTTGGGAAATTTATCAGGTTTTTATTTCCTCTCACATTCAGATTTTGCCAATAGTATTGAATTCTGGATTTAAAAAAATAAATAAATCTGAAATAAAATGCCTTCCTGTCACTAGAATAGCCCCCTGTAAGAATGTTGCTTTTAAGCTTCCCATGCTGAATGGTTGAGCAAGACTGTTTCACCATATATGTGGGATTAAATTTGCATACATATTTATTTATTTATTTATTTATTATATTTATATCCTGCCCATCTTCATGTAGGAACTCTGGGCGGCTTACAATAGTTGACAAGCAACTGAGCACAACAAAACAGAATAATATAGTAAAACAGTAAACAAAACAATACTGACAATTTAAAAACTGGTTAGCACCCTGGCAATATGTACAGTCCCAACAATGAGAATACTCGGATGGAACTAAAAATATGGATGGCGGGGAAGAGAGAGAAAAAAAAACTACAAAAGCTCGCAGAAGGCCTACCGGAATAGCAGAGTTTTTAACGCTTTGCGGAAGACAGTTGATAGGTTCAAAGTCATTATTGCCAAATTTTTCACCCTCTAAGACACAATGGGCCATAAGACATAGAAAAGAATTTTAGCCTAAGGTTTTATGGGGGAAAGGGGAGGCTTGCAAATGAGGTAATAGGAGCTGTGGAATCCAAGCTGCAAAAGGGGAGGTTTGCAAATGAGGTAATTGAGGCTCTGGAATCCAAGCTACAAAAGGTGAAGTTTGCAAACCAGGTAATTGGAGCTCTGGGATCTAAGCTGCAAAAGGGGAAGTTTGCAAACCAGGTAATTGGAGCTGTTGAATCCAGGCTTCAGACGGGGAGGGCTGAGGCTCCATGGAGTCCTCTTTGCATTAAGGTGATTTGAATGGGGAATCTTGGTTGCAGAAGGGGAGGGGTGGAGGAAGCCTATTTGCAAAGCATGTGATTGGAACTGTGCAATCCTGCAGCAGGACATGGGAGAGGCTCCGTGAAGATATCTTATCTCTAAATGAAAATCTGTGATATATGTGTAGCGGGGACAGCTGTATTCACTTTCTGAGGCACACAGACATTTCCCCTTACTTTTGAGGGTGGGAAAAGTGCATCTTATAGGGCATAAAACACAGTACTTAAAATTCCTTAAAATCCTTAAGGCAATTTCATATTTTCCAAAAGTTTCCTTCCCCCTTGCAGCCTCTGTTATCAGATGACCAACCCATGGATACCTGAGAGAATATCATCTGAGTAAATGCAACCTCTGGAAAGGAAGAGCACAAAAGTTGGAAAGCTAGACCTACTTAGAAGTAAGCTGAATGGGCTCCCTTTACCCTTATGGCAATTGCCATCTGCCTTTCAATATAATCAATCAATCAATTGTCTATTGCGGTCATATGACCCATTCAAAGAAAAGAAAAAGAAGCAGCAACAGCAAAAACAGTGCAATAAGAAGAAAGGGAGGCATAGACTGGGGTCACAGAGAATATACTGTATATGCATAGATCAGCCTTCTGCTAGTAGTACATCCCTTCTATGAATTGCAGCTAAATTATTTTAGCAATCTGAGTAGTTATATAAGAATTCTGGTCTGAGAGGCAGTAAAAGACCAGCCACTTATCTGAATAACCTTGAAATCTGTGAATCAGGGGATGGATCAGACCTCTACTGAGTTGTTTATAGAAAATACTGTGCAAAATGACGTGTGATAGAAATTCAGGGGCCCCAGCTCCACAAGGGCAGAATCTTTCTTGGCGTGGGGTTCCCTGAAACATGTCTTGAAGTAAAGCTGAAGGGAGAACATTACATCTTGCAAGGATAAATGCTCTTCAGGCTTGAGGTGTTCAAAACATAATTAGGTAGGTTGCAGATGTCCTATACACTGGGAGGACACCATATGCCAGAGGTGAGCAGGTTCTGTTCGCTAGTGAAAGCAATTCTTGTTTCCCTATGTCATGGATATGTGGGTTAATGCTCCTTAAGCCTGTTGTTGTCCAAGCAATAGAATAGAATCAAGGGACATACCAATGGGTCTGGTTTTACGTTGAATTTGTGGATAACCACTTACTGGTATAAGAATTAGTTATGTAACCCAAAGTGTTCAGCCAGAAAATGAATCCTCAACCAGAATTTTAAAGTCAGGATCCATGCCTCAGTCAAAGCCTGATTCCAGATATAGAGCTGCCAGTACTATGCAGTTAGGGACACCCAGATATGACACAAAAAAGTAGATTGTACCTTCTCTACCTCAGAGTTATATGCACTGGTCCAAATGGGTATCCCATAGAGCAGTTGTGTCCTTATTTTTGCTTTGAAAACCTGAGCAGTGGTGGGGATATGACAGGGATGTCGAGTCTATGACATGCGTGCCAAAGGTGGCATGTGGAGAGCTTTCACCTAGCATGCGACATGCTCCCTGCTGCCCCACTTCCCCCTCCACTGGACCAGCCATGAGGAATTTGGGGAGGGGGTGGGGGCAGGGAGCATATCACATGCCAGGCCAACCCTGCCACCTCCGTCCCTATCACCATCGCCGCCATCGCCCCTGCCCCCGGACACCGCTAACCCTGCCTCCGCTGACATCACCGCCGCCATCCCTGTCCCCCTCAGCCACCACCCCTGTCACCCTTGCTGCCCTCACCCCCACCCCTGCCCCCCGCTGCTGCCGATCCCAACCCCCCTGTTGCTGCCGCTGCCATCCCCATCGCAATCGCCCTTCCGCCCCTGCCACCCCTGACCCCGCCTCCTCTGCCATGACCACTGCCATCCCTGCCCCCCAGCACCACCAATGACCCTAACCCCATCACCCTTGCTGCCCTCAACCTCACCCCCACCCCTGCTGCCCCCACTGCTGCCGATCCCAACCCCCTGCCATCGCCGCTGTCCCCATCACCATTGCCCTTTCCTTTCCGCCCCTGCCTCTGCCGCCAACCCCGCCTCCAACTCCAATGACCCTGACCCCACCACCCCTGCTGCCCTGATGCCTTCATGCCCCTGACCCCCCCCACACTGCCACCAATCCCAACCTACCCACCCCTGCCACTGCCATCCCCATCACCGAGTTTGGGCACTCAGTGTCAAAAAGGATCACCATCCCTGGGATATTATGTCCGCCATTAATGTAAAAAAACCAAACCAATGAGCAATGGCTGTCATACTGCAGTTGGCCTTACTAAGCGCTTAGCTGCAGTGGGCATCTTTCATTCAGTGGTTCACAACTTTGGATCCCCAGATGGTTTTGGACAAAAATTCTCAGAAGCCTTCACCACTAATTCTATTGGCCAGGAGTTTGGGGAGCTGTAGTCCAAGAGCATATGTGGATTTAAGTTTGGGAATAATTGATTTAGATACATTAAATGCCCAGCAACACAACCAAGCAGACCTGAGAAAGGTTATTTCTTTGGACTAGTTTTTTGGCCTATGGGCCATGTTGGTTGGTGACTTCTGGGAGCTGTGATCCCCTCAGACTCTCAAGCTACAGCCTGAAATCAGTGAAAGGAAGGCTGGTGAGCCAGAGACTAGACCTCTAGGGTGCATCCCTGCAATTTCCATTGCAAAGTTGTGAGACATCCAAGTTCAGCTCATGGCAGAGGGATGCAGGGTAGGTTCTTTTTTATTATTGTGCTTGCCTTCACCCTTAATGCTACTGCTGTTTTAATGCCTTACCAATGAAAAGTTGTTAAGATGGAGAACTTAGCTGAACAATAAACATCTGCTCCTGGAGTGTGAAGAGCATTTTTTAAACCCATGGTTTTACATTTTACAACCACTGTATCCATGGTGCGAAAATGTGAAGCCCTTTAAATGCAGGGGGACGTCATTCAAAGAGCCCTTTGAAAGAAGATTACATTGTAAGATCTGCTTGAAGGAGTGGGTGGACTGAATAATGTTATGCTGTATAGAGGTACTTATTAGATGTACCTTACAGTGACCTGAGTGCTCGTAAAGTTGGAACATAACTCCTCTTTTGTGTGTGTCTGTGTGTGTGTGTGTGTGTGTGTGCGCGCACGTGAGTTTATCTCTCTGTGGCATAAAAAGTTAACAAGACACCTAATATAACAGGTATTCTGGAAACTGTCCTTTATATTGCCAAGGGAAACATCTGGATGATCTGGATAGTTATACTCTCCTTGCTGTCAATATGTTAAGATCAGTTCCTTATTGTCCTCTGCTGAATCTTGACAACTTGAGTCCATGATTCAGAAAAGTGAACCGGCATGCAATCAAGGTTTTCTGAATGTTTCCCATATGCCACTTGATATGTGTGCAAATTCCATGGAATGTGAAAAAGAAGGTTCATCTGTAATCACGGGTAACTTGATTTCCAGAGAAATGTACCCATAATTAATTATTTCCAGTTTGAAAAGCCTTAGTAACTTCCCAAAGAACCCCTATAGTTCCTGGGACACTGCATGATAGTTGCAAATTGATACCTGGTGTTAAATTATACACAATTAGGAGTCCATCTATTAAAGACAAGTTTTTCCCCACTGTTAAGGTGGTTGTTTTTATCATCAGTCCAGGACAGCTGAAGTATATTAATGAAACTTGGCTATAAATGTTAGTTGTTTATTATTATCAAATGAAAACCAAGAAATGGAAACCAGTAAGCCTCTTCACATTAACCTAGGGGGGAATGGTTGATGGCACATGGGTTTTGAGTTTGAAGACACTCTGATTCTTCAGCCAATACCCTTGTTTGTAGACTGTGAGCTTGAAGATGCACCAATTGTTCAGCCAAGTCCTAGACTTTGAACCCAAAGGGCCAAGAACAAAATGCCAAAGCAAGCTGATGACTTCTACTTGTCTGAAATGTTCTGTCTTTCCCATTATTTGTGTATGCATTATTTTATCTTGGCCTGCACTACAAAAGATCCAATAAAAATGAAAGCTTTGAAATCCATTTGCAGTCCAAATAAAACTTGATTACATGACTGAATTCAGAACATAGTGAGTCTCTTTCCCCTCTTGTTGCCAGGATTATTGCTTTTTTTTCTTGTCAGGCATTACAATTTGTCTTTCCCTCA
Source organism: Phrynocephalus forsythii (assembly GCA_029282475.1). NCBI lineage: Eukaryota > Metazoa > Chordata > Lepidosauria > Squamata > Agamidae > Phrynocephalus > Phrynocephalus forsythii. Next base: position 16,153,537 of record JAPFRF010000006.1, on the reverse strand, counting down.
AACCAAAAAGAGTTCAAGGGTTACATGGATCCAAATCCTGTTGGGGAAAAAAACACATTAAGACCAGTTGGACACCAGTTTTCTTTTGTTGCTTGCTGTGCATTGAGCCACCAAATGTGTGTGATCTCCATTTGTAAGTTGAGGAGCATGATGGCAGATGTACAGTACAAGCCAGGTCAGAGCATGGTTGCATTAGAAACAGGACTTGCATCTGAATCAGGTAAATAGAATCAAAAAGGTTGAACACATGACACACAGGAAAGCTTGGATTCCCCCTCCCCATGCCCACCTCAGGGTTCGTATTCTTCCATCGGGAAGGAAATTATTTTGCTGCACTGACAGAGTTTATTTTAAGTTGGATGTAAAATTGATTTAATTTGAATTGATACTTTGCATGTGAAGGGTAACAGACTGTATTTGCCCTGGAAGGAAGAAACAGGGAGTTGGCAGTGCATTCCAGTGGGGGAAAAGTTTCGCTCTTGCTCAAACTTACTTCACTCTCCATGCACACGTTTGTCTCTCTCCCATCTGCCTGTGTCCTGTCTGTACCATCTGACACACAAAGAGTGTTCCTTCTATCCTGTGTATGGTGTTAGTGGAGAGTGCTTCTTCATCAATTAGAGATGGGCATGACTCGCTGGTTCAGCGGTATTCCCTGGTTCATTTACCAGCGCTACAACTGTCTCACAGTTCAGTACCCAGCTGCTTCCTGGGGGCACCCATTCAAAGGCAGCACCCAGAGGAGGTGGAGCTGGAAAATTGGGGCACTGCCTTCAAGTGGGCACCTGCAGGAAGGGGTGGAGTACCAAACTCTAGAACAGCTGTGCGGCCACTAAATGAACTGGGACAAACCCGGCAATTGTGCTAGTCTCTAATTGATTATGGGATGGTATTGCCTGGAGAAATATTCAGTTTGGGAGAAGATTTTCTGTTGTATTTTCTCACCCCCACCACCCAAAGTACCCATTATCAACTCTTTTAGGCACAGTGAACTCACACCTTGTCTCTAGAGACATTATTCACTCTCTTAGTCCCTTGGTTACTTTTTATGAGCAAGGAACGGCTCAAGCACACAGTGGGTCTCATCCATCATATGCTCCACTTTTGTCTCATTTGAAATCAAAACTCAAGTAAAACATGGCGACTTTTCCCCAGAGTTCCCCTTATTGCCATTTCATCCACTACATCATCCCTGTTAGTAAAAATCAGGTCAAAGATAGCTAACCCTCTAGTTTCTGCCTCAATTTTCTCCAGCAGAAAATGATTACTCAGAATTTTGTTGGAAGGGTCATGTTTGGCAGAACTGTTCTCTCAACAGATATCAGGATAAATGAAGTTTCCTGTTACTACCTCTTTGAAATCCTTTAAAGGTTTTATTTGTGTTCTCTTCTTTGATTGGTTGATAAATAGTAGACTCCAACTACCATGCTCCTTTTATTTACACCCCATTTGTATTAATCCAGATTAATACAATTAATCCAAGGCCATCCTCCTGCATTTCTGTTCAAGAATGTGTGTTTTTGGCATATATTGAGACTCCGCCTCCCTTTCTATTGTTTCTGCATTTTGAACTGAGAGATTTATATCCCTCAATGGCCAAAATACAGTCATGGAAATCATCCCACCAAGTTTCAGATATCCCTATTACTTCATACTATATTTCTGATTTCCTATTAATCTTGTTTGTTTCTTATACTCCTAGTATTTGCATACAGACATTGGAGATGTGCCCAGCTTTCCTTGGAACATTTCAATGAAGACTATTGTTTGGCTGCTTGCTCTGTTTGTCTTGTTATGCATAAATCTTTATCTGTTTTTAACCTCCTTCTGAGTTTTCAGCCTCTTCACCCTCCCAATTCAGTTTAAAACCTTCTTGATGAAATTCTTCATTCCATGGCCAAACAAATTCTTCCCAGTCCTTGTGAGGTGCAACCCATCAATTGCCAGCAGTCCATCTTCCAGGAAATCTAGTCTGTCATCCCAAACTTCAGATCCTGCACATTAGGTTCGCCATGGTAGCCAGTCTTTCATTTAGAGTATTTTCCTTTCCTTTATTATCCCTATTTTGAGTTCTGTTGGTATGGACAAGGTGGCTACTTGCGCCTCAAAGTCTTTGAGTTTCCTTTCCAAAGCTTAAAAGTCTGATATGATTTATACACAGTTCCTCTCGCCACTGTCATTTATTCCCACTTGGATGAAAAGAAAGGGAGATACATGTTTGGGGGGGCGGTTGGGGGGTATGATGATAATCCTTACGTCACATCTCTAATCCATTGCTAATTTTTCTAAGTTTTGTTGGAAATGTGATAATGAGATTGGTACCTTTTTCCATTTATGGTGGGAATGTAAAATGATACAAAAATTCTGGAAATGTATTTTTAAAGAACTAAGTGACATATTAGAAATGAACATAGAGCCCAGTTCTGAAAATTGTTTTGTTATCAATATTTGTTGATAATTATGATGTTAAAACTAAAGAGTTGATTACCAATTTGTTGACTGCGGCTAGATTAATAATTGCTAGAAATTGGAAATCTAAATGTGAACTATGCTTAGATGAATGGTACAATGAAATATGGAATATTGCTTTAAATGATAAATTGACATGTTCTTTAAAGATTAAAAAAGGAGAGTTATAAAGAGATATTTTCTATGATATATGGGGTAGATTTATTGAATATGTGCTTGTATGAGATAAGGGTAAGGCTTCCATGCAACAGACTTTGTTCTGGAGGGAGGATAATGACTGTAAGTAAGAAGAGTGATCCTGTTGGTGAAGGGGTGCGCTGTTGTTGATGTTTTGTCTTTTTTTGTAATTTGTATAATATATATTTTTAAAAATTAACCATTCCGTTTGTCTGTAAAATGGCTCCCTTACCTGCGTGTATCCCTCCTCCTCCTCCTCCTCCTCCTCCTCCGCCACCGCTGGAGCCGCCAAAGCTGCCGCTACTGAAGCCGCCTCTACCAGAGCCCTGCCAGCCCACCAGAGAGGACAAGCAGGCCCGTCGGGCCAGCCTAGGCCCACTGCTAGAACTGCTGCTGCCAAAGCTGCCACCGCCAGAGGACCGTCAGTCAGCTACAGAAGGCAAGTGGGCCTGATAGTCCAGCCTACGCCCGCTGCTGGAGCGAGCCCAGAAGGAGAAGGAGGGAGGAGGAGGTGATGAGTAAAATAACAAATCATTTCATTACTTGTTTTATATTTTACAATTTTTTTTCAAAATTTGTATGAAACAGAATGCAACGAAATGCAGTGGGGGGGGGATCAAACAGAACGAAATGAAACACCATTTTTCTGTTTCATGCCCATCCCTACCTGCTGTACTTCCATTTCCAGTGGTTCTCTTTCTACAGCTGCTCTGTCTACGTACGCTTTGCCTTCTCTTATCTCCATGTGGTTGCTTGCTGCTCCAGTTATTTCAGTTTTTCTTCTAGCAGTGCCACCAGTTTGCATTTGTTGCATTTATCTACCAAATTGTTCACAGACACAAGCACAAAAATTACACATGCCTAAGGGCCTTTTTACATGAGCCCTAAGATCCGCTGGCCACTTAAATTCGGACCAGAGATATTAGGGGTTCGTCGCTCTTCCTCTGTCCCCACCCCCCTCCGCACTTCCTGGTTGCTGGCTGCAAGAGGGAGGGAGAAAAAGAGAAAGAAAAGCATGCCACTCACCTCGTTCTGCCTCTCGTCTCTGTAAGGCCATCAAGTCCAACCCCCTGTCTCTTTAAAAGTAGCTCTTAAAGGGGCGGGAGCCAAAAAGCAGCAAACAGAAGCGAGGAGAGCCCCGCACTCACTATCGTTGCACCGCATCAAAGATTTTTCACCTCCAAAGAGAAGGTACAAGAAAAGTGCGCTGGGTCACGCTAAAGTGGGCGGGGGCACACTTAATTGTCTGCAAACTCCGGAGCTGGTGGGGAAACATTTTTAAGCTCCGGAGCTTGCAGCCATTTGCAGCGGAGCTTAGGGGTCGTGTATAAACGCCCTAAGTGAAGTGTCATTCCCCTCCATAATCCCTATTACCTTTTTACTTCCATCTGTTTGTGTATGACTACCCTTTGCTTTGCCTTGTCTCCATGGAAGTATGTTGGGAAGATCCAATAATATCTGATTATATGCAAGACCCCTTCCAGAATTGTTAGAGGTCTCAGACTTGGCCTCTTTTATTAAACTCTCCTGCCAAACTCCTGTTACTGCTCCCTATTTCCTCACTCTGGTTACTTGCTCCCTAAAATCTATTGCCTTTTATTCTTGTGTTGTGTTCTGCTAAGAGCCAACAAATGGAAAGCCTCTCCCCACACTCACAGCTGCTACATGTTACCCTCAGCAGTTACCAGGACTTGCCCCTTCCTCTGAAGCTGAGCACAGAGTGCTTTATTACAGCAAAGTCAGAAAGGGATCATAGATCTGAGGTAAGTAGTTTGATCACTGTGTTGGAAGTGAATCTTCTATGTCTAATCTGTTTCTATTGACATTAAATCAATTTTAGCAAGAAAGGGGCGGAGATGGCTTGATTCTACTGATTAGACACAGTTCAAAATTAATACCTAAATGCTATGACGTATTCACTGAACTTACCATTTTTGATTCAGCCATTCCCCCTTCCCCAAGGAAGTACAGAGGAAGGCAGATACAGTATTTTGTGGAAAACTTCCCCAAATCAATTGTTAAGCCTCCATGACTGTACTGATAAAGGTGGAGATGCTTGTGGGGGTGGAGTGGGGGAATGCATATGCTGAAAGGTTACATACAGTTTGGACCTAACAGGACATGCTTTGTTTAGAGTGGTCACATATTTCCCAATTTTGTTGTCTCTCTAGATTGAGAAAGAAATCCTGAGCCCATTAAAAACGGGAATGTGCTGTTTTGCTGACTCAGGTCTTTCCCATAAAATTCACTTGTCCATGACAATCCATGCTTAACACAGGCATGTTCAGTTGGAGCATCTACCATGGTCTACCACAATGGGACATTGCAATCAAAGGGCAGATATAGGTTTAAATATCCTTCCTTTATGACGGTTTATAGAATGTTGAACTGACCACACATCATCATTAAAATAATTGTAGCTGTTCAGTCAACCACTGGAAATTGTCGTCTCTACATCAACCATTTACTATGCTGCTTTGTAGCTCGTTGGCACTAAATCCACTTGGAAAATTTTGTAGCCTTTCCAGGCTTATGTGCCAATCATGACAATAAAATGTTCAAAGAGTCTGTGTAGTTAACACAACATTGAAAACCCATAATTAGAAGGAAAAGAGCAGGTCCAAATATATGTTGGCAGTATTAATTACAGATCTACGTTTATCCCATGAGTGCTGCATTGCAAGAGATAGTAAAGTAAGTCAACAACAGCCATCTAAGTCAATATTGGGCAAGCTGTTTCTAGGCTAATCACTGTCATGTCCAAATCATAAACACTCAAGTCAAACTCCATTTCTTCCAGATGACCAAAGTATATTATAGCAACATTCTCTGAAACCACAAATAAAGACATTCATCAACACTATTTTTATTAATTGCATCAATTGTCTATTTACTCAATCAAATTTCACAATGTTTTACCTTTTTTACACTATCTTCCTTCCAAGTTGCTCAGATTTATGCTTCCCTTCTATATTTTTATCGAAAAAAATTATGCAGTATATCAAACTGCTAAATGGTGACTCATCACCCAAGGACCTTTAGGCTTGAGTGGAAATATGAATCTTGAGATCTTTAGCTTTAATCTCACATATGAATGCATTTCTTCTTTCAGAACTTAGTACACTTTTTACAAACAATGGACCAAAGATTTTGCAGATGTTGTTGAGCACTTACACCTACACTGACACTCCCTGCATTGGGCATACAGTATAATAAGGGTGATCAAAGGCATTGGGGGCAAACTCTCAAAGCTTGATTTCCTCATTGCCTCTCTCCTTTCAGGAGGGAGAAGGATAACAGGAATCAGACATCTGCATTTATGCTTTATCACAAGTTGCATCACATACTCAGCAGGAGGCCTCATGGTCCCCAACGTCTCTTCTATGTTTGGAATTTCTAGCTGGCAACTATTTGAAAATGGCAGGGGAAGACATTCATCTTATTTTCATTTCACATGCAGCTCTTCACTTGCATAAAAAAGCCATGTCCCAGCAGTGACTATTACAAAGTTTGCAATTCATACAGCTAGTTCAGGTTATTTTGAAACAACTCTTCCATCATGTCTGGGAAACATTACTCAGAAAATATCGTCAAAAACTCCAGGAACTAACCCAAAGATGCAACAAAAATATTTTCAGTAACTGCTGTCTAAAACATTTCAGTATAATAATGGCTCTTCCTTGGAGAAATCTAACTGTCTTGATAGGGAAGTGTCCTTCTTTAGTTTTGGAACCCAGTGACCGCCTCAGTCTCCCAAATGTCCGCATCCAGGTGATCAGCTTTGACTGATCAGGACCTACCAATACACAATGAATGTTCCATATTGTGTTTGCCTACCCCCACCCGAACATTATGCATTTTTCCACATTAAAGAGTTCTTGAGTGCCAAATTCTCAAGGCAAACAGCTGGTCTTCATATGTGCAACAGACCACTACTGAATATTCCATTCCAGGATAGATTTATAAAAGGCAAAACTTGAAGACACAGCTCATTTTTAATGTCACCTGTGTAAGGGGTGGTGGTGGAGGGAAATTCTTCAACCGATTGCACAGGCAAGGAATATACAGAGAATAAAAGGATTTAGAGTGCTTTGCCCACACATGGTGTTGGCACCCGCCATGAAGTAGATGTCATGTTTTTACAACATTCTGCTCCCATTTTGTCTCCTAGAATGTTCCTTTCAAATGTCCTCAGGTCTAATCTTGTTTTCTTTTACAGAACGGGTAACCAGTAGAGGCCTGAACATCTGATTTGAGTAAAAATGTGATATCATTCCAATGGGTCTAATTAAGTCAATGCAGTGTCCGTGAATGTACAAAGGGATAGCAGAATATCTGACACCAGTGAAAAGAGATAAAACAGTTCTTTCTGAGAATTTGGAATAGAAGTGCAGATCCACTATCCTTTCCCTCTGCCATATGGTAGCCACGTGAGTAGGGAATCTGTCAAATTCTATCATATTGTGACAGTATTTCCCATTTCTACTTGCCAAAAGCAACACCAAAAGAACTGGGGGTCACCTTCCATAGCAAAACGCATTTATAAACCTTCCTATTAAAATGCATGCAAACGATTGCCATACACATATAGTTAGTGCTATCAGCCTGCACAGTGCCTGCTTTATAGCCTGTCAGCAGTGTCCCACATTTTATATTCTGTGTCCCACAGAAATTTTCAGCCACTGAAAAGTAGGTGCCAATCCATATTTGTCCTGTTGCTCTTTGTACAGATCTTCCTTGGATGATATTTCTTCATCTCAGTGAGTCTTCCCAATATTATTCCAGAATGTGATTGACCTCGACTAATCTAAAGGCAGAATGGGGAGCAATTGTTCTATTTTGCAAAAATTCTTGCAGAATGACACAGAACGGTTGTTTTTTGCGGACAGGGAGAAGAAAGAGGAGCAACTCCTTCACATCCAAGTTTTATTGCTCATGCACAGACCTTTGAAGGCATACTATATCTAGTGGGAAAACACCGGAATATTCATTAGGGAATATACCTCTTGTCCTATTTTCCCCAAACCAAACTCTGCTCCTCCCTGGTTTTTATGATCCTCCTATAGCTTTCCTGTATATCTTTCCCTTTCTGAGTTCCATCAAATAAATTATAAACACATGGGTAAAGAATTTGGATGGCTGTCCAATATCTAGCTTTTGTCTGGCATTCTAGAAACATTAGGAAAAGAATTTTCTTCCCTTTGCATACTAATGTACATTAATTACAAAGTGAATGTCCCATTGATTTGGGACTGTGAAGAATCTTCCAATCAGGAGTTCTTCCAGGGATATGTTTGTGGTTTTGATGTTGGCTGCTGCTTACAGGATCCTCTGAACCTGTCGTTAATCAGAGCCTAATGTATTTCAACAGGCTGCACAGAGACAGTGGCTTCAAATGGTGAGAAGGACATTCTGGGATGATTTGAATCTTTATTGGCCATTGCAGGATGTCAAGAAACAAAGTCTGCTATCTCACAGCTGGAAAATCCAGATCAAAGTAAAATGCAGATTTTCCCCCAGAACAGTCACGTGCTTGAAAATGTGGTTCCTTTGTCCCCACGGGCACAGTTTAAAGAACTGCATATTTTGTGTCCCCATGAGCGGGAACCACAACACAGCAGAATGAAAAGGTTTTGATGCAGATTTTCCAAGTCCCCACAGATTCAAGTATCAGAACTGAGACAAGCTTTGTACCATCTCAAGACCAGGTACTTGCAAAACTTGCTGGATCATACTTAAGTGGGCATGGTCACATTTTTCTCTTTTAAAGTCTGCTGGTTGTCGGGACACAATTTTATTAACTGCATCTTCAAGCAATTTGAAGCAGTTTTTAGTGGTCATGGGATAGCAGCCAAAGACTCCCATGTTCCTGTTGCGCCTTGAAGATGGTATATATTTCTGTGTACAAAACTCTGAATAATTTATTCATCTACATACTTCAAGGCTCAAAGTGATCTACCAGTAAATTTGCATCAGGCACATGTATTGAGGTGAAAATATTTCCCAGGGCCACACTTGTAATAATTACATAACATTTATTGCATAATTAAGTACAAAACAGCAGCATGGCATGCATAAGAAAAGCCTCTGGGTTATGTTTTTGGCTTTGGCAAAGAGGTTATAGTAAGATGAGTCAACCTGAATCTACGTTGCTCCTCCAGCCTACAATCCAAATGTTTTATTAATTGCCTATCACATAAAAATTAACAAATGATTACAGTTTGCAAAGTATCTTTGGATTTTTTTTCAGTAAACAGTAATTTGGCAGGAGATTGTGGTTTTAAAAATGCAGTGTATTATGTGTTGACATATCAGATTGAGTGACAGTATAATATATTATCCATTTTAATTGTTGTTAATTAATTGTGCAAGTGACTATAAAGACTGAGTTAATACTATCTTTATCTAAGTCAACATTGTTTTCTACTGTAAGATAAATTATCTCATTTTTCTCTTTCCACTTTAAAAGAAATGCAGTATTTTGTTTCTGTTTAGAACAAGTTGAAAGCTGGTAGCAATAACACCCTTAATTCAGAGTAGTTCATGCATCAATCCTGTGCACTATACATTAGAGCACATGGTTTTTATCATTCAGGAACATCTAAAATGCCAGGCAACAGACTGGATGTCTTCATTAGAATACAATGATTATTTTAAAATATTTATTATTATATGTATTGTATGGCTGGAAGGGAGGCTGTGGATCATTCACTCCATCTCTTATCAAGGTGGCAAAGTGGAGAATTGAACTGAAAACATCTGGTTCCATGGCCAGATTCCTAAATCTGGACAGATAACACCTTCTATCTCAGAAGGTCAGCAGTACATGGACATCTGTGGCCAGGCTACCCTACTAAGGATATATTGCTGTGTTGGTAATGCTGAATTCTAGGGTGACAGAAAAAGACAAATAAAAACATGCAGGGGAGTGGTATCAGGAGACAAGTACCTAGTTGCCTCATGTGCTCCCAGACGCATTTGGTGGGGCCACTGTGAGATACAAGAAGTTGGACTAGATGGATCCTTGGCCTGATCCAGCAGGGCTCTCCTTATGTTCTTAAAAAGAAATGTTGCTTTCAGATAGACAGACAAGTAACCAGACAAACAAGCAAAGCTATCTTATTTATTGTTTATTTATTGCTTGCCTATTTGAAATTAAAGCCTACATTCAGCAAAGCTTGGGATGTGATGTCGTAAATCTTCCTTGAGGGTTTTTTCCCCAATCTAGGATCAATGTGCATTCTGGTTGACTAGACATGACATATAAATGATCACTACAGTTGACTTGTGATCAGGGAATATAGATGTCCTCTCCCAAGACATATAGTTTTTTCTCTCATGTGAAACAGGAAAGGGAAAGGGCAGATAGGAGACACCACAAAGGAGTAGGAAGAGGTGGGTAGTAGAGATGGGCACGAATGGAAAAAATGGTGTTTCGGTTTTTCATTTTTCATTGAGGGGGTCCATTTCGGTTTGTTTTCATTTTTTGCAAATTTTTGAAAAAAATCATTTTCATTTATTCATTTTTCATTTTCATTTTTACCCACATTTGGTGCGATTTTTAAAGCATTTCCGTGTGCGGGAGTCCCACAATGCCCAAGACCAGATGGAAGACACTAAAAAAAAATGATGCTGGCAGAGAGGAGGAGTACTCACGAAGACGTACGCACGCATGCACATAGGGAGGCTGCAGGACTGAAGCTAGAGAGAAATCTCTTTTTTCTCTCCCCTAAGAGCCAGGCTGCAGCCGGCAGGAACACAGAGACGCGCATCTGCCTGGCTGGCCTAAGGTGAAAATAATGAGTCTCAGAGACAGCAATCCCACCCTAACTCCCACCAGAGACTGCAATGAGGATGGGGGCTGCCAGAGCTTTTTATGCCCTCTGTGGCTGCCAGACCTGCCCAGTCTGCAACCTGGGCATGCTATTGGTTGAAGTTGTCCAAGAATTTACATGATCCCATCACATGGCTTGCATCCATTTTATGGCTGGAATCCATTTTGTGTCAAAGGGAAAAGAAAAAATACATCACAATGGGAGAAAGACAAAAACATAAGTTTTAAGGACCCCAACCCCCTGGTAGGTAATAATTTCAAATAATTATTGCTGTGTTTTATGGATGTCCAGGGCATTTTAATACCCAATAAATCAATATTAGGCATCTGGGAGCCATTTTCGGTTGATGTCCCCTAACTCCCCTTAAAGGAAAAAATACAGCGATCTGAGAAAAGACATAAATGCACGTTTTAAGGACCCCAACCCCTCTGTTAGTTATTATCAGGCAGAATAAATAATTATCGCTGCATTTTTAAGGATATTCAGGATGTTTTTTAACATTTAAAAACAGCTCATTTCATTGCGCATCGCCATTAACAAAAACGAAATGTAACGAACCTAATTTTCGTGGTTCTGTTCGGTTCATTCCAATTTCATCACAATTTTTGTTATTCATTTCGTTACGTAACAAAATGAATAACGAATAACAGAAACAAAAAAAAGTTCATTTTGTACCCATCTCTAGTGGGTAGGAAGCTGAAGGATCTGGGTGGACAGGTGGTAATTTCATCTCTCCTCCCTGTGGAAGGATGTGGCTCTCAAAGGGAAAGAACAATATCAGAGGTGAACAACTGGCTACACAGATAGTACCAGAAGGAACAATTTGGCTTCTTTGACCATGGTTTGATATTTCATTCAAATGGGCTCTTGGGTGAGGATGAGGTGCACCTCACCACCATTGGTAGTAATATTTTTGCCAAGAGGATTGGAAATTTGATAAGGAGAGCTTTAAACTGAGTTCTCAGGGGGAGGGAGAAAAATCTTCTTAAAGGAAGGGATCCAGAAGGGGTGGTTTGGAATATCCCAAATGGTGCAGTAGAAACAGAAGGCCAAATGATGCAGTATTACAGTCCAACATTGTGAGGAAAAATAGGTTAAGCAAAGGGCTTGTATGAAGGACATACAACCTTAAATGTCTCTCTACACCAATGCACAAAGCATGGGAAACAAACAGGAGGAACTGGAATTCCTAATACAGCAAAATAAATATGATATAATTGGCATTACTGAAACCTGGTGAAATGAGACTTATGATTCGAATGTAGTTTTTGGAGGGTATAACCTGTTTCTGAGGAACAGGCCTAGTAAAAAAGGAGGAGGAGGAGCCTTGTATATTAGAGATGGGCACAAATCAAAAAATGGCATTTCGTTTGTTGTTTGTTGTTTGGAGGGTCCGTTTCGGTTCATTTCCATTTTTTGTGAATTTTTGCAAAAATGCATTTTCATTTTCATTCATTTCATTACCATTTCGTTACCATTTATTTCATTTTTTGTGAATTTTTTTTAGGATTGTAAGCAATTCACTCATATTGCAGTAACAGAAACGAAACGCATGACAAAATTTGCGGTGTTTCTGTTCGCTTCGTTTCATTTTAGAGACAAAATTCGTTTGTCATTTTGTTACGTAATAAAACAAAAAAACAAAAACGGAAACAAAAATTGTTCGTTTCGTGCCCATCTCTATTATATATTAAGGGTGTATATGCTGCTGAAGAAATCCAGGATATTCAAGTGGGAAGTCAGGTTGAGAGTATTTGGGTGAGAATTAAGGGGGAGAATAATGGGAGGGATATCACTGTGGCGGTATATTATAGATGCCCAAACCAGCCAGAGGAATTGGATGATGCCTTCTGTGAGCAGATGGCCACACAGTCAAAAAGGAGAGATGTCATACTAATGGGAGATTTTAACTATCCCAATATATGTTGTCAGACTAACTCAGCTATGAACGCAAGGTTCAATAAATTCCTTAATGTCCTTTCAGACAATGTCATGGCTCAGAACTATTTTAGATCTGATCTTAACCAATAGGGAGGACCTTGTAAATGGGGTTGAAATGGTGGGGTCTTTAGGTAGAAGTGACCATGCTCTTTTGGAACTTGTTATACAGTGGGATGGGGAAGCGAAGTATAGCCAGACAAGCATCCTAGATTTTAAGAAAGCTATTTTTGTAAACATAGGGAATTATTGACTATAACTCCATGGACTAAAGAACTGAAAGAGAAGGAAGTCCAAGATGGATGGGAATTACTTAAAAGTGAGATATTAAAGGCACAATCTAAAACAGTTCCAACAAGAAGAAAAATGGACAATGTCTAAGGGAACCACAATTGTGAAATAAAGAACTTTCAAGTCAGACCTACCTACCTACCTACCTACCTACCTACCTACCTACCTACCTACCTACCTACCTACCTACCTGTCTATAAACCATGTATAGGAAATGGAAAAATGGGGAATGTACCAAAGAGGAATATAAGCAAATATCCAATATTTGCAGGGGGATGGTAAAAAAGCTAAAGCACAGAATGAACATAGACTTGCCAGAGAGATTGAAGATAGTAAAAAGCTTTTTTTAGCTATGTCTGCAGCAAAAGAAACAAATAAGGAAATAAAGAAACTGGTTATGATAACCAGTTACTAACAGGAGATAGGGAAAAAGCTGAACTACTCAACACCTTCTTCGCCTCTGTTTTCCCTCAAAAAGTAGATGAGGTAGGGTGGAAATTGCAGCATAGAATATGTAGGAAGTTAGTACAGGAATACCTGGAAACCCTAAATGAATTTAAGCCTTCAGGGCCAGATGAATTACACCCAAGGATATTAAAAGAACTGGCAGAAGTAATTTCTGAACAATTGGTAATAATCTTTGAGAGGTCCTCGAGAACAGAGGAAGTCCCCATAGATTGGAGGAGGGAAAATGTTGTCTCCATCTTCAAAAAGGGGTGAAAAGAGGACCCAAACAATTACCAACCAGTCAGCTAGATATCTATTCCTGGAAAGTTTCTAGAACGTATTATTAAGCAGACAGTCTGTAATTACGTATTTAACAAGCAATGCTGTCATTACTAGAAGTCAAGACAAGTTTCTCAAAAAAAAAAAGACATGCCAGACTAATTTGATCTCTTTCTTTGATAGAGTTACAGACCTGGTGGATGAGGGGAATGCTGTAGATGTTGTTTATCTGAGATTTCAGTAAGGCCTTTGATAAGGTTCCCCATGAAATACTTGCAAAGAAGTTAGTAGAATGTGGGATAGATAATGCTACTTTTAGGTGGATTTGTAATTGGTTTACTGATCGTACACACATGGTGATTGCAAGTTGCTTCTCCTCAGCATGGAGAGGGGTGACCAGTGGGGTGTCCCAGGATTCTGTTCTGGGTCCGGTGCTACTCAATATATTTATTATTGACTTGGACAAAGGAATAGAGAGTAGACTGATTAAATTTGCAGATGATACCAAATTGTCAGGGGTGGCTAATTCCCTAGAGGATAGGATAAAAATCCAAAATTACCTTGACAGATTAGAGTACTGCACCAAAGCAAATAGAATGAGTTTCAACAGAGAGAAATGTCGGGTCCTGCATCTAGGCAGAAAAATGAATTGCATAGATATAGGATGGGAGAAACCTGGCTGGAGAATAGTATCTGTGAAAGGGATCTGGGAGTCTTGGTGGACCACAAATTGATCATGAATCAGCAGTGTGACACGGTGGCCAAGAAAGCCAATGTGATTCTTGGTTGCATCAACAGAAGCATAGTTTTTAGAGCAAGGAAGGTGGTAGTACCACTCTATTCTGCTCTGGTCAGACGCCACGTGGAGTACTGTGTACAGTTCTGTGCTCCTCAATTTTAAAAGGATGTTGACAACCTCGAGCAGGTCCAGAGGGCAAGCAGGATGGTTAAAGGTCTGGAACGTAATGAGGAGCAGATTAAGGAGCTGGTATGTTTAGCCTTACAAAAAGAAGGCTGAGAGGGGATATGATAACCATCCTTAAATATCTGAAAAGATGTCATATCAAAGAGGGGGCTAGCTTATTTTCTGTGGCTTCAGATACTAGAACTTGGAGCAATGGTTTCAAACTACAGGAAAATAGATTCCATTTGAACATTAGGAAAAACTTCCTGAAGGCTACAGCTGTTCAGCAGTGGAATATGCTGCAATGGAGGGTGGTAGCGTCTCCTTCATTAGAGTTTTCTTAGCAGAGGCTGGATGGGTATCTGTCAGGAGTACGGGGGTTCCTGCATGACAAGGGTTGGACTGGATGGACCTTGAGGTCTCTTCCAACTCTCTGATTCTCTGATTCTATGTCATGGATGAAAAGGGGAGACTCCTCCTGCTGTGTTATGGAGACAAGACCAAACCACCAGCATTTGAGGAAATTCATTTCTCTCCAGTTGCTTGCAGTAGCACTGGACAAGAAATAAAATGCATTTCTTTACTTCAGGTTTGGCTATGTTGGGAATGAGAACTTTGATCTTGATATGCCCTGACATAAAGGATAAGATTAACCCCACTTCCTAGCCAAAGGCAAACTGAAAGACGTTTTTAGGACATGCCTCAACAAAAATAGGCAATGTGATGGTCTTCCAGGAGCCACTATAGTGAAGACCCTGCCTATGTTCCCATTAGAGATGGGCACGAAATGAACATTTTTTTGTTTCCGTTATTTGTTATTTGTTTTGTTACATAACAAAATGAATAACAAAAATTGTGATGAAATTGGAATGAACAGAACAGAACCACAAAAATTATGTTCCTTAGGTTTCATTTTCATTAATGGCGACGTGCAATGAAATGAGCTGTTTTAAATGTTAAAAAATACCCTGGACATCCATAAAAATCCAGCAATAATTATTTATATTGTCTGATAATACCTACCGGGGTGTGTGTGTCCTTAAAACATGCATTTATGTCTTTTCTCAGATTGCTGTAATTTTTTCCTTTATGGGGAGTTAGGGGACATCGACCCAAAATGGCTCCCAGATGCCTGATATTGATTTCTTGGGTATTAAAAGGCCCTGGACATCCATAAAAATACAGCAATAATGTGATAATTATTTGAAATTATTTCCTACCAGGGGGTTGGGGTCCTTAAAACGTTTGTTTTTGTCTTCTCCCATCACGATGTATTTTTCTTTTCCCTTTAAAGATGACAAAATGGATGTCACCACTCCAGCCACAACATGGAGGCAAGCCATGTGATGGGATCATGTACATTCTTGGACAACTTCAACCAATAGCATGCCCAGGTTGCAGACTGGGCAGGTCTGGCAGCCAGAGAGGGCATAAAAAGCTCTGGCAGCCCCTGTCCACCTTGCAGTCCCCGGTGGGTGTTAGGGTGGGATTGCTGTCTCTGCGACTCTAGCTTCAGTCCTGCAGCCTCCCTGTGTGAGTGTGTGCGTACCTCTCTGTGAGTACCCTGCCCTGCCCTGCAGTGCAGTCACTCTGCGGCTGCCTTGCATCCTGGGCAACGCCTGCCGCTGCTTTTGCAGCCTCCCTGCATAACTAGTCTATACTGTGTCTCTGCCGGCATCATTTTTTTTAGTGTTTTCCCTCTGGTCTGGGGCGTTTGGGGATGCCCCCGCACGGAAATGCTTTAAAAATCATGCAAAAAGCGGATAGAAACAATAAATGAAAAAAAAAACAAAAATGAAATTTTTCCAAAAATTCGCAAAAAAACAGAAACAAACAAAACGGACCTCTCAACGACAAACGAAAAACTGAAATGCCATTTTTTTGATTCGTGCCCATCTCTAGTTCCTATCAACCTGAATTTATTAAACCCAGGTTTGAAAGGACTCTGGCCATTTCCAAGGCTCAGCCATGCTCCTATGGGTGAAAGTGGTCCATCAGATAATCTGGTTCCAAACCTTTTTTGGAAAGGACAGCACTTGATTTGGTTGCTGGAGTGAATGGGCAGCCAATGCCACTGAAGAGTTTTGTAAGCTGATAAAGGGGCTCCTGATTCCACCGCTAGTTCTTTGTGAAAAGCGTGCTATTTGCCATGCACATGTTGCTGATCATTTGGCTCTGATTTCTCATCACTTAATAAACTCTGCCAATTAAAAAGAGGCAAAACAGCTGATTTTGCTTTCACGCCATAGTTCTAAAGAGCCAAACTACATTTGGGAAGCATCTTCTTCCATGGAAAACTGTGGACAATTCCAAGTTTTTCTTTAGTGATGTGTCTTGCTGATTTCCCAGGTTCCATGGGTGCTTAAAATATTCCTAACACAATTTTTGTTGGACTTACTTCCACTCCATTTTTCAATCTGGCAACAATACCAGTGAATTTTTCAATGGAAACATTAGTTACTTTCCATCTTCAAGTGCCTATGCTCCAGCGCAGAGGAAACATACAAACATATTAAGGCAAAGCATTCATGTTTGGCTGTCCATACATTTAGCAAAAATGTGGTTGCTTTTGGTGGAGTTTCTTCTATAAATGAACAAACATCTTTCTTAAAGCTGGCTTTCCTGTGGGTTTTCTCATCTGTTTGGCCTTCCACAATTCATTCTCTGGTGATATTTCCTCTTTTACCTATTTCAGAGGACCCTTTGTTAATTTTTTTCTCCTCTGAGGTTCTGACTGTCATCAACTCCTGTCAGTTCTTCCTTCTGGCATCCCTAGTGTCTGTCATCTCCTCTCCCTCTCCCCACACTTTGACCCTCTATTATTTTTCCCTTTTGGATTCCTTGCATCTTACATCCTCATAAAACATCTTTGAGAGATGACCCCCCAAAAAGGCAGGTTGAATTATTTTGCAAGCCAATGTTATACAACATAAGGCTAGGATTGCATGAGACTCAGCTTCGATAACTATATCATTCTGATGATTCATGTCTGCATCCCATCACAAAGTGTGAGATGGTGCCCTATAATATGTAACCAAAATCTTTGGGCATTTATACAAGACCCCTAAACCCCGGGGCAAATGGCTCCCATCTCTGGAGCTTAAAAATGTTTACCCACCAGCTCTGGAATTTACAGGAAATTAGGTGTGACCACACCCACTTTAGCATGTCCCAGCACACCTTTCAAGTACCTGCTCTTTGGAGGTGAAAATTATTTGATCCGGTGTAACGATAGTGAGTGCGGGGCTCTCCTTGCTTCTGTTTGTTGTTTTTTTGGCTTCCGCCCCTTTAAGAGCTACTTTACAGATACAGGAATCTTGCCGGCAAGAGCGAGAGCCAGAATGAGAGCCAAAACAGAGGTGAGGCACGATCTTTTCTTCCTTTTTTTCTCCCTCCCCTCACGCAGCCAGCAGCCAGGAAGTGCGGAGGGGTGGGGAAGCAGGAAGAGCGACAAGCCCCTAAGATCTCTGGTCCAAATTTAAGTGGCCAGCGGATCTTAGGGGTCGTGTAAAAAGGCCCTTTGTTGTTATGGAGTTCTGGGCATACTACATACACTGAATATCTTATAAATCAAACAAATGTGCCTAGGCTGGCTTTCCTTTGTCCTCTTGCAGTCAGATTTGTAGCCGTCACTTGATGTTCATGCAGTTCTTCATGGCATAAATTGCCTTGCTGGTTGACTTTCATCCAAAAAAGCAAAGTAATTTTACAGAAGCACAAAGATTCCCTTGGAGATGGGAATACAAAAACTTCACTGCTCTTGCTTAAAAAATAAAAATAAAAATAAAAAACTTGAGCTATACTTTCACACACATTGATTCACGTATGTCATCAAAAGAAACTGTGCAAAGGAAATAAGTTTCAATTGATGTTAACATAATGCTAAACAAAGCTAGACATTGGACAGCTTTGGCAAATTATTTTCCCATGTGCTTACAATCTATGGGGAGGGAGGCACAGAAAAGGGAAAGCTATAGCAGGAAGGGTGTAGCAGGACCATAAAAATTGGAGCCAGACATAGACAGAGTTTGATCTGGGAAAGCTTAAGCAAATGGCTTAGTCTTACTATGTAGAACACTGCTTAAAATGAAAGTGTTCCAGTGTCTTTCTTCCAGCCACAGAATAATGTCAAAGTTCTGTGCCTCGTACTGCAGTGGTTAAAACTGCTGTACTGCAGCCAATTCCGAGTAGCAAGCTCAAGGCTCACTCAGCCTTCCATCCTTCCGAGGCCCACAAAATGAGTACCAAGTAGAGATGGGCACGAAACGAACTTTTTTCATTTCGTTATTTGTTATTTGTTTCATTACATAATGAAACAAATAACGAATATTGTGATGAAATTGGAACGAACCAAACAGAACCACGAAAATTAGGTTCTTTAATTTTCGTTTTCATTAATGGCGACGCACAATGAAATGAGCTGTTTTTAAATGTTAAAAAACATCCTCAATATCCATAAAAACCCAGCAATAATTAATTATTCTGCCTGATAATACCTAACAGGGGGGTTGGGGTCCTTAAAACATGCATTTATGTCTTTTCTCAGATCGCTGTATTTTTTTCCTTTAAGAGAAGTTAAGGGACATCAACCCAAAATGGCACCCAGATGCCTAATATTGATTTCTTGGGTATTAAAACGCTCTGGACATCCGTAAAAATGCACCAATAATTATTTCAAATTATTACCTATCAAGGGGTTGGGGTCCTTAAAACTTTTGTTTTTGTTGCAGACTGGGCAGGTCTGGCAGCCACAGAGGGCTTAAAAAGCTCTGACAGCCCCCATCCTCCTTGCAATCTCCGGTTGGAGTTAGGGTGGGATTACTGTCTCTGTGACTCGTTATTTTCACTTTAGGCCAGCCAGGCAGGTGTGTGTCTTTGTATTCCTGTCGGCTGCAGCCTGGCTCTTAGGGGAGAGAAAAAGAGATTTCTCTCTAGCTTCAGTCTTGCAGCCTCCCTGTGTGCATCCGTGCGTACCTCTCGGTGAGTACCCTCCCCTGCCCCAGAGTGCAGTCACTCTGCAGCTGCCTTGCACCCTGGGCAACACCCACCGCTGCCTTTGCAGCCTCCCTGCATACCTAGTTTATACTGTGTCTCTGCCAGCATCATTTTTAAAGTGTTTTCCTTCTGTTCTGGGGCATTGGGGGATGCCCGTGCACGGAAATGCTTTTAAAATTGTGCAAAAAGCGGGTTAGAATGAAAAATGAAAAATTAAAAATGAAAATGAATTTTTTTCAAAAATTCACAAAAAACAAAAATGAACCAAAATGGACCACTCAATGAAAAAAGGAAAAACCAAAACACCATTTTTTTAAATTCCTGCCTATCTCTAGTACCAAGTGTTGCTGGGAAGGCAGTCAATATGTAACCTGAATAATTACTTGTAAACTGGCACAGAGTACTTTAATTGCTATTGAGCAGTCTATAATCAATGTGCTTTGCTTTTTTTGCCTAAGAAATAAGATTCAGAAATGAAGTCTATATTTCCCTCTCAATGACCAATTCCAAAGATACAGTGGGGTTGTGAGGCTGTATCTAGCTACTGTACTATGGAGCTTCGTACATTTACATGCATTCAGCATAAATAATAGACTAATTCAGGAGGTATATTATCTGCAGCAAATGCATAGAAGAGGGTTGGGTTGAGAAAAGCTGTGAGGTAGTGGTATGGAGCCAGTATTATTATATGTATCAATATAAACTTGAGAACTAGGGCAGGAGCTAGAATGGATAATGATCCAGTCTGAGGTTTTTTTTTCTGGTTTGTTTTCACCTAAATAAGCATGAGGCCTGTAATCATAGTTCTTAAAAGTATAGCTTCGAATCCATATTCATTATGCCACGTTTCTGGTGCTGAAATAGTGTTGCCAACTCTTATTTCTGATAGGCTCTTTATTTCTATAAAAACTACATATACAAAATGGCCATCAATATGGTAGAAGAAGCATTATGGGCTAAGATTGGTCAGTGTAATTAGACTGACATTTTTGTTGTGTTAAATTTTAATCAAAACAAGCCACTTGTAAAAAAGTTTTCTAAAATCTGGGTGAAATAATTTAATGTTTTCCTTTAAAACAGGAACATGTGGGAGAGCAAAACAAAAATAGAAACAAAATAAACCTGTGTATACATGTATAAACATTTCAGATAAAATATAATAAATACACGAAACACCATGTTCTAGAGGGAAATGTGAACATGTGCCACACCACTGGCGAATATGTGCAAGCTTATGAATTAGGAGAATTGCTTTTTTGGAAACAAGAACACTTATTCCAAACTCCTGCAGAGAAAGTATGTAAATGTTGAGCCAACTGCAAAAATAAGAAAGAGGACACAAATGGTTACTACTCATAACCTCATAACCTTTGACCCTTACTTAGCAAGACACAGCATGGACATTATGGATAGAATCTAGGTTTATACACACACACACACACACACACACACACACACACACAGAGAGAGAGAGAGAGAGAGAGAGAGAGAGAGAGAGAGAGAGAGAGAGAGAGAGAGAGAGAGAGAGAGAGAGAGAGAGAGAGAGATTTACATGTTCTGCCTTACACGGATTGGCAAGCAAGAGCAGCAAGAGGGTGGTTGGATATAAACGTGTTGCCGTGTTGTGCCTTGAGTGCTCTGCTGTCTATTAAGGCACTTGGAAAAACAACAAGCTTTGTAACAAGGCTTGATTCTCTCTAGTCTATGGGGGGAAACAGTACTAAAAATATGGTTTTACCTTTGTATCAAATCTGGAATGAACACTCTTAAGTTCTGATTCAAAGTCCCTGTTCCACTGTTGCCTTCTCACAACCTCATTAGATAAAAATCATTCCAGGCTTCAGGCTATACTAGGCAGGACGCCGGCATTCAACTGCAATAGTCATTTCCAGCCATGCTAGCAAAAACAGAAACAGAAGAAAAACAAAGCAAGCAAACAAGCAAACAAAAAGCCAAGGAGAAACTTGGACAAGACAGACAAGTTGAGGCAGAGTGTAGAATTATTTTCTTGGCTTCTCAGAGTTGATGATAGAACATCAGGCACTGATTCTTAAGATTACAAAGCAGTCTTGACAAGGACTGGTGCTGTTGGTGGTTCATTCGGAATCTTTTCATTGGGAACCAAACTGTTTTGTTGGCTTCCTGCCTTTTGGAAGTATCTGTCAACATGTCCCAGCTTCCTTTGGAAACCATTCTACGGATGCCCTGTTCTCGACCAGCTCCAGCAATTAAATTCCTCGAGCTTAAAATGGCCTTTCGTTTCAGCATGATATATGATGGTTCTGAAGTTATCCCTCTGCTTTTGCTAGCTCCCTGGCCCCTTTAAGCAGTTATTTGGTCCAGAAAAACAGCAAATCGTATTTTCTTGGGTGAAAGGGCTTCCCCAGTTTCCCTCAGGCCACTTTCAGGGGAACCAGCCACATTCTCAGTGGCAAAACAGGAATTGTGGTAGGGATTTGTGTGTGTGTGTGTGTGTGTGTGTGTGTGTGTGTGTGTGTGTGTGTGTGTGTGTGTGTGTGTGTGTGTGTGTGTGTGTGTGTGTGTGTGTGTGTGTGTGTGTGTGTGTGTGTAGTATTAGTCAGGAAAGGTTGGTTGGTTGGTTCATAGAATCATGAAGCTAGAAGCTCAAGGCAAGAATACAAATCAAAGGCTATCTGCCAGGTGGATGTCTAAATTTCTCTTGGATGCCTCCAGTGTTGGAGCACTCACCGCCTCTTGAGGCAATTGGTTCCACTGCCTCTTGAGGTAATTGATTCCACAGCATGAGTCCATTGTGAAATGTAAAATTTAGAAACTTAACTTGGCGCTTCCGCTTCTTGAATGCAGGCTGCACTTATTATTGCTTAAGAAGCATCACTAGAGGACCAGACTCATCTGGTCAACAAGAGAGAAGCTTGAGGACTGAGTTGCTGGAAGAGAGAGACATTTTGCCCTCATCCTTTCTCCCTCAAAGTGGTCCTCTCATCAAAGCAAGTTGGTGACTAAATTCTGGAGTTTTCAAGGACTTTTGCAGCATCCTCAAGAGTAAATTCAGTAACCTTTACTGATTCCACACCTGGCAATTCAGACTTTTGGAAAAGCAAACAAATAACTCCAATAGAGCTTGTCATATTACTATGAAAGACAAATAAGCATTTCTGGATGATATCTTTGTTCAATCCATGGGCTTGTTCTGCCTTCTTTTCTGCACAGATGCACTGTATAAAGCAAAGCAAAGAAGAACAAAACAAAGCAAAAGACTCATTTCTCTGTGTTTCAAAATACATTTGCAGTTAACAGGCATCTCAAAAGTACAGGATGTTTAGCTGTGAACTAGCCAGAAGGAAATAGTAGTTCCAAATGATCACCAGGTTCCAATTTTCAGTAACCTGGTAGGGGAAAAGGTTATTTTATTTCAGAATTTGTTGCTTGTATTCCTCAAGCACCCCGACTCTTTACTCTTGCACTGCCTAAGTTACAAGATAGAAGGAAATGACAGAGGTGGCCAGGCATCCTGCTAGGTCTTTCTATGAAAGGGAGAGATTTTCTCACAACCAATGTAAGATACAAAAGGGACATATGCATGTCAAGGCCCTGTGAGTCAGAATCCACTAGTTCATTTGGAGACCTTCCATCCGGTTTCTCTGATAAGGATATTTATGACATTCTGTAGCATATGTTCTACGAGCAGAACCCAGCCAGATGATCCCTGGGGAATTCATCTCTGCACAACTAGAATTTGTGTGATGAATGCTTCTAGCCCACTATAGTTCACAATGGTTTACTATATTGGACAGCAGAGTGTTAGGGGAGATAAATGTGCTGCAGCTGCCACCCTGATCAGTTCAAGAGAGCTGATGTTACAGGTAGCCCTTCATATCACGTGCCCCCAGTTTCCAGTGGAGCAGCCCAAATGGACACATTGCAGCAGCAGTATTATCCTACACACCTTCTTTGTATAAAACCAGCTGATTTGAAAATGGAGAGAGGAATGCCACTAATGGTAATGCCACTGGCTTTAGCCACCCTGAGTGCTGTCAAAACAGCCTGAAGAGGAGTAGATGTGGCTTCCAGAGAAAAGACAGCCATTTTCTTCATGTCAGGCATCAAGGCATTCTATACACAGTCACCTCCTGGCACATGGCTGCCACCTACTCCTTTTCTTGTGTAGGCTGCTGCACCAAGGTTTAGTCTTCATTCCCCTTACTGCTTCCTTTCCCTCTCTAACTTTGTCCTAGGATAGAGAGGCTGCCATTGACACCACCGCCACGTCCTATGGGAGCAGCAGGCAGGAAGCTGGCTGGGTGTTAGCGTGAAGGCATGCATTGTTGCATGCAGTGATGGAGTCTCCAGCCTTCATATGAACTGGGTAGACAATGCTTCATTCTCTGCCTCATGTAAGAAGGATATTTGTGTGGGCATTGTGTGTATGAACTTCCTTTGAGCTCTCCTACACATCTCAGCACAGTTGAAGAGACAAGTTTGAGTCCCCTCCTCTCTGACTGGTGATCATGAGGAGGGGTTGGTATCCAGAGGAGTTGGAGGACTTAACGTTAATGCAGATTTTCTCTCTGCAATCAGGACAGACTTTCACTCACAGACTTCTTTAAATCTCAGTGCTGCTGGAAATAAGGGAATAGCAATCTTTGTATCAGAATTATTGCTAGGGGGTTGATATTAAAGCAAATTCACCAATATCGTGATTTCTTCCTAGATAAAAGGGAAGGGCAGGCGAGCCAGTTCAGGATGCCAGGTGGGCACATAGATTGTCCCCAAGGCCATATGGAAACCATATGTTATCCCTATAAAGACTAATAAAATTGTGTTTAGAAATCATATCTTTGCACCACATAAACATCAACTCTTGTTCCTCATGAATCACAAAAAAGTATCAACATTATTTTGTGTACTATTACCATCAGGATTAGAATCAGGCAAAAGCTGTGGTTTCTTCCAATCCAAGGGCCATCCAGAAATGTCTTCTGTTTCTTGGAGGGGGGTTATTGCCCTATAACAATCGTACAACATTTTCCATGGCAGAATTTGTCTATTACGACTCTTAGTTTTGTGGTGAGTAAATTACTTGCATTAATTTGTTTCTCCGATGATTATTGTATGCCTAATCACAAAATACAAAGCATTGGTTTAGAAATAAGGGCACAGTAGATACTGAGGCTGCATGGCTTTCTAAAGTTTAATAAATGACTAACAGATGTGATGTTCATAGTTAATGGCACGCTATTGTGCTTACAATTTGATGGAACATTATAAGAATGTTATGGATGTGAGGAACAAATGTCAGGGTCATGTGACTAGCGATGAAAACCATTGCTCATCTTATTCATGATAGAAGCAAAGCTGCTACTGAGCCTTTTAAATTTCTTGAATTGGAATGCATACCTGAAATCTGAAAGTCTTGCCATTTTGACCCCCTAGTTCTTCTGCAGCCCAAATATACTATGTGTGTATTGGGGGTGGGTTGGGGGTTAATTCTCCATTTTCCCATGCATCAAGTCATGAACATATGTTTCTGCTGCTTATGGTAGCGCCATTAAGAATGAAGTATGTGGTGTCAGGATTGGTCCATCTGTCTCTTCTGCCCCCTTCCTTCTTCATCATTTTTGCTTTCTACTTTCCTTTTTCTCTCCTGCTGCCTGGAATGCAGCAGGTGAGAAAAATTAATTAATATTAAGGGAGTTAATATAGAGTAATGGTTATCGTGTCAGATTTGAAATGGAAAGATGCAAGTTCAAACCCGTACTCAGTCACAAATCCTAAGAGAAATAAATTGGGGGACTTGGGATACAGTCCCTTTGCCATGGACTCAAGGAGAGTAGAGCTGTCTGGTCACAAGCACCCCATCCTGTTAGTTTTCAGGTCAACTTAAAAAACAAGAGGAAGATCCTTGTGGTGCCATAATGAACATAAGAACATAAGAAGAGCCATGCTGGATCAGGCCAAAGGCCCATCAATCCAGCTTCCTGTATCTCACAGTAGCCCCACCAAATGGCTCTGGGAGTGCATGAGACTAGATATGGATTTAGATGGGAGCAGATTTCCTTCTGGGTGAGCTAATTGTAAAGGATAGGTCAAAGAAAGGAGGAAGTAGAGTGCCTATAACTTCAACCATTGCTCAGAAGAGGCAATTTCAGCAGGAACAGTTAATACTGTCTTTCCCCCGGTCACTAGTAAACAGGTACATGGTGGATCCTATACAATAGGACCCCTGTATTTGCAGGGGATTCATTTCACAATCTGCCCTGAATGCCTAAAATTAGAGGTGGGCATGAAATGAAAATATAATATTTTGCTCTGTTTCTTTAGTGGTTTCATTTCATTTCATTAGCAATCAATTTCTAAAGTAGTTTTGTTACAAAATGAAACAAAATGAAATGAAATGCTATGCTCCGCTGGGTCCTAGAGGCACCAAAATGGCATGGAAGCTTCCTCAAGCACTTCCCTGTAAGCCACCTAAAATTGGACAGGTTTGGGGGTCAGGGGGCTATTAAGCTCCAAAGGGTTTTCCCTTAATTTAATTGGGATTCAGAAGCCAAGCCAGTGAAGCCACTAATTGCTTGCCTGTGGGGTGCTATTGTGCTTTTCCGATTCAATTAAAAATATTTTTCCTAGTGGCACCCCCTTTGGAGTTTAATAACTTAGCCCCCTGATCCCCCAAACCTTTCCAAATTGCAGGGGCTTATAGGGAAGAGCTTGAGGATGCTCCCCTGCCATTTCCTCTAAGATGAATCATTTTGTACCTAGAGGAAAAATGGCATTTTGTTTCATTATGGAATGAAACACGTTCTACCATTTTGTCTCTAAACAAAACATTACATTACATAATGAAACAACAAAACAGGATTTTGCCTTTTGTTTTGTGCCTATAAGACCACAGATAGTGAATCCTATAAACCCTGCTTTACCGGGAGGCATTTGGTGAGGCATTTAATTTAATTTAATTTAATGTAATCTTCCCCCCTCTTTTCCTACTTTGACGCCTCTTGCTGATACTTCTCTCTTATCATTGAATTGTCTCCTCCTCTACTCCTTTTCCCCTCTTTTAAATATTTTTATTTTTATTTTTGTGGTTGTCACTTTGTGCTTTATCTGGTTTTTTTTTTAACCCTTATTGTTAACCGCCTGGAGTTCCTGGGGAAGACGGGCAGTATAAAAATAATATAATATAAAATAAAATAAAATAAAGTAAAATAAATAATATACAAGGAGGCAGGACAAAAGGCCACAAGATCCACTTCCTTGTATGTTGCATATAGGGCTGTGTTAAGCCACTAATACTGGTTCCATGAATGCAAATATCCTACTGAAAATGAGATCTTGCTGACTAGCTAATGTGGCACCATAAAGCTGGAGTGTATATTTTTCAGCACCCAGGTAGTTGGTAAAATGAGTCCTCCTACCATCTGCAAACTGCTGGAGATGTGGGGGGGGCACCCTCTCTCCTCATTCCAGGCTATTCAACCTGAAATTTATAATCTGGTCAAGGTACTGCTGAAACCTTGAAAACTGGGAATCCAGAAGCCTGCTAAGAACACCAAAACAAACATGTTTTTCTGTTTTTCCTTACATTAAATCCTCCTGAGTCCCACACCACTGAGGTAACAAGGGAACAGGTCCTCCTGGGAGTATCTTCTTGCTACAGTAACTGCACCGGATTCCACAACAATGAAAGGAGAAGCACAGAAGAAGGTTTCCTCCACATTTCCTCCAAAAATGAAGAGTTACTTTTCCCTCAGACTTGTTGCATCAGGTTTCTTCCTGTGTCACATCCACAACAGAGGCCTAACTCTACCGTATGTTGCCTTAAGTGGAATGCAATGCGGATAAAGCTGTCTTGCACTGCTATTCTCAATTAAATTAAACCAGCCAACTCTTATTTGGCCAGCAACTAATCTTATTAGAGCACAGTTACTGCCACATATTCCTAGGAATGTTGCCTTTGAGAGCTAAAAATCTGGATGAGAAAAGCCAGGCCTTTCTGACAGTGCAGTAATTAAAACAAAGTCATCCACTTTAGCTGAGATCAGAAAAAGCAGAGTCTGAAACTCTCCTAAGAGAAATAAATGGGGGGAAATTGCCTTTCAGTGGGGTATTGTACTAACCTTTATATACCCTTGTAATAGCATGTCCCTGGGGAATGGTGGATTGAAGAATAGCCTTGTCCAGCTTTCCTTGCTGGCAACCTGAAGTGCGAAAGAGAATCAGCTGCCTCATTATAAACACCAGTGCTTCCCTGGCCTTGCAAGATATATAGAGGAGCACCTGGCGGCGGCTCAAAACCTGCAGCAATGTAATTGCTGGCCCTGAATATGCTGACAGCCTCTTAATTGCTTTGAGAGAGCCCAACCTTTTGCAGCTAGCAAGAGCAGCCCAGGATTCCTTTTCTAATCACTCCATGCCACAATTATGGGAAATAATTCCAGTGCAGGGGATAGGAAGAAGGGAGGGTAGGCTTCTTCACCATCTTCTACGACACCCCAATCGTGCTTTCAAAAACAATGGGGCTATAAAGCAGCAAAACTTAGAAAAGGCCAAGTGTTATTAGATACCGTAAACTAATCTGAAGGAGCAGCAAACCTATAATACAGAGGGGCCATGGCTATTGTTACTAAGAAAGAGGCACCTGCTTCTGTTCAGGGTATCCAGTGGTTCTCCATGACAGTGGTCACCAGCTTAGAGTCACCAGATGTTCTTGGACCAACACTCCCAGAAGCCTTCAACACTAGCTCTGCTTGCCAGGGATTCGTAG
Organism: Phrynocephalus forsythii; assembly: GCA_029282475.1. Classification (NCBI taxonomy): domain Eukaryota; kingdom Metazoa; phylum Chordata; class Lepidosauria; order Squamata; family Agamidae; genus Phrynocephalus; species Phrynocephalus forsythii. The sequence goes on along the minus strand of JAPFRF010000006.1, from coordinate 16,125,456 downwards.
TAAAAGGATATCTGGAAAGCACTGATTTATGATGCAGCCTCTATGATCCTGTGCCTTCTGAGCTAGCCTATTGCATCCAGATTCAGTGGAAGTTGATGCTTGGCTACTACCATACTGTTACACGCCTGCTTGTTTTGAATACACTGGGAAGAGACTACCTTGTTCTGTGATTAAGGCGGATAAATGTCCTTGGTTGACTGTGATAGTGAGTCATGCCTAGATGTGGTGAATAACCCCTTGTGTGGGTGAGTATTTGGCCCCTTTTAGTTATTCAAGTGGTTTGTTTTGCACAGGCAACTAGAAATTCCCACACATCAAACAATTACTGATCATTGGGCTGGGGCACCTCCCTTATGGGGAAAGGCTAAAACATTTCAGGCTCTTTAGTCTGGAAAAAGGTGCCTGAGGGGAAATATGATTGAGACATACGAAATAATGAAGGGCATGAGTAAAGTGGATAGAAGGACACTCTTCTCCCTCTCACAAAATACCAGAACTTGGGGACATATACTGAAATTGGGGGCTGAGAGAGTGAGAACAAATAAAAGAATTATTTTTTAACCAGCACATTGTTAGTCTGTGGAACTCCCTGCCACAGGATGTGGTGATGGCATCTAGCCTGGATGCCTTCAAAGGGGGATTGGACAGACTCTTGGAGGAAAAGTCCATCACAGGTTACAAACCATGATGGAGATGTGTAATCTCCAGGCTTAAAACCAGGGTACTTCAAGGATCAGTTGTAGGAAAGTGGTATCAGGAAACAGCTATCTAGTCTTGTGCACTCCCGGACACATTTGGTGGGGCCACTGTGAGATACAGGAAGCTGGACTAGATGGGCCTTTGGCCTGATCCAGCATGGCTCTTCTTATGTTCTTATGTTCTTAATTGATCTGTGCTCTGAAAAAAACGAGCCCTGATCTGAATCCCTACTGTTACAAATAGTTAAAGCCTCACTGCTTTGTCTGATGCCTCCTTCTTGACATCATACTATGGTGTATCTGCTTTGATACTGACTCTTTTGACAAGAATAACTGGATGCCTCTAGGTCAAGCAAAGCATGCCAGCTTTACAAAGGAAATTTCAGATCAGCTGGTCGCTTCCTGCGATGGCCAGAGCAATTCCTGGTTAGGAAGAAACAAAGGGTCATGGCATGAAAAATAGAAAAGAATGTGGATTTCTGGAGAGCTACCCCAAAGTGGCCTAAATGCTGGAGAAACAAGCTTCTGTTTCTTAAATCTCTCACCTTTGAGGTGGTATATCATATATACGCATAGAAAACGCATTCTCCCAAGCTACAGGAGGCTCAATTAGGTGAAATCCAAATTGCTGAGAGGTGACTATGCTCAATGACAACTCTTTGTGGTGGCCATCCAAAAGCACCTTGGAAGGGAATGGACAATCCTGAAAAGAGCCTTGACTGGCTGACTGGCAGGCAGGCAGGCAGGCATAATACGTATTTATTTATTTAATTTATTTATTGAACTTGTATACCGCCCATCTTCCCGGAGGAACTCCGGGCGGTTCACAACAAAAATGTAAACAGAGTCAAAACAATTAAATAACACAATTAAAAACACTAACAATCAGTCAATCGATAGACCCAAAACAGCAGCAAATAACAGATGGCGGGGGGGGGGGGAATTAGTCACCAAACGTCTCTTGGAAGAGCCAGGTTTTTAATGCTTTCTGAAAGGCTGGCAGGGACTCTGCAAGGCGCACTTCACTGGGGAGGTGGTTCCACAGGGCAGGGCCAGCCACAGAGAAGGCTCAAGAGCGAATGGGTGTTTTTCGGGCCTCCCTGGGCGTAGGAGCACTCCACCCTACAATCTTTCCTTGCTCATGTCGCTTATCATAACATTCATAAAGTTTTCATGGCAGAGGTGTGATCTGAAAAGGCACAGCCTTTTCATGGGTCCTAGGGTGGACTATTTATCATCCAGGTGGTTTCTGTCCTCAGATGAGACTCCATGTAAATGGTGACAAATCAGTTATTAACTCAGAGGTAATTAGTCCAAAAGTAGTAAGTGGGTTACCCACATAAATTATCAGGGATAGTTTCACTAAACTTTTTTGCATTTCACTCCAGAGTACTCAGTGGCATCCAGTCAGAGATCTAACAAACGAAGAACTGAAACTACACAGAACTCTACCCAGGAAGCCAGAAACAACCAGTCACTAGACCAGAGGATGATAGACAGTTTCATTCTAGTCTTTATGAGGAATCGCATACCAGAATGAAAACTCTGATTTCAATTTGGGAAGCTCATGTGTTTGACATGCAGGAATTAGAGTTGGGTATGAACTGGTTGTTTGTGAAGGTTTGTGGCTACCCATGGACCATCACTGAACTGGGTCTCTAACCAAACTATGAATGAGCACGATTTGTCATTTTTCTCTGATTTGTGGCTCAGTTCATGCCCATCTCTAGAAGGAATGCTACCATAGCTTCCTATTCACTAGAATTCACTACTATGAAAATTCATAAAGGCAGGCTGTCTATCTCAGGATAGCCAGTTTTGCTTGGTGATGGTTCCTGAATGGCCTAGGTTTCCACATAACTTTTTGCTGGGCTGTTGTTTCTAAACAAAGATGACACGAATTGAACAAGGGACTTTCCCGATGTGAAGGACGTGCTCTTCCACCTAACAATGGTAAACAAAAGGCAATGTGTGATGCATTTTGAATACCACAAATGGCAAACAAACTGCAACATGTCGTGATGAGAATGATGGTGACCCTGATTGTGAAGAGCTTGGAAACCAAATCTCCATGGCTGAAAGAGCTGAGTATGTTCATTCTGCAGCCAAGACAATTAAAAGACTATGTGGTTTCCTTTTTCATCTCTTTGAAGGAATGTTTCATAGATGCTGGAGCTAATTTGTTTTCTTCTGTAGCTTCTGAGAGTGGGGCCCAAATCAACTGATTCAAATTACAAGGAAGGGTTTCAGATTAAGCAAGCATCAGCTTTACACATGGGCATGAATTGAAAACATATCACTAAAAGTATGTTATACCTTTCCCAAATGATTGCCCATTGCTGGGCCAATGGGTATGTTGTCTGAGAAATATGAGGCATTTCTGTGCAACAGTGATATAAGGAATTCAAAAAAGCATTTCTAGGGAACAGTAATTTAGCTCAGAGAAATGATGTAGTCCCTCAAATAATATAAATCTCTGTTCTCTATTTGGGGATGGTGCTGCTCAATATATGACATAGTTTTTACCAACTTCCACATGTTTACTACTAAAAGAAGCTGTAAGACAGGCATGTCCACAGTCTGGCCCAGGGGCCAAATGCGGCCCAATTTAAAATTTTGAGTGGCCCTCAGACTCTTCTCCCTGCCAGCTCAGCTTGTCATTCATCCCTGCCAGCTGGCCCTTCCCTGTGCTGGCTAGAGACTTCAGCTTGCACTTTTATGTTTCTCCTGCCCTCCCTGCCTCCATCCATCCCCTCAGCCACCAGCCCTGCCTACCCGCTCCTGTCTCTCTTCTGCAGTGTCTTCCCCACCTTCTTGCAGTGGCATCTCGGGTGTGCATGGGCCAATTCCCAGGCTGTGCAACAGCCACCAGGTTCTTGGGTGCCTTGAAACTGGAGCATTTGAGGCTGTTGCAGATACACACGAACCACGCCCTCCCCCCCCCCTCAGGCTGAATGGTCACCCCACACACACATTTTCACCTCACCAAATCTGGCCCACCTTCAAAATGTTTAGACACCCCTGCTGTAAGAGATAGAAAGGCATGCAGAACATTGATCCCGAAAGTGACCAAGGATTGGACCTGACGTAACAGCTCTAAGTAGAAGACTACTATATAATTTCTTTCTTCAAGTACCCTGTACTGGAATATCTCTTGGTCTGTTGGTTCTGATTAGCCACTAGATAATTCATAAACTTTCCTGATACTTCAAACACACACAAAGAAATACATGCTTACTTGTTCTGACTTGTCACACACGCCAGAAGTGTAGCACAAATCCACAGGGCCTCTGTTTTTCCTTCAGAGTTGCAGTAGCAAAGATTGGAGACTATAAAAAAGTAAAAGAGAGCAAGAATGTGCACTGACCTTTCTAAAGTATATACTGATGTCTCAGGGATACACACACACAGTGAATGTTTCAGAGCAGTCAAGTGTTTTGCTGTCTGCTTCATACAGGAATACTGTGGCATTTCAAATGGCAAAGTCTAGGTTTGAAAATGAGATATGTGGGAGACCGAATGACAGAACGCACACTTCTCACACCCTTTTGTACCAAATTCAAACAGATTTTCATTAAAGTCCTGTATATGTCTATATTCTAGGGGGTGTGGTGGCTCAGTGGGCTAGAGCATTGAAAACTGCCAGCTACAAAGTCAGCAGCTCAGTGGTTCAAATCCCGGCTGCCACACAGCGGAGTGAGCTCCCGCTGTTAACCCCACAGTTTGAAAGCATGTGAATGCAAGTAGATAAAAAGGTACTGCCATAAAAAGTGGGAAGGTAAAACAGAGTTTCCTTGCAGCCATGCCAGCCACATGGCCAAGAACTTGTACAACACTGGCTCTTCATCTTGATTATGGAGATGAGACCCACCCCTAGAGTTGGACAAGGCCAGCATGCATGTATGCTGGGAACCTTTACCTTTTACCTGATGATGATGATGATGATGATGATGATGATGATGATGATGATGATGATGATGATGATGATGATGATGATGATGATGATGATGATGATTCTTTACTGACCACATTTTTCACTTGTCCATGCTTAATATTATCTAATTGCAGTATGCCCAGATTATTTATTATTATTATTATTATTATTATTATTATTATTATTATTATTATTATTATTATTATTATTATTATTATTAGTAGTAGTAGTAGTAGTAGTAGTAGTAGTAGTAGTAGTAGTAGTAATGCTAGGAAAGTTATAGCTGCCCGGAGGTGCCGTTTCCCTTTCCTGGTGCTGATAGTAATGAGTAAAGTTACAATCTGTTCTTGGATAAAACCATGCACAGAAGCATGGACACAAATGCTGGGTTTATGGTGAATTGTTCTCCCTGAAACATTGAAGTTCTGAAACTTAAAGCTGAGGAAACAATATCAGCACAGAATTTTGCTGAGTCCTTTCTTTTCTCCAACTATCTCCTTTCCCTGCCCTTCCTCCTCCTTTTTGACATGGTATTTTCCAGCTTTGACTCCCCAAGGACCCTTGGAAATCTGTGTCAGAAATTTTCTTCTTTTTGGCAAATAAATGGTTGCCCCCATATTTTATCACACAGTTCACAAGGTCACCTTTGTCTGTATCCTTTGCTCTGAGAACACAGTCATTTGGAAAATGTGTCATCTGATCCATGCTTTCTAAAGATACAGCTGTTGTTTTGTGCATTTGATGGCGGAGGGCTCCCACTGTATTCATCGGTGAAGATTCCAATCCCTATGAAACATTCTCCACATAGATGTACCTCTTTGGGTGACTGTGATTGAAGGGAATAACCAAGTGCAGACAAAACATACCACTTGATGGTTTTGAGGGAAATATTCTTAATCTTAATAGGAGCAAATGGAATATTTGAGAACTTGTATCCAGTTTTGCCACCTACAAAGACAATTAATATTAAGCCATGGAATTCTCAGAGTGAATTAGTTCAGGCACAGCCTACTGCACAAACAGTTGTAAGGATGAAATGTGGGAGAAAGGAGCCACACATCTTGAGCTCATTGAAGGAAAGTTGGGTTATAAATGCACTTGATTAATGAATAAAGATATTATAAATGTTTATTGGGCATCTACTGCTGCCAGAGTATCAGTGAATCAGTTGAGTTCAACATGGAAACTTTGAGGGTCTTTTGTTCATTTTACGGAGTCATTGGAAACACAGGGAATACAACAATTCTTAATTTTTACTGGGAGAACTTGGATTAATATTTAGGCACCCAGTGGATAATATAATAAATTGCAAGTTTCTAGTTACATTTTATTGGGAGAGAGAAAAGCCTTCTATCTTTAGATTTATAATTTGGACAAAAAAAAAGCCATCAATTTGCCTTGCTAGTATCTACTGAGGAGAAAAATCAGACATGGGGACCATATTCACATGAACTGAATCAGCTTTGATGATAATGCTTTGCAAAGATGTTTTTCTTTCTTCAAAGTGTTCAAAATTGGTTACTCCATTGAACTGCTTAGTAATCAAGCAGTTAGTGAGAGTGTTTGGAATTTTACAGGGCTGTAAAATTCTCCAGTTGATTCCCATGAAATGACAAGTGATGTCTTTTTAAAAATGTGGTTCCTATGGGGGGAAAATTCAGGTTGTGGGAAAGTTACTACGCCTACCTCCTGGAACATTGGAAAAGTGTTATGGGGACCAAGGTAGGACTGTTGCTGAGACCTCCATGCTGGTTTTTTTGCAGATCATACAGAAGGCTGGACAGGCAAACTCATAGGTGAGCCAGTGGACTGCTGACCACCCCATTGAGAAGCCCATGAATGCAGAGAAAAATAGTTTATTATAGATATAAAGTCCTGAAATTATTATTCCCTTACCCACACTTCTGAGGATTAAAGCGAATCATCATCATCATCATCATCATCATCATCATCATCATCATCATCATCATCATCATCTGAGAAACAACTTGAAAATATTACCCGATATCAGGATCTGAAAATTGAACCTCAAAGACTGGCATAAACTGGTACATGTGGTCCCAGTGTAATTGGCATGCTGGGTGCTGTGCCTAAAGAGTTAAGCAAGTATTTAGAAGAAATTGGAGATGTCAAAGTCACCATCAGTCAGCTGCAGAAAGCCACACTAGGATTTGCTCACATAATTTGCCAATACAGCACGTAGACCTAAACACCTGGGAAGCGTTCGACTAGTGATTTGTAGTAGTAGTAGTAGTAGTAGTAGTAGTAGTAGTAGTAGTAGTAGTAATAATAATAATAATAATAATAATAATAATAATAATAATAATAATAATAATAATAATAATAATAATAATAATAATAATAATAATTTAATAAAATGTTGAGGACAGGTTATATTAATGAGTGGTTAACAACTGGCAAAACCTATTTGATTCAGATGGATCCAACAAAAGAAGCAAAACTTACAGGCCAATAACATGTTTACCAACTATATATAAACTGCTGACAGGCATCATAGCTGATTATAGTCCAGGATTATTTGGAAGCAAATAACGTCATGCCAGTAGAGCAGAAAGGGAACAAACTGAGAAGTAGAGACACAAAAGATCAGTTACTCTTTGATATAATGATCCTAGAAAATTGTAAAGCCTGGAAAACTAAATTATATATCACCTGGATTGACTATAAAAAAGCCTTTGATATACGTTAAAGAACTGGAAAACAGAATTGTTTTTCAGGGATGAAAGGTACAGATTGGTTAACATTAAATGTGGGATATTTCAAGGTGACTCTTTGTCCCCTCTACTAGTATTTACCATTGCCCTGATTCCCCTTTCAATAATTTTACAGAAGTCAAATTTAGGGTTCCAAACTGCTAAAAATTCAGGGAAATTTTCTCATCTATTGTATAGGGCTGACTTAAAGTTGTATGGAAAATCAGAAACTGAAATAAACTCACTGACCAACACAGCCCATTTTTTTAGTACTGATGTTAGGACTGAGTTTTCACTGAACAAATGTGCCACAGTTGCACTGACAAAAGGAAAAATAACTGAGAGTGAACAAGAAACAAAGGGTCAAAACAGGAAAAAAAAACAGTGCAAATATGAGCCGATAGGTGGCATAATAAAGCACTGCATGGGCAGTTCCTTGAAAAAATCAAAGGAAAAGTAGATGAGGAAAAGACTTGATCATGGCTCACCAATGGAACAGTGAAAAAAGAAACAGAAGTCCTGATTGTTGCAGCTCAAGAACAAGCTTTTAGAACAAATGCAGTTAAGGCTAGAACAGAAAAATCAGCTAAGTACCCCCCATGTAGACTCTGTAAAGAGGCAGATGAAACTATCGACCATATATTGATTTATTGCAAGAAAATTGCTCAGACTGAATACAAACGTTGTCATAGTATAGTTGCTCAAATGGTCCACTGGAATTTGTGTCACAACTATCATGCCCATAGCAAAGAACTGGTGGGATCATAAGCCTGAAAAAGTGATTGAAAATGAGCATGCAAAATTACTTTTGGACTTACCAATACAGACAGACAAGGTTTTGGAGCATAATACCCCTGATGTTATGATTGTGGAGAAAAAGAAAGTGTGGATCATTGATATTTCTATAACAGGTTATAGTAGAGTCACCGAGAAACAACTTGAAAAAATTACCTGATATCAGGATCTCAAAATTGAACTTCAGAGACTCTGGCATAAACCGGTACAGATGGTCCCAGTGGTCATTGGATTGCTGGATGCGGTGCCTAAAGATCTAATAAAGTATTTAGAAGAAATTGGAGTTAACAAAGTCACCATCAGTTAACTGCAGAAAGCCGCCTTACTGGAATCTGCTCGCATAATTTACCAATACATCACATAATCCTAAACGCTTAGGAAGTGTTCGACTAGTGATTGGTAATACAAAATCCAGCGTAATTATCTTGTTTGCTGTGTGATGATAATATTATTAATAATAAAGTCCTTTCCATTTCAGCTGTGAAATAATGGCTGTCTTGGACATTATAAACATGGAGGAAATGGCTGGGAGGACCTATATTATTTCCTCTCAGGAAACTACCAAATCCATAATGCCTTGGAGTTCACACAGAGCTTAGCTTGACTAGAAGCATTGTCTGTCATCATCATGTCCAAAAAGAGCCATTATTATTCAACTGAAAGGAACTGCAGACACCTGAAAGGACTGGAGTGGGGTTGACTAATGCCCCCAGAACTCTGGCTGTGGGAATTTCTGAAGACTTCTGATGGCTGCAGTCCATGAATTTTGAAAATCTCATGCCTGCTAAACACTATGCAAGTAGCAAGAAGGTTAAAAAAGCATTATCATGGAGGACTGCATATAAAAAGCAGAAGGGAAATGCCACATTGCTAATTGCTATTTTATGATAGAGAAGGAAGTGGAAGTTTGGAAGGAGAAGGACATGAAAACAACTTCCATCCAAAATTATTATTGATGATAATTGCATGCCACCAAATTGATTTTAAGGTCATTAAATGCTTTCCAAATGGAGTGTATGTTGAAAACCTGGCCTTTTGTCAAATTTTGATATACTGCAGTATGTACGCTCTACAGATCAGTGTCTTCTCTCTAAAGCTGCAAAGTGTTAAAATGTTTCCTTCATTCACAGAAATTTTTCTTTTGAAACCAATCACCATTTAGCTGAATGCAGAAATAAATAGGTTTAAGGGAGAATAAATGGTGCAATTTCTTTAATTCCACGAACAAATGTTTGCATGAATTTTGTTAGGCTCATGAAAAATAGATTTGAGTGTATGTTAGAAGTGGCACTATTTTTAATTATTCTGACCCTCTGTCATTAAACACTGAAAAGAACCAACAAAAAAAACAACAGCTAGTTGAAGCAACATATGTTTATTCCACTGGGCAGAGATCCTTAATAAAGAAAAAAACAATGTGATTCCATTTTAATTACTTCAACTGTGAGAAAACTTCATCATATGTATGTACAATATCCTATTTGAACTTTATTGTGTCAAATCTTCTCTTTCCTATATTATCTTTGCAACAGAATATAATGGCTTGATAGTGTTCAAAGATTTTTTTTTTTTTTTTTGAGAAAATGGTGAGTGGAATGACCAACCTAGGATCCACATGTAAATGCTCCACCTCAGTGAGTTGTCAGTGCCACCCAACAATATTTAGAGGAGGAAGTGAGGCTGATATGGTGTGAACTCTGTACCTCATTGATCATCAGGGTTGATTTGGCTGATCTGATTGGCTAGGCGGTTGTCCCCTTTCCTCCCTCAGTGCTCCATGTGTGTCCCTCCCGAAGATGTGTACTTAGTGGAAGAGGATAGAAGGAATGTGCCATTCTTCGATTAAGGGTATATTTAGAGGAGCAATTTTTAAAGAAAGAAGTGGCACAGTGGGTTTACTTATAGGAGAAAGAAATACATTGTGATGGGATTTACATATTAACTCAAGTTATCCTGAGATGTATATTTGTGCCAAAATGAAAAGTGACACTACTAGTAGGAATGGTTCTGAGCCACCTTCAAAGATGACACTCCAATGCCATTTGAGTGTAATACAATATGATGTAGCAGGAAACACTGTTCAACAGCATCACATATCTCCCTATTTGGAACTATGGAGAATGACTTATTTCCATTTCCTTCTTTACTCTAAACTGTAGAAATCCATTTGAGCAATATGTTGCACAAGGCGCTCCTTCAAAACTAGTTCGGTGATTGTTTGCTTCTATTTAGGAAAAGCAAACCTGGTCAAAAATGAATAGAACAATTAGCAGGGATCACTTCTCCCCAACTCCAGCCAGTAAGAAAAAATCAATTTATTTCAACGTTTCCAAAACGAAAATATGTCTTGGGTGGTTAGCATGCCTATTGTTATGTCAGGGGAGGTCTTGCTGCATTACATGCTTCTGAAACTAGTTGCTTATAGAGATGGGCTTTCATTTCAAAAGGGGATTGAAATGAAATGAAACACACCATTACCCTCCAGAACAAAATCAATCACTGTATTACCTTGCTTTATCTCACACTGGGCAAAATCCCAATCAGGAAGAAGACTCTGATGCAACATCTTTCCCTCTCTCTGATGCTGGCCAATCAGGAGCTGTGCAAGAACATGCATCATCCCACCTCCCTATCTGATTCACCAGGACCAGAAGAGGGAAAGATCGGAGGTTGCTGCCATGTTGGAATTTCACCCAGTGCAAACTAGAGCAAGGTATGACAGTGGTTGATTTTGTTCCGGAGGGTGGGACTGTGTTCTGAGACCAGATGTGCTGGTGTGTTTCACTTCATAACCAGTCCCCTTCCGAAATGAAATGCCCAACTCTAGTTGCTTCTTATTTAATGTATTAATTTTCTCTACAGTAACTGATTCTGCAAATGGCCTCAGAAGCCAGGTATATAAAATACAGTATGTAAGAATTTTAAATAACATGGCTTAATACAGTGTACTAGACATCTGTGGTCCAATCCTGTAGATATTTCTTCAGAAGTTATCTGGATTAAAAATATTAGCATCCTTCTTTGACACTCAAGCATGTTGTGTTGAAGATATAAATGGATTTGGTCTGTTTCCAAATGCAAATGTCCTAATATATGTTTAAAACCATTCCTACAAACCTAGATAGATTCATTTACAGATAAATAACAAAGTATTTGGAAAACACACATACACACAATAAAAATACATTTTCTTTTTGTACTGTGAATACCTCCTCTACTTCTCCCCTCAAGGAGGAGGTTTTCACTTTCAGCTGAAGTCTCTGACTTTAAAAATGTCACTGTTCTCACCACTGAATGGACAGCGTTTTCCTAAGCAACCTCTGACTCTCTCGATAGCTTGAGATTTCAGACAAAACTGTGGTCCGGGCCCTGCGTTAGCAATGAATGTAGTATGACTTCATTACGAGAGATCAGGTTGCACCTCTGCAAACAATAGGAACCGGTGTTGTAATTGCAGACCAAACAGTAATTATATATGCTTTCCTGGAAAAGAAATCTAATTCAGTAAATTAACAAATGCTGAGGGAATGCAGAACAGTTTGCTGCTGAGACTACAACCGTGCCTTTCTTCTCCTCCATTTCAGCCACATGTTCCAATGTTTCTACAGTATAACAGTCTCTTGTTTTTGCAAGTTCATTGGATCTGGCAGATAATGGAATTCCAAAAGAGGCTCTGAATTTCCTTTGTAACCGTGACTAATGTCAAATCCAAGCTCTATCTAATAGAAATATTGGGTAACCTCATGTTAATCATGTTTGCATGCCAGCTATGACTAACGGTAATAGCCCTGGTCAGACCACTACCTCTGATCTATTTCCCTCTTCTCAAAGATTTGTCTTGGGTAAGGATCCACCCTAAAGACTGCCCACATCCCTTGCTGTGAGCCACACTGGCAAGTTAAGGTTCAAAAACATTATTCATACCATGTAATTTTAAAAGCCTTGACTCATGGTGACCAGAATTCAACCAGCTGTCCCTGTGAAATGAATCAGTGCAACTACCATGGGCCATTGTAGCTGTTTATAAAACTTAATATATTGCTGTCTCAATATTTGAAAGACTGAAAGAACTCAAGAAGGTACTTTCTCATGAACTCTGCATGTTCATGGTATAATTTTAAATAATAGTCAAGAGACATGTAATGCACAGAATGGCAAGCTTTTAATTCCAGTTTTTCAGAATTGCAGATACTCTTGCAAACAAACTCCAGATCTCAATTTAATTTTGAGATCTTTTAACATGAAAAAAGAAAAAGAAAAAAGGAATTAAGGCCAGGATCTAGGAATATAACCTTTTTGTGTGAAAACTAAGCCATATTTCAATTTGTCTGGCTGAAATTAATGGGGCTTATTATTTGAATGGGATCATGCCTTAATATATTTACATTTGGAACAACAGTGTTTGTTTCTTAAATATATAGCAGTGGCAATCAGCTTTTATGTTTTATGAAGGTTGCAATCCTGTACGGACTAACTAGGAAGTAAGGCCAGTGGAACTTTAATAACTGAATGGGAGATGGCCTGAGGTATATCACTGTGAAAGCTTCATGGAAGGGGAAAGGAATGTAAATACTCTATAACAAAGCAACTAAAATAGAGGAAGTATAATAATGCAGAAGGAAAAAAATTCCATCCACAAAAATATCTTCATGATTTGAAAGATATTAATAATTAAACTAGCATAGTCTCAGGGCACTCCCAGATGAAGAGAATAGTAAACCCCTTCTAAGGCCCTTTTACACGACCCCTAAGATCGGCTGGTCCCTTAAATTCGGACCAGAGATCTTGAGGGTTCATTGCTATTCCTCCGTCCCCACCCGCTCCGCACTTCTTTGTTCTGTCTGCGTGAGGGGAGGGAGGGGGGAATGCCTCTGACAGGGACAAAAGAATGCATTCTTACCTCCCGGTGCCGGTGGAGGTTGCTCCGACCTCCGTTTACTTCCTGGTTCCTCTTTAAGGGCAGAGGCAAAAGAAAAACAACAGAAAGAAGCGAGGAGAGCTCAGGCACTCTCCGCATCAAATATTTTTCACCATCAAAAAGCAGATACAAGAAAAGTGCGGTGGGTCGCGCTAAAGTGGGCGGGGTCACACTTAATTGTCTGCAAACTCCGGAGCTGGTGGGTAAACATTTTTAAGGTCTGGAGCTTGCAGCCATTTGTGGCGGAGCTTAGGGGTCGTGTATAAACGCCCTAAGTGTTCTCTACTTGGAAGCTCTGAAAAGGATTATCCAGTCAGAATTGACTCAAAGTGCATGATTCTTCGTAATATTATTGATAATAGTTTAACATTAATTAGATGTATGCCCATGTTGTTGGTGACTTCTATTTCAAATGCCTATATTCATCCGTTAAACCACATACAAGTGGCGCTTCAGATATATTTTGGTATTCATGGCTAACTGCTAAACTGTGCAGTCATCCTGTGTAGCAATTAAGGACATGGGGACCTTGCACGGGGTGTTGTGCTTCCAGATGGAAACAGCTGTTAAGATGTGTTACCACACAAAACAGGGGTTCCTGACTTCATCTTTCTTTCATGAGTGCAATGAGCATTTGCAAAATAGCTACAACACTTAGAACAGTTTCACCGCCTGATAATTTTCCTTGGAAATCCCTCCCACTTTTACGGCTTTATTCCATCTCTTGCCCCAAGCCAGGTTTCTTTAAGAAGGAAATTGTCTCAAGGAGGGCATGAACAAGGAAGAATTAGCTGGAGATGGGTTAAACAAATCTTCCTGGCAGATCTTGCCTACAAATTTCCCCTAGCTTGCATTTATCTCGGAGTCTTTTTAGCTGTTCTTCCTTAATCATTTTGATTTCCCAACAAGTCTTTTTAACACGTCTGTGATTGCCCAGACCTAGATATTGCAGACAGGATAGATTATTTTCTTGAGAAACATATCTGCTCAGGAATGTTTTTATTCTATTTTACAATAATGGAACAATTCTTGCCAACTCATCTGCTTCCTGCCCCCAGAAAATCCAAATTTTAAGTGGTGTAGGTGTTCAGTGGACTCTCGTATAACAAACAGTTTGTATAACATAAAATCTGTACAACAAAAAAATTCTGGAGATAGGGGAAATTTGCTTAACAGAATCGTATATGGGGCAAGTCCGTACAACATAAAAAAGGTTGCAATTAGGGATTACTCTGTTTTCAATGCATTCCTATGGGAAATTTGTATAAAGGAAAATTCATTTGGAACGAATTAATTCCTTTATACAAGGTACAACTGCACTTGCAACTGAATTGCATAACTTTTTTTGCATCTTAACTTACAGTTTCCTGCCTCTGGGAGGAAATGAGTTGTGCCTGAGTATCTATCATTTTTAATGAAGTGGTGGAGAACTGCTTTTCAGAAAGAAATTGCATTTACAGTTGGTGTGGAAAGTCGTCTGCAGAGAGAAAGGCCCGCTTTTGAGCAGGGCAGTCAATTAGCAATATTTACAGTCAGGTCAGAATGATGTGGTGACATGCAATGACACAGTTCTTCAGCCAGACCTAAAGCTGGCTTTGTGAGATGACAAGGTGGTTCTGCTGGAGCCATTTGCTGCTGACAGTATGGCTAGCAGCATGCCTGTCAAGTTTTAGCATGTGCATCTTGGGGTGTAGTGCGAGGGGCTAGATGTTACAATGGTCAGACAGAAGGAAGAGGATTAAAGCTTTGTGCTTAGGGAAACACTGAAGCCTTCTCAGGGAATCATTTTTGGTGTCATGCTTGGATTGGTGGGAACTGGGATATCCCTGCTGGCATGTCCACTGAGCCATTAAAATGCAGGTTTCTTACCTGTAAGTTAAGTTCTTCGAGTGGACCTCTGTGAATGCACACAATGGGTCTTCGTGCCTGCGCGCTTGAGTTCCCGGTTGTTCCAAGCTTAAGGCTTACAAGCCCCTCCCCTCCGTGCACATGCTCACCCATCCCATCTCCCACCTTGTTTTGACTCAGTTTCCCTCTGGTCCCCACCGCTGACCTAAAAATAAATAAATAAATAAATACAACGAGCCATGATGGAGAGAGGGGAGGTGGGTGGGTGGTGTGTATTCACAGAGGTCCACTCGAAGAACTTAACTTACAGGTAAGTAACCTGCATTTCTTCTTCATGGACTCTGTGACTCCACACAATGGATGACTGGCAAGCTGACTTACCGGTGGAGGGTAGTCATGGGAGCACAGTTCTCAAAACTGCTTTGCCAAATGCGGCTGATCTCTGCGTCCTGAAGTCTAGTTTGTAGTGCTTCAGGAACGTAGACGGTCGAGACCAGGTAGCTGCTTTACATATGTCCTCCAAGGGCACTCCTTTTAGGAAAGCAGTGGAGGAGGCTACTGCTCTTGTAGAGTTTGCCCGAGGCATGACAGGTAAGGAGACATGCGCAGTGCTGTAAGCCATTTTGATGGTTGTGACAATCCATCTGGAGATGGATTGAGGGGATACTTGATGACCTCAAGATGGTGCCGAGGTTCTGATAAAAAGCTTGTGTGTCTTTCTAAGAGAAGCTGTCCTGTCTGTATAGAAGAGGAGTGCTCTTTTGACGTCGAGGGAGTGGAGCTTCCTCTCGAGGTGAGTACTTGGGTTTGGGAAGAAGGTTGGTAGAATAAGTGGCTGAGACGCGTGGAACAAGGACACTATCTTTGGTAAGAAAGAGATGTCCGGACGCAGTTCCACTCTATCATGGTGGAACTTGAGGAACGGTGGGTCCACGCTGAGCGCAGCGAGCTCGGAAGCTCGTCTGGCTGATGTGATTGCCACTAGGAATGCTGTTTTTAAGGTAAGTAAGTAAAGAGATTATGGTAGCCATAGGTTCAAATGGCGGCTTAGTTAGACAGTTCAGTACCAAGGAGAGAGACCATTGTGGTGTCAGGGTCTGTGTTGTGGACGAAGGTTCGCGATGTGTCTTAGGAACCTCTTAAGTTTAGGATGTGTAAACAAAGCTGCAGCCCCAGACTCAGGCGGCTGATAAACTACAATGGCTGCAGTGTAGACTATTAGGGTAGATAGGGATAATCCTCTGTTGAAGAGTAAGAGGAGGAATTCTGGGAGGACCTGGATGTTGGTTGGACTCGAGGGTTGAGAGTCGGCACGAGTGAAGTGTAGGAAAGATGCCCACTTATGTGCATATAGGGTATTAGTAGACTTTTTCCTGGAGCTTGTGAGTACTTCTGCAATTGTTAGTGGATGTACCATGACATTAGGTGGAGAGTCAGGACATCTGGGTGCCTGACTTGGCCCTGGTGTTGCGTAAGGCGTTGATGTCAGCCTGACAGAGTCGATTGTCATTGTTTGCAGGACTTGAAACCATGGCTGTCTTGGCCACCACGGGGCCAGAAGTATGACATGGGCTCTGTGGTGTCTGATCTTCATCAGCGTCCTCTGAATGAGTGGTATTGGTGGGAATGCATAAAGGAGGCCAGCTGGCCACCTGGTGGCAAAGGCATCTCCCTGTGAGTGTTTGCCGATTCCCGCTCTGGAACAGTACAAGCTGCACTTTGCGTTGGCTTGAGATGCAAACATGTCCATGGTCGGGGTTCCCCATCTGGTACAGAGGATTCAGAACACTGCTTCTGATAGGCTCCACTCGTGATTGTCGTGTGTGAGGCGGCTCAGTTTGTCTGCAGCGACGTTGTTGCATGACGCAATGTGTATGGCTATTGGGTGAATGTCCTTGGCTACGCACCATCTCCAAAGTTTGAGGGTGAGGTGCAGGAGAGATTTTGAGTGAGTACCTCCTTGCTTGTTCAAGTAATAAAGTGCTGTGGTATTGTCTGTTATTACTTGGACCATCTGGTGGGCAAGGAGGAGCTCAAATGCCTTGAGGGCTTTGAGAATGGCAAGGAGTTCCAGATAGTTGATATGATGAAGTCGCTCCTTGTGTGTCCACCTGTGATGGATCAACAGGTGGTTGCAAATGGTGCCCCATCCCGTGGTACTGGCATCTGTCATTACCTGAATGGACGGGTAATGCTGTTTGAAGGGCCTTCCCACTCTGAGATTGCGGGAGGACTTCCACCAATTTAGGCTGGTGAGGAGAGAGGCAGTAACTCTGAGCCGTTTGGATGGGTTGTCGCAGTGAGGTCGAAACCTGGCTAGAAGCCATGCCTGCAGCGGTCTCATGCGGAGTCTGGCATGTGGTATGATAGCTGTAGTGGAGGCCATCAGGCCTAGTAAGCATTGGGCCTGGTGAGCAGATACCTTGTTGGAGCTCTGAAATGGGTGTAGAGCCTGTTTGATTTTTATTGGGCGATCTGGCGCTAAGTATGCCCTTGCTTTTAGAGCGTCCAGAAGTGGTCCTATGTACTGCACTGACTGGCAGGGCAGGAGGTTGGACTTCTTTTCGTTGAGACGAAGTCCCAGTGATGTTAGGAGTCAGATGGTGAGGTCTTGATCCTTCTCTGCCTTTTGTTTTGTAGGTGCTACCAGGAGCCAATCATCTAAATATGGGAAGATGTGGACTCCCTGAAGCCTGAGGAAGGCCGCCACCGGTGCCATGCACTTTGTAAACACCTGCGGGGTGGAGGAGAGACCAAAGGGCAGGGCTTTGAACTGGTAAGTTGAGCCTCCTATCTAGAAACGGAGGTATTTCCAGTCTTGAGGGGCTATGGAGATGTGAAAATAAGCGTCCTGTAGGTCCAGGACGATGAACCAGTCTCCTTGTTGTAGCATGGGGATGATGGTGTCTAGTGTGGACATGCAGAACTTCTTTTTTGGAATGAAGGTGTTTAGATTTCAAGGGTCTAGAATGGGCCAAATGCCCTCGTCTTTTTTGCGTATTGTAAAGTATCGAGAGTAGAAGCCTAATCGGTTTTCTGATGGCACTAGCTCTACAGCGTCCTTCTCTAATACAGCAGCTACTTCGTCTCTTAGTGCCCAAGAGAAAGGTGTTGAGATGACCCTTCCTAATGGGGGTCGATGATGGAATTGGATTCGGTATCCTCTTTCAATAATTGACAATACCCATGCATCTGTCATTCTGTTTCTCCAGTTCGGTAGGAAGGGTTTGAGCCGGATGTCCCCGTGCGGGGGATCCGGGTCAGGGCAACTGCTTCTGCTTGCGGTCAAACCTCCTGGCTTGCTGCTGTTGCCGTTGCCTAGGCTGCTGTGTCGGGTGCTGGTAAGGAGACTGTTGGTACTGTGGCCTGTATCTGCCCTGAGCCCTTTGGTGGGATGGAGTATACTGCTGTCTCCAGGAAGGGGCTGGTGGCCTGGAGGATGATTGTGAAGAATTTCCTTGGTATGTATAAGATTTTGCAGCCTTATGCATCTTCTGGATGTTGTCCAGTGACACGACCATGGACGTCGCAAAGAGTCCTTCTCCATCAAATGGGGAGTCTTCTATATGGTTTCTGGCATCATCTGTAATGTTGGATGTCCTGAGCCAGGCATGACGACGGAGATGTATAGCAGTCGTCAGTTGCTTAGAAGCTGCATCCGTTATGTGCAGGGAGGTTATCATCTGGTAGTCGATCAGAGACAAGACTTCCATGTATGAGGCCTGTGCTTTGGCCCTTTGTTCTTCTGGAAGGTGGTTTATGAAGTCCGGAAAATGAGTAGGAGGTGACGGGTATATGCCTCCATTGCGCACAGATAGTTCAGTGCTCTCAAGGAGAATGAGGCAAGGGAGTAATGACGCCTGCCAATGAGGTCTAGCTTCTGAGCTTCCTTGTTGCTCGGGGTGGTGTTGGAATGGGACTTCCCTCTGTTTTGCGTGGCATCCACTATCACCGAATTTGGTAGGGGGTGCTTCATAAGGAAGTCTGTGCCCTCACTATGTGTCTTATAGAGGCTATCAATTCTCCTTGGAATCAGAGGATTGGAGGAGGGTTTGGCCCAGGCCTCCTTGGCCTTTTCCAACATAGAGGGAATAAATCCCATTCGCAAAGGAGGTGGCCTGGACTTGTGCAAGTGGCCAAAGAATTCGCACGAGTCACTTGCGTCTGGGAGTTGAACTTGAAGTCCCATGACTTGTGCAATTTTGTGTATCATCTGTGAATAATGTTTAAAATCTTCCATTGGGGTGGAAGATTGTCTTGCATATTGGTCTCAGAGTGTCTAGATTTTGAGAGGGTGGACCGATGTGATGTCTGAGAGGCTGCTCCCGTGTCGGAATCATCCGTTAACGGGCAATCCATGGTGGCTGGCGAATCCGGCAGCTGTGCCTGCTGATCCACTGCTTGCAGTGTGGTGTCAGTGGGGCTTTGCAGGGCATGGCTGTGAAAGGCTAGACCAGTAATGGTGTCAGACACCAGAGGGCGCTGGGCCAGTGGCTTAGGTTTACCTCTTCGCTGCCTCTTCTGTTGTGAGGAGGCGGATGAAGAAGTGGTAGAAGAATCGGTGTCTGAGGAGCTGGACACCATGCAGTCATGACATCGTTTCTTTTTAGAATGGTTTTTGCTTTTATGACGTCATGCGGGGGAGGAAGAGGAGGGAGATCCATGACGTCGGTGCCTCTTGCCCTGTCTGTGTCTAGATTTTTGATGCCTAGGAGAGGATGAGGGGGATGACGTGGAATCATGAGAGTCTACCCTCACCCTCTTTCTGCCCCGGCCGGGGGAGACAACTGGGCGTTGATCTTTTGCAGGACGCCTGACATCAGATACTCCTCTCTCTTCGATGCCTGATCGCATAGCGCCCAAGCACTTGGGGGCATCTAGACCCTGCTCCTCTGCGTCAGAGTGCTGAAGAACTGAGGTCATGGAGATAGCTTGTAGATTTTGTAGGTGCGACAACGGGTCGTAACTGACTGTGGCCATGTCCGTGTCATGGACAAGCTGGCCCGGCGGTAAGCCCGATAGAATCATAGGGCTATGAGGGTGTTCACGGGTACCCGTTGCCTGATTTTCAAAGGCATGGGACCAAGGCTCATCTTCTATGGCATCAGGAGACTGGGCGCCGACCTGCGCTGAACTGTGAACCCCCTCTATGCCGCGCAACTCAGTTAAGACGAGTGCGGGTGGTTTCGGCATCGCCGTCATTGATTGCAGATCAGAGGCCATTTCCTTTTATCTTATCTCTGGAATCAGAGCAGGCGGGAGATGTTTTTTCTTTCTTTTTTCCATCGTTTTGC
Organism: Phrynocephalus forsythii; assembly: GCA_029282475.1. NCBI lineage: Eukaryota > Metazoa > Chordata > Lepidosauria > Squamata > Agamidae > Phrynocephalus > Phrynocephalus forsythii. The sequence goes on along the minus strand of JAPFRF010000006.1, from coordinate 16,105,255 downwards.
CTTTGGTTGAAGATTTGGATTTTGATGAAGCAGAAGGCATGGAAGCCTCAGAGTGGGTTTCCATGGGTTGGAGGGACTTTTCCCACTAGTAAGCCCTTAACCGCTCCAGGCAATGTTTAAGGGCGGGCTTCGTTAGCTTTTTGCAATGTGGGCAGAGTTCAGGTTGATGAGCCTCGCCCAGGCAAAAAAGGCACAAACTGTGTCCGTCAGCTAACGGAGTTCTATTCCAGCAGGATTCACACTGCTTAAACAGTGCTGCTGTGGCCATAAACAGCTGTCGCACCCGCCAGTATTGGGGGGAGAGGGTATACAACCCCTCCGCCCTAAGGGCGGGCGCTGAAAATAAACAATAACTATATAAACTTGGAGGGGGGGAACTGGGAGGAAAGGAAATAAAAGAAATTAAATGTTTGAATAAAGTTTTCACTTTCCTTTTTGTTTGCAGGAGCTCGTGGAAAAGACGACCACACTCAGCGGCGGCAAAAAGGAACTGAGTCAGCAAGGTGGGAGATGGGTGAGCATGCGCACAGAGAGCAGGGGATTGTAAGCCTTAAGCTTGGAACAACCGGGAACTCAAGCGCGCAGGCGCGAAGACCCATTGTGTAGATTCACAGAGTCCACGAAGAAGAACTAGGGGTGTTTTGGTTCAGTCATGTTTTGTTATCCTGAACATGTCACAAGGTTGTTCTGAGGATGCACTAGGGAGAAATGGCTTGTGTTAAAGTTGCTGCATGAAATATGGAAATTTGTTTCTTGAATAGGCATTCCCCCCCCCCCAGCCAGACCGAAAGTGTTGGGGCACAGAGCAGCCCATTTCTTTCACTATGAAAGATCTCTCCCCCCCTTCCCCCTCCCGACTGGAATGAATGCCATCATTCATACATTGAAAAGAAAGGAAATTGAATGGAGTGGGTCTTCAGGAACCAGCTGGGATAAAGATAACATTGATCCCATATATATTTAGAGGACAGTATGTTCATTTGGAATGTCTGTGCAGTGTAAACACCAATGCAGTGCAATGAGCAGGGTGATAATAGGCTAGGACTCAGGACACCTAGTATCAGATGTTGTTAACTGCCCGGAGTTCCTCCTGGAAGATGGAAAGTATAGAAATAAATATATATATATATAAATAAATAAATAAATAAATCCCTTTCTGGCCGTAACACTCCCTGGAGGGGATGGCATAGGTGAAACAACCTTTAAAATAGATCATATGTTTCATTTCATATGTTTCATTTCATACAGAAGAGTTACAACTAGAGATGGGAACAATGTGAATTTTTTGTTTCATTTTTTCATTTTTCATTTCATTCTCCAATGAAATGAAAAATGACCCTCCCCTTTAACAAAAAAAACAAGAAAACTGAAATGAAAATTTTCAGTTTGTTCCATTTCATTTTGCATTTCCCCATAGGAATGCAATGAAGAAATGCATTACTATGGGAAACCAATCAGATGGGGGAATGGCGTTGGTCCTTGCTTCGGTGGCAAATAAATAAATAAAACAAAAAAAAAAAAACCCATGCCATTCCCCCCAACGCACCCAATCGGGTGGAGGAAAGTGCTGGCTTTTTAAACTTTTTTTTGCCACTGAAGCAAGCGCCAATCAGCTGGCATGTGGGGCTTTGGTGCAAAAAATAATTTAAAAATTATATAAATAAATAAATAAATTGGTGCAACCTGATCAGGTGCATTGGGAGAGCACGGGCTTTTAAAACTTTTTTTCCCACCGAAGCTCCATGCGCCAGCTGATCAGTGCTTGTTTCGGCGGCAAAAAAACATTTTAAAAGCCTGCACCATTCACCCCAATGCACCTGATCAGGTGGGAGAAAGTGTGGGCTTTTTAAAGGTTTTTTTCGCCACCATAGCCCTGCACAACAGCTGATCGGTACTTGGGGGGCGGCTGGCAGGGTCCCGTGCACCACTTAAGTAATGTCAAAAATAGATTTAAAAAATGAAAAATGAAACAAATGAAAAACAAAATGATTTTTTTAAAAAAAATTGGTTTCAAATGAAATGAAACAAAACAAAAGCAAATGAAACAAAAAATGAAACAAATGCCATTTTTGCATTTTGTGCACACCTCTAGGGAGCCACTGCCAATCTCTACAAAGCATTTCATATATATTTAATTACATAAATGTATAGTGGTACCTCTACTTACGATTGGCTTGACTTAAGAGCAAAAAACCTTTGGCGTTCTAACTGCTGCCTTACAAATTTTAGATGCAGCCTGCTCTACTTACATTTTTATTTTCTTATTTTTTCTTATTTTATTTTTTTAGATAGGGCTGCTGTACTTAAGAGCTGTTCGACTTAAGAGTGTGCATTTGGAACAGATTCAACACATAAGTAGAGGGGTCACTGTATATATATATTTATGGGGTTTTGGATCCCTTTTAAGAAGAAAGACAGAATAAAAATATTTTTAAAAAAATTAAAAAATTAAATTAAATTAATAAGTAAATAAATAAATAAATTCCAGACTAGTCTAGGTGGAACAATGGCCTGACTTGTTATTAGGAAGTTTCTTATGTTGCTAACTGATTCTCAGACCCAGTGCTCTTAAGTGTTTGAAAAACGGACACTCCCATTAGTACAGGTACATTATAGAAGCTGCTATTTCCTGCTGCTGTTTGTTTGGAGCAAGGCAGGTGTGGTTAATTACATCCCTGTTCGATCCATCCTGTGAAGTCTACCAGCTTGGTCTAATTTGTACAAAGTATGTTAGGCAAATCACAGTGATTCACAGACAGGCATGAAATCAGTTGCTTTACGGTCCCTTTGTGAAGTGTCTATTGCTTCAGAATTACTGTATACCAACATGACAAATGTCCCAGTGGCACAGAAAGCCAACGGAGATGCCTCTAGATCCTAAGTTGGCCCAAACTAACCATTTTAGGAATGTAGACGTGAGGTAACTAAACATACCAGATCCCAGAAGGATCTCCTTGACTTTGTTCAAATAACCCTATAATAATGATGATTATGATTTCTGTATGAGTAACAAAATGTCTGTCTGGTCATTGGAGGTGGAATTAAAGTGTTTCCAATGCAATGTGGAGGGAAGAAAGGATGTTGCCACCCTTTATACATCAGGACCTCATCTCTGAGGGTTTCAAACCTAGGAGGCCATCCGTGTTTATCTTGTCCATGTTTGACAAAACACATTCAGTTCTCACACCCAGACACGTCCAATGCCCGGATTGTGAGGATGATATTCTTAGATCTGTCCTTTAGTTTTCTTTTGTACTTTTATTCTGAATAAACCTTATAAAACCCCAACTGAAAGTGTTTCAAAGGCAATGTGATTGCATTTGAAACACTTTCCCTCATTCCCTCCACCCCACCCCCAAGTCGGGAACTGGCCGCCCAGTTCACCCTTGTTAGTAAGAACAGAGTGCTAATTCTGTTACTTTTTCCTTTATTCTTGGGACAGTCCTATCCTGACGTCTGCTTCTTTCTCACAGAAACTGTTACAGAACCTTAGGAAAGCAGTTGGCCTTCCCTTCCCTTACATTATTCCATGTTTCCTTTACATGGCTATTAGGAGCTTGGTAATGTAATGAGGGAGAAGATAAATGTGGATAAGATAAATGGGGAGAGGATGTCTCTCCATTTCCCCATTGCAGCTACTCAATTCCAGTTCCCCTCTTCTTCATCTAAGGACAGAGGAGATCAGAGTTTTCCTGCATCGCGTCTGTTTGGGCCTTTGAATAATGAGTCACCCCCTCCTCCCATGTTACTCAAGCTGTGGGAATCTGCTCATTATCCTCTGTTGGTTGCCTACTATGCATTCTGTGTGGAGATGATTACTTGAACTGGAAACCTGATGACCTGAGGTGAACTTGCCTGATCACTGCCGGACTTTTTGGAACCACTGATGAAAGATTCTGAGACACTAATGGATATGCATTAGGGATATAAGAATTAGAAAGACTTAATGGGGGATTTGCTGTACTGAAGCCTCCTGAACGAATGCAGATTTGCTCCTGCCACATATCTTTATTTCCTTTGATAGAGATTTTTTTTTCTAAATCCAGCATTGAGATGGCAGAATGACCAGCTTCAGAGGACACTAAACGCTGATTTGAAATAGAAATTCATTGAGTTTTTTTGTCTTGAGTAAAATATCACTGGTTCCCCTGCAGAGGTTTGCTTTCGTTCTGTTTTAACGTGGCTAGCTATAAAACAGCCTTGAAACAAGGAATATGCAAAAAGCCTGAAACCTGCTTTGTACAAGAAAAAAAGGGCATACAGGTCAGGGTGACCCCTTCCTGTATACTTTTTCCTGGGTATGATATTAAGGTCATTAGACAGCCTATGAATGGGGATGAAGGGGTGGTTCACACTACCCTAACTGTATGATAGATCTACTCAAGGCCCATACAATGATTATAACTCCACAGCCATATACACACCCACCCACTTATTCCTAATAAAATTTAGGAGTAAGTTTTAATAAAGAACACCAAGGGAAAATGCAAAGTACAAGGAAGAATATTCTAGAATACAAAAACCACATTTATACAGTGATACGTATTTCTTCCTGCCCTGCAGCCTTCCAAAGTGGCTAAAAAAAAGATCATTCTCTTTTTTTGTGGGGGACCAGAATTTAACCATCACTTGATTCTCCTTTGGTGCCATCTATCTAGATAGCTAGATAGAGATCAGCGACAAATAACAGCTAAATACAAATTGAGCATAGGAACCTTTAATAAGTATAAATAATTGATCATTTTTAATTAGAATGGCATATCTTTATCTTTAGATTTTAGTCTAGCCGCTAACAATTTTATGAAGAAAAGATATTGTGCAAGTGTAAATGCAATGCTGGAAGAAGCTTCGTTCCTCGTTTTTTCTAACTATTTAAAATAAAAGAGCTTTGTCCATTTTTAAAAAAAAGTCAGACCTAAGTTGCTGCTGACACTAGTCTGTGGAGTGTTGTCTCTGGGAGAGGTTCCTTGCAGCAGCTGGGGTTGTAATTAGCTCGGGCAGCTATTGTCCTGTTCTGCTTCTCTTCCAGTGGCTTGGAGAGGCTGGAAGCTGTAAATCCTAATTAGGGGGCAGCATCATAATGGGGGAAACCTGAGTTGGTGCCAAATTTTATTTTTTTCCAGATTTGGTCCTTGATGGTTTCTGCAAGTGAAATCACCAACGCCATCCAGGCAAATGTGAACAATACGTTGCAGGAGTCAGCAGGAGCAGAGACAGAAAAGAGCCGTCCTTGTGATCAGCAAGTTCACTGGGGAGCCCTTCTTTCCTTTGCTTCATTTTAAAGTTTGTTCTGGGTTTATCTGAAGAAGTCCTAACCTTGAACGTATTTTTAAAAACTGCTTTGAGACAACAGGTGCTCACTTGAGGGAAGCTGTCACAACCGCAGGCACCCTTTTGCATCTGATCATGTGATGCCACGGGGCAGGAAGCAGAGAGAAGTGATGCCAGCCAAATTAGAGCAAAATAAATTACCCCTGCCAGCTGAACAAAAAGAGAGGATTCCCCACTGAAAGGAGCTGATTCCCCACAGTTTTGCACTGTGCGGCAGCCAGTTTGTAATTAAGTTTCCATCATGCCTAATGTGATGCGAATGCCCGATCTAGTTGCCCCCTTAGTCTCATAGGAACTTACGTAATTGTCAATCAGCAAGGCAGTACTGATGAGTATTGATACTGAACCATTTACACAGAAGCAAATTCATCTCGCGGGACTTAATGCATGTTATGTTTCATACTTTGAGGCCTGTGGTTATACGTGACTTATGTTAATGAGTCCATGCATGGTACCAGCCAGGGAATAGGAAATAAGTTGATTCTTTTGTTTTAGGATTTGGGGAAAATGCTATTAATCAACCTGGATTGTATCTTCCCTCCCTATCTCTTACTGGGAGGTAAGAGATATTTTCAGGTCTTATCTGTACAACTCTTCTGTGTCTGAAGTCTAAAAACAGTGTTTCCAGAATATATTAAGCGAAGTGTGTACATACATGTTCAGTTTCATGTGTTTGCAACTTGTTTTCATTTGTCTCTTGATTCTGATCTAATACAGAGGTGGGAAACATTTTTAGCTCCAAACTAGATGTGATGGTGCTGTGGTAGTTGCATGCTGGTAGTCATGGCTGAGAGAGCACGATTCAGCAACAGTGGGAAGAAATCAGCAGTATCTTACACATCAATTTAAGTTTCAAATATATATGTTTTCATTCACCCAAAGCATGTGTTTCTTTCAACAGTCACGCAACACTGAATACAACAGAATGCCAGCATGATTCTCAACATCTCTCACTAAACAGACCTCAACAGGCAAGTGCTGACACAATATTTGCCTCAGTCCTAAACTTTAAGGTTCCCAATGGAAAAAATGGCATGTCTAGCTTTTAGCCCAACTGCATTTCTAAATATAACTTTGTACTTGCTTTACTCCAGTGCCTTCTGGAGTAAATCAGGGAACAAATCAGGGTTGCTGAACTATCCACAAATCAGGGTTGCTGACTTACCCACAGAACTGGGTGGCAGATATTCCAATGAAAGGAAACCTGCCTGATTTCACTCATTTCAAAGAATGCACATGGGTTCCCTCCCCAGCAAGTGTCCCTGTAACAAATCATCCTTCCTCTTGGATTTATTGCAATTTGGCTAGGATTTATTATTATATTATATTATATTATATTATATTATATTATATTATATTATATTATATTATATTATATTATATTATATTATATTATATTATAGCATGGATATTTGTGAAAAACATTGACAGCATGAAGTGGTCAAAAACTAAGAGTGAAAGCATGATTTTTTTTGGAATAAAACTCCCAGATTATAAAGGAGTATTAAAGAGTATATAATTCTTCTTCCCAACAGTTGCTGATTCAATTTCTTTTGGGCACAAGGCCAGAAAGACAATGGTAGTCATTCCTTGTTGCTTGCTTTAGCTTTTGCTGTTCTAAGCCAGTGGTTTCCAAACTTTTTTGGCACCAGAAACCAATTTTCTCTTCGTGCATGACCTTTTTCTTGGACATATGCACACACACACACACACACACACACACACACACACACACACACACACACACACACACACACACACACACACACACACACACACACACATCCCCCCATGACCTAATTCCATCATGGGGGGGAGGGCGTGTGTGGGGGAGGAGGAGGAAATGCACCCTGTAGAAATCATCTAAGAAGCCATAGACCTGGACCAATCAGCAGACCAGGGGTTGGGTACCCCTGTTTCAGGTATAGTGCCTCTGAACACGGAGGATCCATTTAATTGTCTTAGCTAATAGCCCTCATTCACAAATTTGTGTAAAAGTCTTCACATGTCCTGAGAACAGCAGTTTAAGTGTGTGTGTGTATTTCTGGTGTGTGTGAGAGAGGGGGGTGGAGGGAAAGAATATTCATCTAAACTGCCCTCTGTGTACCAATAAAATGGGCCACATTTTAATGAAGGAAATTTCCTGTATGCTAACTTTAAATGACCTGTCAATATACAGCTGGATGATAAAGAGAAAGATTAAAGAGCAGATGTCAGGCTGCAATGTCCTTTTTAAAAACAATATTGTTGTTGAGCACACTAAAAAGAATGTTCTAGAATGTAGAATGTAGCATGCAGAGCAGAAATCCAACGGAAACAGCTGACCTTATGGAACTGCCAAGTCATTTCCCATATGCAACCAGACAGACACTGCTTATAATAAAGAAAAGTCATGTGTTAACTTTCTGTGCATTCAATGCAACATTATAGACATAGGGAATATTGGTTCAACTCTAAATGTGGAATTCATTCTTATATACCCGACTCCCCGAGACTATCCCGTTGAGGCATCCAGTGAGCTCAAAATAGATTAGCCCTATCAAGGAACACACCCAACGTTCTAGTGTAATAGTGGTTCCACTGAGGCCCTTTAGTTCTTGATTTGTCTGTCCTTCCCCTCTTCTCTTGCCCCCTCCCTATGGAGGAATAATGAGGTGAGACACTTGGCTGGGATTAACTTGGGCCACATTTAATATTAAGTTCAACCAATAAGCAGGCCACCATTTCAGGAGGGGCTACTGTAGTATGGGTTAATGATTGGCACCCTGGGGTCTCCTGGAACCTTTCCAACAAGCCAGCATTGGGTGAGTCACCACCCCTTGTTAGCACGGTCCCAGAGACGGTGACTTCAAAGCTGGTAATATCCGAGCCCAATTCCCCCCCCCCGGGTCCTCAAGCCCCGCTCCTAGTAACTCTTGGCCTAGGGGTGTTTTCCAGCAGCATCCTTCCTCCGACACTGCAATCTCTGGATCCACAGTATCCTGAGGTTGGATGGGCTAGGATTGGGTCATTCCTTCCCTGACTCACCGGCTGCATTTAATTTCCGCACTACCACCCAGTGTGACCAATGCAGTGCAATCCTAAATCAGAAGACCTCCCCCCCCTCAAGGTACCAGTATGGGATAGGTGGGGGGGGAAAGACCTGTCCACCATTGGCCAATCTGTGGACAGACAGGAAAAAAAACCCTATCCGGCCCCATCCAGCAACCAGTTAGACTAATACTAGTACCAATAATGTGATGGGTCGGTGGGGAATGCTGCAAAGGAAGAGGCTGTTGCCTGGGAGGAGCCCCCCTTTTTATATGAACTCCCTCCCCCCTCCCCTCCAGGACTTTGTCAGTGATGCGCCAGGTCTCACACTTGACTCACCGTGAGGAAGCAAAACCACTCCCTTTCAGGATGAACCTTCAGGTAGGTGTCTGCTTGCCAGTATTCAATAACAAACTATGCTGAAAAACTATGAAGACTTGTCAATAAACTTATGGAGACCACCGTTCCCTCCTTTGGTCCAAGGTTTAATCTCACAGAAGGAACACTTCAAAGACAGGAGTGTAAAGTAATTGGTGGGTTGCCCATTTCCCCCTCGCCCAACATTTTCTTTTATGTATTTGGGGTGGGCGGTAGTGCGGAAATTCCAGTGTTGGGAATCTGGATTTGGTACCAAGGTCACCGTTAAGAAAATAAACTAATTATATTACCTCTCCTCTCTGTAGCATGGATGAATAGGGAAGAATTGGACCTGCCTAAATATTATTTTTAATTTTTAGCGAAAATCAGAAGTAGTGACCATTTTGACTAAAGTATACAAAAGTGAACTTGTCCAGGTCAACTGAGAAAAGAGAATTTCATTAGCTATTTTATTTATTTATTTGTTTTTGTTTTTGTTTTGGAAAAAGCTATAATTGCTGGAAAGCTCTCTCCTGTGCCATTGTTTACCAACACAGTAATTAAGTATTGTATTCTCCATCTAGTCATCTTGCCCAGGTTTAATGAATTTTTTTGTGTATTGGGGTCTGCGTATAAATGCCTAAAACACCTCCTGCTTCCTGTATGCTCTTTCATATCCCTAAATCCCACAGGAAGAAACAGGCTCAGTTTCTGAAGGGAAGTCTCATTCCTGTCAGATCTAGATCTAACCACTCCACTGGGGCCTCCATGTCTGTTTTAGAGATATAGCCGTAACAACAATGCCCACTGGGCTTTGTGTTGATATGTAAGAAGCAAGGTGAACCAAGGTCCAGCTGATCAGGAGTTGCTGTGTTATAAAGTCTTTCCCAGATGTTGAAAAATTAGTATGTAATGACTACATTGCACTCATGGGAATTATGGCTAGCAATTAGTCTTGCCCCTATAGACTGATGAGGTTATTAACATGCCAGTCATACCAAGCCACCACTTAGGAAAGCACTGTGAAAAGTGTAACCAAGAGTGAACCTGAAGTCACCTACTTTTCTTTTCACTGATTAGATGAAGTTTAATCCTATGTTCTGTCCACAAATACCAGCATGAGTAAACACGTGGAATGCTCTCTTAGTGCCCCATTGTTTTGGAATGCTCACAAGTAGAGATGGGCACGACTCAAAAAAATGGTGTTTCGTTTGTCGTTTGGTCGTTTAGGGGTCCGTTTCGGTTCGTTTTCGTTTTTGTGACTTTTTTGCAAAAAAATTCATTTTCATTTCATTAGGTAACAAAACGAAAAAACAAAAACGAAAATGAAAAATTGCTGTTTCGTTAGCATTCTTTTTAGTTCAATGCATCTGCTGCAATGAAAATGAAAAACACGGCAAATTTGGTCGTTTCATTTTCGTTTTCATTTTGTTTTTTTTAAAAATTCATTTCGTTTTCATTGCGTAACGAAACGAAAAAATGAAAACGAAAACGAAAAATCGCTCGTTTTGTGCCCATCTCTACTCACAAGATGTCAGATTGTTGAAAAGTTCTCTCCTCTTTCTGTGAGGTAACTATGTTAGAATGCTTCACCAGAAGCAAAGCAAAAACAAAAATACTGTATATACTCGAATATAAGCCTAGTTTTTCAGCCCTAATTTTGGGCTGAAAAAAGGGCTCCTCGGCTTATATTTGGGTCAATACTTTTAGCTACTGAGACAAGTTTGGGTTGGTGGCTAAAAGTCATTTTAAACATTGTGTGCCACTTCTCCTGATCCCCCCCATGTTTAAAATGACTTTTTAAAAAGTCATTTTAAAACTATGTTTAAAATGACTTTTAGCCACCAACTCAAGCACTTGCCTTGGTGGCTAAAAGTCATTTTAAACATCACACACACACCCAGCTCACAAAGGAGGAGTTGCCAGGCCCTGCTGCATTTCCCACCCTAGGCTTATCCTTGAGTCAATAAATTTTCCCAGTTTTTGGGTTTAAATTAGGGGCCCCGACTTATACTTGGGTTGACTTATACTCGAGTATATATGGGTAATAATGTTTGTGGATAATTTGGAAATGAGGGTGCTCATTGATGCCTCCTTTCCATCCTGACCCATAAGAAGAGTCTGAATGTGCAGGCTGCTGGATCAATGCATATCAACAAGTGAAGAGGCAGGGAGGTGTCAATTTAAGAGCTTTGTAGTTCCTCTTTGAAATTAAACTACCCTGAGATAGCTTCAAACAGGGATCATGACCAACAATACGTTATTCTTGGGAAATCGCATTTCTTTCCCAGATCCTAAGAGGAATGCAGATAAAATCAGAGAGAACAGGGCCGTTTGAAAATGACAGGTGATCTCATAGTCCGTGCAACTCAGAGCATGTTAGGGCTTCAGTCCTGCCCTGACTCCAGTATATCTCTGAGTAATTTGGCCCTAACAGATTTTTAATTTTTTTTATTATTCACCATTTTTATGCATTAAATCCCTCTTTTCCGGGTGTTTCTTAATAGCTGGTTCTCATGTTAATCTTAATCTTACACTTAACCTGAATAGGTCAAGTGCTTCCATGGACCCCTTGATGCCTTAATTGGGCAAAGAGGTGTCACAATGGTCTAGGTGTGAAGGCATAGAATATAGAATCATGAAGTTGGAAGAGACCTCCAGGGCCATCCAGTGTGACCCCTGCCATGCAGGAACCCCCAACAAAGTACAGTACCCCTGACAGATGACCATCCAGGCTCTGCTCAAACATCTCCAAAGAAGGAGACTCTACCACCCTCCATGGCAGCATATTCCACTGCTAAACAGCTCTAACAGTCAATAAGTTCTTCCTAATGTTCACATGGAATCTCTTTTCCTGTAATTTGAAACCATTGTTCTGAGTCCTAATCTCTGAAGCCATTTTCCCAGATTACCCCTGGCTCTGGTATATGGATCTTGGGTATGGATGGTGAAGGAGGACCCCATCTATACAAGCATCTGCAGTTGGTCTTCGATCTTATATACTGTTGCCACACTTACCTCTTAGCTGGAGAGGCCAAATCCTGTGGGTACACATTTAGTTTCCATGAAGAAAATTACACAGATCTTTAAATTAATGAACTTAAATGTTTCCAAATCATGTTTAAGTTATACCTTTTTTCCTTTTTACCACAAAATATAATTGAAGAGGTGTGCTTTTGAATCCTTCAGAGGTATTTTATCAGCCTGACCACTTGATTGATTGATTTTTACCCCACCTTTCCTCTTTAAAGGACCCCAAATGAGACTTTACAATGACCACTACAGTGTTTAATATGAGAAGATAAACAGAAAAGTCCAATAATTATCCTACACAACCAGCTCCTACCAGACCAGCTGCAAGAGGGGGCATGCACACTATTTTGGATATTTAGTTGAACAACAGGTTATGTGATATGAAGATCTTCCAGGATGATTTTGGATGTCACTGTTTCTTCCCTCAGCATCATTTCTCTAATGCCCTGTCTTGGAGGTTTGTACCCTAGAGCAGTGCTCCCCAACCTTTTTATCCCTGCGGACCGGTAAATTTTTGATAAATTTTCTGTGGCCCGGGGGTGGGGGTGGGGAAGGGGGAGATAAAGGAATGCGAATGGGGGGGGGGGAGAGAGAGAGAGAGGGAGGCAAAAGGGGGGTGCACCACCCCACCCAAATGATCTCACCTTTGCAAAAGGCCAGTTGGGACTCTTCCTTTCGGGAGGCCCGGCTTCGGGACTGCCGCCGCTGGGGGCCGGATCCTTCCCGCGGAGGAGGAGGAGGAGGAGCAGGCGGTGCTTCGGGCGCCGGCAGAGACACCGGGAAGCACGGGGCAGGGGCGGCGGGGAGAGCCCGGGAGGCTCCTGGGCCGAGGGGCTGGGCCCCCTCCCTCCTCCTCCCGTGTGGGGCGCTGGCGCCGCGAGACCCAGTGGGCGGTCTTTCGCTTTTTTTTTCTTTCTTTCTTTCTTTCTTTCTTTTTCTTTCTCCCTCCCTCCTTCCTTCCTTCCGCCGCCGTTTTCTTTCTCTCTCCTCCCTTCCTCTTTCTCCCCCGGGGCTTTCTTTCTTCCTCCCTTCCTCCTCCCCCTTTCTTTCTTTCTTTCTTTCTTTCTCCCTCCCTCCTTCCTTTCTTCCTTCCTTCCCTTTTTCTCTCTCTCTCCCTTCCTCCTTCTCCCCCTTTCTTTCTTTCTTTCTTCCTCCCTTCCTCCTGCTTTCTTTCTTTCTTTCTTCCTTTCTTTCTTCCTCCTCCCTCCCCTTCCTTCCTTCCTTTCTTTTTCTTTCTCTCTCAGCAGCCTTCCACTTTCTCCCCCTTTCTTTCTTTCTTTCTTCCTCCCTTCCTCCTTCCCCGCCTTTCTTTCCTTTCTTTCTTCTTTGCCCTCCCTCCTGCTCCTTCCTTCCTTTCTTTTTCTTTCTCTCTCTCTCCCTTCCTCCTTCTCCCCCTTTTTCTTTCTTTCTTCCTCCCTTCCTCCTTCCCCTTTCTTTCTTTCTTTCTTTCTTTCTTTCTTTCTTTCTCCTCCCTCCCTCCTTACTTCCCTTCTCTCTCTCTCTCTCTCTCTTTCTTTCTTTCTTTCTTTCTTTCTTTCTCCCTCCCTCCTTCCTTTCTTCCTTCCTTCCTTTCTTTCTCCGCTCTCTCTCTCCCGGGGCTCCAGCCCCACTTTCTTTCTTTCTTTCTTTCTTTCTTTCTTTCTTTCTTTCTTTCTTTCTTCAGCCCTTCCTCCTTCCCCTTTCTTTCGCCTTTCTTTCTTTCTTTCTTTCTTTCTTTCTTTCTTTCTTTCTTTCTTTCTTTCTTTCTTTCTTTCTTTCTTTCTTTCTTTCTTTCTTTCTTTCTTTCTCCCTCCCTCACTCCCTTCTTTCTTTTTCCATTTTCTTTTTCCCCTCCCTTCTTTCTTTCTTTCTCCTCCCTCCCTCCTCCTCTTTCTTTCTTTCTTTCTTTCTTTCTTTCTTTCTTTCTTTCTTTCTTTCTTTCTTTCTTTCTTTCTTTCTTTCTTTCTTTCTTTCTTGTGGGGTGGGGTGATTGAATGGGGGTCCCGCGCGCGGGATGGGGGCGATTGGGGGAGCAGCGGTGGCGGGGGTCACGGCAGCAGCGGGGCGACACGGGGGTCGCGGCGCGGGGCGGCTCCCTGGACGGCCCCACGGCCGGGTGACAGTGGTCACATCCGGCGGGGTAGCAAGGCGGCGGATCCCGGACGGGGCGATTGGGGGATTGCGGCGGCGGCGGGGCAATTACGGGGTGGCGGCGGTGGCGGCGGGCGTGGACGATTGCAGGGGATGGCGGGGTGGCTGCTGGGGGGACATCCAGGCGGCCCGTGACGCCCCCGCCCGCCCCAACACAGGTGCAGCGGTGGCTGGGAAAACCGGGCCACGCGCAGCGCCCCCGCCCGCCCCAACACAGGTGCGGTCCGGCGGCGATGGCAGCGGGGGGGCTCTGCCCTGGAGCGCGGCTGCAGGGAGGGGCCAAAGGGCGTGCGCCCCGGGGGAGGAGGAGGAGGAGGAGGGGCACCCACCTGCTCTTCCGCCACCGCCCCCGTGCGCCCGGCCCCCAGGGCAGGGGGCTTGGGGCTGGGAGGAGGTGAGGAGGGGCAAGCAGGCCAAACGGGGTTCCTGCTGCTGCTGCTGCTGCTGGTGGAGGGCGAGGAGGAGGAGGGCGGAGGAGGAGGAGGATGCACCACCGCCGCCGGCGGGCAGAGGAGGGAGGCAAAGGCAAATGCGGCGGCGGCGGCTCCTCCTGCGCTCCTCCAGCCTTCCTCCTCCACCGGCCGCCCGCGGGAGAGAAGAGGAGGAGGAGGAGGGCAGCGGAGGAAAAGGGGAGGGGCCTCCCCGGCCTCCCCAGGTGGCCCGGTGCCGACTGGTCCACGGACCGGCACCGGTCCGCGGCCCGGGGGTTGGGGACCACCGCCCTAGAGGATTCAAGAGTTTGCCATGTTTTATTTTTAAGTGATTCAGTACAGGTACTGTCCAGTCCTAGATTTAGATTTTGCTCACAGACCACACAGCTATGTTCCTTTTAAAAGATTCAGTCAAATATGGTTATGTCTCTCTAAGGTCATGATGCATAAGGACTTAAGCTGCAGTGCTGGTTATCAAAGGCTTTGCTTGATTAATCTATAAGAGAATGAGGGATTAAAACAGAGTAACTTCCTGGTTTATTGGGCTGAAACTGAAATGAATACTATTTTGCCTCTGGTGTATATGTTCAAGCTAATGAAATAGAACACACTGAAGATGGCAGCCATCTTCATCTTCTCATTATGTTTTCTTCTCATTAAACAGTAATTTATTTCAGCCTTTCACATACTGAATCTTTAGCACTATTGCATTCTTTTAATTTAGCAATTTAGGTTGCTTTTACATGATCCCTAAAATCTGCTGGCAACTTAAATGCAGATCCCCACAATGTGGTTTTTGTTCTGCTTCCTGTGTTCCCACCTCCCACACTCTGATTCTATTGTTTCTGTCTGCGGTGAGGGGAGAGAGAAAAAAATGCAGGCTCACGTCGACAGCAGCTGATTGTTCCAGCCCGTTAAGATTCCTGTCTGTTAAAGGGGGAGATCCCAACAAAAACAAACAAAAAGCAGAGGAGGGCCAGGCATGCAATGCTTTAAAACAGCTACAAGGAACAGCAACAAGGATTTTACCTCCTCCAGACCAGGTACTTGTAAAATGTGCTGGGGCGCACTTAAGTGGGCGTGGTTGTACTTTTTTAAAAAAAGTCTGCTACTGGTGGGAAAACAATTTTATGCTCCGCATCTGCGAGCATTTTGCAGCAGATTTTAGGGGTCGTGTAAAAGCAGCCTTAGTTGACACATCTTTATCAATGAAATCCTATAATGCCTCTTCAGAAGTAAGCTCCACTGAGTGTGTACTGGGTTGCAATCAAATAAGTTAAATATTTACAATGAAATCATCCTTTTTTGTTTGCTTCTGCATGGCAAATATTGGTTGTGATTTTAATAATAGGTTGGGTGTTTATAAAGTTGTCTTTACACGAACCCATGTAACATCATGTTACATGTACATGGTACATCATGTACAAACAAGATGCTCAGCCTAATTTCAAACACTTTGTGTAAACAGTCAGTTCAGATCCCTTGTACCAGTATTCTATAATGTGTCTCTGAAATGGAGATACTTTAAATGTACATTATCTCATTTTATATAAACCATTGAGCTGAACAGAATTTTCTTCCTTGAGACATTCAAAATATGGTGGCAACATTCCTCTTTTATTTCTGCCACCTTGTGTTCTGAGGATAGGTGAAAGAGAAATGTTAAATCACATGCATGCACCTGCATCCCCTTTAATAATAATAATAATAATAATAATAATAATAATAATAATAATAATAATAATAATAATAATAATAATAATAATAATAATAATACCATTTGAACTGCAGAATCAGAATGAACCCTATGGATTATCATGTCCACCCCCTGCCAAAGAGGTACAGTGGGGAATTGAACTTCCAACTAGAGATGGGCACGAAATGCCAAAATGGTATTTCATGGTCGTTATTCAGGTCTTGGGGTCCACTTCATTCTGTTTCCATTTTTCAGGCCCCCAGGGCTCACTTCGTTTCTGTTTCTTCGTTTTTCAGGTGCAGCAAGCTGCGGCCGCAGGGAGCATTCCCAGGGCCGGGTGCCACTGGAGCCGGCGGCATGCAGGCTGGGAGAGCGTTCCTGCAGTTGCAGGGAGCCCTCCTGGGGCTGGGGCAAGCCTCCTGGGAGAGCTGTCCCGTATCCACGGGGAGCCCTCCCAGGGCCGGGCGCCGCCGGAGCCGGTGGCAAGCCTGCCAGCAGAAGAGCAATCCCATGGCCACGGGGAGTCCTCCCAGAGCTGGGCGCTCTGGTCACCACCTCCAACAGGCCACCACCCCGGAGCACCACCAAGCGTGCCCTCCCCTGGGCGCCCTCCCCAGGGACCGATCCGCTGTGCCGCCACCCCCATTGGGTCTCTACCCCCGGAGCCCTGCGCAGCCCCACCCTAACTGGGGTCCTTCTCCCTGGGAACCACTCCACCCTGGGAGCCGCCACCCCAGCAGACTGTCACCCCGCGCCCCGGGCTGAGACCCGGGAAACCTGTGGGAGTGCCGCTGCACTCCCCCCATGCTCCAATAGCGCCCTCTGCTCCGCCTTCCGAGCCGTCTGCACCATTGCCGCTTCACCATGTGGCTGAGATCCCGGAGCCCAGCCCATAAGGGCTCAGATCCCGCCTCTTCTTGTGAGATCGGCAAAGTCTCGCGTAGTTGGCTCTGCCAGGCCCAGCCCCCTCTTGCCACCCTCCACTTGTTGAATGACAGCCCAGCGGGCTGTCATTCACCAATCGGAGATGTCTGGACAGGGGGCTGGGATCCCTCCTCCGAGCGCAGAGGCGGGATCCCAGCGCCCTCTCACCGCCCTCTGCTGCTCCATTATTCATTGTGCGAGTGGCACAATGGGAATAACAGAAACAAACAGAACTGAAGAAAATTTTCTTTGTTCTGTTCGGTTCAAGCCTGCCGCATCACAGTGGTCGTTATTCATACCGTTACGTAACGGAACAAATAACAGAGAATGGTAATGAAAAAATGGTTGTTTCGTGCCCATCTCTACTGCCAACCTTTGGCTTCACAGCCAGGGACATAAACCACAGAGCTATCCAGGTGTTCTAGTTTCAAATGCATTACTCAATCAGATTTTGCCATCCCCCCAAAAAAATTCTGCATTTGACTCAAAGACGTCTCCCCAAAATTGGTTCAAATTTTGATATAGGAGAAAATGGGAAATAAGAGAGAAATGTCTAAAATGCAACCAGGATTTTTAATTGCCCTTTCATTTAGTGCTGCAATGTACATTTAGGAATAGAACTGCATGTTTTGAAACAACTGGACTGAGAGGAGATTTTAGTTGCCTCTCAAGTCAGAAGGTAAGTCCAGGAGTGATTAATACTGAGCTGCATGTTCTTATTACCCATGAATTCCTTGTTGCTGAGAAAAGATACAAAATTGGTTCCCAAGTCTCACACCTTTCTAAAATATCAAATTCACTTGGGTTGTGCATCAAACCTTGACCTCTTCCATTAGAATGTAAAACATGGAACTAAATGTCATTAAATACTAGTGGAAGGCAACATCAAAAGGCTTGGAATAACTCAAACTAATACATGAGAAAATGAAAAATTTTGCTGAGGTCACAAGAGGTTCTTTGCTGCTCATGCACTTGCTATTTAGTTCAGTCGGGGTCCATATGTTTTGGAATCCAAACTGGTTACTGGAGCTTTCTAAAGAAAGGAAAAGAAAATAAACTTTGCCTTATCCTGCTTCCCCAACGTTCTCGTGATCTTTCCCCTTCTTCCATCCATTTGGTTTGAAAACATGTATGGCAGAAGGTTTTTTTCCCACCCAAAGGGCTCCATTCATTTCTGCATAATCCATGGGGTTCAGGAGATATGTATGTTAGAGCTAGGTATGACTAAAACCCAAAATAGGATGTGCTAAATGTCTACCCTCTCTTATCCTACTCTATCTCTTCTGACAACCTTTCTTTCCTACCTATTTCCTCTCCTCCTCTCTCCCTCTGTCATTCCTCTTTCATTGAAAGACAGCCCTTTCTCACAGGAAGGAATATAAGGGATCCATTAATGCAGGATGGAGGTTTTCCCATATCACCACATTTCTGTGCCAAAGAGGCAATCGGAGGCTGGGAGGGTGGCCTGGCCTGGAGAAATGGCCATCTAAATGGAATAAGTAGCCTGAAAGACAGGAGGTTCCCCACAGCTGTTACTCAAGGATAATGTTAAGGTTTCATTACAATGCATAGTTCAGTTCTGAATTAATCTTCATCTGGATCCAGATCAGGAGCAGATGAATGATCAGGAAAAGAATGCACCATAACAGGACCATGATCTGTAATAACCTGATCTCACAAAATTATACTGCAATGCAGCAGTGAGCCGAGGTTCTTTGTCACGTTGCAAAAATATAGGAAGGACAAAGAGAACAAGAAACCAGTAGTTAGCCTGGATAAAGTGCCCTTCCCCTGCTCCTTTAAATTGTCATTATTATTTATGTGTTCTAGAAATAAAGGAAGAATCGGTTGCAGTATAGAAATACAAAAATACAAAAATACAAAAATACAAAAATACAAAAATACAAAAATAAATAAATAAATAAATAAATAAATAAATAAATAAATAAGAACTTTAACAGATGGTTTGGTCAGTTTAAAGCTTTAGCCAATTAGTTTGTGGAGTGCCATTTACCACGGTGAACAAAGGTGTTCTGTATTCAATTTTGTTGGATGGTATTTTGCAGTCTAAGAATATCTGTGTTTACTTCACAATCGATATTAAAGATAGCTCACAATGAGGGCTAACTAATTTATTACGTTGCACATCATATGGTTTTCACTGTCTCAAAGAAGCATGAATTCTGAGATTTAGTTATAGGCTAACATGTGTGTGAGAGAGTATTTCCACGAAGAAACATAACTAGGTTACGTGTTCTGCACTCAGAACCCTGCAGATTCACCTCAAGGCATTTCAAAGTAGTGTTTGGGAAAAGGGCTGCCTACAATCCTGGAGACCGACTGTTCACCAGTAGAGAGAAAATATTGAGTGGGATGGATAAGGTCATTTCTTCTGTTCATTTTCTCTTACATCATGATCCCTGGAGCTTCCTCTACCCTTCCAAGAAGTTTAGACTTTTCTTTCTTTGTTCCCACTTTTAACACTGCATAGGATGCAGAGAGTTACTTGAGTCAACAAAAGAAGTCCACCATTTCTAAAGAGTAGAAGGGGGAGGAGTTCTCAGTATAGCATAGGGAACTATCCATGAGCAAAGGAAAGTAAAAAATAAATCTTTAACTCACATAACCAACACTGCCGAGCTTTTCATAATTAATATCCAAAACATGTTTAAAAATCTAATATTGAACATACCGTATACTTGCATTTTTATTCCCATAATATACATTGATAACAGATTAGTCAATCTAACAAATAAAAATAAGCCGTGCTTAGGAGGGAAAATGCATATCCTAGAACTGTAGCCATTCTATACAAGCTATCTGTATAGACCATGTACTTCTGTGGTTCTTCGTTGTATGCTGCACCATGTTCGGACTGTTAAGTGTTAAACAAAGACAGTTTTCAGCTGAGTGTAAAGCCAGAAGCTATTTCACAAGGAGAGTTTTTGAAGTCATTATCCTGTTAATTCGAAGCACAATAGAAGCAATGAAAATTGGCCATGTGATCTGTGATCTAGATTTGCTTCCAAGCCTCACAAAAGGACAGAATGAGCATGTGGCTTTCAATGTTTCATATATTCTTGTTGTTTCAAGTGCCAGAATGTAGAAGTGAAAGCTGTTTCCTCTAAGGATACACTGTGTGTTGCTTAGTCTCACACAGAACAATGTGCATGCAAGATGCCAACAGATGGTTGCATTGAAGCAGCTTAACTAAATTAAAACAATGTGTTTAAATTATATGACCTATCTGAACTTTATATATATATATATATCCCCATTGCCCTGAAACATATGAAGTTGTACCTGGCCCTTTCAAACATTTGTCCTCCAGGCAGAACTCAATGCAGTGGTAGACACAAGAATGCCTCTGGAAACCATTAATCCATTTTGAGTTCTCCTTCTTTTCCTGGTAGTCTTCAGGCAAGCTCTCCCACTCCTTGTGCACTACCATCACAAGCATCAGCAGTAGAGATGGGCACGACTAGGGAAAATGACGTTTTCGAGTTGTCATGTGTCGGAGGCGGCCTGTGTCGGCTCATTTCCGTTTTTCGCAAAACTTCGCAAACATTTGTCATTTCATTTTTCGTTTTTTCGTCTGTCGTTAAACTGGTTTGGGGGAGTAGCGGGCTCCTGGAGGCACCTCTTTTTTTGGGGGGGTGCCTCCTATCCTCACCCGCTAGGGAAAGCAGGCTCCTGGAGACCCCTCATACATGGGGGGTCTCCTCTCCTCACCTGCTGCAAAAGGGCATGCATGCATAGCCATATGGCTATGATTGCATACCCAGTTGCACGGAGAGACACAGCAGTCTGGCAGAGGCACCCTTCTTTTTGGGGTGCCTTCTCTGCATCAGTCAGGCCTCGGGGGCATGGTTTGCATGATGTCACACATGCTGCCGGCCGAGCCAAGCCTGCAGGAGTCACCCAGAGCCACAAGTGGCGGACTGGCAGACTCTCTGCACCCACTGTGTCTCACTAAGAAGGGAATTGTACTTGCTATAGTGCAATGCAAGTACAGATCTGGCTTAGGGTTAAGGGTTAGCGCAAGGGCTAGGGTTAGGCTAGTTACGGGTGAGGTTAGGGTGAGTCTTGGGGTGCACCTCTGGGGGCCTCTCTGACACACTTAGAAGGACAGTGTACTGGCGTATGGGTTAGGCTTAGGGTTAGGATTCGGGTTCGGGCTACGGTTTTTGGGCTTTTTATGCCCGGTTGGCACATCCCAGAAGTCTCTGTGGTCAACCTGGCCAAATTGCCATGCGATTGGTGGAATGGCTCCAAAAATTTGCATGGTCACTCCCATGGCCAGCCCATCATTGCGCAGGTGTAAATAAAATAAAATAAAATAAAATAAAATAAAATAAAATAAAATCAATGGATTGGAGAGAGGAAAGAGGAGACATTTTGTTGCAAGAAAAACCCACTGCTACTGTAAAAATTCTGGCAGTTTTAAAATAGCAATTATCGCATGTTTCTGTGTGGTGCTTGTGTGTTTTTGGACCACAATTTCAAAAAAAAAATTGTGGTCGCCGCCCCATTTTGGATCCCCTGCCCGCACCGCACTGCATTGGCGACTCGAGTCCGGCTGCCCAGGACAGGAGAGGGCGGGAGGCCGGGACCCCCCCCAAGAAACCACCCCTCTGGTAGGTGCACTCTGCACTGCAGGCATATTTTCACCTGCTTTTTGGCCCGGGAATGGGGGGGGGAGTTTAAAACTTTTTTTTCTGTGCCGCTTCCACTTGAATTGCGGCAGCTGGCGGCGAGTCCGGTGCTTTGCGAGCGACTACGACGAGGATTTCCCCACCACCACCAGAGCAGCCCAGGACAGGAGGGGGGGTTCAACCACCCCTCTGGTAGGTGCCCTGAGCCCTCACTCTGGCAGGCATATTTTCACCTGCTTTTTGGCCTGGGAATGGGGGGGGGAGTTTAAAACTTTTTTTCTGTGCCGCTTCCGCTTGAATTGCGGCGGCCGGCGGCGAGTCCGGTGCTTTGCGAGCGACTACGATGAGGATTCCCCCCCACCAGAGCAGCCCAGGACAGGAGAGGGGGTTCAACCACCCCTCTGGTAGGTGCCCTGAGCCCTCACTCAGGCAGGCATATTTCCACCTGCTTTTTGGCAGGGAATCAGGTTTTTTTAAACTTTTAAAAACTTTTTTTCTGTGCCGCTTGGCATCGCGGGATCGCCGCAATGCCAGGAACGACCACGACAAATCAGACCCAATTATTCTTTAGTCGGTTCGAGTTCGAGTTCTGGCGGAGTAATTCCTGTTACCGTTTCCGTTGCGTAACAGAAACGAGTAACGGAAACGGAAACAGGAATTCCGCCAAGTCGTGCCCATCTCTAATCAGCAGTCAATCAAGGTGTGCTAAATATTTTGCAGGAACAGAGGGCTGAACACTCTGGGTATTATTAAACAATGAGTCTGATCACAATGAAAAAGTTTAATTCACAGGTAGCAAACATCCTTTAAGTAATCCCTCTACTCCCACAGGAATTTCTTCTTGGAGGGGCAAGTCTCATGGCCTTGCTATTTCCAGAGCCCGCTTATGCATTTGAGTCATGCACAGATAGGTGATGAAAAATGAATTAGGTGGATGACACCTGAATTAACACATAGGCAATGAAATGCCAATCTTCAGGGCAAATGACTGCTTTTTTGGTGCTCCCAAGCCTTTAGGAACAGGATACTGCCTGGATAGAGTAGACACGGGGGTAGGGGGCATGATGATGACTCCAGCTCAAGCTAGGAACCATTCAGAGCAACTCATTCTCTTTCAGTGTTCTGTCCAAGGTCCTGAATGATTTGACCTTGTGTGCCTTGCTGGAATCACAGTTTCCAGAGATAAGGAGAATCATTCAACTCTCATCTTGACAACACCTTTGCTGAGGCTTCTACCTGACTCAGTGAGATTTCCCACTGCCCACGAAAATAAAGGTTCTTTTGCAATTTCCTTCCCTTCCTTATTGCTTCTTATTTTGAATATGAATCTGGCCAATTCTACTTGGCTTAATTCTCTTTTCCAGTGAGCCCTGTACCCAAAAGATGCCATTGTTAGCAAGCATTCTAAAAATTTTAGCTGGGTGTTTTTTCTGCCTTTTTGAGGTGAATGCTGTACAGGAAAAATGTGATCTATGTAGGAATTATAACAATTCTGCGCAGCTTCGTATTTCTTCACAGGGTGGAGGGAATAGACAATTAAAGTTCTAAAATCTCTCAAGATTTTTGGGAGGGATAGAAACCCTTTCACTAAGAGGAGAAAGCATTGCATTTTTTAAAAAAAAAGAATGAAAGGCTATGGAATAAATGGAAGCATATATTCTATTAAGATGATTCACATGTATGAAGATTCAGACAATATAAACCTCACAATCCTATTGCTTATACAAATTGCAGTTGAGCAAACACAAACAAGCTGAAAGTTGGAAAAAATCTATTTTATGAAATCTACAGTTGTACCAATTTTCACATGGATCTGATCGGAAATCAAAACAAGTACCCCAAATTCACTAGTTTACATATTCAGGCTTTTCTGAATGTTCATCTCAACTTTGGATCAAGATCATGGTTTTGGGCCTCTCAAATCTATTTCAGCTCTTCCATCTTCCTTTTGTTTACTGGACCCCCGCTTATTATTCAAGTGTTCTCTGCTACCCAGACATTTATTCCTCTTGCAATTACATAACCAGTCACATATAACCAAGTCAGATGAGAATGAGAGCAGTATTGACCATTTGGATTGCATTGCTCCCCAATGAGCCAGTAAAGGAATTTGTGATTAAATCACAAAGTCATATGGCCATTTATATTCAATGCAGACATTTGATGCAGAGCACTGTGTTCTGTACTGCCCTAGACTGTGCTCCCATTTTCCCTCTGTAAACACTGCCATGAACACTCAGCAGGTTTTCTTCCTTGTGTTGAAAGCTATGGATGTGCATTTGGAAATATGGAAAAAACCCTCTCTGAAAGAGGCTCCTCCACCCCATTTTTTGGGATTATTTTGTGGGTTTTTGATACAGGATCTTTGAAACCCAGTATTTTCAGCTCCGCAAAATATTGGGTTTCTATTTGTTTTTTCTATTGAGTTACCTCCTTTTGACATGCCTGTAAAGCCTTTCCCTTTTCTCTTTTGCATTGCTGTCAGCACCTTTCTCCAAGCCTCTATCTTCTCACTCACTCTCTTTCCCTTGAACCTTCACAGGTCCTATTCATGTGTCAGGTCATATGTTAGACCCTAGTGCTCCTGTCCAGGTAGAGGGAAGGTGATCTATAAATGGTAAGCCTTGAGTCTTCCACTTTGTCATGCAGATAATCACATTCTGGGATTTAAAAACATTAGTTTTTCTTCCTGATGTTTTGCCAGACAACGTGGCTGGCATCTTCAGAGAGCAAGGAGCTCAGGGAACTAGGAGTTCTCTCTCTGTGCTCTGGAGTATAGAGTGAGGGCCTTTTTACACGACCCCTAAGATCCGCTGGCCACTTAAATTCGGACCAGAGATCTTAGGGGTTCCTCGCTCTTCCTCTGTCCCCACCCCCCTCCGCACTTCCTGGTTGCTGGCTGCCTGAGGGAGGGAGAAAAAAGAAAGAAAAGAATGCCCTTACCTCTGTTTTGTTCCCGGCAGCATAATACAGATCTCTTAAAGGGGCGGGGCGCAAAAAAGAACAAACAGAAGCCAGGAGAGCCCTGCACTCACTATCCTTGCACCGGATCAAATATTTGTCTCATCCAAAAAGCAGGTACAAGAAAACTGCTGTTTTGTCGCGCTAAGTGGGCGGGGTCGCACTTAATTGTCTGCAAAGTCCGGAGCTGGTGGGTAAACATTTTTAAGGTCCGGACCTTGCAGCCATTTGCGGCGGAGCTTAGGGGTCGTGTATAAATGCCCTGAGTGAAACTATGGAGTTTTAAATTTGGGGGAAACAGGAAATGTGTCCTATGCAGGAGAATAGGAGTTAGTCGTATTGTGATGAAGGGATTAAGAAGTTTCACTGCAATCAGGGGTGGCAGGGATACTTCTCTGTAGTAGATGGGTGTTGTTAGCTATTCTATTGTGTGAACTGATCCTGGTGCTTGTGGCTGGGTGGGAAACACTGAAATTTGACCTTTTGCAGCCTGTACAGTTTTCAGTAATGGAAGCCAGGCTTTGTTGATTTTTAGACGTTCTTCTTTTTTGTTGAAACTCTGTTTGTGTTTGTGGATTTCAATGGCTTCCCTATGTAGTCTGACATAGTAATTGATAGTGTTGTCCAATACCTCTGTGTCCTAGAAGAGGATTTCATGTCCAGTTTGTTTCAGGGTATGTTCAGCTACTGCTGATTTTTCAGGTTATTTTAGTCTGCAGTGTCTTTCATGTTCTTTGATTCTGGTCTGAGTGCTGTGCTTTGTAGTCCCTGACCACAACTACAAGGTATCTGGCATACTCCTGTGGTGATGAATGGGTTCCTTGAATCCTTTGCTGACCATAGCATCTGTTGTATTTTTGTGGTGGGTCTAAATACTGTTTGTAGGCTGTTTTTCAACAATTTTTCCATGCTTTCCGTCACTTCTTTTACGTATGGCAAAAATACTTTTTTGTTGGGTGCTGTTTTTCTTCTTTGGTTTGGTGTTATTTTTGAAATTTGATGGCTCTTTTGATTTCATTCTTGGAATAGCCATTTGCCTGTAGGGCAAATTCTGGTGCCTGAGTTCAGTGTTGAGGAATTCAGCTTCACGGTTTCTGTTTGCGCGGTCTACAAGTGCCTCTTTTTTTGTCTTGGGTGGTGGTTGGAATTTTTATGTAGGTGGGTCTCTCTGTGTGGGTTTTCTGGTGAATTTTATATTTGGATGGATATTGTTGAGGTAGTATAGAAATTCTTCCAGTTTATCATCACAGTAGCTCCAAATTATGAATGTGTCATCCATGTGTCAGAACCAGACTGCGGGTGCAAAGGGTGCTGCATCCAGAGCCTATTTTTCAAAATGTTCCATGTAGAAGTTTGGTATTACTGGGTTGAGGGGGCTCCCCATGACAACTCCATTTGTCTGTTCATAGAAGTCATTCTCCGACTGGAAGTAGCTGGTCATTAGGCAATGCTGGAATGGGGCCTTAATGTCTTCTGGGAAGATCTGCTGGATGAACACTAAAATGTCCTTTATTGGTACCTTGGTGAAAAGGGATACCACATCAAAGCTGAATAGTATGTCCGTGGGGTTGAGTTTTGTGGTGCTGGCCTTGTCTATGAAATGTCCTGAGTCCTTGATGTGAGATGAGGTCTGTCTAATGTGGGACTGTAGGAGGGTGGCTAGGTGTTTTGCTAATTCATATGTCAGGGAGCCAATGGTACTAACAATGGGTCTGAGTGGGGTTGAGTCTTTGTGGATTTTTAGGAGTCTGCATAATCTTGGTGAAAGAGTTTCTGTCTTGCAGATTCATGGAATGACATTGGGATAGAGCGAGGAACTCTTGACCAGCATGTTTGTTTGTTTTGTGATTTTGTTGGTGGGGTCCTGCTTCCATTTTCTGTAGGTGGTGGGGTCTAGAAGTTGTCCGTTTTTTTCCCTTGTACTCTTCTGTTTGCATGATTATTGTGGCATTGCCTTTGTCTTTCAGGATCTGCGTTCAGGACTTGATGGTGTTTCTCTCCTTTCTTGTCATGTTGCTATTTGGGCTTTTTGCTTTGTGTAGGATTCTTGTCATTTCACTTCTTATTTCTTCTTCCTCCTCCTCTGGAAGATGGTATATGGCTGATTTCATGCTTGCAATGATGTCTTCCACTGGAAATTTCCTGGGTGTGACTGCGAAGTTTCCTCCTTTGACTAAGACCGAGGTTTCTTCCTGAAGAGAGTTGGTGTTCAATTAGGTAGATGATAATTCATGAGATGTCTAGTGTGGGTTTTGGTTGATTTGTATGGTATTTGTCAAATTTTTGTTCTTGTCTGGCTGTATGGGCTTCCATTTCTTTTTCCATTTTCCTGTAGGAGAGGGTATCAGTTTTGTCCCAATCCTGGCTTCTCATTTTTTGACATGGTAATGTGTAAGAATAGTAGTTCTCTGCCATGGTTCCTTTTTTTGTGGGTTGTATGAATTCTTTCCTGCAGGAGGGCATGCTTCAGGAGGACATAGATACATGCAGCTTGTGGGGAAGGTCCTTTTTGTCTTGAGGTATGGTACTTGAGTTCCTCCAGTGTAGTAAAAATGTTAAGGAAGATAGTATGTGTGCTCTTTTTCCTCAGAGTATTTGCAGTCCCTGGGTCTGTCTGACTGTTTCCTCCCCATAGAGCTGTTCAATGTATTCTTGAAGGCTTTCAAGGCTGGGATCTGGTAGGTGTTGTGAGTTTTTTGGGATGTTTGGGCATGTACTGGAATTTTGTAGTGAAACTTCTTAATCCCTCCATCACAATACAATGACTAATATGTCTTGTCCTGCATATGACAAGTTTCCTCTTTCCCACAACTTTAAAACCCCATTGTCTCACTCACTCTATACCCCAGAACACAGAGAAAACTCCTAGTTCCCTGAGCTCCTTGTCCTCTGAAGATGCCAGCCACGGAGTCTGGCAAAACATTAGGAAGAAAAACTTACAGAACATCACTGTAATGTGTTCTGTGTAGAGCTTCCCTTGAAAACAGCACAGAAACAGCAAGTGTTTATTTATTTAATAAAAGGCTTCATTCACATTATAGGAAATGTCTGTCTGATTATAGGGAGTGGTAAATATGATCATATATCCCCAGTTCTGGTGCACCTTCATTAGTTCCCTGTTAGTGTCTCTGCTCTATTCAAGATGCTGGTTGTGAGCTGTAAAGCCCTCAATGGTTCAGGACCTTCACCTACATCTCTCCTAGAAATCAGCTACCCCTTTGAATCATCCCTCTCAATCAATGTTGCTAAAAGTGGCCACACTGCGATAAGCCAAAAGGACAAAGACAAAGAATCAGGCTTTTTCAGCGATGGCCCCAAGACTCTAGAAAAAAATTACCAACTAAAATTTTCTGTCTTATGTTTAGAAAATTGGTAAAGGGGGAATACTTCAAAACTGCTTTCAACAACTCAACCTCCCTGACACTGCATTTTTTCCCTTTTTATATGAATTTTAGACTGGTTATATCCATTGTGACACAGAGATGTGTCGAAGTTGTGTATTCCTCGTATGTATTCCTCTTCGCATATGTGAAGTTTTGTATTCTTCTCATGCCCATTTTGGTGTTCTTTCCAAAAAGGAAATTCAGTTCCCAATTCCAAACTCACGACGCATAATTAACAGTCACCCACAGCCATCCCTTTTTACCTTCCAGCAGCAGCAGAAACAAAGCAGCAGTCTGTCATCTTGACCACAGTGGCAAGGAAGGTTACAAAGGACATTAAGAAGGGATTAAAAGGAAAGCACCAAGTAAGAGGGAATAAAGATTGATTTCTTTTTCGTTATTGAAGACAGCCGTTATTTAAAGCTGATTTTGCTGTGAGATCATCTGTCACAATTGGACTGTAATTTGAAAATGGATTAGCTCAAAGTAGCAATTTCTGCTCCAAAGATTTATTTATTTTTTTCAGCAGAAAGCAGTTCAGTGGTGTAAGAGACTTTATGAACTGGTAGGGTCCAATGCCTACCTAATGTGGCAGAATGCACTGGGCATGCATCCCAGTGATTGAAAAGCACTGCTGCAACCTGCATGATTTATTCCTTTGTGTCTTCTGCTCTCTGATTCTGATTCACAGGCCCTGTGCTAGATTGTTTCAGAGAAACACATCTAGGAGGTTGGCACTAGAAGAGGCCCAATGCAACATACTTCCATGAAGAGTGCTTGCTTTTAGATTATTTCAAAATTTCAACCTAAATAAAACACTTTCTGCTACCAGTCTTCTGCAAATTAGTGGAGCTTACACCTCCATTACATGAAAATCTCCTTCTCTTATTTCCTAAAAATAAAAGTTACTTAGAATTGAAACTTGAGTCAATTTAAATCCAAGCATGGCACTTAACCATCCCCCCCCACACACACACACAGAGAGAGATTAGCCCATAAAAGAATCATAATAGTGGAAACAAGGAAGGGCAGCAATGAAGAAACTAGAAAAATATAATCATATCTGCATATTTATAAATATTAGATGAAAGGCCCCTTTAGTTGACCAGATAAAATAGGATGATCACAAGAGGCCCCTGAAGGAAAGGTACAGAGGGAATAAATAGGCAACTCGGGTAGCAGATGCTGGAAAGCACAGTGACACTGAAGTATTTTGGAACAGAGCTAGGCATGTTCTGAGTCATGTCCCACACCCCCAGTTGATCCATTTGTTCTCAAATGAGAGAACAATTACCTTGTCCCATAACCAGTACAACTGTCCCTCAAGTTATAATATGCCACTATTTCTCCTGCATGTTTAAAAAAGGAGCAAAGTACAAAGTACAGATGGGCACGAAATGCCAAAATGGTGTTTTATGCTCATTATTTGGGCCCTGGGGCCCAGTTCGGGTCATTTCCATTTTTTTGGGGCCCG
Source organism: Phrynocephalus forsythii (assembly GCA_029282475.1). Taxonomy (NCBI): domain Eukaryota; kingdom Metazoa; phylum Chordata; class Lepidosauria; order Squamata; family Agamidae; genus Phrynocephalus; species Phrynocephalus forsythii. The sequence goes on along the minus strand of JAPFRF010000006.1, from coordinate 16,075,850 downwards.
CTCCGTTTTTTGGGTATCGTTTTTCAGCACCCACCAGGAAAGCATTCCCGCGGCCGCAGGGAGCCCTCCTGGGGCTGGGGGCTGCCAGAGCCCATGGCAAGCCTCCTGGGAGAGCCGTCCCGCAGCCGCGGGGAGCCCTCCCAGGGCAGGTGCCACTGGAGCTGCCAGCAAGCCTCCTGGGAGAGCCGTCCCGCAGCCGCAGGGACCCCTCTCAGAGCCATGCGCTGCCGGAGCTGCCGGCAAGCCAGCCAGGAGAAAAGTCCCACAGCCACGGGAGTGCTGGTGCTGGCAGTGCCCAGGAGGGCTGGGGGGAGATTTAAAAAGCCCACTCTTCCCCCACCCCATCAGGTGGGAGGAGAGAGTGGGCTTTTTAAATCTTCTCCCCTCCCGAAGTTAGCACCGAGCGCTACTGGGCACTGGCTCCGGGAGGGGGGAAGTGGGGGAGAGAGCACGGGCGGGGAAGATCCCTTTCAGACCCCCCTTCGCCCCTCTGCATGCAGAGGGGAGAAGGGGGGACTTGGCTTCCCCGCCAGGCTGAGCCGATCTCCTCCGCCCCGGGTGACAGCTGCCTGACCGCCACCCAGAGCGGAGGAGATCGAGCCGCTGTCTTGCCTCCACGCAGCCCCCTCCTGACCGCCCTCTGCCTTCCCCCTGCCAGATGACAGCACTGGCCGCTGTCATGCCGGGTGCAGAGAAGGTGAGATTCCCGTTCCAGCCCTCTGCATGGAGAGGGGCGGAATGGGGGTTTCGCCTACCCTGCACCGATCATGACAGTATTGGGCGCTGTCATGCCCGGAGCGAGGAAGATCCCTTTGGGACACCCATTCCGCCCCTCTGCATGCAGAGGGGTGGAACGGGAGTCTCGCCTTCCCCGCGCCGATCATGACAGCACCTGGTGCTGTCATCCAGCGGGGGGAAGGCAGAGGGTGGTTGGGTGGGGCTGAGCTCCAGCCTCCGCATGTGGAAGCCCAATCCCAGACCCCTCTCGCCACCCTCACTTGAGAGGAGACCAAGGGCTCTGCTCTGCTTGCACAGCCGAGCCCGTGGTCCCCTCTGAAGGGACGAATGCTGCCACCCAGTCATGGGCTGGACCCCTTTAAAAATGGCCCAGTTGGCACCAGGGGATCCCCCTAGTGCCAACCGGGCCATTTCTAAAGGGGTCCAGCCCATGACAGGGTGGCAGGACCTCTTTGAAAATGGCCCTGTTGCCAATCCAGGAGCTCCGCGCTGGCAGTGAGGCCATTTTCAGTGGGATCCTGCTGGGTTGTCATCATCTGGACCCCTTTATAAAGGGCCTGGTTGGCACTGGGGGGACCCAGTGCCAACCAGGTGCCAACTGGGACATTTGTAAAGGGGCCCAGCCCACTACAGGGCGGCAGAGGTCTCTGAAAATGCTAGGGAGCTCAGCTTGATCCCTGGAACAGCCCTCCCTAGCATTTTCACAGGAGTCCTGCCAGGCTGTTAGTCCCTGGAGTGCTTTAAACCTGGCCCAGTCAGTATCAGGGGTACCCTCTGGTACCGACTGCACCAGGTTTAAAGGGGTCCAGTGATTGACTGCTTGGCAGGACCCCTCAGAACACGGGTCGGGAGGACAGCACGCAATTGCTGCAACTTTCCTCCTCCCGACCCATTTTCTGAAGTCTCCTGCGGGGCTGTCAATCACTGGACCCCTTTAAATCCAGTCCAGTAGGTACCAGGGGGTCTCCCTGATACTGACTGGGCTGGGTTTAAAGGGGCCCAGTGCCCGGCAGGAGTCCTCAGAAAATGGTAGATGAAAGAGCAGGCTTTTAAAATCCTTTTCCAGCCAAAGCCAGTGCTACAGCTGATCGGCGGTGCTGGCTTCTGGCGGAAAAAAGCCTGCGATTTCCCCACACCAATTGGAAGGGAAACTTTTCCCATAGGAATGCATTGCTTCAATGCATTCCTATGACAAAACGAAAAATGAAAGGAACGAAGCAGAAATTTCTGTTTCTGTTCGTTTCCTGGCTCTTTGATGGGTCAATGCGTTATTCATTTCATTACGTAACGAGACGAATAACGAGTAACGGAATGAATAAAAAATTCATTTCATGCCCATCTCTAGTACAAAGTACCCATTGCCTCAAAGAGGAAAATACCTTGGGCCAACTCATCAGAAATGTATTGGCTGAAATCCTGAAATGGTGCAGCAAGCTGGCAGAGATTCAAGAACCTCCGTCAACATTATCTGTGGCACACTGGCTGCAGAACTGGGCATGCTGGTCATGCCTATGAAGGTGTCCTTAACTTGCAGGGGTTAGCTTCTAAAATTGCTTTGGTATAACTTTGCAAAAAAAATCTTAGCTATTACATCCCAGCCTGCTAGCCTCTGAACAGCTGCAAAGCTTGCGTTATTTATTTATTTATTTGTTTATTTATTTATTTATTTCATATATATAATGTATATACCAATCCATTAGTGCAGCACACTATTCTGGTTGATTAACATATGCTAAACACAAACAGGAATAATGTGAAATCAAAAGTAATAAATTAAGATCGTACTATGTGCCATCTATCCTTTCCATGCAAACCCATTCCCACCACTGCAGGAACTGAGTGTATATTAACTTGAAGAACTGAGATCCTCCAGTGGGGCGTGGTTCCATCTGTGTGGTTGTACCTACAAGGTGACAGCAAAAGAGAGTAGAAGGGAAATTGCAAATAAAGTAATTTTTCAATACTTCACTTTTGGCAAAGAAGGCAAGAAAAGACCAGATGGTGTGCATGGCTCTGCTTGTACCTTTATTTATTTGACTGTCACATAGCAATTAGGATGACGTTGGTTATTAAAAGTCTGGTTTCAGATGAGAATTGTTTCAGATGCCAATCTTATTGGGAGCCATAAATTCCAGTTCGTAAGTAGCCCAAGGGAGGAATTTGATGGGGAGGGAATAATTAGAAACGGGTTGTAATTCTTTTGAGAAGGCTTTCTTTTAATTGGGAACAGAACCTGGGAATTGAGAACTCACCTGCCATTGTGAAAACTAGTACGGTCAAAGTTTGGCCTTGGAAGGCAGCAGGGGACCAAGTTTGGCAAAATGTAAGGAGCCACACCTGCTTCCACCAGGGCCATTCAATGCCCTTTAAATGGCATCTAATCTGCAAATGATTGTTACATTTGGGGTTTACAACCTCTTTTTCAGATTGTGACTGACATCTGGTTAATAAACAAAATAACACAGTGTGATTATTGCATAGCAAATTAGAAGTGAGGTGCCATTTCCTGCCTTCCTGGTAGGGAGAAAAGAATCAAGAATACCATAGGTGATGTTGGCTTCTTTCTTTCTTTCTTTCTTTCTTTCTTTCTTTCTTTCTTTCTTTCTTTCTTTCTTTCTTTCTTTCTTTCTTTCTTTCTTTCTTTCTTTCTTTCTTCTGATCCTGGGAAATGAAAGTGGCTGCTTACAGGATTAGAGAGAAGAGAATTGGGTTACCTGGATTATAGAAGCACGGGTAATGTGAATGAAGCCTTTTATTGAATAAATGCCTTTGGTGGTGATAATTGGGATGACCTCTGAGGGGTTTTGGACTGGCTCAAGATATCCCCTTAGGCTGAAGGCAAAATGTGGCACTTCCTTCCCATGTACAGAAGCTCCCTGGAATCAGGTCAGGTGAATTTGCTACATCAGAATCAAGCTCATTTTAGGAAAGATGCCCTCCATCTAAGGGGACCAGCTGGAGAGTGAATAATGAATTGTGAGGAGTATGTCACTACATCTCTGTAGCATGTGCTCCCTGCTTCATCCTGTCTATTAAGACTAGCCATGATTCAACTCCATGGACATGGGGTCACGATGGTCACGACCAGCCATGAAAGGGGATATTGGGAGTGTCGAATAGGGAGATCCAAAAGTCAGCTGGTTGCCTTCCTCACAGGCAAATCGCCACAGAAATGAAAGTACTTGTCAGAATCCTCACAGTGCCCTCATAACGACAGGTGTGTTTGCTGTTGAAAATGACTAGACTCATTTTAATTTCCAGAAACAGTACTGTTTCTTGCCAAACACTAGGATGGTGTAGTTGGAGTTCAGCTTTCCCAGATTCAACAACATGACAGGCTTTTCACTTTCCAAATATTTTGGAATCTGAAAAGGTTTGAGGGCCCTTGGCTGTCTTCAAAGGGAACTTTTATTCCCTTCTACACTGTTCCTGGTGCCCAGGGCAAGTTTTTTGGCCTGATTATATACAGAGGGCCACTCCCTCTCAGACGATAAGCAGGAATAAGCACTGGGAGAACCAGTCTGGTTTACTGGTTTGTTGTAGTGTGGACTTTGGAGATCTAGGTTCAAGAAGAGCCATGAAAGCCACTGGCTGACTAACCCTTGGCATGAGCCACTTGAAGTGGAATAGCCAAGTATGCCACCCTTGAATCTATCTATTAGACATGGGCATGACCAGAAAAAATGACGTTTTGAGTTTTCATTTGTCGGAACAGGTCCATTTCGGGTCGTTTCCATTTGTCACGAATTTTTTCAAAAATTTGTCGTTTCCGTTTGTCGTTTGTCGTTTCCACCGCAATTTGACTTCCCAGAGCATAGGGGCGTCCCGCAATCAGGGCCAGCACTACGTGTTTTTGCTCCCTAGGCGGGGGAGGGCGGGGGCATGGGGAGGGGCGGGCAGGTGGCGGTGTGGGTGGCGGGGGGCCATGGGCGGCCGGCGGCCGTGGGGGGTCGAGTGGGGGGGTGGCGGTGCAGGCCACAGGCGGGTGGCGGCACGGGCAGAGGGGTGAGTGGGCAGTTACGATATCACTTGGGATAGAGGTTCTGTTCTTGGCTTGCACCCCAAATGTGTGTGTGTGCAAGCAAATTGAATTTGGGAAAATAGAAAATAAATGGTAGTATATAATATATTTTTAAAATAAATCCACACCTCTCACTCCCAGTTGAACCTCCCCCTTTATCCAATATCAGAAAAAAATCCTCACAAACTGCCAGAGAAGAAATAAAGAATAAACTGCTATTCCCTTCAGCAGACAAAGCTGCAGGGAATCAAAGAAATTATTTTCTAAATTCAATTCCCTCCCTGCCTGCCTAACTTAAATCCTAAAGCCTCCAGCCTCCCTCCTCAATCTCGATCGGATCACACCAGCACCAGCAGCCAGCCCTCCTCCCTCAACCACATGCACACCCGACTGCGATTTCTGGAAGGTGCCTCGGCTTTTTATGCCCTCCAAGACATCCAGAAGTCTCAGTCAGAAACCTGGCGATGCCATTGGTGAAATGGTTCAAAAAAATTGCATGGTCCCATCCCATGCCCAGCCCAAATGGGCAGGTCTAAAAAAATAAAAATAAAATAAAATAAAATAAAATCAATACGATGTTTTATTGCTATTAAAAAACCCACTGCTGCTACTATAAAAATTCAGGCATTTAAAATAAATAAATTTCACATGTTTCTGTGGTGATTTGGTGTGTTTTTTGACCACGATTTTAAAAGGAAAATTGCGGTCGCCATTTTGGACCCCCCCACCGCATGGCATGGCGAGACGACGAGCATGACCCCTCCCCCAGCCTGGTGCAAGCAGCCCAGGACAGGAGAAGAGGGCGGAAAAGGCCGGGGACCCCCCAGAAACCACCCCTCTGGTAGGTGGCAAAGCCTCAGGCAGGCATATTTTCGCCTGCTTTTTTGGCCGGGAGTCAGTTTTTAAAAAAAAAAAAACTTTTAAAAACTTTTTCTGTGCTTCGCATTGTGCGATCGCCGCGATGCCACAAACAGAAATGGAAAAACCGACCAAATTTTTCTTTTTTTGGTTCGAGTTCGAGTTCTGACGGCTTAATTATCGTTACCGTTTCTGTTACGTAACAGAAACGATAACCGAAAACGGAAATGACAATTTCACCGAGTCGTGCCCATGTCTATTATCTATCTATCTATCTATCTAGCTAGCTAGCTATCAACAGAAAGCAGACAACTTCCAGATTGCTATATACCCTTTCTGGGAATGGAAGGGCCTTGTGTAATCTTGCAACACTCACTACCACCCCCATCTATCCCACCTTTCTCTCATAGGGTGGCTCACAAAATGAGTTTAGAACTGATCAAGGTGAAAATATAATAAATGTCTAAGTAATGTGAATGGATGTCAATTACTTTCCCTTGACACAGTGTTGGTTTTCATGCATTTCACACACTGCAAATCTTAAAAATATATTTTATGTATCCAGAGAGGGCTTAAGTACAGTTCACAGTCTTAAAGTGTCCTTTTTGGCTGCAGAAAAACACTCTGTGTTGTTCCAAAATGATAGTTGTCATGGATAGAGCATGCAAATCATTCAAGAATAATCTTCCGTATTCCAATTGCTTAGAACATTGCTCTAAAAACATTTCCCAAACTATATTACCTATTAGAGATGGGCACGACCAGAAAAAATGATGTTTCAATTTTTCGTTTGTCGGAATGGGTCCGTTTCGTTCCGTTTCCATTTGTCGCGATTTTTTTCAAGAAATTTTCGGTTCGACGTTTCGTTTGTCGTTTGTCATTTCTACCGTGATTTAGCGCGATTTGACTTCCCAGAGCATGGGGGCATCCCACAATGACCCAGAGCAGGCGGAAAACACTTTAAACTGGGTGATGAATAAGATATTTAATAAATATATCATAGCATAAGACTGCATCCTATGCAATAAAGCAAACAAAGTGGACAGAATGCAATATTCTTTTTTTTCTTTTGGTCAATGCTGACTGAACCAGCCACCCTAATTGGTCTGGCTGCCTGTTATACTTTTTTTTTTTGAAGCCTTTATCCATCCCATTTTCCCTCCACCTCTCAGAGGCAGCAGGAGACACAGTATTCCGATCCTCCCCCAAATCTGAATGAGGGTCTACTCCCCTCCCCATGACACTCCTTGTAAAGCCAAGCAAATGCCACCCTGGTCAACTAGAGGTCAGAGATTCAGATGCTTTCCCCCACACACACTCATCCGGATGAGTTCCACACAATCTCTTAGGGAATCATCGCCAGCTGGAGTATCCCGAGGAGACCGGTTCACTCATGGAGCGAGCAGACTTTCTCTCTCATTGACCAGGCGGCGCATTTCGAGGCCCATCTCCAGGGCAGAGACCCTCCGCTGCCCTCCACCCAGTTCGGCTTCCCTGCCGTGTCGCCGGAAGTGGCCTCGGTTTTGTCTCAGGCGGCCACGGGCGGAGGCTTCCCTCCTACTCAGCATGATCCGGAGGACATGTAGACCCACCTTCAGCTGCTCTTGTCTGCTTTCAGCAAAGCCACGAAGCCAGAACGGCGGGGAACAACGGGGAGGGATTCTCTCAGCCACCTACTTTGGAGGCCAGTTTTTCCAAAACAGGAGACCAGTTCCACCAAACCAGTGGATACAGAGTCCATGCATGCACGCGGCAAAGCCACGAAGCCAGAATGGCGGGGAACAACGGGGAGGGATTCTCTCAGCCACCTACTTTGGAGGCCAGTTTTTCCAAAACAGGGGACCAGTTCCACCAAACCAGTGGATACAGAGTCCATGCACGCACGCGGCAAAGCCACGAAGCCAGAACGGTGGGGAACAACGGGGAAGTATTCTTTCAGCCGCCTACTTTGGAGACCAGTTTTTCCAAAACAGGAGACCAGTTCCACCAACCCAGTGGAGACAGAGTATTCTTTCAGCCGCCTACTTTGGAGACCAGTTTTTCCAAAACAGGAGACCAGTTCCACCAACCCAGTGGAGACAGAGTCCACGCACGTATGCGGCAAAGCCACGAAGCCAGAACGGCGGGGAACAACAGGGAGGGATTCTTGCAGCCGCCTACATTGGAGGCCAGTTTTTCCAAAACAGGAGACCAGTTCCACCAACCCAGTGGAGACAGAGTCCATGCACACACGCGGCAAAGCCACGAAGCCAGAACGGCGGGGAACAACGGGGAGGGATTTTTTCAGCCACCTACTTTAGAGGCCACCAAGCCAGAGTTTTGACTGCCCAGTGGAGACAAAGTCCACCCAGGAAAGCCACAAAAAACCAGAGTGCAAATGTTAGGGAGGGATTGTTTCTTCCGCCTTTGGAAGCCGGAATGCTAGTTGGAAGGAATCTCCCCTCCTTCTGCAAAGGGATTACCCAACCTGGACTGTAACCGGTGGGTATGAACCCCCCCCCATGTTGGAGGACAGAGTACCCCAATTCTAAACAAAATAGTTGATGATGACTGTGCCTGTTAAAGTTGGTCTCCTCAAGTGATTTTCCGGCTAGAGGCGGGAGCAGCCGGGGTTGCTGCCTGGGGAAGTCGAGGAAAGTGGCCGACAGGGCGCATGTTGGCTCGGAGGCTGAACTTGAAGCACTGAACCACTGATAGGCTGAAGGAGAAGCACCTGGAAGGCCTCCTCCAAGCCAGGAGTCCCGGGAGCCTGACAGGCAGGCAGGTAGGCAGAGGGGCAGTCAGGCAGCCAGGCAGGCAGGGAAGCAGGCAGTCTGGCTTACATGTAGGAAGGCAGGCTTGCAGGGTACCCACCCAGGCTAGGGAAGGCACAAAGCCAAAGTGCCAGAAGGGAGGATTGTTTCTGCCTTTGGAGGTAGAGTTTCTCCACCCCAGGAGTCTGAGTTTCGTCAACCCAGGGGACAGAGTGGATGCAGGAGAACAGGACTATTTCTTTAAGGCCTTAAGGAGAGCTAGGCCCCTGCTAATCAGTCTTTGAGGTAGGTTGTTGTAAAGTGCATCTCGACCACTTTGTAAGCAGAGTGGCTCCAAAACTCCAGGGAAGGGAGGAACACATTGAGGAAGGCAGGTATTAGGGTGTACTACACTCAGACCAGCCATGGCCAACGGGGAAATATTGGGCCTACCCTGTCCCTAGAAAATAATATTCCTGGGCTGCTATAAAAACCAGGGAAGCCCTATAAAAACAGGGCTAATTATGTAGCCCTTATTAGATCCATACATGCAGTGGAACTACAGGCATTCAGGCAGACAAAGGTGGAAGGCAGGCAGGCAGGCGAAGCATTCAGGCAGGCAGTCATATAGACAGAGCAGACAGCCAGGCATAACTGCGTTGCCCTGGTGGAATGTTAGGATGGGAGGCATACAGGCATTGGTTAGATTGGGTTAGGGTTAGGGTTAGGGGAATTTGCATGGCTGCAACCCCAACAGTCTTGTCCAGTTCAAAATTATAAACATTGAGTGGTCCTCCCTGGTTCGGAGCCAGGCAAGGGCTAGACAAATTGGGCCTACACAGACCCTTCGAAATGACACATTGAGTGGTCCTCCCTGGTTTGGAGCCAGGCAAGGGCTAGAAAAAATTGGCCCTAAAGATAGAGATTCCCTTCAAATGACACATTGAGTGGTCCTCTCTGGTGTTGAGCCAGACAAGGGCTAGAAAAAGTGGGCCTACAGATACAGTATGATTCCCTTGAAATGACGCATTGAGTGGTCCTCCCTGGTTTTGAGGCAGGCAAGGCCTAGAAAAATTGGGCAATAATCAAACCCTTCAAATTGAGTGGGAATGCAGGAAGGCAGACAGACAGGAAGGCAGGCAGGCAGGCAAGCAGGCAGGTAGGCAGGTAGGCACAGGGCCAGCCAAGCAGGTAGGCTGGTAAGCAGGCAGGCAGGCAGGCAGGTTGGCAGGAAGTTGGCCTTGCAGGGAGGAAGCCAAGCTGGGAGGCAGGCATAATTACAGGCAGGCAGGCATAAGTGTTGCTCTGGTAGTGCATGCTAGAGCAAGGGAGGCCTGTTTGGAAGGAACCGGTGGAAGAACGACTGTGGGCCTAGGTTTTGGAGTGTTGGGGTAATCCCAACGTGGAAAGGTTGAAGCGGATGAAAGTCAAACTTTCCACAGTCTCCGGGTCCAGACGAGAGTGGTGCGGCCTCAGGACATCTCCCATGTGGGAGAAGACACGCTCACTCTGGACACTGGTGGGTGGGATGGACAAGAGGTCCAACGCCAGAGTCGAAAGAGCGGGCCAGATGTCTGCTTTTCTGGCCCAGTAGTGGAGTGGGTCCAAGGCGAGGGGTTGGAGGGGCTCGGTCATGTACTCCCTCACCATGGTCAGAGCGGGGTCCGGTTCTTCTTCCTCCCTTGCCTCCACTGAGGAGGAGACTGCCATTGCTAGGGCAGAGGCCAGGTAGTTGGCTGCTGGTACGGAACCTGGTCTCTGGGTGTACACTCCTGCAGTAGAGGAGGAAGAGGATCCTTGCGAGCATTCCTCTTCTAGATCGCTCTTGCTTCAGTGCGCCCTCAGGAACGCCTAGGCCTGATTTGAGGCAGCCCTGCAGACTTGACGGCATAGCTCCATCTTCCCGGAGTTCAGGTCGGCAGGGCTCCCCGCCAAGGAACCCTTGACGTGAGGATCACACAGGCATGCCATCTGGTACACCTTTTCCCTCCTCAGTGTGCTAAGGCGGTTATCCTCGCCGCTCTACCAAGGGCCTGCTGTTTGGGAGAAGATCGGCTTCTTCCCGGATACTGGCCTCTAGGCTTTGGCGAAGGGCATGTATGAGGGGGAGTACGTGGCCCAGGCTGGCGTTGTAGTTGCTGAGGATGTGGGTGGTCTCCTCAAAAGGCTGCAGGATACCCACCATCTGGGAGAGGGCGAGCCACTCAGTAGCACCAATGTCCAACACCCTTCCCTCAGCCAGGACGGGGGTGGTTGACATGACATATTCCACCACTTGCCTCTGCTCCACCAGGCGCTTGACCATTTCATAGGTGGAGTTCCACCAGGTGGTCACGTCCTGGATCAGGACTTGCTCTGGTCGGCCCATCTCCGCCTGCTTCTCACGCATCATCCTGGATGCCTTGACACTGCGTGAGAAGTGCCCGACTATTTTCCTGCACTTGTCCAGCAAGGCCTTGGTCTCCAGTGTCCCCTCACACCAGGAGTCCTTCGGTGCACCCAGCCCAATGGCATCGCCCACCACTACATGCAGTTTGTGTGCTGCGCACACGATGCCCTGGAACCCTGCCCTTTCAACTGTGTTGATCATGTTACAGCCTGCGTCAGTGACCATGAATCCGCGATTGCCCTGCCCCTCGGGTCTCCATCCCCACTCTTGCAGTGCTGTCTTGTGTACCTCAGCAATGTGGATGCCTTTGGCACTGTCCTCCATGCTTTGTGCCTGGAGAAGCACCACCCTATACCCTCTTGCGGTGCTCCCTTCTGGCTCCCCCTGCAGCTGTTCTTGGGATGCCCTAGTGTCAAGGACCTCCTTGGGTTGCCACCAATGAGCTGTCAAAGAGAGGTATCTGTTGTGCCCACCGTTCCAGAGGTCGGAAGTGTAGTGGATCTTCCTTCCTCTGGCTGCCTGCAGCAGGGCCTGGACCATGTCCCTGACGGACTCAAAAAGGGAAGGAATCACCCGCCTGCTGAAGGTAAGCCGGGATAGAGGGTCGTACCATGGAGCCACGTGCTTCATCAGGTGCCTGAAGCCCGATGACTCCACAAAGGAGAGGGACAACCTGTTCATGGCCACCATTTCACCAACCACGTGAGTGGTGGTCTCCTGTGCCTTGACCCTATTACGTTGGCTGACAAAACTCCCACACAGTGGCACCACTTCCTACAGTGTGGCCTGCCTCTTCCCACTCTCAGTGGAGCTGTCTCTGGAGTCCTCCTTCCCCATTCCTGCTTCCCCCCTCTTTCTCCCTGAGGAACCAGGGGCTGACACTGTCCCAGGCAGAGTCCCAGGGTGCCTTCGCATGAGGTGGCTATGCAAGGCACTTGAGGAGAGGTGTTTGAGGTCATTCCCCCTGCGCAAGACCACCCCGCATTTCTTGCACACCGCAAGCCTCGAGTCTGCCAGACTGTTCTCAAAATGCTCCCAGAGAGACCCGCGAGGCTTATGGAAAGTACTGCCCCCTCTGGTACTGCCTGCTGCTGCTGTGCCGGTGGTGGTGTGGCTTGTGCCCTGCTGGGACAATTGACTGCTGCTGTCACTGGTGGTAGTCTGGTCCTGGGTGGAAAGAGGGCTGCTCCTTCCATTACTGCCTGAACCCTGCCTTTCGTCTGTTCCTGCCTAGAGGTCCTCAGAATCTGGCAGATGCAGATGAACAGAGCTTTCTGATTCTGAGTACTAGTCTTCCTCTCGATACAAGGGGGGGTGAGTGTGAAATCTTGGTGATGGGGATTGCATGCAGTCATCCATGCTTCCCTCAGTGACAGAAGATGGTCCGGTGGTGTTGGTTGTGCAGGTGCTGCTTGCAGAGGGAGTGGCAGCAATAATACTATCTGCACTACTTCCTGTGCCTTCCTTCAGAAATGTGCCCCTATTTATTTTAGTGGGGGTCCCCCTGACCTTCCCTCTGGCTCTGCCAACCCTCCTCATTTTTTTATTTCTCTAAGTTATAGAAATATAGTTTCTTATTATATTTTTGTTAAGTAAACAAACTATTCTAATAAACTTATCCTTTTGACCCACAAGCTTACTCTCACACTGTGTTCTTTTGCACAAGCTTTAAATGTTGCCCTGCTGGCCGTTGATATAATTTTCTAAATTCTGATTTCAACTTGATCCACTGAAATGGCAGAAAACTTAGGAAGCAAATGGTAGTATTAGAAAATAAATGAAACTGAAAATAAGCCTGAAGTGAAAAGAGAGTAGGGGTACTCTGAGATGCCTCCCCAAAAATATATCGGTGTGTAAATAAAATATAGTTCAGTAGTTATCAAGGCAACAACTAAAAATGGTGTGGCACAGCTAAATGAATAAATGAAATTAAATATAAAAGTGTCTCTTCTTGCTCTCAGGTCAGGCTGTAAAACTTAGGAAGGAAATGGTATGGTAGTATTTGAAAATAAATGAAATGAAACTATTAAATCCAGACCAGAAGTCCAGAAGAAAATTCTTCTTCCCTTCTTCAGCAATCAGTCAGCAAAACTGCAGTGCATGCAGGCCAGGCACAGTCAGAGAATAAAATTAAAATAGTTTTATAAATTCTAATTCAACTTGATCCACTGAAATGGAATGTGCCTGCCTGTGTGTGCAAGTGCACACACAACACAACAAGTGTATGTATGTAAGCAAACAAACAATGAGCAGGAATAATGAATCAATAATATTGTAAAATATTTATATTGTCCCCTTTTGGAGGAGGTTCAGTTTCTTGCACCCCCCCAAATTCTGGGTGGGTGTGTGCAAGCAAATTAGGCTCTCCCAGCCTGTAATTGAACCAGTAGTGTGTCACTGGAATTTGTACAGCTGGACAGGTGGCTTCAGCCACTCCCCAAAAACAAGCCTGAAGTGAAAATAGAGTAGTGGTACTATTCCTCCCAAGGAAGATATTGGGGTGTAAGTACAATATAGTTTAGTAGTTGTAGTCAGGGAATAAAATGAAAATAATTTTCTAAATTCTTCTGATCCACTGAAATGGAATGTGTCTTCTCTGTGTTAAAGTGCACACACAACACAAGTGTATGTATGTAAACAAACAAACAATTCGCTGGAGTAATGAATAAATGTAATATTGTAAGGGTGATATCAGCAGCAGCAGCAGCTGGACAGGTGACTTCAGCCACTCCCCAAAAATAAGCCTGAAGTGAAAATAGAGTAGTGGTACTATTCCTCCCAAGGAAGATATTGGGGTGTAAGTACAATATAGTTTAGTAGTTGTAGTCAGGGAATAAAATGAAAATAATTTTCTAAATTCTTCTGATCCACTGAAATGGAATGTGTCTTCTGTGTGTTAAAGTGCACACACAAGACAAGTTTAAAAACAAACAATGAAGTAAGTAATTAGTAAACTAAATAATATTGTAAAATATTCTCCACTTGGATAGAGGTTCTGTTCTTGGCTTGCACCCCAAATGTGTGTGTGTCCAAGCAATTGAAGTTGGGAAAAATATAAAATAAATGGTAGTATATAATATATTTTAAAATAAATCCACACCTCCCACTCCCAGTCGACCCTTCCCCTTTATCCAATTCCCTCCCTGCCTGCCTAACTTAAAAGCCTAAAGCCTCCCTCCACCCAGGCCCTGATCGGATAGCCAGAAGCAACCACTGTCCTCCCTCAAACACATCCAAGACCCGACTGCGATTTCTGGAAGGTGCCTCGGCTTTTTATGCCCTCCGAGACATCCAGAAGTGTCAGTCAAAACCTGGCCATGCCATTGGTGAAATTGTTCAAAAAAATTGCATGGTCCCATCCAATGCCCAGCCCAAATGGGCAGGTCTAAAAAAATAAAAATAAAATAAAATAAAATAAAATCAATACGATGTTTTATTGCTATAAAAAAAACCACTGCTGCTACTATTAAATTTCGGGCATTTAAAATAAATAAATTTCACATGTTTCTGTTGTGATTTTGTGTGTGTTTTGACCACGATTCCAAAAGAAAAATTGTGGTCGCCATTTTGGATTCCCCCCCACCGCATGGCATGGCAAGATGACGAGGATGACCCCCCCAGCCTGGTGCAAGCAGCCCAGGACAGGACAGGAGGGGGGGAAAGGCTGGGACCCCCCCCAGAAACCACCCCTCTGGTAGGTGGCAAAGCCTCAGGCAGGCATATTTTTGCCTGCTTTTTTGGCCAGTAGTCGGGATTTTTTTTTTAAAACTTTTTCTGTGCTTCGCATCGTGCGATCGCCTCGATGCCACAAACGGAAATGAAAAACCCAACCAAATTTTCTTTTTTCGGTTCAAGTTCGAGTTGTAACAGCTTAATTACTGTTACCATTTCCGTTACTTCCGGAAACAAAAAACCAAAAATGGAAACGAAGATTTCGCCGCTCCGTGCCCATGTCTATTACCTATTGGATACTATAAGTCAGGTGTTTTCATCTGTGTGATTGCCCTGTCCTATTATTCCTAGATATAATAGGAAATTGCTCACTGGGACTTGAATGGTTGTAGAAATGAAGGTGAGGTGTTATTTTCCCCAAACCCTTTTCTCATTATACTTTTTGCAATTACTTCTTTAACATTGTGCTAAAGATGTCTTTGTGAAAGTAATCACAGAATCATAGAATTATGGAGATGGAAATGACCACTAAAGCCATTGAGTTCATCTTCCTACTCAATGGAAGAATCCAATGAAAGTATATCTGACTGATGGTTGTTTAATCAAAAGTTTGGGATTTTGTATACATTAGTGATTCCAAACTATAGAATCACAAACTTCACCTTTTCCACTAGAAACAACTCACCATTGCCTATATTAGTAAGAGCTTTTCTGAATTGTCATCCAAATACCAGAATATTGGACACGGTGGAAATCACTGCTTAGAAAGTTCATGGTTTTTTGGAAATAGCTGGATGTGTCTAGCTTCATGTATGCTTAGAGGACACAGCAATAATGATGGTATTCAATGACTCTGAATTAAATTTTGATGTTCAGTGTCTCTGAAATGCTATGTTGATTGTTAATAGCTTGGCCCATTATTTAATCAAACTCTGAGAAACAAGGTCTCTTCCTACCTTAAGAGACTACTACTACTACTACTACTACTGATGGTTGTTTAATCAAAAGTTTGGGATTTTCTATATAGTAGTGCTTCCAAACTTAACCTATTCCACTAGAAACAATTGACCATTGCCTATAGTAGTAGTAGTAGTAGCAGCAGCAGCAGCAGCAGCAGCAGCAGCAGCAGCAGAACCTACATACTGAGGTTTCTCTCAATGCTAATGGCCCCTGAGAATGCTCACTATCTCCTCCCTTGCACCATTACATCTAGTCTTCAAATGTTTCCTTTTACACATTTCCTCTCACCATCTGGCAGCAGAAGAAACCACTCTAAACTGGTCAGTTTGCAAGTGCAAAGCCAGGTAGTCCGACAATATCATTCAATGTAAGGTATTATCTTATGCCCGTAGACAGCTTATATACCAGTGCTCTTCATGTGCATTTGATGTATGAGTGAGGTGCGGTTGTCACAATGCTTCTGCTAAACCTGTGCTTGGCATTCATTTTTAATGCATTGCCTAATTCAGTGGAAGCATTATAATTATTCAAAAGGGTTTTAATCAAGCAGTTTAACTGATCAATTATCTTTAAATGTTACACTTCGAGAAAATTTAGCCTTCTAAAATGCAATTACCTCTGGAAACGTGCACTTGCGTGTGCATGCATGGCCTTTCTTCCTTCAGTGAACAATTTTACTCCCATGTAAATCAAGTCTATATATTTATACAGCGGGCTTTTCAACAAACCTGTTTTTAATCCAGTGCAAATTAATGCAGGCTATATACCAAGTAACACACATTTGGCTTGTTTCTTCCCCTAAAGTTATTCTTATTGTTACAACATACTTGTACTAAGGCATGTCACTTGAAAGAAATCCAATATCATTTTCCTTGCTGTATTAAAATATACTATAGGATATTACTTCTTTTTAACACACCCAGGTGGAATCAAGCTTGCTTTTATTATGAGTGGTATGCAACAGCTACCATGATCTAATTTTTTTTTAGGAAAACTTCATTGCAGTCTATTAATGAGGACTGCTTTACATTTATTTTGTTTAATCTTTCTCCTAGGAACTAAAACACCTGCTATTTTAGCATGTCCATAAGAGTGGAATGTGTTTTGCTGCTGGCACTCCTGATGAAAGTAAGACGTCCCGTTATGGAAATAAGACACATAATAAATCCTCCCAAACTTTCTGTTTGAGAACTTGGAAATTATAAAATTAACATTTTAAAATTCTTAAATGGGAACAAAACATATCAGCCAAAAATCCTGTTGCTTAACATAGTAGATTGCACTTGAGTGGCCTACTGAATCAAATAGGATTTGATAGGGAATCACAGAGTAGGCCCATTTGAATTATTGGAACATGTGGAGAGTTGATTCACCAAGTGCCTATTGATTCAGTAGGCCTACTCTAGTATGATTTACATACATTAACAGGATTTCAGGCTCCAAATCATGATGTGTTCCTAGATTTTTTTCAAACATTAATTCGAGCTATTAAAATGCAATCTTCATAAAAAAGAAGCATATTTTCAGTAGAAACATATTACTTTCAGTTCTGTTTCCAGGAATATGTATAAAAATGATATTATTATTGGGTAAGTGAATACATTACAAGCTTGCTTCATGAGAGCTCTGTCTATAAAAGGATTAATTATGTTGGTTTTACATGCAGAAATTGTATACAGTGGACCCTTGTATAACAAACAGTTTGTATAACATAAAATCTGTACAACATAAAAAATTCCGGAGATAGGGGAAATTTGCTTAACAGAATTGCCTGATAAAATATATAACTTATTCCACAATGAAAACAAATGCAGACACTGGACTCAATTCAGAAACAAGCTAAGGATTGACTCAAACATGAATCTACTGCTCTCAATTTCTGAAAAAAATACTGAAGAAATATACAATATAAATTTACTTTCAGGTGTCACACTGATGTAGCAGCTTTTGGTTTCTGTGGCTGCTTTGAAATCGGGAACCCTGCACCTATATGACATTTCCAGAATTCAGTACACTAGCTTCCGGTATACAGTGGACCCTCGTATAACAAACAGTTTGTATAACATAAAATCTGTACAACATAAAAATTCCAGAGATAGGGGAAATTTGCTTAACAGAATTGCCTATGGGGCAAATCTGTACAACATAAAAATGGGATTACTCTGTTTTCAATGCATTCCTATGGGAAATTTGTATAAAGGAAAATTTGCTTAACATAATTTCATTTGGAACAAATTAATTCTTTTATACAAGCTACCACTGTATGTCCATAGAATTTGATGCAATAACTGATCACAAAGTTGTCAAGCTCATCACTGTCCATGCTAGCATTTCCCTGTTTGAGTCCATTTCCTCTCCTCCCCTTTCCTATTTCTGAAATTTCCGATGAAAATCACCTAGGGCAGTGATGGCGAACCTATGGCACAGGTGCCAAAGGTGGCACTCGGAGCCCTTTCTGTGGGCACCGGGCATTGCCCCTTCATAGCCACCTGTATTCACGTTAAATTACTGTATTGGCACGTTACAAAAAAATTAATGGGTTTTGAATTGCATTTTGGGTACTCGGTCTCTAAAAGGTTCGCCATCACTGACCTAGGGCATCAATCTGTTTTTTTCTTCATGCAGACCTATGAGCATCCTGTGCAATGAAGCAGCTAAACAGAAATTTCATAATGAAGACAAGTCCGCAGAGATTGTTTATTCATAAAAATGCATTCTCCCATAAATTCTTCTTCTTTAAGAGTCTCCTTCAGTACGGCCTACCAGGGCTTTAGTATTTCTAACGTTGTTTTCACTGTAACCTCTCTAAGGATGGTGTTGTACTGATTGAAAGCTTGCTGTGCTAAGGAAGTGCTCAGCTATGGCCCACTGGCTGGAGTCAAAAGGCCAGCATCTGGTACTATTGATATTCAATTGCTTCTTTCTTTCGGTTCTTTTCACCCCCAGCATGCAATGCAAAGAGTTGTGTTTTTGTGTTAAGGAGCTCTGGTGGAAACCCAGTCTCCTAAGCATAAATCTGTTCTTGCTGCCAACACCCTGAATTAGCCAAACAGTCCCAGGCCCAATGCCAGGTGAGAAGTCTTTTGGAAAATCAAAGCAAATCTATCATCTCCTGTCAGACAGCTAGAGGCCTTTACTTGGATACATGACCCTTGCGCAGAATTGCCTATTGTACAAATGTAACAGGAAAATTACAGTGCAGTGATGTATTTTGTTGCAAGCATTTTCTCCCTATTCAGTTGACATCCAGAGCAAGTAGCATGCTCGTTCTGTGGTCTTTTTTTTGAAGCGACACTCAGTCATTTTCAGCAATAAATGAAAAACAGTAGCAATGGGGGGAAACTCAACGTGAGCTCAAGATCCTGCAAATCTGTTGCTGCTTGTGCCTCCAGCCGTCTTCTGTTAGGATATTACGGAACCAACATTGAAATATCGTTTATCCAACTGAAACTTCTTAGAGAATTTAGTTAAGCACAATGTAATTACCAACTTAGGCATCTGGCTGAGGGGGTTAACACCCTTTCTCATATGGCAAACACCCTGGGACCTTCAATAGAGACTTAGTGGCCAGGGTTAGGGTTTTAGGTTTCATCTGAAAATATAGGTAACTTGAGGACATTTGCAGCTGAACATGTGTGCAGTGTTTACTCATTTCGGCAAGAGCAATGTTTATGGCAGGTTTTGTTAAGTTGCGATTTGTGTTAAAGATTTTTTTTTTTGAGAAGATGGAAATAATGGAAGAGCTCTGCATCAAGTGGGGCTTCTGGGGTAGGAAGTAGGAACCGGGAAGCATTTTGCATTTGAAATGGAAGCAGCAGACCCAGGGAGCAATTTAATGCATCCTCTGTTGTAGCAATTATTTCCCATAGGTTAGTCACAATGTTGAGATAATTTTAGTGGGAGGGGGGGTGGGGAAACAGCCCTGTTAAAAACATATGTGCTGGTATCTCACAGATTAATATAAACACACTGGCAAAATATATATTTGGGTGTGTTCCATCTATGCAGTGGGAGTAACATCATTCCCAGCACTGGAATTCACTGATTAGAGACTCCCTTTGTCAAGTCCAGGATCCGCACACCTTCATTTTATTAAACATGGACCATGCACACCCCAAAATACTAATAACAAACAAGAAGTCTTTCATCAGTGGCAATCTGCAACTAACCATAGTCTCATCCCCATTATACATGCAGAGTTGTGGAGAACTTTGTGATCACTGTATTTGTTTTAAATACAGTGGTACCTTGTATAAAGGAATTAATTCGTTCCAAATGAAATTCTGTTAAGCAAATTTTCCTTTATACAAATTTCCCCTAGGAATGCTTTGAAAGTGGAGTAATCTCTAATAGCGACCATTTTTATGTTGTACGGATTTTCCCCATAGGTGATTTTGTTAAGCAAATTTCCCCTATCTCTGGAATATTTTTTTGTTGTACAGATTTTATGTTATACAAACCATTTGTTATACGAGGGTCCACTGTATTTAGTGGACAATCTTATATATTGAGTTCAGGATCCACACAATTTCATTTTATTAAACATGGACCATGTACACCCCAAAACAAAAAATAAGTCTTTCATCAGTGGCAATCTGGAACTGACCATAGTATCATCCCCACTGTACATGCAGAGTTGTGGAGAATTTTTTGATCACTGTATTTGTTTTAAATATCTAGTGGACAATCTTATATATTGAGTTCAGTGAGTCTTGTGCATACTAGATTGGCATCTTGCTCTCCAAACAGTTTTGCGTTGTATTGCTGTGTGAAAACCAATAAGCCAATTCCTTCAAATCTTCATCTTTCCTTTTAACAGTGCATCTCTATGAGATTTCCTTATCTTCATTTTGTTCTCCCTTTTTAAATAAGTATGTTCCAAAAGTCAGTGCATCCAGAAATACTAACTTTTCTATCACACGCCCCTGAATGTGCGCTGATTGTGCTGGGTTCTCTTTTGTTTCCTTCCCTTTTGACCAATCAGGAAACCGTCTGACATGTATGCTTCCATGACAGCTGGGATACAGCTGAGCACATCCTGCACACAGGTGTTCTAGCTTGTGTCCTCTCCCCTGCTAGCAGTTCTGCAGTTTCTTTTCCTGTCTTGATTGGCAATCAAGACTTTTGGCAGTCTCATTTGGATGGTGAACAGAAGTGTGTGGCAGAAGTGGGGCCCACCCACTGCGAAAGAATGAGGGCTCATTCAGCCTCTCTGTCACTTCCTGGTCCTTCTCATCCCTGAAGAGACAATGAGGAGCATGTGAATCATCAAAAAATATACTTCCAGTTTAATTTTGCAGAGATGACGAGTTTGACAGAGAGCGGATGGGAGTGGTTTAGCCTGTAAAGTTCTGTGCACATAAAAATGTAATGGTCAGCTTGTTCTTGCGAAACCCTTCTTGTTTTCTTATATAGCTCTTTAAGAAGGCACACAGAGAGGTCAAATGACTCACCTCAAGGTCACTGAGAGTCAATGCTTGCATTCATATTCTACCTCCAGCTTGACTCCTGATTATTTATTCTAGCCACTCAACCCACCCAGAATTAATTAGCAAGGCAGTCCAACACATGTTGAGTGGTTAAATTAAGTAACCATCCTATGGTAGTATTTTCATGGCAAGGAAGGTACTGTTTGAATGGGAAGGCAATCCCTAAATATATGAAGAATACTACATAGGATAGCAAACCAGTGTTAATAGTAGGGTGGTTCTACATAATCTGTCCAATACAGAGACTTTTCTGTTCATCATGAAAATAAATCTAATTGTCTTAGATACAGTGTTACACTATTATAATTCCTCTCACACAGTAGCACTTTCTCCATGTCTCTATTAAAACTATGTTCTGGGGGATTCCTAGCCCCCACATGCAGTATTTTAGTCACATAAGGGGTATGAGAGAGATTTGTCCACCTTCCAGTTCTATTGAAGGACATGAGGCACATTAGTCATAACTTAAGGTCAATTTCTTTCAGCACTAAAGCTCAACTAACTTAATTCGGATCCAGCCCCACATGCCTTACTCATAGCCCAGTACTCCATTTCATGCCCTCCTTTATATTATTTAACATTCTTTTAAAAAAAAAACACAACACGTAGAAGATGGTTTTGAGTTGAATGAAAACACAGGCATAGTCTTTATAGAACTTATTGCAGCTTATGATGTGGTTAAATATGCAACCTTGCTGAAGAAAGCCCAGCCCATTACAAAGGCTATTCAGTTTACAAAAATCTTACATTGTCTACTGGAAAACAATATATCCTCTGTTGACTTCCAGGAACAATACAGTTAATGGAGAAACCAAAGAAATTGGCTCCTGAAGGGCGGCATGCTAGCCCATACACTATTAATATATATATATATACCAATGACCAACCATTGGTGGAAGCCACTAGGAGTTTTCTGTATGCTGGCAACCTGGCAATTGCCACACAGAGTACAACCTTTGAGGCAGTCAAGAAAAAAAATGTCTAAGGCTCTGAATCTAATGACTGTACAGTGGTACCTTGTATAAAGGAATTAATTTGTTCCAAGTGAAATTATGTTAAGCAAAATTTCCTTTATACAACTGTCCCATAGGAATGCATTGAAAACAGAGTAATCCCTAGTCGCGACCATTTTTATGTTGTACAGATTTTCCCCATAGGCAATTCTGTTAAGCAAATTTCCCCTATCTCTGGAATTGTTTATGTTGTACAGATTTTATGTTATACAAACTGTTTGTTATACAAGGGTCTACTGTATATTAAAGAGATAACCAGTTGAAATTGAACTGCCTAAAAACACAGCTCTGTGCTTTTCACTTGAAAGACCATGTGGCCTCAGGAATGCTGCAGGTGACAAGGAACAGTACCAGACTAGAACACTGTACTATCCCAATGTACGTGGGAGTTACCCTGGATCAAAAATCTCACTTTCAAGAACAACTGTTTTAATAAGAAATTTAAAGTGTTTGCTAGGATCACTGTTCTGAGGAAAACAGTGGGCACAAGATGGAGTGTCCAACGGCACACATTAAGAACTTCTGCACTAGACCTATGTTACTTTGCAGGAAGAGCATGCTAGTCCTGATTAGTGTAGATGAAAATAAGAACATGAGAGGTGTGCTGGATCAAACCAGACAGTTCTTGTGCATTTTTTCTTTGTTTCAGCAGTGGGATTTTTTGGATGTTTGCAAAAAAAGTATGAAGTGTTGTTGAGTTTTCATCAAAATCTTTTGTGCAAAGCACAAGGTTTAAAAAATGCAAAATGCAAGCATTTTGCACAAACCACAATGCTTTGCTAGAAATATGTGGGTTTGCCCATGCTACAAAAAATTACAGGCTTGTTTGTTCTCACAAAGTACCAAAAAGACCTTATGGTGCTAGACCATTTATTTGATGAACTGCACTGTGATACCCTATTTTTTAAGACAAGAAAATTTCTGAATAATATCATCCTCAAATACCACATGAACTGATTTACCCATGTACACTTGAGGGAATGCTGTTGTTTTCTTCTTCTTGGTCTATGATGTTTGGAAATGTGAGTGGAGGGTGTCCTATTGTTGTAGGATTTTTGATTGAGAGGGAGGATTCCCTTATTGTTCTTTATTTTTAAAATCCCTACTCCAAATGCAGCTTTACTGGACTTCATTACTAGACATGGGCACGGAGTGGCGAAATCGTCATTTCCGTTTTCAGTTATCGTTTCTGTTACGTAACGGAAACGGTATCAATAATTACGCCGCTCCAGCTCGAACCCGACCCGAAAAAAGAAAAATTGGGTCGGGTTTTTCATTGTCGTTAATGGCATCGCAGCGATTGCGCGATGCCAAACAGCACAGAAAAAAGTTTTAAAAAGTAAAAAACAAAAAAAAAAAAAACCACCGACTCCAGGCCAAAAAAGCAGGCAAAAAAATGCCTGCCTGAGGACACCTACCAGAGGGGTGGTTTCTGGGGGGGTCCCCCGGCCTTCCCCCCTCCTGTCCTGGGCTGCTTGCACCAGGCTGGGGGGGGTCATCCTCGTCATCTGTCTCACTGCATGCCATGAGGTGGGGGGGGAATCCAAAATGGCGACCACAATTTTTCTTTTGAAATCATGGTCGAAAAAACACACCAAATCACCACAGAAACATGTGAAATTTATTTATTTTAAATGCCTGAATTTTAATAGTAGCAGCAGTGGGTTTTTAATAGCAATAGAACGTCATATTGATTTTATTTTATTTTATTTTATTTTTTATTTTTTTAGACCTGCCCATTTGGGCTGGGCATGGGATGGGACCATGCAATTTTTTTGAACCATTCCACCAATGGCTTCACCAGGTATTTAACTGACACTTCTGGATGTCTTGGAGGGCATAAAAAGCCGAGGCACTTTCTGGAAATCGCAGTCGGATGTATGGATTTGGTTGAGGGAGGAGGGCTGGCTGCTGGTGCTGGTGGGATCCGATCGAGATTGAGGAGGGAGGCTGGAGGCTTTAGGATTTAATTTAGGCAGGCAGGGAGGGAATTGAATTTAGAAAATAATTTATTTGATTCCCTGCAGCTTTGTCTG
Organism: Phrynocephalus forsythii; assembly: GCA_029282475.1. Taxonomy (NCBI): domain Eukaryota; kingdom Metazoa; phylum Chordata; class Lepidosauria; order Squamata; family Agamidae; genus Phrynocephalus; species Phrynocephalus forsythii. Next base: position 16,051,942 of record JAPFRF010000006.1, on the reverse strand, counting down.
CTGAAGGGAATAGCAATTTATTCTTTATTTCTTCTCTGGCAGTTTGTGAGGATTTTTTTCTGATATTGGATAAAGGGGGAAGTTTGACTGGGAGTGGGAGGTATGGATTTATTTTAAAAATATATTATATACTACCATTTATTTTCTATTTTCCCAACTTCAATTTGCTTGCACACACACACACATTTGGGGTGCAAGCCAAGAACAGAACCTCTATCCTAAGTGATATCCTAACTGCCCACTTGCCCATCCGCCGGCGCCACCACCCACCTGTGGCCTGCGCCGCCACCCACCGCCTAGGGCGCAAAAACACCTAGCGCCGGCCCTGATTGCGGGACACCCCTATGCTCTGGGGGAAGTCAAATCACGCTAAATCATGGTGGAAATGACAAACGACAAACGAAATGACAAATTTTTGAAAAATTTCACGACAAACGGAAACGACCTGAAATGGACCCGTTCCGACAAACGAAAACTCGAAATGTCATTTTTTCTGGTCGTGCCCATGTCTATTCATTACGTTTGATGTGGAGCTTGACTACAACACTCTTCATTAACTGCTGTCAAATTCCCAGTAAAAGGGAGGCTTGTGTAGCCCTTTTAGATGCCATGAAATGTGAGTCTAAGAAACCATGTACGTGCCCACAAAGCTACACAGGTGTGTTATAGCAGATATATTTTGTACAAGATTTATAGTCCGATCACCCTGGGCACCTCTAAATTTCCCTTTAAAGGAAGATTTGATCTGAGATATGCATATAAAGGAAGCATTCATATACATCTTTAAAATATATACTGTATATCATTCTGTCGTGATATTCTTCTTCCAAGCATCTATATGACAAGAGAGAGTTTAATTAAAGGCTTCCATTTATCTTCATTTTGGTAGATTTCAAGTAAAAATCATATTTTTAAACAGTGGCTTTAAGGCTGCTATTTGCACAACTTTCCACTGTTCTTCAACTCATTGATTTAGAACATATTTTTGCTTATCTTGGGTTGGGAGTGAATGCAATGCTAAATTGTTTAGGGAAGTCTTGAGGCTAAGGAATGAAGATCACATTTCCTCTGCAGAACAGAATCCTTATTGCATTCATTTCTCATGCTAGTGAACAATAAGGCACCATTTCTTAATGTGGATGGCTTTCAAAAATATCTTACCCATGGGAAATGAAGTATTTTGGTTTTATTGACACATAAACACAGAATTGATTATACTGCACTCAAATAATAACTGCTCTGTTACCAAACACCCAGGATGCTACACGTCCATGGCCCTTTACCATGGACAAGTATATTGGTTATAAGGAGAGACACGTCTCTGCACTTTCAGCAGTAAAAATGGCAATTGGGTTCTTATATTTTAAATAATTATCTGCTGATGACTCTAGTTTTCCAGCCATTTGGGATACCTCCTGATGTTAATCAGAACTCCCAGTGAGCTACAATTATTTAATAGACTTTCTCTGGCAAGGTGGCTCTTGGCTTTGCAGAAGGTTGCTATGTTGACTACTGTATAATAAGGTCATTTGGGCTTCAATTCCCCCCCCCCTTTACGGTGATTGGAGAGACTGTTTGCTGTCGCTGAAGCAAAGTATTTGGAGAAAGTGGGTGGCCATGTAAGTCTGCTGCAATAAAAACAAGAGAGTCTTGTAGAAGCTTAAAGAGCACCCCCTGCACCTCCCCGAGCACCTTGCATAGGCAGGAGCCGCTCAACCACCTGCAGCTCACCATGCTGGGGTCGCTTGCCTTTACATTTGGTGGATGGGAGATCCCCCACCATTTGTACAGAAAAAAGCAAGCAGATACTTAAGCCAAATTATGTTGTTCATTTTTAACTTGTCACAAGACACTTGATGGGCATTGAATCACTTTGGTGGTTTTCACAGTGTCACTCTTGTGGACATTGTGAATAGACTAAAAAACGATGCCAATAGAAACACATTTGTTGAAACCATTTTTCCACTACTGATTGGTATCTAGTGTGTTCTCTCTCAATATTCAGGAGATAATGAATTTGTAACCATGCACCATGTAACCATGTAACCACGCAGTCTTTCAAAATCCTCCACCCTATTTGCTGGAAATTGAAGGGAAAACTGAACTGCATTTCTTCAGGAGAAGGAGAAATCATCTAAGGCCCATCCCTATTTAGCCTTTTATCATTCTAGGACCCAGCAGTGGAGGTAGCAGTGAGTAACCAAAAATGGTGGGGAATTTTTTGGAAATCTTTCCTCCAAGTTGGCCTTCAACTTATAGAGAAGGAAGAGAGAGGAATGAATGAACAAACGAATGAACGAACAAATGAATGAATGAATGAATGAATGAATGAAAACAAATGAAACAAATCATTTTATTTTTATTTATTTTATTTACGAATGAATGAATGAATGAATGAACAAGTGCCAATAAACACAAACAATAATTATAAATTTACAACAAATAACTAAACAAATAAAACCCGGTGCATCCAAAACCCGGCAGCATAATAGCTATCAACCAAGCACACACATAACATAAGACACTTAACAGGATGCAGATCCGTCTGTAGGTTTTTACCAAAGTTATATATTTCATGAGTCACTATAGATACATTTTGTTTCAATTGCCCATGGTTATCTAATATAGATCTCTTCCTGTAAATCATGAAGCAGCAGCAAGGGAAGGCAGTACTATGTTCAGCTTTAGGAAAAAAATGAAAATAGGATCCTTCCTATTACTTCCTTCTCCCTGCACTTTCTCTGACTGTACATTCTGACCAATCTTAGAAAGTCATCTCAAAGAGGTTGCCTGGTGACATGCAACTTTAGACTTCAGTGATAGCATAGGGAACTAGAAAAGCTTCTGGCTGCCACACCAGAAGATTTTACAGTAAAAACAAGGAGGCTGAACCACACCCAATAGAAGGTCTCAAAACTATCTCCTCCTTTGGAATTATTTTCAAAAAGAATTACTTTTCTGTCTAACTGAATGAGAATGGTTGGAATTCTGAGAAATATTTTAAGCACAAAACTAGAAATATGTATTTATTTAAAATGTGTGCACCCCATTTTGTCCTCAGGAGGACATAAAACAGCCAATAATATTAAAATATTAGTACCATGTACTACAAAATATGCCATATTGAAAAATTATTGAGCAGATGCCCCAAATATACAATTCACCATGGAAAAAAAATAGAGGGGAAACTCCAATTCTTAGATGCCATGGTCATACACAAACCAGACTTCCGATTAGGACACAAGGTCTACAGAAAACCCACCCACACAGATTGGTACCTACATAAAAGTTCAAACCACCACTCCTGACAAAAAGAGCCATAATCAAAACTCTTGTACACCATGCAAACCGAAATTATGAAGCTGAATTCCTCAACAATGAACTCAGCCACCTGAATTGGACCTTACAGGCAAATGGCTACTCCAAGAATGAAATCAAAAGAGCCATGAAACAAAAAGAAAGAAAGAAAGAAAGAAAGAAAGAAAGAAAGAAAGAAAGAAAGAAAGAAAGAAAGAAAGAAAGAAAGAAAGAAAGAAAGAAAGAAAGAAAGAAAGAAAAGAAAAAGAAAACCAGAAAACCGAAGAACAGCCTCCAACAAACAAAGTATTTCTGCCATACATAAAAGGAGTTACAGACAGCATTGACAAAGTGTTGAAAAACCACAACCTACAAACAATATTTAGACCCACCACAAAAATACAACAGATGCTACAGTCAGCAAAGGACAAAAGAAACCCACTCACCACTGCAGGAGTATACTGGATACCTTGTAGTTATGGCCTGGTATATATTAGGATCACAAAGCACAGCATCCAGACCAGAATCAAAGAACATGAAAGACACTGCACACTAAAACATCCTGAAAAATCAACAGTAGCTGAACACACCCTGAAACAAACTGGACATGAAATCCTCTTCCAGGACACAGAGGTACTGGACAACACCACCAAACATTATGTCAGACTACACAGGGAAGTCACTGAAATTCAAAAACATAAGCACAGTTTCAAAAAGTAGAAAGTCTAAAAATCAATAAAGCCTGGCTTCCAGTACTAAAAGCTGCAGAGTGCAAAAGGTGAAAGTTCAGTGATTCCCATCCAGCCAAAAGCAAAAATTAACAGTTCACACAATATAACAGCTAACGGCACCCATCAAGAATGATTGCTACCCCTAATTGCATTGAAACTTCTTAATTCCTTCATCACAGTACAATGACTAACACTGATTTTCCTGCATAGGACAAGTTTCTTCTTTCCCACAACATTAAAACCCCCAGTCTCACTCACTTTATAACACAGGGGATAGAGAGTACTCCTAGTTCCCTGAGCTCCTTGCGCTCTGAAGATGCCAGCCACAGAGTCTGGCAAAACGTCAGGAAGAAAAACTTCAAGAACATGGCCAAACAACCTGAAAAACTCACAACTATCATATACCATAAAACTAGTGGATAAGCAGACATTTTTAAAAGAGATAGAACCAAATGTGGGGAAGGTGAGACAAGAACACTTTGTTTTTTTCACATCGTTATTCAGCACAAAAACATCATGTTTCAACTGGCAGGCTGTGCTACCTTCTTTGTAGCCTAGCCATGTCTTCATGAGATGCATAACATGAAGACTGTTATCACAGATTGGGCAAATTTCATTTGTGGTGACAGTGGTCCCCCTCCTCTCCTCCCACCCCTAATTATTTAACCTAATGTGGCCCTGGTTGCAAGAGAAAGAGACGGAAAAGAAGAAGCAATTAACAACTAGAGAGATCATTAATAATAAAACAATGACATAATAAATTCAGTACATTTTATATAAATGTAATAAAAGCAAGCAACATGAAGGATCTATATTACTAGTAGAATAAGTATACAATCTGATGCCTAATCACTTCGGTCATAACAAAATCTCACTCAGAACAACAAAACATAAAACAAATGACCATGTCGCTCAAATAATCTGAAAATCCAGAACAATGGGCTCTCAAGAAACTAAATTTTACTTCTTCATGGGACTGCAGCTGTTCAAAACTTGCCCTACAGGTTGATAAATGTGGCAACATGTGTTTTTATTAACATATTCTGTACTTTGCATTGAGAAGAAATTGCTGAATAAATGCTCAAAAAGACGTATTGCATCATATGCAGTTTGCACATATCAATAAGGTGTGCGGATTTCCTTTGGGGAAAATCAGGCTGCAGTACCCAAATATAAAATTAAATAAATATACATTTATGAAATACTGTTTTGAGGAACAATTTTATGGCACTGAAAAAATGTTTAAAAGTATATAATAATGTATAGCATGTATATAGCAAACTCTCAGAGTGAAGAAATGCCAGTTTTATTCTTGATGCATTGCGGTTCTGTCCAGTTGTGACCAGATTGTGAGCCTTCTTTCCTCCTTCACAAAAATCCATATTTGGTGTATTTTTTTGTAAATAAAAATGCAGTTTCCTAATGTGTTTATTCTTGTTTTTTCTCTAATGACTATAGCAGTTTATGTGCATTTTTCAAATGTGTATGTTTTAGTCATGCATATTTTGGGAAAGTACACATACAAGTACACCACAAGTCTCACAGATTCACTGCTTTCCAAAGCAAAATGCAACTGTGGCCTTCACCATTCTTGGAAGATGTAAAATCATTTTCTGTGGAGAAACACAAACCATTCAGATTTTTTGTCTCCCAAGTTCAAAGGATGAAGATGTAATTTTGAATGCAGAACTTCCTATTAACTCAACATTTTTTAAAAAAAAACCTACATTGAATCACTATATTCAACAGTAGAATACTGGGCTTCTTAACATACAGCAAATAAATCTAGTGGCTGGGTTACGTCTTTCCTTTTCTTTGAAGTCTCTCTTGAAGAAAAAGAATGAAGTTCTATAGGAATCTCCTTCACTAGGCATCAATCATCAACTGTCCATTTTGCAAGGGAAGCGAGGTGCCCATAATGAAATGACACAGCTAACAAACCAGCACCTGACCCTTAGGAGTAGGAAGATGTATCCTCCTAAACTTCTGAGGGCTGAGTTATCGCCCCTGGCTCACTCTCCTTAAAAAAAAAAGTCCATGAGTAAATGAAGTGCTAGGTATGAGTGTGTGTGATAACGAAGGTGGAACAGATTCCTTGGTGACCCTGAGCTAAGAAGTGTTGACAGGCTAGACAGAGAGATTGAAATGTGAAAGGAAGGGCACAGGAATGTATCTCCCCTTTGAGATGGAAACAGCTGCTCCATTTTTCAAGCAGCAGCAGCATTAAAATGATGTGCCTTCTGTAGCCACCAAGTCACAATACAGCCTTCACCCATGGTGAGGTTTGAGGTGTGTCTAAAAGATGGGGACAACAGATGTAGTCAAAACATTGTGGTGGAGGGTGCTAACACAATTAGACCTTCCATCACCTTCTTAGAGCGTTAGCACTTTTTCTTCATTAGCAGTTGGCCAACTCAACATTAGGTGTCATTTGACATAGAAGATTTAGGACATGGAAAATCACCCCAAACCCCAGTTGTCAGCCTTTCTGGACTCAGGAAGACCCATCTTTAATACCTCACTTTTAATAAGAGTTTTTACCCTAAAGTTCTCTGCTTTTCTCCTTTTGCAAAAATAGTAAGATATGAAGGAGGGAAACTTTGGTAGGTAGAATATTTGGTAGGTGCAATATTTATAAAAGGCATTTTCCCCCTTAATAACTGAGTAGGCACATTGAATCAGTGGGGATTTGGTGAGTCAAATCCTCTGTAGGGTCTAGAGATGGGCATGACTCAAAAAAATGGTGTTTCGTTTGTCGTTTGGTCGTTTAGGGGTCCGTTTCGGTTTGTTTTTGTTTTTGTGACATTTTTGCAAAAAAATTTGTTTTCGTTTTGTTAGGTAATGAAATGAAAAAATGAAAACGAAAAAGAAAAATTGCTGTTTTGTTAGCATTCTTTTTAGTTCAATGCATCTGCTGCAACGAAAACGAAAAACACGGCAAATTTGGTCATTTCATTTTCGTTTTCGTTTTGTTTTTTTTAAAAATTGTTTCATTTTTGTTGTGTAATGAAACGAAAAAACAAAAACAAAAACAAAAAATTGCTCGTTTCGTGCCCATCTCTAGTAGGGTCCATTGATTCAAAAGGGTCCACTCTAGTTGCTACTTAATATGCAAATCTTAGCACCTTAGAGCTACAGAACTGGAAGGGTCCCATGGATCACAAGTTCAGCCATTTGTCAAGAAGGCATGGTGTGTGGGGGTGTGGGGCGTTTTCACTTTCATTCTCTGACATGCACACCCCAACACTACTCCCTTCAAAAGAAGTGAAGAATGCAATTTCAAACTAGGGGGTAAAAAAATGAGGAGACATGCTGCTTCTTGCTATTTTTGAGAGGCTTTGTAATACTTTCCAATACAGCAGTTGGAATTAATATATTAAAATTTATTTATTTATTTATTTATTTATTTTCTATACTGCCCATCTTCCAGTAGGAACTTTGGGCGGTTTACAACAAGTTTAAAAACTGAGGGCTTCTGTATTATTATTATTTTGTTTGTGACAAAGGGCAAGTTAACAAGAATGTTGGGGATAATTTTTTTCTTCATAATAAAATAAATTACTTTTGTGTGTTTCTTATTTGCAGGAATATGGGGGGCATATTTATTTCTCAAGGTGATTTTTATTATAAAATATGTAAATAAAGATTTAAAGTAACATAGTAGCATGTGGCTAACACATAGAGGCTACTGCCCACGATGCTCTGCACATTAGTCTTTTCAGCAGTGTTTAAAGAGTCTGCATGCTTCAGGCCCCTGTTTTCCTCCCAGGCAGGCTGGGGCATGTGCAGCCATGCTCAAAAGTCCAACAAACAGAGCCTGTCACAGCCAGGGTAGCCAAGTGTGGGGGATCCTGACAAATCCAAGAAGAGGCCAGAAGGCAAGTCAGGGCAACAATCACTAAAAACTGGGTGAGTCCAAAAAAGCAGAGTGAAGTAAGTGCAAAGAGTGATGTACACACAGCCAGGGAATCAGCAACAAGGGCCAGGATATGCCTATGCAAGAACCAGAACTTGAGGGATTTGGACAGTTAGTAAGAGAGGCCAGCTGTGGGACTGGATCCAGTGGAGATCACTTACACCTAGGCAATCCCTTCCAAAGTGCTCATCTCATGGGCTTCTATCCAGGCCCATGTCTTCAATCTACAATATTTGGGCTTCTATCCAGGCCCATGTCTTCAATGTACAATATTTGTGAAATTAAATTCCCTTTATCCACCCCCCCATGTCACTTTTATTTGGGAGTTCAGAATCAACTTGATGTCACATAACTAATTATCATGACCTAGAGTGATTACATGGGCAGCTCCATGCCTGGGGAAGTCTGGGGGTGAGGCACATTTGCCTCCTAGCAGCAGACTTTCTGGGGCTTCTGCCTGGGGATCATGGGCCTTGATAAGCAGGCTCCACCCCCTCTGCTGCTTCTCTCACACTGAGACTAGCCAGCCCTGCCTGCCCACCCTAATGGAGGAGAATGAACTTTGCTGGTCACTTCTGATTGGGCTGGATGGGCCCATCCCATTCTCTTTTTTGGTGGTCACTCTGATTGGCCTGGGTAAATTGCCTTTGGGTGATCACATGTTAGGAGTTTTTGAGGGCCCATCCCATTCTCTTTCTGTGTGGGTTGGCTTCTTTAACCTCCCAGTCACAACCTGGTAGGTGGGGCTTGGGGGGCAAAGGCCACCTGGTACCATAGCCCACACCCAGAAACCTCTCATATTAAGTTTGCTTCCAGAAGTCCCACCTCTGAGAATCAGCTTAGAGAGCTGATTGGCTCCAGGGTGAGCCATGTATCATTCTGGACATATATGACATTCTATATAAAGATAGCATGAAACTAAAGAGAAAAACAGCCTTGCCTCTTATGAGCCATATGGAATTAATAAGCAATAGATCCTTAAGCTTGACCAACAAATGATATCCAAAATTCAGGAGGTCAAAATTTCTTGTGCAAACATTGCAAATTCTGAGATGTCTATTATTATTTCTTTGTCTTTCAAATAATCCAATTTTTGATGTGTAGCTGAGTCCGGCTTCAGACCTACCTGGAGGGAAATCATATCCTTGACCCGTTCCAGTCCGGATTCAGGCTGTTTCGTGGGACCGAAGCTGCCCTGGTTGCTCTGCAGGATGACCTCCTCAGGGAGGCTGACAGGGGGTGTTCCTCCCTGTTGGTCCTCCTTGACCTGTCAGCTGCCTTTGATACCATCAACCACGGTAACCTGCTGGTCTGGCTTGCTGAGGCGGGAGTTGGGGGGTTAGCGCTTTGCTGGCTCCGCTCCTTCCTTGGTGGCCGGACCCAGCGGGTTCAGCTTGGGGAGGATTTGTCGGCTCCTTGGACACTCCCATGTGGGGTGCCCCAGGGGTTGGCAATCTCCCCCATGCTGTTCAATGTTTATATGAGGCCGCTGGTGGAGGTCATCAGGAGATTTAGAGTTCACTGTCATCAGTATGCTGATGATATGCAGCTCTATCTCTCATTTTCTTCTTCTGCAGTGGAGGCAGTTCACTCCCTTGATCTGTGCCTGGAGACAGTCTTGGAATGGACAAGGACAAACAGGCTCAACCTTAACCTGGAGAAGACTGAGGTTCTGTTCTTCAAGGCACCCTCGTCTAGGTACAATGGCCCCCTCCCTTGCCTGGGGGGTGTTTCCCTCCAGCCTACGGACAGGGCCAGGAATCTGGGCATGGTCCTGGATTCAGCCCTCTCCCTGGAAGCCCAGGTGATGGCAGTCTCCAGGGCCACTTTTTTCCAACTCTGCAGGATCGCCCAGATCCGTCCGTACCTTAATGAGTCCTCCTTGAGAACAGTTGTGCAGGCCCTCGTGATTTCGAGGATTGACTACTGCAACGCACTCTAAGTGGGGTTGCCCTTGACCCTTGTCTGAATACTCCAGCGGGTGCAAAATGTGGCGGCCAGACTGGTGGTGGGTGCCCGTAAATACGATCATATCACCCCAGTTCTGGTGCACCTGAATTGGTTGCCCGTTGCTCTCTGAATAAGGTTCAAGGTCTTGTTTTTGGTTTTCAAAACCCTCTACAGCTTCGGACCTGAATACCTGGTGGAGTGGATCTCCCAGAGATCAACTGAGGCCAGACCTACTCAATCATCGCAGGCATGCTCACTCAGGGTGGCCACTCCAAGAGAGGCGCGGAAATCGGTAACCCGTAGCCGCACCTTCTGTGTTGTTGGCCCCTCTCTTTGGAACCAATTTCCCAGTGAGCTGCACCTTGCAGAGTCCCTGCCCACCTTCAGAAAGTCATTAAAAATTCTGCTTCTCAAGGAGGCATATGGTGACCTCATTTCTGTCTTTTTTTTTTTTTTTTTGGTTCTGCCGCTCTCCGCCGAGGGTTTTCCCTCTTTGCCATTTTTTCTGTTTTATCTTGCCACTGCTTTCCCATTGTTCCCATTGTTCATGTTGTTTTATCTGTGTTTTAACTGCTTTTATTGGAGACCGCCCTGAGTTCCTTTTGGGAAAAAGGTTGTGGTATAGAAATACATCGAATAAATAAATAAATAAATAAATATTTTAATATTTTAAAACAAACATGAAATAAATATGTATGTCATAACATTATACTACTACTACTACTACTACTACTACTACTACTACTACTACTACTACTACTACTACTACTATGTTGTATCATAGTGCTACATATCACATGCACATTAAAACAATAATGTAAGCAGAACAGCAGATTGGCTGTTGAAATTTAATGAAGAGAATAGCTCAAAACAGGTGTTTCCTTCTCACAACCTTGTTCATAAATATTGTATTATATACTACAGATACATGTAACAAGAAATGCTAAATATTTTGCTACTGGAAATAAATCTAGGTAAACACAAAGGAAAGGACCATTGTGCTGCATACAGCATATTTTAGGGTATATGCTGTTAAATACAACCAGGCCAGAACAAAGATTATCCCAGGCTCCCAGTTTACTTATGCTCTGATTAAAAATTATGCACATATATTTAAGCATTTACTTAATGCTTGCAACCAACAAGCCTTTCTTGAATCCAGGTTTTGAAAAAACAAATTAGGTACGACTTAGCCTTATTCTGCACAACTAATACACAGGAATGTGTCCATGCTGCAATTCTGTGGGTGTGCCAAAAGAGATAAAGCAGGGAAAGGATTACTTTTGTAAGCCTTGTTATGCCTTTCTTCTTTCACTTGCTATGTCAAGTGGAGAAAATGGCAGAATAAACGAGGCAACATTCTCAAAGCCGACACCAGTGCTTAGCTTACAAAGGGCACCAAAAATCTGCCTTTCCATTGCATAGCACTTGGATGAACCTCATTGGGTGAACCTCATGTCTGAGTGTGTGTACGTATCCCTTATTGAGTCAGACCAAACATTCGGCCACGAGACCAGTCTTTCAGGGTTTAGCAAGCGGGACAAGACAATGCAGTGGTCTTTTGCTGTTTGCCCTGACATCCCTTAACAATGGGAATGCTTCCTTTGATCTTATGAACTTCTCCCATAAGAAAGCAAACATTGTCACTGATGGTTGGGGTGTTGGGCCATGATTTTAGAGATTCAAGTTCATGCCTCCACTGAACTATGAAGTGCACTGGGCAATTTTGGGTCACTCCTTCTCCATCCTCTGACCTTTCCCACAGTATGAGTGTAAAAGTGGGAAGCAGAGCCATTACATGAAAGGTGAGCTATAATAAATCTAAATAATTAGCTAACTGTTGAGCAGATTACAGAGAGAAAGTGGGGGGAGAGATTCCTTTGCTAGTCTATCATGCCTGTGTAATGTCTAAATGGGGGTTAGGCCCCCATTGTGTTTATGCCCCATGAGTATTATCAGATGAATTCTGAAAGTGTGTTACTATATAATAGTGCTTTGAAAAAACTACTCCTCTATCAACTTTCATGCCATCTGGGTACAACACTTTTTTGTATCCTGTGATGCATATTTGTATTCCATGATGCAATATTCTCTGCGATATGTTCAACTTCATCCCACCAACATGGAAAGAGGCATGCAACATAGATACCACTTAGACCCATCAATTCAGAAATGGGAAGAAGTTGCAGAACAACAGCCTTATGAATTTATTCTGGAGAGATAAAATGTGTTATGTAGTTCAGAATCCTGTATTTTACATTTAAAAATACAGAGGAAATACAGAGGGTTTCATCACCTTAATCCATTTTCCACCTAATGGCCAATAGTTTATAGTTTAGTAGAGGCATGAACTTGAGGCTAATGTCCACCTAAGGAGCCTACTCAGGCCATTGTTCATCTTATGAGCCTATTTCAGACCAAGGTGACATGAGATCAAAGTGAAAATGAAGGATTCCCATCTAGCTTTCCTCAGACTGACGAAGCTGGATGAGCAGCAAACGTTTCAATCTCTCAAGAAAATAAGTCGAGTTGCCATGACTCAATTTTCAGATAAACTCACCTGGATAATTGAGAATCTTCACAGACACAGAGGAAAGATGTTAACTATAGACCACTATCCACTTGGTGACTTCAAGTTTTATATAGTCACAAAGTCACTCAGAATGTGAGATGAAAACCTGCCTTTTGTATTCCAGTGCATGTCAGTTTTGAAAGGACCCTGGCATTCCTGCACTGCAATAGGGCAAGTGGTGGCTTCACTTTCACACCCTACAGTACATAAAGCATTACATTTTTATGATAGCTGTAAACCTGTGTACTTTTAAAGCAGATGTTTTGATCTGGAGAGTCATCTAAAGAAATAAATATAAAAGCACATACACGTGTATTTTTCCTATAGATGTCTAAAATGTTGCTGGAATGCTGAAATTCCATGCCAAAATTTACACTTGGAAATAATTCCCTTGTTGTCCAGCTGCAGTGAAGTAGTATGGACATTTATGTTCTGCTGTCTTTGCATCTTGAAGCATCTGAGCTGCAATCTACGGCAGAAAGTGTCCTGTGAAAAAAAGGTAAATTTCAGTTTGGGGTTTCTGTATCTTAGAAGTGGCTTCATAAGTGGTCCACCAAATGCCAGGACACACGGAGGGCCTACAGACAACCCCTGCCCAGCCCACCTCTCTGTCAAGTAAAGCCAGACTTCTTCACACCTTGTGTGTGAAAGACAAGAGAAGAGACACCAACTGCCTGTGATCAATCATGAAACAAAAGCCACCTGGGGGACATCATCAATCCTTGTTTTCCTCAAAGCAAAGAGGATCACAATACTATAAGAGTTTATTTGCTGTTGTCTGTGAAGAAGGGGAACATCAAAGCCATTTTGGCTCTTCCATGAACAGTAGGCAGAGGGGGTTAAACTGAGGTTAAACTGTTACCATAAATGAAAGCAGCCACACAGCCCTAACATGCAGCTCTATTTTGCCTTTCAGTGCAGTTCAGAAACTTTTTATGGCCTAAGCCTTCACTGTAATCCATTAAAATTAATGGTTTTTTTGTTGTGGGCTTCAGTGTTTTCCCTTAAATCCTTCTTAAACCCCACCTTTCTGGTGAAGCCTTTGCCTTAGTCCCTTAATTGGCATCCTTGACTGGAAAAAAAAAGTCAGAGTGCATGTAGCAACATTTGCTTGTGTTTATCCTCTTACCCTTCCTCAGTTGTTCTTGCTCAGTCAGAGTTTAGGATAAAGCTAGATACTAAATGCCTGGCCAGTCGAAAAGAGCTCCCACTTATCTTGATCTCTTCTGCATCATAATGCCCCATAATGGCTCCGCTTTCATTGAGTTAGAAAATCTTCATTGAGGTGCCTTCATTCCAGACAGTTCATATGCTGGAATACAGTGCTTTTAAAAATGTTACACTTGTGTCTTGGATTTTTTAAAGAGGCCAAGGCAGTGTATGCGCCTCTGCTCCTCCCCACATTTTTATCCTCCTAATAATTACATGAGGTTAATGTGAGGGAAAGTGACTGGGCAAAGGTGTTTCACAGCTCTTGGGGGCCAAGAGTTTGGATGCTTTGAAGTCAACACCCAAGACCAATGGCACCTGGTGACTACAGTTGTAGGGATGAGTTGAATTCAGGTTTGAATCTGCATTTCAAGCATTATTCAGGCATTACCTCCTTGGACATGGCTCAGAAACTTGAATGCTTATCTGCCACTACTGCAGACCATTATATCATCCTGGGTCCCCAGTATCTCCCCGTACAAACTTAGCCCATGTCAGAAACTCTCTAGGCCTTATTAAGGAGGAACATCTCACCATGTGTGGTCTGTCAGCAAAGTGGTACAGGCCAGACACAGATAACTCATGGAGAACAAGTCCAGCTCAACTCATGTCATGACGATTGCCAGAGCAGCAGCACCCCATTCCCTAAGATTTCAGAGTGAAAACCTAAGACAAGCAGCTGGGCCCTTTGGTTACAAATAATAATAATAATAATAATAATAATAATAATAATAATAATAATAATAATAATAATAATAATAATAATAATAATAATAATAATAACAGTTGTGTATCATCACGTCAGTTCTGCCTTCTAGTGACCCTTTCCAGTGTTTTCCAATGCTCAGAGAAGTGGTTTACCATTCCCTTCTTCTGGAGGATACCTTGGGATTGTGAAGCTCACCCATGAACACACACAGGCTGGCTTTATCCCCAGGAGAAGCTGGAAAATTGATATCCTCATCTCTGGCTCTACAGTCACCTACCTAAACCACTGAGCTATCCAGCCAGCTCCAGTGACTCAAGGGATGGAATATTTAGCAGCAGCAATTACAAAATGGTACTTCTGATGTCAAATGTGAAGACACAGCAGCTGAAATGCTGTTGTTCAGCCCTGCCTGAGGGGAATGGGGAAGGATTTGTTGGCTGTTGCATGGACTCGAAGGATTCCTTGTGGAAACCCAGAGTGTTCTGAATAATCCCATTCTCTGAGATTTCAAAACAAATCCCTGAGACTGGGAGAAGGAAACTCAAACCTTAAAGTCAGGACTGGAGCCCAAGCCTTGGCAGCAGCAAGTGTCACAAATGTGTTTGCTTTCCCAATATATACTATATGCATGGGTAGTGGATTGCGGGGCAATAAAAATATCAGGGAACCAGGACAGAGCAAGGCAAAATACTGTGGAAGAGGAGACAGGGTGTGAGGTGTCAGGCTCTCATATTCTGTGGGAAAGCATAACATTTAATGATACCTCTATATTGGGCTTTTGACTAGAAATTCTTTCAAGTGTTTCTATTTCTTGGGTGGAGACAAAACATGTAATTGCATTTTCCATTTTATTGCCAAGTTTCAAAAAAAAATATCTATCTTCAACATCTTAGGTTTTTAACAAGCTTCAACAAGCTAAACACACTTGGTGGGAATTAATTTTCAGGAAAAAGGACACACACACACACACACACACACACACACACACACACACACACACACACACACACACACACACACACAGATTTGGAGATTCACATTTGTAATGAAAAGGGATTGCATAAAATATTCTACCAAAAGTGTTTGGGGTAATTGAAAGCCTGCAGATGGCTGCGACACCTGCAGTCTATAGTCATTGTACCTAAAAAATTAAATGTGCAAGCCTTGGGGAGGGGTTACCTTTGGAGATGCTGCAGCCCTTTCTGAGACAGACAAGTTTCAATAAACACCCTGTCACTTCTTGTTTATAGAATTAAAAGAACTTCCATTTTATTCTCCCTTGAAACATTCCACCTTTTACACAAAGCTCTTTGATGTATTCCCTCCCCCTTCTGTCTGCCTAACAGCAAACGCCCTGGAGGGAATTCAATAAAGCCTCCATTTAGAGTCATAATATGGCCGTGTCCGCACTTTAAGCAAAAGCTGTTTATGCTACTTCCATTTTTAAAGATGAAGGGGGAAATTAAACCTCACAGAGGACAAAATCCCACTCTTCACAGCATACAATTCAGGTCAGTCAAAGGCCACTTCTCACAATTTTGCTGTGACACTGAAAGTGGAAAGTGCAAAAAATAAAGAAAATCACTCAATTGCTATAATTTTTATTCTCACAGACAGCCCTTTTACATTTCTCTTCACGCCACACGTCCATAGATCCCTGACTAGAAGAGCAACAAAGCTTCTGTTATATCCCCAGCTCAGCAGAAGGTCACCCCTTTGAGGGAGTATCGCAAACTTGGAAAATGATACCCCCCATTTAGACACAGGCATGATAGACTAGCAAAGGAATCTCTCTCTCTCTCTCTCTCTCTCTCTCTCTCTCTCTCTCTCTCTCTCTCTCTCTCTCTCTCTCTCTCTCTCTCTCTCTCTCTCTCTCTCTCTCTCTCTCTCTCTCTCTCTCTCTCTCATCACACACAAAAACATCACAGATAAAACATCAAGATAAACTAGTTCTTTCGAGACCTTGGTTATTGCAAACATAGCCTGATGCTCCCAAACTACTTTCACGCATATCTCTCTCGTCACATTGCCACTGGTTTTGGTTACATGTTTTAAACAAGAAGAAGGCTTGTGCAGGCTTTTGTGAAAAACCAGATAGGGGTGGATTACAGGTCCCATCATCCCCAGCTGGCATAATAGTTTGATGCTGGTGGTTGTCCTCTGACACACTTGGAGGAGCTGCAAAGTCACTTGTGGAGTAAACCTCACTGTCCTTTTTGTACCTGATTCAGTTCAGAGGTTACTGGCATTTTGCATGACATGTGTGTGACATGAGATTTATACTGGTTCTAGCAATGACAAAACCCATGACTGGAGACTTTTGTCCCTTCTTGACACTTTGTTTAATTCTTATCTCAGTTCATTAGGGGGAGGGGGAGTTTGAAGAAATGGCATTTCCCAAAGTAAATTCATCTCCAGTGGTATCGGTGGATTTTTGAAAAATTTACTTCAAATATGCACACATGAGAAAAATTCATCCAGGGGGAGTCCTTTAAAAACAAAACAAAAACCTTTTGTTTAATGTTTTAAAGGGATCTCCTGGGGAGAAGGTGCCTTTAGATGGAAGTTTGGATGGCAATCTCATTAACATCTCCAGTCATTAGCTCCCAAGAATGAAGAAACGGAATAGCCCAAATAGGAGCTGAAAGACTTTTAAAATAAGATATATGATTGTAAGCCAAGGTAGTTTGTCAAAATGTCATTAATGTGGTGGTATAATACATGCATTTCTACTATTAGTGGGGACATTAAAATGGTATCATTGGTATCCATTGTGTTTTACATTGGCAACAACATACTGTGTGAAGAAATGTGTGGTACGGATTCCAGAGAAGGCTAGATGTCAGCTACTGCTCTTCCTACATGACCCAGGTTTCTTCCAGAATAAAATCTAGAAAAACACAGATCCCGGGTTCCAGGAGCTTGCCATCTCAGTTTCACAGAGATTATGACATATTTTGAGAGAATAAAAGAAGACAAATATCACGGAACATAATACTCTCAAATGCAGGCACATGTACATTTATGTTGCAACAATAAGAATATACAGAGATTTCAATCAATTTAAACATCCATAGGTTTGATAGGTGTTGTGAGTTTTTTTGGGCTGTTTGGCTGTGTTCTGGAAGTTTTTCTTCCTGACATTTCACCAGACTCTGTGTCCGGAATCTTCAGAAGGCAAGGAGCTCAGGGAACTAGGAGTTCACTCTGTGCTCTGGGGTTTCATCAGAGGGTTAACCAGCAATTTTCTACCTGTCATTTGGCCACCCTACTGGCTAATCTTGGGTCATGAGAAATTGGAAAATGAATAGAGGGTGTGGGGGAGGAGGGAAGATCACGAGCACCCAGTAGCCCAGTTGTTTCTTTGCTGAGCCCACCTCAGTTGTTCTTCCTTCTGCGTGAGGAGCAGCTGGAGACAACAATGAATTTGGCCCCTTCCTGAAGCAATGTTGCACTCTTGGAATTTCTGCAACCTGGGCCCCACACCCAATCACTTTGCATTATTTATTGTTCTTGGTTTCAGAACATCTGGGCTCAAGGACAAATACTTCTCAGAAATTGCCTCTTTAAAAGAAATGGGGTGGGAGAGAGAACTGGAATGATTTCAAAGCTTCCAAACTGTCTTGCCA
This sequence comes from Phrynocephalus forsythii, assembly GCA_029282475.1. NCBI lineage: Eukaryota > Metazoa > Chordata > Lepidosauria > Squamata > Agamidae > Phrynocephalus > Phrynocephalus forsythii. The sequence goes on along the minus strand of JAPFRF010000006.1, from coordinate 16,033,929 downwards.
AATTCCCAGATTCAATAAAGGGTGTACTGATATATGTGTTGTTCTTTTCATGCTGTACTTTTTGCCACAAAATCCTTGTTCTTATTGGTGATTTGTGCATTCAGAGGCTTCTCCAGAATGTGGTTGAGAGAGATGAATCTTGTAGACAAGCACTGCAAGGCCTTGGAGGTAGTTCATTTCTGTATATAAAAGCCACTCAGATTGATTCGCATACTCATAATGTCTGAAAGTGGGAAATGTTGCATGACAAGATGGCTTCCGAGTGGCCTGATATCCCTTGAAAAATGCAGAATTTCTTCTCTTTTTCCACATTAAAGGGAACCTTTCCTCACACAGGAAATGTCACAGTGGGGACACTGGTTCATTTTTCCATGGTTACCCGCCACAGCAATTGTTTCTGGTGTAACCTGCAAACATGGGAGTTTGGACCAGGTAGCTGGAGCCCTCGTGAATCATGAGACAAAATGATGGAGGAGGTTTTGTATAAAAGTCCCTTGCTGTGAGTGCCTGCTTTAATGTCTGGATCAGGAGACAAGGCCACTGCGGGCTGTCCAGGCTTGTCTAATGAAGGTGGAAAAGGAAGCCTTCATGAGGTGAACCTACCCTCCAGCAGGCCTCTTTGTGAGGAAAAGCAGCTCCTCTCCTCTCCCTCAGGGTACAGTGTGAGGTTAGCTGGTCACTTCAGGGCAGGATAGCAATGTTGGGCCTGTATCACCTGAATGACATATTGTATTGAACAACAAAAAAGTGCAGGTAATTTTTAATAATCCTGTATTGATTGCCCACTAGGTAGATATGGGCTGAGCAGGAGTTGTGTTATTACTAAGCAGGTCAAACTGGCAGATGAGGAACAGAATAGTGTGAGTTCCCAAGAGTCACTCTGTGTGTGTGTGTGTGTGTGTGTTTTACTGTGGATCGCAAGATTCAGTTGCTGGGATAAGGAGGTACATGGGTGGCTGGTAGAGATGAGCACGAATAAAAAAATGGCATTTTGTTTATCGTTTGTCGTTTGGAGGGCCCGTTTCGATTCGTTTCCCTTTTTCGTGAATTTTTGCAAAAAATTCATTTTCATTTTCATTCGTTTTGTTACCATTTCATTACCATTTATTTCAATTTTTTGTGATTTTTTTTTTTTAGGATTTTAAGCAATTCTCTCATATTGCAGTAACGGAAAAGAAACGCACGACAAAATTTCCGGTGTTTCTGTTTGTTTCATTTCATTTTAGAGACAAAATTTGTTTGTCATTTCGTTACATAACGAAACAAAAAATGAAAACAGAAACAAAAAATTGTTCATTTTGTGCCCATCTCTAGTGGCCGGCAGTCACTAAAGGTCACAAGGCTTGGGGAATGGCAGCCATTAGGGTCATCTGAGTGATAGTTGGCTGGGAACAGGCTGTTGACATGATAGCACAAACCAGGGGCTCACCCAATGGGCATTGGGGCAGGGGTAAACAAGTACCTCTGTCACCTGTCCCAGGTATGCATACTACAGTAACCCTCTCAACAGGATATGAGATGTTAACAGACAGTGATGGGTTTAACTGATGGGTTTAACTAGTTATAGTCTAGTTAAACCCATCAGCTATGTCTAGTCTTATTTCTAGGTTGGGTGGGAAAAATCCCTTTCTTGTTTGCTTGCAATCATCACTTCAGGTGCAGAGAGAGAAAAGACTGCCACTTTCAACTTCCCACCATCTCTTTGTTTCCTCTCCTCCCTTTCTCCAAGAGCAGTTTGAGTTTAAAACCACAACGTCTGTCACAGCTGTTTTGATCGTCATGACCCATCTTTGTCGCTCCTTCTGATCTCATGCTGCTGTAAACTTAGACACATGAAAAAGTTCTAACCACAGTTACTAGGATTTGTTCCTCCCCCCCTCAATTGTCCAAGTCAAAAGGATTATCAAGCAGTACACACACAAACATGGTTTCCAATACAATATAATTGGAAAGGCTTTTTAAACCAAGTGACAACCAGATGCTGAGAAAAATATGGGTACAATTAGAAATGTTTTTCAGATCATGTGTACAGAGCTTTCATCAGCCATTTGGCTGTTACTAGAAATCATCCTCCCTGGTAATTTCTCCTGGCTTTTTCCTTGGCTGGATAGCTCATTGAGTTAAATATCTGGATCTTGGACACAAAGATTGGGAGTTCTGTTCCCCCCCCTCCACATTTGTCCCAGAAAAGCCAATTTGTGAGACCCTGGGCAAGGTGCACAGTGCCGAATGCTCCCAGAAGAAGGAAATGGTAAACCTCTTCCAAGTACTGTCTGTCTAGAAAGCTTTGAAAGGGTCACCACAAGTTAGAATTCACTTGACCATGCACAATGAAATTTCCATCCTTTCACTGGGAATACAACTATCATATATTTTCCACTGCTTAGACACAGAAATTTGGGAAGCAGAATCTTAGGAGACAAGGAGGGATGCTAAAACAAAATGAAACCCTTTAAGTCATGGGGTGAGCCAAGTTATGCATGGTGATTCTAAAGCAAGCCTGACAACCCTGCACCAGTAATATACAGTGCTACCTTGTATAAAGGAATTAATTCGTTCCAAATGTAATTCTGTTAAGCAATTTTTCCTTTATACAAATTTCCCATAGGAATGCTTTGAACATGGATTAATCCCTAATCATGACCATTTTTATGTTGTAAGGAGTCACCCCATAGGTGATTCTGTTAATCAAATTTCCCCTATCTCTGGAATTTTTTTATGTTATACAAACCATTTGTTATACAAGGGCCCACTGTATAAAAAATGAAGATGACCAAAGAATTAACCTCAGGTATGCTCAGAATCAAACAGCAGAAATTTTGCCTTTCAAATAATAATAATGTAACATAATCCAAGCCAACGAATCCTCTCCCATTCTGACTATCCTTTCCATGTCTCAGAAACTTTCTCTTTTTCAAAATGTGTGCAGCCTTTTTGTTTTGTTTCAGTTTAATAACCACAGCAGTGTGAGTGGTAGGAAAGGCATAGGGTATCAGAAGAGGGGAGCTTCTCTTCCCAGCTTCCCTGTCCACCGTCCAGAATACTAATTAGCAACATATTGGAATGATGGAATCATTTGGCCTGCAGGAAATGTAGTTTCACCAAATACCATGGATAGGGCATGTTTTTTTATGTTGCTTTTTTCTTCAGAAAGATGATTTGTCTGTGGGTATAAATTTTATTGTTCCTAGACCAACTAAAGGGATGCCAATCTTTTTGTTAGCCAGATAGAATATCTGGTTGTCTAAATCATTTTGATATGTTTCCTTTTATTGGGGAGATCCTGAAAATGATGAATAAACAGATTGAAGAAGCTACTTTGTTTTGTCTCCTCTTTTTTCTCCTCTTGTCTCCCTCACACTAGCCATGAATGTTTTCAAAGGTGAGTGCAAGTGAGGGTTTTGTTTTATTTTTCTTTACATTTTGTATTCTTTTATTTTTTTATATTATATTACAGTAGTGTGATCATTTTTATGCATATTTTGGGCTGTTGAACCAATAATCTCAGTTTCCATTATTTGTTATAGGGAAAATTTGCTTTGATATACTGTATAAGTGCTTTGGATTACAAGCATGTTTCTGGAATGAATTATGCTCATAAACTAAGATTTTTCTGTACTTGGAATTTTAAAGTTTGAAAAATATGTGCACACATAATCCCAGAGTAGATGAATGTGGATTTAGATTTTTGGATTGGGAGTTGTTCTCCAAAACCAGAAATCTGCACACCTGTGTCCCATACGATATAGCTGGCTCACAAATTTAATGTGGAACAGTGATTATACTGTTCAGGCCAGACATGGATTGAATCATCCCCCATTTAAATATTACATTAACCCCCCACTCTTTTCATGGTTCATATACTGCGGTCCCGGTATATCGCGGGACTGCAGTATATGAAAAGAAAGCCCCTAGGCGTAAGCTTGAAAGGCCTGTTTCAGGCCTCCTGTACTTCCCCTAGCCCTCACACTGTCCTGAATGGGACACCAATGGCCTTCCCGAGCCATCAGAGGCCCAAAACGTGCTTCCAGAAGTGACCTCTGGATTGCTAGAAAGCACCTTTGGGGCCTCTGAAGGCCTTTCTGGGCATGTCGGACTCAGAAATGCTTTTCAGTGAGCCAATCCCAACCCGACCCTGCATCTGCATATCACGAATTTTCAATTATGGCGGGTTGGGATTGGTTCACCAAAAAGCATTTTGGTGCTTGGTGGGTGGAGGTAGGAAAGCAAAAAAGCAAAGTGTTCTGCTTATATACCACCCATACCACTTAAAGTAGTCTCTGGGCAGTTTACAGTTTTTATTACAGTATGCAGGCTACATCCACCCCCGCCGCCGCAGCAAGCTGGGTACTTATTTTACCATCCTAGAAGATGTAATTTAACCACCCTCTGCAGTGCATGAGGCAGAACAGGAAAGGGGGTACTGCTAGCATATGGCCTGGCTTGATTTATTACAGATGTTTTAGTGATGGACTTACTGTAGATGTTTACATCTGGATATATCATCAAAACAATTAAATATTTTATTTCTTCAGAACCCTTTTAATAACCTTTTGATACTTCATGAACACACACATTCTGAAAGGGGGGAAAGTGCTTTGATGATGCATTTTTGTATGATTGTGGGTACCATCTTAGAACAGTTAGTCTTGGGTGGACCAGGGGAGAGATTTAATAAAGGAATAACTGCTTCTGTTATTTCCTCCACACTCCCAATCCACTACCTGATTTAGCAGTAGTACCTTTCCCCTTTAAAAAGGTAACCAGGTCTGTGTCTTAACAGCATTACTACAAACAAAATCTCATTTTGACCCCACCCACAGAAAATGGTAAAACTTGAAGATAAAATAACTGTTATAATTAATGTGGCAGAACTAGAGATGGGCATGAATAAAAAAATTGCATTTTATTTGTCGTTTGTCATTTGGAGGGTCCATTTCGGTTCATTTCGTTTTTGTGAAATTTTGAAAAAAATTTTTTTGTTTTTCATTCATTTTGTTACCGTTACATTACTATTTATTTCAATTTTTGTTATTTTTTAAAGGATTTTAAGCAATTCACTCATATTGCAGTAACGGAAACGAAACACACAACAAAATTTCCAGTGTTTCTGTTCGTTTCGTTACATTTCAGAGACAAAATCCGTTTGTCATTTCATTACATAATGAAGCAAAAAAACAAAAACAGAAACAAAAACTTGTTCGTTTCGTGCCCATTTCTATGCAGAACCCCTAAACTGCACCAAATGGATTGAAAAGGGCATAGGTCCCATTGATTTTGACAGGGTTGCTCACAGTGGGACCAACATAGAATTTAGCTCAAATTCTCCAGGTTGTGTTGGCTTTTGCAAACACAAGGCTGTAGTGCCTGGTATTTTTTCAGGGCTTTGTGAAGTACAGAGAGACAGTATGAAAGGAACTTCTTTTGAAATAGGTGGGAATCAGAAGGAGAAAATATAGTCAATGAAACTATATTTTGGTGATTGGGCACCAAGACAATACTTCTCAAATGCGCCCCCACACACACACATGCTGGTGGGAAATCTTTATGAATATGACTGAACTTTAATATTGAACAAAGACACTAACAAACTGAATGGTACCATATTTCTGAGAAGTGAATGGCTTAAACATATTCTTGCTGGTGTTACCATATGCTTCTCATTTGAGAGCCAGCCCAAGGTTGGCCCTTGGTTTGAATTCCTACAGCCCCATAGAATCGAACAACTACTTTTTCAGAACCCTTCAATAATAGCAAAGCTCATAAAACCATCATCAGATCACTGCCCTGACTTTCATTTGTATTTTTGCTTCTGTCGGTGCATTTTACTTACATTGGGAAAGGGAGAAAGCTGGAGACTATAGGCTGATAACAATATATTTGTGTTTAATAATAATAATAATAAAAGTGATTAAGAAAAAGAAGGAAGGTCAAATTTCAGATTGTATATACAGCCTTCTTTCTTTCAAAAGGTCTGCAGTTATTCAAAGCCAAACAAGTATTAACCTTGAGAAATTAGAAGATTGATTTTTGGAATCACTCTCTTTAATAATTGACAGCCACCCACATGACCATACATATTGAACTTATTAGAAATATGAAATGAGAAAAAAACCATGAATATCTTTGAACCATTATAACTGTAATTGTTTTTAGTATTTATACATATCTCTTGGCTGCCATGCTCCATGATCAGGCTCCATGACCCCAGAGATTAAGATGCATACAAGCATGAAGTTAAAAGAATGTGGTCTCTGATTTTTCATTTCTCTTATTCAAAGAGCACAGCTTTGCTATGTAACCAGTATATACATTAAATCCAAATGCTGATTCAGCCTTCAGTTTTCCTTCCTCTGTCCTATCCTTCAAGTGTGGGGCCTTTCTTTAAAAGTACATTTCATTAATATTATGCTGCTGCCTCTTGAAATTGGTTTACAACAAATTCAACCAGTCTAATATTTGGTCTATTTCAATTTCTCATATATCCATTCATAATTCATATGGTTCTGCTTAAATAATATTCTGTATTAATTTCATGGTGGATAGCCACATGAACATTTAGATGCATTTCATATTCATTTTATATGAAGTATACATTTTTATGTATAATTTATCAAACATACTGTATGTTCGATCAATATTTTCAAACACTGCAAAAAAGAAAATGAATCAGAGAATCAACATTCAAAGAACCCGAAAGGGTAAATGCATTCCCATATGCATGTTATATAAGGAAGAATAAATATGCTAATTTCAGTCAAAGTCCAGTCATTCTTTGCAATGGTTCCCAGTCTTAGGTCCGCAAATGTTCCTGGACTAAAACTCCCAGAAGTCTTCACCACTAGCTGTGCTGGCCAGGATTTTTGGGAGTTGTAGTCCAAAAACATTTGGGGACCCGTGGCTGGGAACCCCTGTGCTAGATGAGTCCAAAGCATTATTTCTTATCCCCCACCCTGAAAATGAGGAATGTGGCATTAAGACATCACATTCATTAGCCAATCCATGCTGTGCATGTGCATTCAGCTTCTGCCATGATCTCTTGAAAGGCAAAGTACACTTCCTCAGCAGCCCCACTTTGGAAGTAAGGTGATTTGTCTCACAGTGATTTAGGATCTTGGCAAAGGACAGTGAAATGTGTCCAATTCACAGGCCCAGAGTCTATGGGCTTGGGTGCAGAAAGCACCCAGGGCGATTTTGCTCAGTACTGAACAAATGACGCCAAATGGAAAGCACAGTTAGGCTGACACTTAAGACTGCTGTTGTCTTGCAGTTCTCTCCCAACGAGCAATATTCATGGCCCATCTCCTCTGCTAATGTTCAAGGGATGGTCCCAGTTAGCCTAATGCAGGTGCCTTGCTTCTGTATTCCAGATGTGGGCACAAAAGAAATTTCCTAGTTGATGCTTGCTGAATGTAGAAGAGCTGGCATTGACAGCATGCTCATTGCTGGCTGGGCTAAACATGGGGGGGGGGGCTTCTTAACCTTAATCAACCACCATAATTGAGAGATTCTTTGTTCATGCATATTTGATCTCAAGCTGCCCTCTTTGCACATTTTTTTTTTTTTGGCCTGCAATGAAATGATCGAGTGGAGTTAACCACAGCAAAATGATAGACTATAGTTAAAACCCTAAGTGGAGTTCATAGCTTGGGTGAAGTTTCTTCCTTATTTATGCAGTTTGGATCCACAGCCCTTTATTTAACATTTATGTTCCTTGCTAATGTTTGGTTTCTATTGGCCCAGGAATGAAATATTTGAAAGGTTTTCTTTTCCCCTTCCTTTGGGAAGAGTTGAACCTGCTCCATATATTATCTGACTGTGCTGAAGCTACTACTTATCTCCAGCAAACCTTACAAGAAAAACAGAGAGGGATGGTTGGAAATGGGCTATTCTTTTCTTCGGTAACAGGATTAGAGGAGCAAACATTTGTAACGCAAATTGTACTTTTGTTGAGCTGGAGGGGGGATGTTCCCTTGGGTGTCCTTAATCCATCTTGAGAGAGATATCCTGAGGCAATCGACTCATTTGCAAATTCTCTGCATTTCACTCCCTGCTGGAGAAGGAATTAATTTACCATCATCTCTGCCGGAGCAGTAACATATACAGTTCTTTCTTTCTTTTGTCCAGAGTATATTCATTCATCACTCACAAGTTAACTTTCTCATGGAATAGATGTTTATGTTTTCATCAACATGACCCCCTTTAGGAAGGTCATTGTGCACTTATGAACACATGTCCCAAAACTACAACCATTTAGAGAGAATACAGCAAGGTGAATGTTTGCAATGGGCCATAATTGGAACCAAAAATAAGTAACGGTGTTCTTCATTTCCATTGATGCTACACGGATTGATGTAATTTTTGGTGAACAATGTCCAGTGCCTCATACATCAGCACTTTCACTCAGGCTTTCAGAATGGAATTGAGGTAGCCATCTTAATCACAGATATATAGGCTCATAACAGTTTTACCTTGTGAATTGCTATTTGTGTAGATTTGATTAATTTTGTGACTCCTTTAAGAAGTGTAAAAAATGAAAACAAAACAAAACACAAATCATAAATCTGCAGTAGTGTCCCCAAGAAGTGAGGTACCTTTGTGTGACAGTGGGTGGGTGGGTGGGGATTTTTTGGAAATTGTATATGTACTCTATCATGTTTGTAAAGAGATGTGATGGGGTTTATTTAGACATGGGAACAACTACAAAAATGGTGGCTCATTATGGTTTATGATTCATGGAACCCCCACTAACCATGAACCATGAATTTACAACTTTGTCCCTAATAAACCACAGCTTGCTTTGTTGGCTTATTCGGGATTTTTTTAAAAGACAGCCCAGAATGGCAAAACAAAATATAAGCCCAGCTGCTTCCCTTGCCCCAAAGCCTCCCTCATTTTCCACTGCCCCCCTTTTGCCTCATGACCATGTCTTCTTGCTGCCTCTTCTTCCTCCACTCCTGACACCATCTTGAGAGGCCCCCCTCTCTCTAACACACACACACACACACACAGAGGGAGGGCGAGCAGGAGTGGAGGAAGAGGAGGTAGCAACAGGAAAAGGTATGGAGGTGAGAGTTGCAGTGTGAATGGAGGAAGGCTACGGGGGAGCAATGAACCAGAATTTATGTTGTATCACCCCAAAATGTATTGTTTCAGGGAAGTTCATGTTCTCTAGTTTGGAAGGATCTGAACCAATTTAAATCAATTAATTGGTGATTTTAGATTAATTTTGGGCTTCAGGCTTTTGATTTCATTTATCCTCACTTATGTCTAGCCCTATATTTCTACAAACAACCTCAACCTTCACTACGATTCCTTTTCTGTGTATGTTGCAATGCCCATGTGTCCAACTTTAGAAGAAAGAGTTTTTTTATATCAAGACATCTTGTGTTTCAGAGGTGGGAATGCTTTTTAACAGTTTTATTAGATATTACTTGTTGCGCTCCAGGTCCCTTGTTTGTATTTCCATCTGTATTTTGACTACTGATGAGGAATGTTGTGGCGGTTCATCATGCATTTCCCATTGCTGTGCCATATGAAGAATCAATTATCAGTTCAAATCTGAATTTAGGATAAAGAAGGTACAGCCAGAAGCCTTAACATTACTCATCTACTGTTTCCCGCTGGACAACAGATGGGGTGGATATGAACCAAAATTTGTTCTTGCTATGCACCATATTTGAGAATGTTTGGGGAAAGGGGTTTTGAGTCATGATTTTTAAGAGTAAAACCAGAGCTTTGGTGCCAATATCATGTCATGGTTTCAACCATTTTATCCCTCTTGTCATTATACAATTGTTTGGTAGTTAAGAAATAAGCTCCAAGGCATTATGTTTCTTCAATTCACTTCTGATGTGTGGTTCTGTGAACCAGAAAAAAACAAACCAGGTTGGTTTGCGGGTTGGTTTACAATGCAATTGGGGGAAACCATTCTGCCAAAATGAAATGAAATGCTTCTCCCCCACTTTAGCACTTCATTTATCAGCTGGGCAGGAGGTGCATGCTCAGAGGCAGCAGCTGACTACTGGCAGGGCACCAGGTCTGCTGCCTCTGAGAATATCATTGGTGGCAGTGGCATAGGAGAAGCTGTGGTGGCAGGAGCAGGTAGAGAGGTAGTGGGGCAGGGGGAAGGGGGTGGGCAGCACAGGAGGTTGATGGACAGGCAGAGGTCTTTCCCAGGCATGAGCCAGAAAAATGAACCACAAACCAGTTCATTTTTTCTGTGAATTTATGGTGGTTTTTGGTTAGCTATGAACCATCACAAACCACTCATTTTCTGGTTCATGACCAATGATAGTGGTGACTGCATGAGTTAATGTGTTATTACTAATAGCTCTACTAAGATCTTGCAAACCTGCAGCTCTGCATGTTATGTTTTTTTCTCTTTTTCCTGCTGTCTGCTGTCTTCGCAATATTGTCTCATTCAATAAGTTATTCTCAGACTTTCCAGTCTACCAGCAGTGATGCACTTGACTGATGTTATTCTGTAGATAACAGAGTGGATGATACAAGTGTCATGGTCATACTTCTGCGAGTTCATTCTAAAAATAAGGGCAGCCTAAATGGAAAAATGTAACTTTGAAATTGGGCTTTAGATCAAAACCAAGTCTGAGTTTGCTCTGTTCCATATATGGGGGCATTTGGGAAAAGTTTTTGATTCATAATTTTAAAAAGAGTAATACCAGAGCTTTGGTGCCTATATCATGTCTTAGTTTCAACCATTTCATTCATCTTGTCTGGTAATTAAGAAAAACTATCCCAAAGTGTTAATGTGCCATCAATGTCCCACATTCATAAACTAGTGGTATGCTGATGATATTGTTGCACTTCAGTGTCTGAGGAAGTGGGCTTTGATTCATGAAAACTCACACTGAGATAAACATTTGGTTTTAAATGGCTAATACAATCCTCCTCCTCCTCCTCCTCCTCCTCCTCCTCCTCCTCTTCTTCTTCTTCTTCTTCTTCTTCTTCTTCTTCTTCCCACATGCAGAGACTGACTGACACAGCTTCTTCCTTGGACACCATACAAGTCTGTATTCTCTGTTCTTTTCATTATGCATTTATTCTTTTTTGCAACGAGTAAGTATCCAGCTGAGTACAATTAAGCTAAAGTGGCCACTTCTACCACTTCATTCCACTTATTATGTGGTAAATAAAGAAGACAGAATCCACGCTGTTAAAACACATTGTTAGTTTGTAATGAAGATGCAATCCTATTCACAACTGTCTGGAAGGAACATGGAATGGCCTTTTTGCTATCTACCTTTGGGTGCTGCTAGGAATCATTCTCCTGTTGAGCCAATGAAATAGGAAAGTGTTGGCCCAGAGTTTTAAACAGAACTGCTGAGCAGAATTTCTAGATAATTCTTATTAAACTAAGAGTTTATTTTTAAAAATATGTTTCTTCTGCAGGATTATTGGATAAAATCAACCATTTACTTCAATTCCTGATTTTCAGGTCTTGGTTTTGTTTATAAAACCCTCCATTTGGGACCGGACAAACTGACAGAGCGTAAGCAGTGATCCATGAAAAATCCATTTATCTCCCAGATGATAAACTGGCAGCCCCCACCCATGAACAATGATGCATCCCCACTGGTTCCTGTAAAAACTCATTTATTTCGAGAGGCCTTTGAGAGTCCCTGAAATTTCTTTTTTTTTTTTTCTGTTAGGTCCCGCCATCTTTAATACATCAAGCAACATGTTAGGTGCTTTATGACATACATACCGGTTTTTGGATGCACCGGGTTTTTAATTGTTTTAGTTAGTCTGTTGTATATTTGACAATTATTGCTTGTGTTCTTTGGCGCTTGTGTGTGTGTAGAGTTTCGTGAAAGATAAGCGGGGTATAAATGCAATAATAAATAAATAAATAAATAAATAAATAAAATCAACCTTTACTTCAATTCCTGATTTTCAGTGGTGATCACTTTTAGGGCACAAACTAGTCAGCTAAGCATGAAAAATCCATTTATCTCAATGATAAACTGAGCATGAACAATGATGCATCTCCACTGGTTCCCACCATTTGTTCCTGCATGAGAGTCCCCTCTGACCTATATACATACATACATACATACATACATACATACGTGTGTGTGTGTGTGTGTGTGTGTGTGTGTGTGTGTGTGTGTGTGTGTGTGTGTGTGTGTGTGTGTGTGTGTGTGTGTGTGTGTGTGTGTGTGTGTATGCATAGGTATATTCATTTATATGCCAGAGGAGACTCTCACAACATGGAAGTTGCTCTTCCTTAGATACACATACAATGCATATTCAGATCTACAGAACATGAATCATTGCTGAAATGTGACTAAGACCAATCTTTGTTACACTACCCAAAAAGGAAAATATCATGCTTTGCAGTGACTAACAGGACAGTAAGCTTAATAAGCCTTTTGTTTAAGTGTTTCTTTAAATAATATAAAATTTATAACACTTGTAAAGGAGGAGGAGGAGCAGACTTGGAATATGATTAATAGGATTTGGCTAGGCAATGACTATTCTGTTTAAATGTAGTTGGCGAAAAGTGCTGTGACATGAACATAGATATGCACACTTGCTTTGTTGACTTTGAGAAGACCTTTGTTGAACATGCTGAAATGATGGAGTTAACGGTAAACAAATGACTTGATTCAAAATATATTCATGTACTTGGCATCCTATACTGGGAAGAAAAAGTTACAGTAGAAAATGAAGATCAGAAGATACAAAGCATAGAAATAAGAACAAGAAAAAATTGTACTTTTATCACTTCTCTTCAATTTGTACCCCAATGTTTGCTGAGAAACAATTGTTGTTTCAAAATGATGGTATCATTTTCAGCCAAGAGGTTGTCAGCAACATCCAATATGAGCAATGCTACAGTATTACTAACTGACATAATATATGACCTTGGGTCAAATACCACAGTCAGTAAAGCAAGTAATGAACAGGGAACAAAACTCAATGTTAGATAAACAGAAAACACAGCTGGGAAAGCAGGATAGAAGTATGGAATGTACCTGTGGAATTTGTGATGGTCCTTCCAGCCATGAGGATGGGAACCTTATTTTGGCAAGACAGTTGCATCTCTATCTGTATTTCTCTGGTGGATTGGGACAGCAATGAGGCAGAGGCAGAAGATGCCCTCAAAGCCACAGATATAGCACTGAAGCTCTGGTCTAAGGAAGAATGGAAAAGTGTGGAAGGGGAACACTAGGCTGACATTGCCTGGGATGGTGCAAAGCTCAGGAGGTGTTTCTTCTCCCTACTTGAAGGAGAGCTGGGAAGTGGTCTGTCAAGATGACTCAGAAATGAATAATTGGATAGACCTCTTGGTGCCACCAGTGGAGGGTGCATGAATATGCTGGGACTGGAGGACCAGAGGTAAAAGCATATGTGACAGAAAAATTGCCAGGCTCAGCCAGAGGCTCCTGGTATCCCTCAGCCCAATCCAAGAGAAGGCCCTTTCAGTCACCTGTGGGTGTTGGAAATTGTTGTTCCAAGGTCTTTGAAATTGGGTTGAATGAAGAACATGAGCATGCCTGTGCAATAGCAGTCAGAATAAAGACAATCAAGAGTAGTGTCCTTAAGATGAAGACTGTGATATGCAACAAACAATTAAAACGGGCATTCACAATGTGCATTGAATAGTGTCACATGTTCTCCATTATACTGTGTGGCATGGAATTGAAGATTTTAACACAGGCTCCTACAAAAATGGACAGATGCATTTGAAATGTTCAAGTACTGCGGAAGGCTAAGGGTGGCTTGAACTTAAAGACTGACCATGGAAGGCATAATAAGCATAATAAGAGGAATTAACAAAGACCAAAATATTATAATCCTCATAAAATGCTAAAAGATATAGTACTTAGGCCGCTTAATGAGAAATGAAAAATGCAGATTGTCACAGCTGATTAACCAGAATGAAATAAATGAGATAAGAAGAGCAGAAAGGGAAATAACCTACTGGATTTGGCAAGGCAGTGAGTGTTCTGTTTACAAGTAGTTTGGGACTACTCCTTGGGGACTACTTTGGATGTAACGCAAGCTCATGGTTTAGAGCTGCTACTGCCAAAGGCAGTTTAGTTGTGATAATGTCCAAGTTTTGGTAAGAGGAGGAGGAGGTTATTGAAGAAGGGTCACAGAGAAATGGTAACAAACTTCCAAAAGTACTGATTATGTAAACATCCTGGAAGCAGGCAAAGTAATTAGGAAATGCAAAATGTTATGCCGTGTTCCTAAGCCAGGAGTCTACGTATTTTACTCTATGGGTCTTAGAAATGAATTGCAGCCCTCAAGAGCTCACATTGCAATACATCTCAAAGGTGCTTCAAATCTCTGTTTTTCATTTTGTTTTTTGTTATGTGCACTGACACAGACTAACATAGTGACTTCTTTGACAATTGTTTGACATAGCCAGTGGTAGGAACATGGGTATTGAAAAAGACTGATAAAATGAATGGCTGAATAGCTCAGGGGAGTTCAATTCCTCCCTAGACCTCCTTGAGAGGGACAGGTCTTATGGGTTAAACACACGACCCCCATCCAGCTCTGCAGTTCTGTAATGATGATGGTGTCCATCAGCCATGTAGACTTAAATATTCTGGGAGATTTCAGTTTAAAAATGTTAACTTTTCCCCATCTATGGACAGATAGTCCCTAGACAGATCATCTACTCAATGGACAATCTACTCTACCTATGGACAGACAGTCTACTCAATAGGTTGCATCCTTGCAATTATTTCTTAAATTGCACCCTCAGTCCCTTAAATGCAGATGTGGATTCACTTAGGATGGTTGTGCAGGCATTGGTGATCTCGAGGAGAGACTACTGCAACGCCCTCTACATGGGGCTTCCCTTGACCCTTATTGGTGTCTGCAGCAGGTGCAGAATGTGGTGGTCAGGCTGATGGTTGGTGTGGGAAGGTATGACCGCATCACACCCATCCTGGCTCTCCTGCATTGGCTGCCCGTTGCATACTGAATAAAGTTCAACGTAATGGTTTTGGTTTACAAAACCCTCCATGGCCTGGGACTTGTCTATCTGGTGGAGCAGATCTCCCAGAGGGCAACTTCATCCAGATTGACCAGAGCTTCACTTTCCTTCTCTCTTCAGGTGGCCACACCTAGAGAGACCTGAAGGGTCTCTACCTGGAATTGGGCATTCTCGGTGGCTGCCCTGACACACTGGAATAAACCGCCGATGGAGATCAGGCTGTTGGATTTGCTGCAAGCATTTAAAAGGGCATTGAAGACCCCGGTCTTTAGGGAATGTTTGGGGTAATCTTTGAGCATCCAGTGGCCTGTTATTAGTTTGTATGACTGCTGGCTCCTGATCTGTCTTGCTGGAGTTTGTTTGTGTAGTTTGGCTGTTTATGTGTTATGCATATTTTTATTTTTTTAGTTTGTTATTTTCTATATTATCATGACCATTTTGTTTTTATTATTGTATTTGATCCACTATGTATGGTGTTTGTATGTTTGAGCAAGTTGTCTTTGCAACATGTTGTACACCGCCCAGAGACCCTTCGGGAAAATTGGGCAGTTAGCAAATACAAAAATAAATAAATAAAATAAAATAAAGAAGTGCTTTACTCAAATTAACAAGCAGTGTGCTTGGTCACAAACTGAATGACATTTACCTTTGCATGACTGTAGCAATAAGAGCAAAAGTACAGTATGTTTTAGGCACGTATGAGTCAATATATCCACACCCCAAGGTTCAAAGAGTATGTGTGCCAATGGAGTGCTGTTGCCTGAGCATTGCCAAAGCATCTAGCAGTAATTTCTCCAGCCAAAATAAAGCTCCAGTTTGCGAAACCACCCACCACCACCACCCTGTCAGTGTTTCTAGCCAGTCAGAGTTTCCGCTGTGTGACAGTCAGGACCTTGGTCAGCTACTGATCCCACCCTGTGCCTCTCTCACTTGGGTGGAGGCACTGCATGCAGATGGCAGCAGGATCAATATTAGCTTGGAAGGTTTTCCTTTGAGAAACCCTAGCAGTGCATCCGAGCCCATAGGAATGACTAATTAAGGGTTTGGGGAAAAGACAGATGCCAAAACAGTGATGGAGTGAGTCAAATTTGTTTTCACTGCTCTTTGCTGAACATTTTGGTTTAGCCTTTGGGTGCAGCCAGTCTATTATAAACAATTTGCACACACACTGGCCAGAATTCAGAGTGAATTAAGGCTGATCAAAGCTGATGTGAAGCCTGAGCCTCCTAGCACAGAGGATAAAAGCAGAAAAGGCTCAATTCGGAGGAGGCAGTGTCATCGGAATTCCCTGTTTCCTGTCAACGGCTTGTATTACAACATGTAATTTTCATGATAGCTTTTGATTTGTAAATTCTCTTCCTTTAGGGATTTATTTTAATGACACCCTCCATGAAATACTTCCTGGAATGTTCTGAGTATATATTTAAGATCCAATTCTGTAAAATCTGCTCTTAATTTCTTAGGTGCACAATTCCACATGTTCTTGCTAATAATTCAAATTTGTATAATAATGCAGCCCTTTCCCCTATCCTCATAATTGATTATACATTATTGTCTAGAGTCCACTGTGTATTCAGGATTATAGCCATTCTTCTAGGGATTTCCTGCATGCAGACCTCTATAAACCAATCCAGAATTTACAAGCCAATAAATAGGAAAACCTTGATAGAAGCAAAGATCCTTTCATGCTCTAACATGCTCTTCTAAAAGCTCTAACATGCTTTTTATGACACTCAATGAGATGCTTTGGAAAACACAAAGCCAAGCACCAAGGCAACAGTGCTCCTATGCTGTATGTGTCAACCCCTGAGATATACAGAGTCGTGCTTTCTGACAATGGGGAGGCTTTTTAGCTGAAGATCACTAAAAATGTCCATTTTTCTTTGGGGAAAATTCACATTTTATCATGTTTGGCAGAAAACCCACTGCAGTGGGCAAATTTAATAACTACAGCTAGTACTAGAATAGACAAGGCCAATATTTGTCACACTGATCAGGAGTGATTTGTTGCAAGCCTTTTTGGATGTAGCTTGAATGGAGGTGCTGGTGAAGTCCTGGATCAGCGCTTTTAAAAACTCCACCAACAAAGGCTGGGTGGGGGTGGCGGCAAAGGGCTATGAACTGAAATGGAAGTATTAAGTGGTACCATCCATTTTTAAAAGGTAGTGAGCCTTAAATAGAGGGCTCAGTGTACTTCTCTTTGGACACCCATTTCAGGTGTGAGGAAAAATCACTTCCAATGTTCCTTCCTTCCTTATTTCCTTCAAACACTTTTAGTGTTCAAATTATTTGCCCATTAAAGCTTAATAGATCATGGGTTCCTTTGGGGAGAAAGGTGGCAGAGAAATAAAGTTGTTTGTTTATTATTATTATTATTATTATTATTATTATTATTATTATTATTATTATTATTATTATTATTATTATTATTATTATTATTATTATTATATCCCCTAATATTCTTTATTACTATTTTGATTCTCAGTGCTTATAGCCAGAAATAATATGGAGAGAGAGGAACTGAAACTCATTATAAAATGTTTGGCAAATGGAAACAGTACATATCAAAATATTGCAGTATACAAATATGTAGCGTATCATTTTTCCTCTGAAAATTTCACTTGGGCTACAGAATATCAGAGCTTGGGATTTTTACTGCTGGTCATTAAAATGCAAAAGTTAGCAATGCCAATCAATACTAGGCATTCATACTCTGTAGCATCCTGGCAACACAGATTGTGTCTTATAATTAAGGCCTAATATGTTTATATTGAGGATACTCTCTGCAGATGACCTCTCACTAGAAATATCCCATGAGATCCTCAATGTTGACAATAAAAAGACCTGATAGAATTGGCCTGCTACTTTGAGGATCAGTTAATAAAATAAAATAAAAAAGCTATTCCCTTACCAGCTCTATCATGTTCTTTTTCTCTGTGGCTTCTTTTGTTTACCTTTTCAACCTCGTTTAAGAGTGGATCACAAATTCACCCTTTATGAAGAATTCTTAGTAACGCATAAACAAGGATGTCAGAGAGATGCCTAGTACAGTGGAACCTTGACTTACATACTGCTTGACTTGCATCATATTTGACTTGCAGCAAGAAGGGGCCTGTTTGACTTGAGTCGCAGGCTTTGACTTACATCTCGGAGCCCCGGCGCAAGGCACCGGAATTGGGCGGCAGCCACAACCCAGCATCGCGGCTGCCGCCTCCAAACTGCTCCTGCCTTCTTCCCCTCCTCCGGCAGTGGCGGCTTCGGCGAGGCCAGCTCAGAGCACCTGGAGCTGGTCCCCGGCCTCACCGAAGCTGCCGCTGCTGCTGGAGGAGAAGAAGGGCCAAGAGCTCAGGGCTGGCCTCGCTGGCTAGACAGTCAGCTCAGTCTTGTAAAAAATCTGGCTGCAGAAGTCTGGTCCACAATGGAAGCATTTTAGTTGGGGAGCTGTACAGTTGTGGGACTCTAATGGTAAGCATAGAGTTGTTCAGAACTTGGAGCGTCAGGTTAAAAATCAGTAAAACTTAAATGTTAGACATTGTTTCTATGATCATTAAAAAGTGGAGGCATATAATTTGTGGACTATAATTCCACTGCCTCCTCCTCTCTTTGAAGAGACATTTCATTTACATCCCCAGAAGGAATCTCCTATCCCAGTCAAATTTGTGTTAAATTGCTGTTTTCGGGGGTCTTTTTCATCATCTGGAACGGATTAATCCGCTTTCCCATTACTTTCTATGGGAAACGTTCATTTGACTTAAGTCATGTTTGACTTAAGTCTAGACTACTGGAACGGAATAATGATGTAAGTCAAGGTTCCACTGTACAGAGTAATGTGAAGCCCCTGTGAGAAAATGCCGAAATAAACACAGCAACATATGTAAGACTGTGGCTGGCCATTATGCACAATCCCCACTGTGCTGATGTCTTAATTGAAGTGCCTCTTTAAGATATTTTCATAAGTCTGAGAAGCTGCAATCCTAAACTTAGAGTCGGGCTCCTGAAATTGCACTGAAGAAGATTATTAACTGACTATATGCATCCCTTCAAAGGCACATGACAGATGGATATGGATGTACTGTACATAATCACAGAACCATAAAACTGCAGGATCATACAATTAGAAGAGGCCTAGAAGGCACATCAAGTCCAACTCTTAGGAAGCCAAATAAAAGTAAATCTGGCAAGATGGCTGTCTCATTTTCTCTTGAATGCCTCCAGTGTTGGAGTGTTTGTTCCAATACTGTGACCCTCCCTTCAAGTAATGTTGCTCAGCTGGCAACTTGATAGCACAAACCACATTTTATGTATATAAGAATATACAGTATATCCATCCATGTTTCAGAAGCTTCTCAAGTTGACTTGCATTTAGAGTTAATATCTCAAAAATATGTAAAGTTGTCCAATATCTGTGAGCGTTCACCTGAAAAGGAACACAGATTACCAGTCAGACTGGTAAATATGAAATAATCTACTCCAGCAGACTTTCTCTTCTTCACAGACTTTATTTGTTTGTTTGTTTTGTTTTGTTTGTTTGATTGATTTTATACTGCCCATCTGGGTGGTTTACAACACTAAGAAAGAATACGATTTAAAAACAATAAACTTGGTGTAAATTAAATCACTTGTCCTGAAAGAATTAAGAATAAACCTAATTAAGTAAATTAATTAAGTAAACATAATTAGCATAGTTCAAAAGTACCATTGCCAAGACCACATTCCCATTTTGAAACCACATGTTGGCAGAGGGTTGTGTCTGGAAAAAATGACCCCATTTTAATGGGATGCAAGGGGAAAATGTGCATTTCACATGTGCACAAAAGATTACTTAAATGTGCTTCAGTTAATAAGGGAATTGTGTGAGCAACTGATACAATTCAGAATATGTGCAAAAGCACACACATCTTTTTTTTTAAGGTAGGAAGAATAGATTATGTCCCACTTTTGTTTAAAAAAATACAGCTAGGCACAGAGTGGACCTGGTGACAGGAAACAGTGGACTTTGTTGATGTGCAGAGCCCTAGCCAAAAAAATCCTAGTAGTGTGGTTTTGACTGTACCCTAACTAAGCATTGACAGACAGTGCTAAAACTACTATATTGTTCTGTGTAATTAAGAAAGGAAGCTAGCCCATATATACAACCCAACATGACAATTCAATTTAAACAACAGGGGAGAAATTATTAACAAATCTAAATAAATCTCAGATGTATCTAGTATTTATCATATGTTTGGGGATGAAATTATTTCCTAGAGATCCATAAAAGTTAAAGCTGTTATATGCTGCCAACCATACTCAAATAAGCAATGCTTACGTATATCTTCCTACCATCAAGACGCAAACCCTCAACAGGATGCCGTGCCTTCTAGGCATTATGAAGTCATTTTATTCCAGAGGGTGCTAGGATCCACACCGCAAACGGCCATCCTTTGAGCAGGAAGCAGAGAGCCATGAGCATGCAGTTACAGAAAAATCTTCCTACTATTACTAGTAGTATTAGTCATGGCCTTAATTCTCCATTTGAAAAACATGAACATTGCCGCTTTCGCTTTGAAACTCTAAGGGCGTTTATACACGACCCCTAAGCTCCGCCGCAAATGGCTGCAAGGTCCAGACCTTAAAAATGTTTACCCACCAGCTCCGGACTTTGCAGACAATTAAGTGCGACCCCGCCCACTTTAGCGCAACCAAACAGCAGTTTTCTTGTACCTGCTTTTTGGATGTGACAAATATTTGATCCGGTGTAAGGATAGTGAGTGCGGGGCTCTCCTGGCTTCTGTTTGTTTTTTTTTGCGCCCTGCCCCTTTAAGAGATCTGAATGCTGCCGGGAACAAAACGGAGGTAAACCGGCAATCTTTTCTTTCCTTTTTCTCCCTCCCTCAGGCAGCCAGCAACCAGGAAGTGCAGAGGGGGGTGGGGACAGAGGAAGAGCGAGGAACCCCTAAGATCTCTGGTCCAAATTTAAGTGGCCAGCGGATCTTAGGGGTCGTGTAAAAAGGCCCTAACTTAGCACAGCACGGTCAGTCCAGACAGGCAGCTGGCACTGTTTTCATTTTAACCCCAAATTCCCAGAAATTAGGAATTCCAGTTGGAAATGTTAAGGGGTCCTGATCCATTTCTGGAACATGACACTGGGTCAGAGCCTGGCGGCTGGTTTTCCTTCAAAGCCAGTGAGGCAGTCAATTCATGCTTCGGGAAAGGAAAGGCGTATTTAAAAAAAGAACAGCTCTTTTGAAAAGAGACAAATAAAATCTTCATAGACATGCAGTCCTGAGAGTTTCCAAATTGTCAGTTTTGGACTGTAAAAAAATAAGTAATTGGAAAATTGGAAGTATATTTTGCACAGTCAGTATGAACAGAGGGAGAGAGAGAGAGAGACAGACACACACACACACACACACACACACACACACACAGAGAGAGAGAGAGAGAGAGAGAGAAACATCTACAGTGGTACCTTGTAGAAAGGAATTAATTCATTCCAAATGAAATTATGTTAAGCAAATTTTCCTTTATACAAATTTCCCAGAGGAATGCATTGAAAACAGAGTGATCCGTTCAGATTTGCCCCATAGGCGATTATGTTAAGCAAATTTCCCCTATCTCCAGAATTTTTTATGTTGTACAGATTTTATGTTATACAAACCGTTTGTTATACAAGGGTCCACTGTAGTTTTGGTGCTGATCCATTTTATAACTGCCTTGGAAGTTTTAAAACATCTTCAGAAGTGCCCTGCAAATAGAAGACACTGAAGTATGGCTGAGACACTTTCCCTCTCCAAGGTCTTTTTGACTAGGAGTGACAATAGCTATCCCCAACTAGACACAGAATCAAAATTTCTCCCAGTGCAATTGCCAAGATCAAAGGGCATGTATCATGGCAGCCTTCGAGGCATCTCTCCTTACACAGGGGCACTCAGCCCTTCTGCTGCCCTTTGGGGCAAATTAAGCACCTTAGGATAAACATTGAATAAAATCATGACGGGACAAAGGGTTCAATTTCACAGGAGCTGAATTGGATGGATTGCAGATGAGGAAATAAGGCGCCTGGGAAAATGTAAAGCATTTGCAGTTTGATGGGAGCATTGTGATAATAATAAAACAATGGCAATTATCACATCCAGAAGCCCAGTGATCTGCTTATGTTCTTATTCTGCTGAGTGACAATGCTTTCAGGCCTCAAGGGCTATTAAGTTAGACTGTCCCATTAAAAACATGTTGAAATATTTTCCCCTCACCTATTAAAATATATTGGAGGTCTATTCTTTTTTTTTTTAAACCACCCTCCTCTTCTTTTCAAAGAAAAGGGCTTTGGGTAATAGAAGCAGGAATTCTTAAATTAAACTAAAAGCCAGTTTTACTTATCTAAAAATTTTGTTCACATGAATGAACATCCCATTTTTTCCTTCTTATTAATGGAAAACAGTATTTTGTGTATACAGTATTTTTCTGTTGAATGCACCATCTGACACTCATCAAAGTGACCTCCGAAAATTTGCTAAACCTTGTGCACAAGAAAGTGGGAAGGAGGACTGAATCTTCAGAGAGGAGAGATATTCTCCAACAAGTTGGGTGTTTGTAAAATAAATCTAATGCATTTCAACTTACATAATGTATATTGGTTGTTGAAGGAAGCAAAGTGTTACAAAAAGCAAATTGGAAGAAACCCTCCACCAATGGGAACTGCTTGCATCTCTATCTTCTGATAGCTTCATTCCATGAGAGGTTTGTCAGTCTTTTCCCTGACACTATTGGTGAGATACCAATTACCTCCAGAGATGGTGGGTTCTCCAATGCTGGAGGCATTCAGAAGAAATCTGGACAACCACCTGACAGAATATCCTTTGATTTGCATTCCTGCCTTTCCAACTTCATGATTCTAATGACTCTATACTCCATGGATTCCTCCAGATCCTCTGTCACACACTGTCCAAGTACATCTTATTCCAAGATGCTGGAGCTATCTGGGTAGCACTGGAATCAGGGAGACCCATAGGTGTCACGTTTTACCTGGTGCTGGCTAGGACTGGAGGTGCAATGTGCATGCGCACTAAAGCAAAGACCCAAACATCCACGCGCACATGCCTCCTTCCACTCCCACTGCCAGCATCCAGCCGGGACCACCGCTTGGCCACTGTTTGGGTCCGACTCCCTCCCACCCCAGCTCCCACACATTGGCCAACCAGCCTACCTGCCTCTGTCCAGAGATGTGCCATGAGCAAGCGAACAGAGTGAGACTGACTGGCAGGAGGAGCAGTCCGCTCAGCCTGAGTGGGAGAAGCTGGAGGCTGGGCCTCCTCTATCCATCCCCTGCCCCCAGCATACACATACCTCAGCGCAGATGGGGCTTTCAGATTCCGGCCAGGACTGCTAGCCCACTGCTCCGCCTCCGTGACATATGCTGCTGCTGGGATGGTGGGGCGGAGACTCCCCTGCCCACAACATCCCTCCCCCCTGGTGTAGGCTGCACCCTCGTGCCTGGCCAAACAGACCTGGGGGAGGTGCTTCCTGGAGCAACAGCAAGTTTGCCTTGTGTCGCTGCCACCACCCAGGATATTTCTGATAAAATAAATGCTCCGGGATGATGGCAGGACAAAGGCTGAAAAACCGGTATTGAAATGCCTGAAACGGGAAGTCTGAAGAACCACTGGTTTTCAGACTTCACATTTCTCTCTCATTCATTCTCCTCTCTCTCTAACTTTTTCCCTTTCTAATCTGAAGTGCAGTCATCCTGGTTCAAGTCTGAGTTAGGCATCATGCAGTACCTCAGTGAAATGGGACAGCCCTCTTATATCTCTGTTATTTGGATTTTTTACAAATCTATCTCAGGCCACCCCACAGCTGTTTTTGAATTTTTCATATTTTTATCTCAGCAGTTGCAAAATACATGATGATGCTAGTGGCATATTATGGGACCAGCCGTAGTGATACAGTTTGTTCCATTAGGAGCAATGAAATGATATTTATAGGTCAGCTTTATAGGGTTGCAGCAATAATGGTTGTGGAATTCTGAAGCAATCTGAGTATTCTAATATGTTACATCAGATCTATATATTACAATTTTTTTATTTCCCAATGAGCTTGATTCTAAGTCACCTCTAACTGCTCCCATACAAGAGAACAATAAACACACCTCCAAATTTCTTCTGGGAATGCAAAATTTGTTTTATTCTGTTGGGCTGCTGGTGACATGTTCAAGAATTTTATTTTAACTGATTTTTGATGAGAATTTACCAAAATTCACATTTGCCCCAAATCCTGGGCTTTGAATATTTCATTCTTGAAAATCTGAATTTAAATCTCTGTCTATGCAGTCGTATTAGTGTTGACTCAGATTCCACCTTTTATTCTTTATAGACTCCTTATCTTTAATATATACATGGCAAGCACGTACAACATGTTTTCCCAGGTTGTCAATACCTGTATCTATTAAATTTACCTATTTGTAAATAGGCCAAACACACACACACATTAAGGATGGGAATAATGTGAGGGTTTGTAAAAACTGAATGCAAGAGAAAGTGAAGCCATAACATGGCCTTGTCCCCAGGCACATATTCAGCCCCAGCTCATTGTTTAGCAGAAGAGGGAAAGACAGATTGCCAATATTTATTGAAGAGACCTTTTGCCTCCCTAGGGATGAAAATCATAGCAAGTCTTGATTTAATAACTGCTAAAAAGCCAATCATGCAAGGGCTTCTGTTAGCTTCATTTTGATATATGCAGCCAAAGTCCAGTGGAAAAAAAGAAAAGAAACAGCAAATTCCAATCCCCTATCAATAGAATGAGATAAGATTTTTCCCCCTGCAAGTTTTAGAATGTACCTAAGCCAAGCCCTTTTAAGTATTTTAACACCCTTTGGACACACGGTTTCTACAAATAATCAGTAAAAGGGGGAGCAAAGAGAAAATGAGCATAGAACTTCATCATAACAGTATATTCGTAATGTAGTAAAATGGTATCACAGAGGAACTTATGCAACTGAGATCAATTCATGTTCTATTGATTAAAAAGTTTGGGTCAGGGGCCAGTCCAAGAAGGGTTGTTATCCAAACCAGAATAAATAGATCATGTAACAATAGGTACAGTGCCAAAATCCAGCCAAGTTATTTTTGTGCCTGAGATGGTGTGAGTGGATAGAAAACCATACAAGCACCTCTTCTGCTACCTCCTAGCACAGGTTTAAGAATGAGATATTCAGTAGCTAAGAACTTCTTACACTTTCCCAAAAACTAACAGATACCTGGGTTTGGACGTAAAATGGAAAGAGTAGGTTTTAACCAGGGATAAAGATTTGAGTCATGGGACTCGCTGTCAAGTCGGAATTAAGTTAGATTGGACTTGGATTTGACTGGTTTTTCCACCAGTGACTCAGAACCCATCTCCCCTTTTTTCTGGGGGAAATACACTTATTTTAAATAGGGACTTGGGACTAAAGACTCAAACTTAGACTGAGGACTCAGACCCAAAGATTTGTTAACATCCCTGCCCTGAACCAAGTGAAAGTATGCTACTTCCCCAAACACTGCTTTGCACTGACTGGATGACTGATTACTTTTGCAATTACAGGTAGTTGTTTCCCCCCCCCTTTCTTTCTACCTCACCCTTGAATATATTTTCGAGTTTGACTCCAGGGGCATATCCAAAACCTATGCATGTGTGTATAAAAATAAGTAATACTGGATTTCCAGCAAATAAGACTACCAAATAAAAACTAGAATATGCCATCCTAAAGTGGCCTGGTGCTGATGTGAAGAATCTGGTTTGGTTAAGAGTTTTGAGTAAAATTAGCTCCCTATTCCCAGTGATCTTTGCTGACAGGATAACTGTTATGTTGGAAATATAAGAGATAGGAGATGACTTTTTACCATATGTGGTGAACATGTAAAGAAGTAAGAACATAATGAAGAAGGATACATGAATAGCTACAATTTTTTTGTGATGTAACATATCATTTAAGCCAGATGTTTTTATAATAGTGACTATGATGCCAAAGATAGTAGATAAGAAAATAAGACAAGTAGAGGGTCATATAATAACTGCAGCTAGAATCTTGTATGCTATGTAGTGGAAGAAGACAGAGATACCAAAACAAGAAGCATTGATGGGAAAATGTCTAGAAGTTGCGGAAATGGACATATTGTCAAAAATAAATTAAAGGATCAATCAAAGAAGAAAGCAGGAGAAAGCTGGGACCTCATCTACAGAGAAACCTTAAATAAGTTATGAAAGAGAATTTGGGGGGAGGAGACTGATAGAAATAGATGGTGATGGCAATGATTAAGAGCAATAATCAATTGAATAGCCCTAATGTAGTATATAGGCAATACATTTAAGTAGAGATGTAAAAAAGAAAGTGATTGTACTCTTCTCCCCTCCACCCCGTTCCTGCCTTCTTCCCCCTCCCATTCCCCCATTCCTTTCCCCTTCCCTTCAATTAATTTATAAATAAAAGATATTTTAAACTGTTCTGGACTGACTCTAAATGTCACAAGGGGTATTTCATGAATGGGCCAAAATACTCTCAGGTCCTTTCGAAGATCACAGCTAGCAGGTAATTGTCGTGAAAACCAGCGTTCCCAGATATTCTGAGGTTGCCTGGCATGAAGCACATATTTAAGTTGTCCCAAAGTATCAAAGATTTTTTTTTGGGGGGGGGACTTTCCTAACCCAAATAAATTACTCATAGTAGTAAAGTCTTATGGGTGTTTCCCCTTACAACTCCGAATTTTCTTGCACTGCCAGAATCAATCATATTAATTCCTCACAGTGTCTCAAATAGTTGAACAGAAAAAACAACAACACACATTTGAGTTTCTACTGGCTCCGTCTACTCAGAAGATATGCTATAAGAGAGTTCTACCTTCCTGTCATATTCTGGTTCAAGCTCTGCCATCAGTTGGAGCCCTGCCGTTCCTGCTCTTCTTCTGTTACACCAATAGTGCCGTAATGGATGTCTTTACAGCATTGCCAGGAAAAGAACAGATGAGCAAATGACCTCTTAGCTCTTCATCTCTCCAGTGCACCGGAGGCAAGATGGATCATAAGTGGATCCAAATACCCAGCGTCCTCAAAGGAAGCAGTGGTTTCTTCACCATTCACATTGGTTTCAGTTGTACAAGCTGAAAATTTGTCACAGATGTAGCACTTGCTTCTGCAGTTATTTTGGATGCCTGGCTCTCCGCCCCATAGGTTTGACAGTTTGTGAACATGGCAAGTGGCTTTAGCATCTAGGCCACCATGGTTTGGGTGCAATTTAATATGAATCAGATGCACTCCAGTAGAAACTAAAAAGATAACCAACATCTTGTGTATGCCTTTCCCATTGTCCCTCGATAAGGCACTCTACTGCCATGACAAAATGTGAAGAGCATAAATAACATATTGTTGACTTAGCATGTTGAGTAACTGCAGACATCGTGATTTTGTCTTTGTTTTAAATAAGCCTCTGCTCTACATTTTGTTTTCTAATTCTGGAAGTTTCCTGTCGTGGTTCATCAATCGAGCATCCCTAAATTCCGAGCATGTATCAAATATTTCTGGCTACTTTTATGCATGCAAAGATTTCCATAGCAGTCAGCCTGATAGCCATTTGTGCATTGCCCAGCATAGCTCAGGCGCATGTGTTTGACCTCAGTTCATCAAAATTTTGAAAGGTTGCTTAGGCAGTAACAACTGCTTTTATTTGCCACAATCAACTTTTTTCCTGTCTGTGGCATCCCAAAAATGTTATTTAGCCCACAGTGTTATATTTGAAATCCAGTCCTAATAAAAATTATCTGTCAGTAGTCACTTGCTGGGATTTTGAGAAATGAGGCCATTTCCCAAACTATAATAGACATTCAACGTTAAAATACACATTTTTTAAGCAGAAAAGTTTAAGGCGGAAATAATTACCCATTGAAGAAAGAAATAACTACCCAAACTATGCCTTTAAGCATAAAGAAAACCCAGATGAGCTGGATCACAGGTCTGTCTGGTCCAGCATTGTTTTTTCCATGGCAGCAAACCAGGTCCCACTGAGATCCACCCCCCCCCCAAGCAGGGCAGGAGTGCAGTAGCCCTCTCCTATTGGTTTTCCTGTTGATGTTCCCCAGCAGTTGGTATTCTGACCATGGCTCACTTAAGTGTACACTAGTTGGTAAGACCCCAGATTCATGCACAGATTTATTTATTTATTTATTTATTTATTTATTTATTTATTTATTTAATTTATTTAAAATAGTTCTATCTAGGTCACCTACCTTTCCCCCAGAAGGATCTAAGATGGCTTGGGTCCTTCCAGGGGAAGAAGAACAAGATAAAAATACAACACGCAATTACAAAAAATTAATATTATAATAACAGTAGAGACCTTTGGGTACTGGGTGGGATATAAAATGTATAAATAAATAAATAAATAAATAAATAAATAAATAAATAAATAAATAAATAAATAAATAAATAAATCTCTTTTATTTTTTCACTGGATATGGTCAACTAACTCAGTCTCTTTCCCTTGCAAAAGCACATTAGACTTATACATTCATTCTTAGAAGAAAAAAAATTAGAAGAAGGACAATAATGCTAGGTAAGACAATAATGCTAGAAAAAGCAGAAGGCAGCATGAAAGGATGAAGACCAAATATGAGATAGATTGACTTAATAATAGGTGAGATAGGTGACTTTGACAGCCCAAGCACATAATGATAACATTTAGGATAGTGGCATTCAGCATGCTTTTCTTTGTAAGCTTTTTTTGCAAATGGAAGATTGTGAGTTCCATTCTGTGTGGAAATGTGTATGCATCTACCATATGTAGTTTTTGTAAAATATGTGTTCATTTTTATGCTTTTCCTCATTCATGTCTTTTTTGTGTGCATTCTTCCCTTTGATGGAAGCATATGCCCATTTTTCTGTTTCATGTTGAAAATCTGTGCATTATGTCATATACACAGAATGTACCGCATGCCTCAAAGACGTGCAGATTCCTGATGCAAGACACTCTTTGTCTCTCAGCAACTCTCAGGAGGTGTAAAATCAGAAATTTCTGAAGGAACATTGAAATCACCAACATCCTTTTCTTTTCATGCCTGGCTGTGAGAGGTGGAATTCTGAATGGCAGCTTCTCCTGACAGCACAGGACTCAAAAGAGTTCACTCATAAATAACCCTAAAGGAGGGAAGGAGAGCCAGAACAAGCAAATAATTGCCTTGACTCATTTTCCAATTTACCTTTCAAAGGTTGCTGTCAGGATAGGCATCTCGCAGCGTTTGGGTACAGTTTGTCCCTCGGTTTCTTTCTATCTTTCCCCAGTTTGAAAGGCATCCCTTTATGGTGCACTTAAGCTTCATGTGCACCCTGAATGAGGCAAGGAAATGATTCTTTAACCCTCTTTAGTCTTTGCTCACTTCAAATGATGGGAGTATCCTTTGCAAAGGATGCAATGAAAGAAAATAAATAAAGTTTTTTTGGAAAGCATTTTCAGTCAGGAACTGTAGAATAGCATGGTAACATTCAACAAGGGAGAACATGTCTCTAGGGTTTTTCCCTGTCAAGCCAATGTAGTTCCATGGACAAGAAAATACCTTATTTTTTCCCATTCTCTGGGGAACCGTATTGACTTGACTATGATAAGTCCGGGACCTTTGCCCTTAGTGATGTTGCCAAGGGCTGAAAGAGGTGCTTAGGGTTCTGGCCATAGGTTTTATCCACTTAATCTGCCTAATCCCTTTTAGCTACCAGATCTCCCTTTTCTGATCTGAGTGCTTAAAGAAACTTTCACCACTCTAATCACTAATGCCATGGTAGCCAGCCATTCAGAATTACTCCATTGAAAGGGTTTCTGCTGCTGCTGTTGTTTTATTTAGTGGAGGCTGAGGGGAATTGAATACTGCCGCTCCATCTGTCCATCTCCTTTGACATCAGGCGTTCGTCGGACCCACTGCCAATTGGGCTGGTCTTCACACACTACTTTTAAGAAAACGTCTTGACACATTAATTCTCATTTTCCATTACGTCTTACTGATACTCTGCATGACTGGCTCCTTTAGCCAAAACATTGAATTTTGGCAGGGAAGGCTTCATTCTGCAATTGTATTAAGAACTGCAGGAGGCTTCTGAAGCTATGAAATAGGTACTTGCCAGTTGCCGGGAGAAACATCTAGATGCGGGGGTGGGGTGGGGAGTAAAAATGTGGTTTGATGTGGAAAATATGGAAATCATTTTGCACTCAGCAAAGTCTGCATAGAAATCTGTCACATTATTACATACTGCTGTGAAATAAATTTCTGCTGGTGCTAGCAAATATGGGAGGCAATAACCAATATATTTCAACAGATTTAATAAGGTTAAAAGTGATGGGCTAATAACCCATCCAATCCATTCCCACTATTATTCAGGGGTTTTACACTGGGGAATTCCCTTGTTTTTCTCTCAGTTTCCTCATGTCTTCTCAAAACTTGGTCATACTGCCTTATCTTGAGAACGGTATTTTTGTTTGGGGTTGTTTGGCAGTGGATACAAACTACAGGTCAGACAGAGCTGTGACCAGCACCTGGAAGGGTGCTTTTAAAGCGTACCAGGAAATTCCCAGTACAAAGAAAAGAAAAGAAAAGAAAAGAAAAAAAGAAAAGAAAAGAAAAGAAAAGAAAAGAAAAGAAAAGATAAAGAAAATACATGGTGCAAACCCTGCACTTGTTTAGAGACAGAAAGAAAAAGATAAGTCTATATTCATTTTTTCACTTTTCTTATTCCAAGCACTTGCTTCTTTGATATATTTCAACTTCTGATGTTTTATGTGTCTTATAAAATGCTCTCTTTCCTTTCAGAGATTGTCTGGCAAATGTTAGTGATGGTGGTTTGCCTCAGACATCAATTGCTGTGGGAAATGTTCAAAATTCTTTACACTGTGACCAAATATTTGTGGATGGAGGGGTTACGAAGGAGGACCTTTCCATATATTGTGGTTACTCAGGATGACAGAAGTCCTTGTACTCCTGTTCAATATTTTTTAAATCAGAAGTTTTTAAAATCAACATGATTGAAAGCAGCTGATGATGCAACCTTAATATCAGAATGAATGAATGGAAACATAATTGCTACAGAACCTTCAAATAATACCTTGATACCGACTTTTTCCTGGTCTCTTTTCCCTTCACTCATCCAACCTAGGGATGGGGTTGAATTTTAAAAATGGTGATTCCTTATGAGTCATGCTTCATCGAGGTCAATGAATCAAACACAAAAGAATTAAGAGGACAAATTTACAAATTGATTCAATTATTCAAAACAAAAATGTAAATTTTGTGATTCATTGACATTGAGAAACCAAAACAAATCAAGATTCTTCTGATTCATCCCCACCTGTAGTGCAGAATCATGTGTCTTGAGAGACCTTAAGAAAGTGTGCTACTAATTATCACCAGAGACTGGAAGATATATAATGTGCCTGTTCAAAAGTGGGAGTAAAATGTAGACATGTGCCCTGTGTTTGATCAAACAGTGCATCACTAACTGAACTGGATTTATATAGGTATGTCTGAGATAATAGTGGGGTGGGTCAAGGGTTATTGGTGTAAAATCAATCATCATCATCATCATCATCATCATCATCATCATCATCATCATCATCATCATCATCATTAGAGATGGGCACAAAATGAACAATTTTTCATTTCCATTTTTGTTTTTTCATTTTGTTACACAATGAAATGACAAATGAATTTTGTCTCTAAAATGAAACGAAACGAACAGAAACACCGGAAATTTTGTCGTGTGTTTCGTTTCCGTTACTGCAATATGAGTGAATTGCTTAAAATCCTTAAAAAATCACAAAAAAATGAAATAAATGGTAACAAAACGGTAACAAAACGAATGAAAATGAAAATGATTTTTTTGCAAAAATTCACGAAAAACGGAAATGAACCGAAACGGACCCTCCAAACGACAAATGACAAACGAAATGCCATTTTTTTATTCGTGCCCATCTCTAATCATCATCATCATCATCATCATCATCATCATCATCATCATCATCATCATCATCATCATCAGTGAAGTTTATAAATAAGGAACTCTTCATCAGGCAAAGATTGTGATTAAGCCAAATATCCTCAAAATTGGCCCAGATGCGGATCCTATGACTCTTAAAATCACACTGCCAGCAATGTTAAGATCTTATTTGGAATATAGGGCCTGGATTTAGGACTATTTGGCTTAATCCCCCCCTTTACACTATCTTTGCCTGATAAAATGTTTCAGAGGACTTGAACGCTCATCTTGTTTGTAACTTAGTGCTCCAACAAAGGTCTGCGTCAAATGTGATTTTTATTTCTACAGAGGGATCACATAACTATTCCCCCTCCCTCCTGCTGGCTGAACTAAAGGGCATTTCCTGGGCCCCTTCGAAGAGGTTCCTTTGCACTGATGAAGAGCACCGGTCTGTAGAGCTGAGCATAATCTACTCTGGCAGCTCTCTAATGTGCCATATGAAATTAATTGTCCCAAATCCTGCTTCCAGAACAAAACCGTCCTGATTGCTTTTAATAAGTCACAGGGAGAGGAGGTGATTTTGATGTGATATGAACATAAGACAGAGGAGATGTGCTTTTCACTTTTGCCATTTTTCAGTCCTTGCTCCTTTTTCAAGGAGTCCAGATGCATGTTTATCACACTGAGGAAGTTTCTAGAGGCTAACTAGAGGCAGTTTTTATCTGTAAACCGCCCAGAGTTCCTTTTTGGAAAATGGTGCGGTATAGAAGTGTAACAAATAAATAAATAAATAAATAAATAAATAAATAAATAAATAAATAAATAAATAAGATGTTTGCTATCAAGAGAATTTAGTGCCAGTAAATCCCATTTTCAAACCTTCTGTTCTTTCCCCTACCTACACTGGGTTAGTCATGAGAAGGTGAAAACAGATAGGAAAAACTTGTGCTTAATGTCCATTCAGAAATAAAGGCCTGAAATGATGGCAGGAAAAAGCCCCTTGACCTCACAGAAAAGCAGTGCCATGGGATTAAATGGCACCTCTCCCTGTTGTTTCTCTGATCCAAATTGCCTCCCCTTCCATGCTATTGTTCAAATAATAAATTCCTCTCTGAATAATGCCACAGAACACATACCACAACTTTCTAGAGAGTAGCCTTTTGGGGGGCAGCCATATGGACCCTGGGGGACCCTGGTCCATTTGCAGGTGGGGGAGACAGACTTGGAAGCAATTCTTCACACACCATCTTACAAGGTGTGTTATGCAATGCATACAATACTGATTCAGCCTATATTCTTTCCTGTTGTGTTTATGAACGTGCCCAGCAAAAGGTTGAGACTGGCTGTTTTAGAGGAGGGCGGATCAGCATGGACCTCTGCAGATGCTGCTGGCCTTGACTGGTCAGGACTGTGTTGGTCAATGGGCAAGGATGCCAGCAGCGGAAGTACATTGGGGTCTAAGGACCAAGAGGTGATCTGCCCACCATGATCCTTATGATTCATGCATTGTCTGCCCATTGTCTTCTTAGACATGCAGGTTGCATCCTTCTTTAAGGATACTCCCAAGGATTACCTAGCATTGCATAGCAGGCCTTTCAAGAGCACTCAGGCTCCATTCATGTATAGAGATGGGCATGAACCATTGGTTCAGCAGTTCATGCTGGGTTTGATGGACAGCCAAACAGGTATTCCACAGTTCAGTGCCATGCTCTGCCCGCCTCATCCAAGCACCCACTTGGAAGCAGCTTCCCAGCTTCCCTGCCCTGCCTCCTCTGAGTATGCACCTGCTGGATGTGGCAGATAACTATGAAACACTACTGAACCAGCACAATCTGACCAATCTGGCAGGTTCATAAGCTATGACTTTTAAATCCACATTTCTACATTTCATTTCTCAAATATCTCTGGTGCTTAGGGAAACATCATGGAGAGGCAGTCTTTTGTGGCAACTGTTATGGTTTTGACAGGACCACACCTCCTTCAGCACTTAGGTCAACATTCTGGATATCTGATGGGCTCCCCCACAGTTTTTTTTTTTTTTGCTAGGTGCTGATCAATCTGACAACCCTGCATTATTTCCTAGTTTGGCCCTTGCTTGGACCTTAATGATAAATGGTTTTATTTAACTTAGCAGGTCACCCGTTCTTCTGGCCTGATTTAACAAGTGGATGGCTGCAGGCTGAGACAATAATTTAGACATAGATCAAAGTCAGAAAGATCTTTGTGGCCATCATCAGAAAAATTTATTGTTCAACCCTTCCATTTAGCCATGAAATGATATAGTGCTTTAAGCTGACGTCAACTGCACTTGTATTGTGACACTAAAATTATCTCTGGCAGTAGGGTTGATCAATTAAGCAATGATCTGGTCCCTTCGTGGTAAACTGTTTTATAGACTCAAAAATGTGTTTCCTTTTTTGTGAGTGCATACACATAGACACGCATGCATGCACACATCTCTATCATATGGGCAACCTTTTCCCCAGATGTAAAATCAGGATTCTTTCTTTTCCTGTCCAAAGATCGTTGTTGAAACACATATCCTCCCAAGTGAGTTTCAAAACCTGATGCACACTGCTTAAACATCTTGGAAATTAAATGAAATGAAAAATAGAGGGGAGTCCCACCCTGACTTGGAAAGTTTCAGATTTATGACTATGCTTTGGGGGAAAACACTACAGATTATATTTCTGCACAAGAAACTAAAAATCCTGATGTTTCTTATTAGATTTTTTTTCTATTTTGAAAATGTCTTTGTATTTCTGTCCAGACATTTGGATCCAACTGACCTGTGTTCTTCTGGTTTGCTAGAGGGGATTTTACATGTGATCTCCATATTAAAACAGCTGATTTTGCATGTTGTCTACAAACAGTTCAGCTACTCTGCTGAAGTCCTTGCTGTTGTGTTGGCTCTGAAGGATTCCTATCTGTTGCTTATAAACGGCTATGCCAAAAAGAAAATTTCCACTTCTAAAAGTGCATAGCTTCTTCTCCACCCACTCTTTAAAAATGCTGATGATCTCATTGGAACATCCATTGTGTCATCAATATCAAGTTGTCAGATGATGCCATACTTCCTCTTAGGACAGCCCCGTCCCTCCTTAGGCTTGGATCACCCTTGCTTTGAAGTCACTTGCATGAGATTTACTTAATGACTTCAGAGGGATGCTAATCTGACCTTTTGTATGTCCTCATCCCAGGGCTTCCTTCCATCACCCAAGAGGCAATAGCATAATTAAAATCACTTATGGAAAGAGAGTCACTCTATTTTAACAAAAGACATTTGTGATGACAAAAACAAACAAACACCATACTAGTTTCTATCCTTTTTGGATCCCATGTGAAATTAGCCTCTGGATGAGATAATGCATAAACAGGGAAGAAAAAGACATAGAACATAGCTCACTAATCATTCATTCTCCAGTTTGATTAGATTTCTTTCTTCTTTTTTCATATTTCAATTTTAGATCCAAATTTTATAGCATATATTTGTATATTGGATTTTATTTTATTTTATCTAATCTCTATTATCTATTACTTTTTTCTTTCTCACTTTACACTTTTTGTGTACCTGACCTTTTTGCTTGTTATTTATATTGGAAGCTGTGTAACAAGTAAATTTCCCCGATGTGGGGTTAATAAAGATTTATTTTATCTTATTTTCTGGGTTCTGCAGATTTATGTCATTTTGGAAAAGGCTGAACTCAGTGAGATACTATATGATCTATCAAGACATTTCTTCTTTCCAAAGCAAGAGGGCATTTTGTACCAAAGATTACAATTTAAGCAAAATTTAAATGAAAAAAAAATAACAAATATTTAAATAAGATGTTTTAAACAACATTTTAAATAAGATTTAAATAAAATGTCTAGATGACCCACACTAGTGCCTTTCTGATCACTGTGTATGGGCATAAAGAGACCTAACAGGGGGAAAATGGATTCATTTGAAATATAGTGCTGGATGAGAGCTTTGTAGAAATTCTAGACTGCCAGAAAGACAATCACGAATTATCTCTGGAGACAAAAGGGATGAAACGGAGGGTGTCCTACTTTGGCTACATCATAGGAAGGTCAGAATCTCTGGAAAAAATACTCACACTTGGAAAGGTTGAAGGCTGCAAGAAAAGAGAAAGACCAAATATGTCAGAGCTCCAGATGCTTCAGTCCTCCAGATGATTTGGGCCACCATTCTCAAAGGCCGTTACTTCACGAAGTGCATTGCTTCGCAGTGGCATTGCCTTCACTTTGAATTCGGTGGCGGTCACGTGCTCTCCCTTCAATCCCACCCCTGTTTCTCAGTACTCACGCGGAGCATTTCTAGGACCGAATCGATTTCTACCTCACGTGCTCCCTTCGCATTAGAAAACTGCTTTGCCACGTCCGGTTCCACCCTCCTTTTATTTAAAAAAAAATTAACCCAGCATATTGATGCATCAATTAACCGAAATATCGATGCATCGATATTTCGGCGCAAAAGTAACTATATATAAAAACCCACAAGTCCACACGTGACATTGGGAGCGAAGCGAGATGCAAAGCAAAAAGATTCCCGGCCGCTGGCAGGGGAACCACTCACCCCACTTGGAGCACGGTAAAGGGGGCGTGGTCGGGGTGGCATCGCAGCCAAAAAGGAGGAGTGTGTGGACTGAAACGATCAATTCACACAGAAATGAGGGCTTGCCGTGAAGCGAGCGGTTCGTGAATTAACGGCCAT
The DNA here is from genome assembly GCA_029282475.1 of Phrynocephalus forsythii. NCBI lineage: Eukaryota > Metazoa > Chordata > Lepidosauria > Squamata > Agamidae > Phrynocephalus > Phrynocephalus forsythii. The sequence goes on along the minus strand of JAPFRF010000006.1, from coordinate 15,997,267 downwards.
AGTCTTTTGTCATTGGCAATACAGGGTTGGAATTCTGGAAGTTGTGGTCTAAAACATTTGGAGGGCCGAAGTTTGGACAATCCCTAAAGGAAGCCATAGACATGATTTTACAAGAATAGAGGACAGAACATTTTGGATTCATCGCTCATCCACAGTGTTGCCATAATCTGGAACAGACTTGACACTACATGACAATAACCATGGATGGATGGATGGTTGGATTTTAAGATTAAAACCTAATGTTCAAATTATTTGGCCATTAAAACTTAATAGATCATTATGCCCTTAATATTCTATATTAAGCTTACTAGAGAAGAGCAGTCAAGGTCATAACATTTTGGAGGCCTCTCATTCATATGGTCACCATAAATCAGGGCTAACTTGATGATACATCACAATAACAAAATTGGATTAAGGGAAGGTTTGCTATTGTTTGTTAACTTGGCTGATTGTTCAAAGAATTTCAGACAGCCACAACTACCCTGCTATCTCAGAATGTATAGGTAGCAAACTCTACTTACCTTTTTTTCATAATTTTATGAGTTTCTGCATTAACTTTCTTTCTTTTTAACCTCTTGGGGCATATCTTATTTTGTACACTCAGGTTGTGCACAAAGAGACCACTATAACCAGAAATACATGCATGCAATTTAATAATATACTACATATATTAAAGGAAGTAAAGATAGCAACAGCACCAAGATAGGTTTAAAGACTGGAATGAGCAACCCTTGAGTTTATTTCAATTGGGAGGGCACACAATGAAGAGGAACCTTGGCCAGGAGGCCTGTTCCATTATCCCCTCTGATTTTGTTCTCCTTTGTCCAAGGAGAAAGGTAGGGTAAAATATTTTTAATTAACTAAACAAATTTAACTTAAAAATTAATTAAATTTGACAAAGGGTCACCTGTACGTTTCTTGGCCAGCAGGAACACTGATATATGGAGATTTGTGGGGTGCACTGGCTGCAAAGGCCCCAAAGAAATGTGTTTTATATGTTTTGCAGAGTTTGGGAGCACTATAAAAGCCTCCAATGCTACTAATGCAAGACTAGGCAATTTATCATTTTTTTAAAAAAAAAAATCACCACAAGTTTTCATGGACAAGATCCACTTCTTCAAAGCAAATATCAAAAGTCCAAAGATGGCAGAAGTTTATTTCAATGCTACTAAAATGAAGTGGGACAGGATGCATATACAGTATGTACCCTCTGAAAAGAGGATACTGTATTGCCATATAATTTTCCAGTTTCTGAGAGAGACTTCCACAATTTAAACATTCAGGCTACAACTCTGGGGAGGCCTGAGTTGTAAATCCAATCTGTTTCTGTCTGGTTAATAGATTATTCTGTGGCATTTGGGGATACATCACGTTGCATAAATAATACAATCTGCACCTCTTGAGGCTCTTTTATTTAGGCTTCCCTAAGATTTTTGCTGGCATTATTCAGGGTTGATTTTATAATAATCTGAACCAGTGACATCTCTTCAGACTTAAACATAAACAATTGAGGGAGGGAGGGAGCGAGGGAGAAGGAGAGAGAGAGAGAGAGAAGTGGGGACAGGGATGAGAATATATTTGGAAACTTCGTGAAAACTACTCCTTAGTGGTTAATGATTCCCATACACAGAAAGTCTGCTCCGATAAAGACTGCCAGAATCAAACAACTCTAATCAGCAGTTAAGTGTGAAAAAAATTCAGAAAGGAAATGAACAGGGCCAACTTTTTCACTTCTTACAGAAGATAAGTATGCTGTTAACTCTGTCTCTAAAAGTTATTTTCCTTATGAAACCAAATGAGTTCAAGACCCTTTATTTGTTTGCTGCCAAGTGTGAATGACTAGCAATGGCTCTCCAACTGACTCATTTCATTCAGAGAATGAAAGTAATTTTGAGGAATGCTGTAGTTCTAGAAGAGGTTGTCGTGTTAGTCTGTGCAACTGTTACATGCAAAGATAAAATACAAATAAAAGTAAACTAATTTCAAAATTGGGGAAGTCCATGACCTCAATATCAACACTAAAAACATTTTGTTTACTTTCAAAAGTATCTTTTTATCTCAGAGTTTGGAAGCAACTAGTTACATTAACTAGATACTTTATGTTACTTCACTTTGCAATATAACTTAGGTGTAATTTACCAACATTACATTTGTAACCTAACAGGCAAACATCACACTCTTACTGCAACAATTTTAGTTACTTTAGTATAAGGTGTGACCTCCTCACATATATCTTGTATTGCAGGCGTGTAGTTTCTAATTTTTGTTTTGTGGACACAAACATAGCTAATGTTATTTCTGCAAAAGGAAATACAGGTTTCAACATGGAAGTATATGGAAGTGCAACAATAATTAATTTTAGGAAGCCATTAGTAATTGTAATGAATTATTTACAAAAGTAACTTTCCGTACTCTGGGGAAGCTCCTTTCCATGAAAACACATTAAAATACAAATTAGTATTTAAGGTGCTACAACAGCTTTCTTTCTTTCTTTCTTTCTTTCTTTCTTTCTTTCTTTCTTTCTTTCTTTCTTTCTTTCTTTCTTTCTTTCTTTCTTTCTTTCTTTCTTTATTACTGGTAGGTTTCCAAATGTTGTGTTTCTGAGAGGCAGCTTAGAAGAAATGTCACTGATAAAGTATCTGGCATCCATCATTGCCATCTACATTCCAGCATTGTTCATTCCCCAGCCTATCTGAAGCTGACATCTAGATGAACTGACATGAACCTATGAATGAGTTGACATGGTGTATGACTGTTCAAGTGTAGCACTGGGTACTTTAAAATGATGCTTTTCTTGTGCTTCACACTGACTTAAACACGGAGTCCAGACAGCAAAACAGTCCATTTCTGCCATTCCTATATCTTCCAAACACATTTTTCATATATTTTTAATGGGGTGGGGAACCATTTAAAAAGTGAACAAAAATGAATTACCTCTAAAATGTCGTTTGAATGGTAGGACTAGGTAGTACAGCAGGACATTGTTTCTGGTCAGGTATGTAAAAATATAATCACCTCAGAATAATAATCTCAAAAACTGCAGAGCTGGCATAGACCCTATGGATCACCAAGTCCAACCCTTGTTAAAGAGGCACTGTCGGAAATTGAACTCCCAGTCTCTGACTCTGCTGCCAGATACCCAAAATACTGATCAATCTAGAAAATCTATCACAATGTCTTAGTCTTGTTTTAATTATGTTTCTTAAAAAATCCCTCTGCACCTTTTCCTTGGGCCTTTTCACACGACCCCTAAGATCTGCTGGCCACTTAAATTCAGACCAGGGATCTTGGGGGTTCGTTGCTCTTCCTGCGTCCCCACCCCTCCGCACTTCCTTGATCCTGTCTGCGTGAGGGGAGGGAGGAAGAAAGAGAGGAAAAAATACAGGCTCACCTCCGAAGCCGGTCGAAGCCCCATCGTTCTGATTCCTTCTCTTCTTTTTTTTTTTTTTTTTTTTGCCTCCCGCCCCGGGAGGCAAAAAAACCAAACAGAAGCGAGAGAGAGCCCCGCACTCACCAGATTAAATCCGGACCTGGGGATTTTCACTCTTCTAGAGCAGGTACAAGAAAAATGCGCTGGGACACACTTACGTGGGCGTGGTCGCACTTAATTTCCTGCAAACTCCGGAGCTGGTGGGGAAACAATTGTAAGCTCTGGAGCTGGCAGCCATTTGCTGCGGAGTTTAGGGGTCGTGTACAAAGGGCCCATGTCCTTTTTTAGTTTGGGTTACAAGACTTGGAATTTTTTTACCTCACACAGTTTTCCTGATATATACACTCTAACACTTTCTCAGTAACATACTTTTTGTTATGAATTCTCCTCCTTGATTCAAGCAGGCTTGTTTGCATTTTTTTCAAGACACACATTTTGAGTTGTGGGCATTTATTTGCATATAGTTTGAAACAAAAAATCTGCCTCATAGAGTTTCTTTCCAGTGAGAAGCATGTTAATGGTCTCCCAGATCACATAATTTAAAAAAAAATGATAAGAATATATTTTCAATCCCTTCTCTAAAACTCTGTTTTAGAGTCATGTCCACACAGTTCTTCATCCATTAATCTTAACAAGAAAATAGTTGATTATGTTAATTTGTATATCAACTCCTCCCGTCTACAATGCAGATTACCTCATGTTTGTATTGAGGCAGTCCCTATATCATTGTTTCCCAATCTGACAGTCCTCAAGGGGGTTCCAAACTGTTTTCTATGGAGAATCACCTTATATGTGTCATAGCCCCTATTAAATAAGTTCTTCCTTGACCTTTCAGACCCGGATAGTAAAATTAGCTCGTATGTTTATGTGTGAGGAAACAGGTCCTTTGTGCAGTGGGGCGGGCAGGGGGAAGAAGCCTCTGCTTTCTGAGAAGGGATGACTTTACCCCATTAAAATGCCTTTTTATGCAAATATGTGGGGTCCCCCCACAGGTTACTTAGCTATTATAAAAGGGAGTCACAACTCAAAACAGTTTAGGAGCCACAACCTACATGGTGTTCATATGGAACACAGTTCGCAATAATTTAATAATAATTTTTATAAATTATCTCTGTGAGGAGGAGGGGCTTTATACCAGTCTTCCAAAGGGCTAAGTGGGAACAGACCCAAGTGATTTCTACACTGTGACTATTATGAGCCATGATGCTAATGTCGTAAAAGGGGGTGTTGACCTCTGTATAGCTCAGGAAAGCTTCAGACATGTGTGAAAAATGTGGACAGTACCTCAGCTCCCAGGTTTCTCAAGGGTTTCTAAAGTTTACTGCCATTTCCTAGCATCAGTGGGAAGAGATGTGGAAGTGGAAGGAGAGGCAGGGAAGTGGAGAATCACACACTAGGATTGCCTTGGAAATTGAACATGAAATAATACAATTTGAAAATCCTTTAAAAATCCGCACCTTTCACAAAGTATTTCAAAATCTTGATGTTTTGTTTTTAAAAAGAAAAAAAAAAACAGAAGAAAGAATACAGCAAACCCCACAACCATTGGGGTGTAGTTATATGAATTACTTCATTATTGTGTTCAGGTGAAAAATGGACACAAAAGTGCATACAGTATGTGGATTTTCCCAGTGCATAAATAATTGTGGAACTGACATAATGTGAAACAACTAATGTGGCTGTAATGGCGTTAACACAGCACTGTTGTCTGGCAGGGGCAGTGGGGTGTAGGGAAAGCTCAATGGAAACCTGGATGCTTTGCTTACAGTGTGAAGTTTAGTTGCTGCCATCTCCAGGAAAGGTTGGGAAGACCATCACCTGACCTGGTGGAGAGCTCCTGCCAATCTAGTTAGCCAGGATAACTGCCCAGATGACTAGATTCATGTATCCCTTGAGATTGTTTGCAGGGACTGGCAGGAGGAGTTGGAGACCAAAGGATTTGGAGGCCATCATGCTCCCTACCTCTGATAAAAGGCAAAACGTTGAAGATGGGATCAACATCTGGCTTGGGATGGGGCATGGCTTGTTTCTCATGTTGCTATGAGACTATGGACTGTAAATATTTGTGATACTAGGAGCATTTAGCATTCGTCATAAAAAAGAGTGTTGAAATGTGTACTCTGTAATACATGCAATTCCCAATTAATACTATTGTAGTGCAAGTTAGACAGCTGTCTAGCAGTTTTCTGCCATGACAAAGGTAAGAAATGTTTAAAAGTTTGGGCTTCCAAACTGAGACATGTCAGTTTTAAGCTGCTCCTTGTGACCTGAATGACTGTATGTTTCATTTACTGATTTATTTTTATTTTTATTTATTTAACTTTGTTTGCTTGCTTTAGAGCAGGTCTGAGTAGGAGTACAGAAGGTCAGCTGAGTAAGGCATTTAGACATTTAGGACATTTAGACATCTTTTATGGATTTTTACTCTTCTATCTTTCTTATTTATTTATTTATTTATTTATTTATTTATTTATTTATTTATTTATTTATTTATTTATTTAGAAACATTTTCCCCACCTTTCTCCTTGGAAAAGGATCCAAGAGTGACCTCACTGCCAGATGGGCAGTATAAAAATCCAATAAATAAATAAATAAATAAATAAATAAATAAATAAATAAATAAATAAATAAATATAATGTTGAGCAATGGGTGATTTTCCAAATGGGGTTGGACTGCAGCCCTCATCAGCCTTGGCCAGAATAGCCATTGATGCAGAATGATAGGAATTGCAACACCCATTTCACAGACCTGCATTTTCGGCTTCTGTGTGGCATCATCTGCTACCACAGTGGTATCTTTTGAATGTGGTGAGAGGGGGTAGGGGAATTTTTCCCCCTATAATGCAGCTGAAACTTTTAAGACAGTTTATTGGATTGTGGAGTCTAAACATTGTTACTGTGTGTTTTCATCATTGTGAGGTAAAGTGGTGTGCACATTATTTATTTATTTTAATTTATTTTAGAGGGTTTTTTTTTACATTGCCTTTCTTCTTGGAAGCTTACAGTATTGAGAGATAATATACAGTCCAGTGCAATTAAGACATGTTCTGGTATTGAGAACAGAGAATTGAGGGACTCTTTACATCATTAATAGACAACAAGCTACAAGAAAATGCACAGTTAAAAAGAGAGTAAAATTTCATGTAAAAGTTATGAGTGATGGAAACTAACATTGAAAACATTGTGTCAGTATAAACATAGAAGGTTATAAGTAGTTATAAATACAAAGTCTATGTGATCCTATTGATTCATATAAAGACACATTATAGGTAGTCCATCATTCAGGGAAAGCTTGCCTGAAGAGAAAGGTCTTTGCCTGTTTCTGGAGAACAACAGAGATGAGGCAGTTCTGGCCTCTAGTGGGAGAGAGTTCCAGAGTCTGGGTGCAGCAGCCGAGAAGGCCCTTTGGTGGGTTCCCATGAGACTTACCTGTGAGGGTGGCAGGATGGAGAGAAGATCCTCTCCTGATTACCTTAACACCCGAGACGGTCCATACTGTGAGATTCAATCTTTGAGATAGCTAGGACCTAAGCTGTACTGTGCTTTGTAGGTCAAGGTCAGCACCTTGAATTGTGCCCAATAGTTGATTGGCAGACAGTGGAGCTGCTTTAATAGGGGTGTAAAAGCTGCCTAGATGCCCTAAGCACATCCAATCTCACCTGATTTCAGAAGCTAAGCAGGGATTGGCCTGGTTAGTACTTGGATGGGAGACCACCAGGGAACACCAGGTGCTGTAGGCGCCTGGAGTAGGAACTGGCAAACCACTCCAGTATTCTTGCCAGGAAAACTCCATGGACATGGGGTCATGAAGAGTCGGTCACTACTGTACGACACAACACTCTCTCTCTCTCTCTCTCTCTCTCACACACACACACACACACACACACACACACACACACACACAGTATAGTTATAAACCTGGTAGGATAATTCTTCCAGTAGTTGATTACTGTAGCCTCTGAATGCTTTCATCAGAATAAGTACACTTCTTTCTGCTGCATGATTTTCCTTCCATCAGTACTGGCAAATGGAGCTGTGGGGAATAGTCCCATTTGCAGTTTATACAACATGTAATCAGAAGGAGAAATAACTAAGTCTGAAAAAGTTTTTTTTTTAAATGAAGAAAGTAGGTTTCAGTCCCTCCAGTTCAAACTATCATCAGAAAAATATGCCAATTATAGTCATTTCTAATATCTTTAAAATCTAAAGCACATGTGGGTAGCACATGTGAAACACTTCTTAGTTTTGTGTGGCTATTTGTTTACTTAGATATCTGTTGATACATCTTACAAACACAATTACACACAAATGACTCTCTTCTTATTCACAGTTATAAAATGAACAACTTGAGCAATTAGAACAGCAACCAGATGCTACAGTTTGTGTATCCAAGCCCTCAGCAAGAACATTTGCAAAATTTGGATTTGAAATGCAGACGTAGATCCAAGGCAGAACATAGAAGAATCAGTCCCATTTGCAGAGGCTTTGAAGCTCCAGAATAAAATATCAATTCAATTGCACAAACAAGAATTCACTAAGTGCATTCACCTCTCGAACACAAACAAAAATACCTAGACTAAGTTGACAAGGCCCTTAGTGGTCTAACTGGCAACAACAGCTTGGGCCTTTCTTTAGCTCTCCTGCTCTTTCTGATTCAAATATCTTATTCACAGCCTTGTTATTTCTTAATTCTGCCCTTTGGGCTGAACAAATATTTTATAGTGTTACACACAAACACACACAGAGAGACATAGACACACACATGCATGTATGCATGCAAACAAAAAATACTTGCATATATATTTATCTCTGAAATATGACTCTGCTATTACCGTATGTATTGGATAACAAATTTAATAATGTCACTTTCAATGAACACAATTGAAGCAATTAGGTGGAAAGCAAGGCCATCACACTACCAGGTAATTAAGTGGAAGTAAAAGGAAGGGGCTGATGATGGGATCCCTGGAAGTGTTGGTATTTAAACCATTCTGCTCCTTATGTTGTCATCTGAAGTACAAAGGCATCTGAACAAAGGCAGTTACTTCACGTTCCGTTCATCCCTCCTTGCTGTCCCACTTGGGACCAGTACAAAAAAACTTTACTTGACGTCCATAGCATGACAGCAAAAAGTTGTCTCAATCACACCCCGGAACCAGGAACATAGCGTGACAAGCCGTAGCTTCCCCTGGCCTGGGGAATTCTCTTGTCACAGTTGGTTCCCAGTTCCTTTTCCGAGACATGTGGTAACAACTGCCACACAACAATCAGTGTCCACCTAGTGATCAGTGGCTGAAGCAGCATTCAACATTAGTTTCCCTATGGGAAACACCATGCAGTGCAAATGTTTATTAAAGAAAGTACTGAAAATTCTGTAGCATTGACATGTAAATCCCTGAAGACCAGTAAACCAAAATATCGAAAAAAGCTTTATTTATGATTAGAGATGGGCATGAAACAAACAATTTTTTGTTTCTGTTTTCATTTTTTGTTTCATTACGCAACAAAATGACAAACGAATTTTGTCTCCAAAAAAGAGACCTTAAGAAAGTGTGCTACAAATTATCACCAGAGACTGGAAGATATATAATGTGCCTGTTCAAAAGTGGGAGTAAAATGTAGACATGTGTCCTGTGTTTGATCCAACAGTGCATCACTAACTGAACTGGAGTTATATAGGTATGTCTGAGATAATAGTGGGGTGGGTCAAGGGTTATTGGTGTAAAATCATCATCATCATCATCATCATCATCATCATCATCATCATCATCATCATCATCATCATCATCATCATCATCATCATCATCATCAGAGATGGGCACGAAATGAACAATTTTTCATTTCCGTTTTTGTTTTTTCATTTTGTTACACAATGAAACGACAAACAAATTTTGTCTCTAAAATGAAACGAAACGAACAGAAACAAACAAAAATGCAAAAATGCTTTAAATTAAAAAAACACACAAAATTGAAATCACAAAAAACGAAACAAACAAAAATGAAAATGATTTTTTTGCAAAAATTCACGAAAACTAGAAATGAACCGAAACGGACCCTCCAAACAACAAACAACAAATGAAACATCATTTTTTGATTCGCGCCCATCTCTATTTATGATATTAAAAAGGGGTTAAGAAAGCAAGACAAATTCAGAATTTGTCACGGAAAAAGACTGTGGAGTAACAGTTGTCACAAGACAAGTAATCACGCCTGTGAGTAAACAGAAAAAGGGACTGAACAGAGACAAAACCACGTGACCGCGAACAACACTGTCACGGTACAAAAGTAATTGCGGAACAAGGTAGGATGTGAAGTAACCGCCATAGTGACCATATTTACACCTTCATTTATTATTTTTAAAGCTCATTTTGAAGATCTGGCTTCGGAACCAAACTTGGGCTAAAGTTTCCTTTCAACCAGAAGGACAGGAGAAAAACTCAGGCACAAGTACTGGCAGAGATGAGATCTGAATGAAAGGAAGAAATTTTCCTCTTATTCCAAAAAAAGAGGAAAAGAGGGAGAGACATGATGCCTATCCTCATGGCTTTTTTGGGTACTCACAACTTTCATGGTGTCTGGTGAACAGGTGAGAAGTGTTTTAAGGTATAAGAATTTTGGGGCCACATAGCCAATGGGGACATAGAATGTGAGGTAAAGAGAATGAACTGTGAGAGGGCTGGAGGGCATTAAAGAACTGCTCAAAACAGTGGTTCTGCTGTTTATTTTGGTTTCATCTGTCACTGTAACATTGTGACTTGGCAACCAATTGTTTAGCTGGAGGTTGCTAGCAGGCTTTGTCAATTTTTTCCATGCAAGTTCCTAAATTACCCAAAGCCACGAGGACAGGCTTCTCCATCTAATTTATTTTTTATTTCCCTATAATTTTGAAGCCATAAACCATAGAGGCTTTCTGCTGCATGACCCACAGTGCCAAAGAGATAATGGGCACCTTTAATTCTGCAGTAGGTTTAAGTTTGAGGTTGCTGAGGTTTTGTTCAGAGGTTTGTTATCTGATATGACGTCTTCCTGCAGGGTTGTGTGTGAAACGTTTTACAACGTAAAAGAGGTGAAGAAAGTATAGGCGTGTGTGGATTTTGTCATCATTTGTGGATTCTAAAAACATCATCTGCAGAATTTACCTCCTGACAAGGCATGGACCAGAAAGATGATGAAATGGGGTGGCTTGTGATTTATGGCTACTAGAGATGGGCACAACTCAAAAAAATGAAGCCTGGAAAAATGATCTGGCTAGGGGTCCGTTTTGGTTCGTTTTTTCCCCCTGGTTTTTGCTGGGGGATGGGTAATGAAATGCCTCCACCCCATCTGCCAAAAACCTGCCCCTTCCCATTAGCATTGATTCCAGTTCAATGTATTTAACACATGGTCAGAAATGGCCAAAATTTCTGTTGTTCAGGTGTTTTGTTTCATTTTGAGAAATATTCATTTTTCCTGGTACAGTAACAAAACAAAAAAATGAAAACAAGATCAATTGACAGTTTCATGTCCTGCATCTGCCTAATGGCTACCGCTAATCTCTCTCTCCTTTCCACCCATTGAAGCCTGGAAAAATGATCTGGCTTGTGGTTCATTTTTCCCCTGGTTTGTGGTTGGGGGATGGGCACCTAATGCCATTTTTAACCCCATGTTTCTGATTATCTTGTCTGTCCCCATTTTGATTCCCCTATTTCCAGACCTGTTTAAGCATGGTCAGGGCCCCAGAGTTCCCAGGTGGGAAGATGGGTAGCATATCACTCAAATTCAAAAATAAATAAATAAATAAATAAATAAATAAATAAATAAATAAATAAATAAATATGCTGGGCTGGATAGTTCAGTGACTTAGGCCTCAGGTTGCAGAGCCAGAGGTTGGGAGTTCAATTCCCTACTGATCTAGAGGCCCCATTCCAACTCTGCAGTTCAAAGGTTATTATTTGGGGGCGTGGTGGCTCAGTGGACTAAAGCGCTGAAACAGTCAGCTGCAAAGTTGACAGCTTGGCAGTTTGAATTCCAAGTTCCACACAGCAGAGTGAGCTCCCACAAGATCAAAATAGCAGTTTGAAATCATGTGAAATGCAAGTATATAAATAGGTACCACCGTAACATGTGGGAAGGTAAAACTGTTTCCGTGCAGCCATGCCAGCCACGTGGCCACGGACTTGCACAATACTGGTTCTTCAGCTTGAATACAGAGATGAGCACCACCGCTTGAGTCAGGCACGACTAGCACGCATGTGTGTGGGGTCTAGCTCAGCTCTAATCTGGAGATTTTTGCCTGTAGTAGAGATATAGGCACCCCCCCCTGCTGTCTTTGTGTATCTGTTGCACTATAGGGGAACTTGAATTATGAGGCTAAAATATGCACTAAAATAGTGGTGGTGAATTTTGGCACTCCAGATGTTTTGGACCACAACTCCATGAATTCCAAGACTAGATTGCCAATGATAAAATACTGTGGGAATTGTGATCCAAAACATCTGGAGTGCCGAAGTTTTGCCACCACTGCATTAAAATGGAAAAGCATTCATCCCACAAAATGCCACATATGCATCTAAGCTATGTTATTAGTAAAGCCTATGTGTGAACTAAGCCCCTGCTATGGATAACAGTGTTACTTCGACTTATGGATGCTTCCACAACTGAATAATTTGACTTATGAACACTGCTCTCCACTCTACATGACACCTGACTTTGACAGGTCAGACCTGTCAAAGATAGCTGTTGTGTGGAGCGGAGAGCTGTGAAAGAGATTGAAGCAACCAAGAAGAAGGAGGAGGTGGCCATTGCAGCTCCCTTCCAAACTATTGTCCCAGGGAATAATGCAGCTTCAGGCAGCCTGGGCACCTTGCAAGGGAAGCACTTATCTCTGACTAAACGCTTACCTCCCCTTACCTCCGGGCTGGCCAAATCGATCTTCGGCCATGGCCAAATCGATCTTCGGTAAGCAAAGGTAAGCGCTTACCCAGAGGAAAGCACTTCCCTTACAAGGCGCCTGGGCTGGGTGAAGATTGCAAGGACTGATGGATCTTCAGCCAGCCCAGGGGCCTTGCAACCAACCACAGCTGATCACCACAACCACTTCCCTTGCAAGCCTCCCAGGCTAGGCGAAGATCAATCGGTCCATGATCTGCTCACCATTGGTGGGTAGGGCATGGACCCATTGATCTTTCCAAAGCCCAGGAGGCTTGCAAGGGAAGTGGCAGTGGCAATCTGCCACCACCGCTTGCCTTCCAAATGGCCCAGGCTGACTGAAGATACATCAGTTCCTGTGATCTTTGGTCAGCCTGGGTGCCTTGCAAGGGAAGCACTTATCTATGGGTAAGTGCTTACCTTCACTTACCTCTGGGCTGGATGAAGATTGATTGGGCCATCCTGGAGGTAAGCGAAGGTAAGTGCTTCCCTAGCAAGACATCTGGGGTGGCCAAAGTTCAATGGGCAATCTCCTTCAATCAAGGGCAGCCGAAGGCTGCTCTTCACATCCCGCCAGAGAGCTGACTTTGACTGGTCAGACCTGTCAATGTCAGACTTGCAAAGTCAGAAAGTCAGTTTTCTGCTGGGGCTGCAGAGAGCAGCCTTTGGCTACAGTTAATTGAGCAGGGTTGGGACAGCCTTTCCCATAGGAATGGATTAATTGATTTTCAATGTATTCCTATGGGAAACCACTGTTCAACTTACTAATAACTCAACTTCCGAAGATGCATTTGGAATGGATTAATGTTGTAAGTCGAGGAAGCACTGTATATAATTATAGATGTAGATGCATCTAGAGAAAGAGACACAGAGATAATTCTATATACTTACAGTCCATTCTTACATAGAATTTAACCATCTTCCATCAAGTTTTCAGGAGAGGATGCAAATCAGGTGGGGTAAAAATACTCAAATAAATAAATAAATAAATAAATAAATAAATAAATAAATAAATAAATAAATAAAAAGTTGCTTTCAGCCATTTCCCTGGGACTCCAGACTGAGATTTGTTTCTTCATAGCCTTCCCCTTCCTCCATCGTTGTATAACTTTGCCATACCATCCTAGTGCATGCAACTGTCCTCAGGTTGGCTCAGAGCTCATAAAATGACATTTTTGGAATGCAGTTTGGATACACACACACTTGGCATGATAGGTGGCCATATTTGTTGGGGTATTCTAAAGACTGCTGTCAATGAAGGTGGTCTGAACAAAATATTGTCATTGGGATGTGTATGTATGTGCACATACCTCAGAAAAGAAATATTTCAAGGATACCACTCCCATATACTCTGAGAGAGTAACTGTCATTCGGCTGAGATTAGTATGTCAAGTTTGAAGGCAGATATGCTATTGTGGGAGCTTTGATATCAAGCAGTGTTTTGGGATCAAGTTTTAAACCCCTTGCTTTTGGCTCTCACAAATGGGTACTGTGGAAATGATTACTATGTCACAAACAGAGGATTAGGATGTCAGGTGGGGAACGCGCAGCATAAGCCAATACATTCATAGGAAAACAACAGCAATTCTGTTTTTATGCACTGGTTTTGTAAAAAGACAGAATGAAAAATGGATATCAGGGTAAATATGCTGAGCTGGCCACAAAAGAATTCCTGTCTCTTAATAAGATATGCATTTTTCCCTCCCAGAAGTTTCTGCAGAGCAACAGCTGCTGTTTCAAGGCCCACATTCTGGTTTTGATGCTGACTTTCTGTTATTCCAGATTTTTAGCTTTCAAATGCGGCCAGTGTAGCAACGAAAGGTGGGATCTTAAAGCCAAGGAGGCCAAAAGACAGAAGGATCCAATGTCAGAGCCTCTGATCACTCCATAAGCCTTCTCAGGCTTTTGCCATTAATGCAAATGAATTGAGAAAACAGGACTTTCCCTTGCCTCCATGTTTTTTCTTTCTTTTTTCCTGTTATTTTTTAAACCTGATTTATAAAACTAGGCCAGGCACTGATCTAATTGGTTCCATATATCAGGGGAATGGATGGCTGCTGACAATCAGATCTATGATTTCTCTTCCCAGTTCCACCACTCACCACTACATACCTTCTTATTCCCCCCCTTGCCCCGTCCCCCAACACTCAGGGTACAGTTATACTATAGAAATAGATCTGGGTTGGGGTTTGGAAGTCAGTTTAGAGTCACATTATAATAATGTACTTTGGGGATCAGTGAGTGCATCCTCTTGTGACAACTTTGGTTGCAGGTGCATCATCCTGGAACTGCCTTTGAAGATCCCCCAAGTGCTCTATCCTCTTACTGGCTACATCTTAGGACCTAGATACCTAGATACCTGAAGGACCGCCTCCTTCCATATGAACCTACCCGGCAATTAAGATCTAGTCAGGGAGCCCTCCTGAAAGAGCCATCCCTTAAGGAGGTGAAGGGGATGGCTTGCAGGAATAGGGCTTTTTCAGCAACTGCCCCCAGACTATGGAATACCCTCCCATATGAGACTCGCCTCGTTGTAACATTTCGGCGCCAGGTAAAAACTCTCCTATTCCAAAAGTTTTTTAACTAATGATTGTGGGCCCTGATGGCAATTTTAGTGGTGTGTTTTTAATGTATTGTATTTATTGCATCTACATGTTTTATTGTTTTAATTTTATTGTATTTGATGTTTTAACTGTTTATTCTTATTGTGAGCCGCCCAGAGACCTTTGGGTAGTGGGCGGCATACAAGCTAAATAAATCAAATCAAAATCAAATCTCACAACCAGGTGTTGTTGTCACTGAAAACTCATGTCCTGCATTGACGTGACATGGATGGCATGGATAAAAGTCATGTTCTCTTGCTGTAGTGTTGTTTTTAATATTTGCTTTATTTTTTAATTCCCCCTTCCCAAACGGGAATAGTACTAAATCAGGCATGTCCAAACTTCGGCCCTCCAGATGTTTTGGACCACAACTCCCACAGTCCTTTGCCATTGGAAATACAGGCTTAGAATTCTGGGAGTTGTGGTCCAAAACATCAGGAGGGCCAAAGTTTGGACATGCCTGTACTAGATAAATGTCACAGATAAAAGTTTAAAGCAAAGCAAAAAGTGCTCTGCTTATATACCACCCCATACCACTTCAAGTAGTCTCTGGGCAGTTTACAGTTTTAATTACACTATGCAGGCTACACATTGTTTAGTTTGGTTTAGTTTAGTTAGGATAGATATACCACCAGGTTGAGGCATCTCAAGGCAGTGAACAAAATATATAATCAAAGACATAGAAACAACAAAGAATAAAATACATAAACAGTAACCAATAAACAGACATTTAAGATATAGGCATCTGGCAAATAAATACAAAGAAATAATAATAATAATAACAATAATAACATGAGGCTGCAAGGTTTCCCTGCAATCCCAAACTCGTGATCCTGGTGTCCAAGTATGGATAAACTCTAGAAAAACAATTTACTACCACGCAGATGAGCACACATGCCAACATGATTCAAAATAAATTGCATGCACAATTGAGTTAAAATTGATTACAACCTAACTCTCCAACTGAAATACTTCACTTTCCAACCCCAAAAATGTTCACTCACCTGGGGCAGATCCTGATCTTCTGAAGGTCTGGCTTTTCCTCTTCCTCCTGTCACGTGACTGAATATGTGGAATAGAAGTTCCCCCATACATATGTGTGTGTTTTTTTAAGCGCAGTTCATCCCCATGGCCAGCAGGTGGTGTTAAGATTTTAAAAATGATGACCTGGCTGGAGGAAATTAAAACAAAGAGCACCTGATCCATCTTCCTGGTGCTCGAGGGTGGGGGGAAATTAAAAAATAAATAAAAAACCAGCACCGATCGGCCCAGGAACAGTCAGTCGGTCGCGCTATGAGAGGGAAAAAAAGAAAGAAAACCCGATCATCTATGAGGTCCCATGACATCTGCCTCTTTAAAAGGTAGATTTTTTAAGTGAGGCAAAAAATTCCCTACTTCTCCAGTAGGTCTTGAAAACTTCGCTTAAGGAGATTTTCTTTTTCTCTTTTCAAAATGCCTGGTGGCTGTGGGGATGGCATTTTTGGGCACAGTTTATCTACAAATTAAAGGGACTTGGGATAGGGGCCTTGTTGTACATGAAGTAGAGAGAAACTTTTTAATTGATGTCAAGTATTATGAACCCTACACAAAATCAGAACTATCATAAATCGCAAAAGATACCCCAAAACTATAGGATTACAGGCTAAGAGGGGGGAAACCCTCTAAGAATTCCCTTGTTCAGTTGTCATCTTGGTCAAGAATATCTTAGTATAAGTATCACTCATAATGGTCATATCTTAGTATAAGTATCACTCATAATGTGATAATTATCTTACTGTTCTTAAATAGATCACTGAAAGAGCATATGAAAATTACCTAGGAAAAATGTTTCCTAAGAAGCCATTCAAAATGCAAAATGCTACATGAGAAGCTATTGTAAATGTAAATACTGAAATTGTTTTTCATATTTTAATCACATTTTTTTAATATTTATATTTTACCCTTAGGAATTGGCCCCATCTTTCTTGCTTTTCTGCAGGTAGGCTTAGTGACTGTCTTGTTTTTAATGTGTTCTAGTACTGCTTTTATTTGCTAATTTTTAATATTCTTTTATGCCATTCATTTTAAATATTGTAACATTTTATTGTTCCATGTTTTTACTACTGTTCATTGGGTTTTTTTTTTTAAAAAAAAAAGGTGAAACCACCTTGAGTGTTTTTAGGAGAAAATAAATTTTAAAAAAACCTGCCTATTTAAAAAACTAAATTGCAACAGTGCATGTATTAGATGCATTAGAAACAGCAAAATACATATATTCAGTTTGTCCCAAGTAGTGACTTTTTCAGATATTTCACATATTCATATGGAATCCCTGGCATCTCCAGCCAGGCTCTCCTCTCTTTAATTCAATGTTCTGAAACAGCAGAGATGACGGAGAGCTACTACCTACCAATCAAAGTTATATTACTGACTGTGATGTATTTATGATCTACTTTGCTTCAAGGCAGTGTCATATGTTAACATGAAGATCAGACAAGAAAACTTGATTGCTTAAAAGCAAATGGGGTTTGCAGTTTCAAAACCTCAATGCCCACAACATTTCTGACTTCATCTGTATTCAACAGATGCCTCATTTTTTCCTCCTCACCGCCTTGTCTGTACTGATGAGTGTAAATAATGGAAGTTTTGTCTCCTCTGAATGTAGGGTTGCCCCTCTCTGTACCTTTGACTTGAAGGTGGACATAAACACTTTTCAGGGGTGGGGATGCATGGGAAGTAGTTATAATTTTAATGAAAAAATACAGAGAAAGCTTTCAGTAAAAGAAAATGGCATTAATATACAGTAACAGTAAGAATATACAGTATTGCTGGGGTTGGGGAATGGAGGGAATAGAAAAAGAAATGTTTCCCAAAATAATCTTTCATGCAAGGGACTGAAGAGAAATAAGAAAATGATTGCACAAGGTGGATATTTTAAAATATTATTTTCTTTCAATATGTGTTTCATGTGTCTGTCTGTGTGCATTCTAACAGCACAGCCTTCGTTAAATAATAGTACAGATTTCATTGATGCCTTCCAAATACAGTGGTACCTTATATAAAGGAATTAATTCATTCCAAATGAAATTCTGTTAAGCAAATTTTCCTTTATACAAATTTCCCATAGGAATGCATTGAAAACAGTGTAATCCCTAATTGTGACCATTTTTCTGTTGTACGGATTCACCCCATAGACAATTCTGTTAAACAATTTCCCCCTATCTCCGGAAATTTTATGTTGTACGGATTTTATGTTATACAAACCGTTTGTTATATGAGGGTCCACTGTATGTCAGATTGCAAGTCCAATCATCCAAACCCAAAGCTGGCCATTCATGAACGTCGCAATCCAACACATCAGGTGTGGGGGCACCAGACTGAAAGAAGGTTGCCCTCATTTATTCTTATGTCAATCTATGCATGAAGCATCATAAGACTATTAGTTTCTCCCTAGGTTTATGGAAACTGATACAGATGCTAATTTCCTTTATGTCTTTGTGGTTGTGATGAAGAAAAAATATATTCAAAAATATGCTATAAGCCGCCCAAAATTTCTACTACCCAAAGCTTCTAAAACATGTGCAAAGTGCCAAAACTTGGGTAACCCAAGTGCTTCTGGGCTGCAACTCCAAGAAGAATCAGCCAACACTTTTGGTGATGTAGGCTTCTGGGAGCTGGAGTCCAAGGACACTGGGATTTCCCAAGGTTGGGTGCCACTACTGTAAACAAAGGGTAGCCACTCATCTGGTACGTTCTCCATTGTCCATGAAAAACTCCATGTGAAGAGGCAGCAGCCTTCACAGTTCTGTGCAGCTTGCTGAAAGGGAAGTTTTGCACATCATCAATGTTGTATAAAAGAAAAGCTTGCCATCTTACTGGTGAAGGGGGCAAAATTGGGATGTTTCTTTTCATCATACACAAAAACAAGACAAGCAAGGATTTATATTCCCTGTACAACTGAGTTGAAAGAAAATGCACATAAAATGTCGGAGTTTTACACTGCATCTAAACAGTAAAAGCAAAGTGTGCTGCTTATATAACCAATCCACAGTGCTGAAAGCACACTATGGGTGGTTTACAGTTTCATTAACCACTGTACCATGAGGCTGCAACACACCTTCCTCCCTGCTCTGGAATAAGAACTTTGTAAGGATGCTCTGTGCCAGTGGTTGCCAGCCTTGGGTAAGTCACATGGCTCTTCCCTTTCCATGATTTTGTGTATCTCTGTTCCAAGCCCAACACAAGCCATAAACGAAGACAATGGAGAATGTAAGGGGGCAGTATAGAAATATAAATAAATAAATAAATAAATAAATAAATAAATAAATAAATAAATAAATAAAAAGTTACTTTCAGTCATTTCCCCGGGACTCCAGACTGAGATTTGTTTCTTCATAGTCTTGCCCTTCCTCCATGGTTGTATAACTTTGCCATACCATCCTTGTGCATGGAACTGTCCTCAGGTTGGCTCAGAGCTCATAAAATGACATTTTTGGAATACAGTTTGGATACACCCACACCTGGCATGATAGGTGGCCATATTTATTGGGGTATTCTAAAGGCTGCTGTCAAAGAAGGTGGTCTGAACAAAATATTGTCATACAAGGTGATTGGCAACCCTTTGTTGACAGCAGTGGTTTCTAACTTTGGGTGATCCAGATGTCCTTGGACTGCAGTTCCCAGAAGTCTGCAGTACCAGCAGTATTGGCTGGGTGTTCTGGGTATTGCAGACCAAGAGTAACTGAGTTACCCAAGATCTGCTCTATGCTTTCTCTCCTGGAAATCATTCAAAACTGCCATGAGGCTTATTGGCATGCAACAAAATCATTTAGAAGTCCAAATCCTTATGGGGCCAACATGATAGTCAACTATTTTAAAGAGCCTTTTCACTTAGAAAAAAAAAGTCCACTGCTACTTCAGTGCCAAGCTTTGGCGGAGCTTTCCCCTGATATATTAGTTTTTGCAGCACAGTTTTGTTCCTTTGTTTGTTTTAGTGTTTTCATTCTTACTGTTTTGTGGAAATGCGTGGATGGAAAGAATACTCAAGATTCCTTGTTCTTGTCCAATTAGTCTGTTTAGACATCTTAATTAGGAATGTTAAAGTCATGCAAGATTTCTTTTCTCTAGCCAAGAGAAAGGCAAGCCAGAATTCTGTGATATGTGCAGAATTCCTACTATCCTTTTCCCTTGAGAAGGAAGGAAAATGCAGGAGAGAAGTGGAAAACACAGAATGAATGCCTGATTGTTGGGAAAGATACAAAATAATTCCTCTATTGCTTCAGAGTTCAGTTTTAGATACTTCATTTGGTTGTACATTGATTGATTGATTGATTGATTGATTGATTGATTGATTGATTGATTGATTGATTGATTGATTGATTGATTTAGCAAATAGCGACCAGGATCCCACAAAACACCCTTCTTTCTAAACCATCAGGAATTTCCTCAGTTGTGAGAAGAAAGTGGCTATTATTCTTTTCTTATTAATAAGAAACTCATGAAGATTTCCATTCCTTATGTATTTACTGTTCTCATGCATGTATGACTCTTCCCAGTGCTATAGACATTTGAGGGGTGCAGCGTTTCTCCTGGTTTGCTTTTCTGATAAATGAGGCAACCAGAGATTTGACAGCATTTTAAACTGCTTTTGTTTATTTAGCAGTAGAGATAGGCACAAAACGAAAAACATATCATTGAATTATTCGTTATTCATTTTGTTATGTAATGAAATGAATAACAAAAATCGTGATGAAATTGGAACGAACCGAACAGAACCACAAAAATTGGGTTTGTTATGCTTCATTTTCATTAATGGCAACGCACAATGAAATGAGCTGTTTTTAAATGTTAAATAAGTCCTGGATATCCGTAAAAACCCAGCGATAATTATTAATTCTGCCTGATAATACCTACCGGGGAGGTTCTTAAAACGTGCATTTATGTCTTTTCTCAGATCGCTGTTTTAAGGAGAGTTAGGGGACATCGACCCAAAATGGCTCCCAGATGCCTAATATTGATTTCTTGGGTATTAAAACACCCTGGACATCCGTAAAAACGCAGTGGTAATTATTTGAAATTATTACCTACCAGGGGGTTGCAGTCCTTAAAACGTTTGTTTTTGTCTTTCTCCCATCACAATGTATTTTTTCTTTTCCCTTTAAGGATGACACAAAATGGATTCCAGCCACAAGATAGATGCAAGCCATGTGATGGGATCATGTAAATTCTTGAACAATTTCAACCAATAGCATGCCCAGGTTGCAGACTAGGTAGGTGTGGCAGCCACAGAGGGCATAAAAAGCTTTGACAGCCCCCATCCTCCTTGCAGTTTGTGGTGGGAGTTAGGGTGGGATTGCTGTCTCTGCAACTTGTTACTTTAGGCCAGCCAGGCAAGTGTGTGTCTCTGTGTTCCTGCTGGCTGCAGCCTGGTTCTTAGGGGAGAAAAAGAAGAGATTTCTCTTGCAGCCTCCCTGTGTGCATGCGTACTTCTCGGTGAGTACCCTCCCCTGCCCCACAGTGCAGTCACTCTGCAGCTGCCTTACACCCTGGGCAACGCCCACCGCTGCCTTTGCAGCCTCCCTGCGTACCTAGTCTATACTGTGTCTCTGCCAGCATCATTTTTTTAGTGTTTTCCCTCTGGTCTGGGGCGTTGGGGGACGTCTGCAAGCGGAAATGCCTTAAGTTGCACAAAAAGCGGGTAAAAATGAAAAACAAAAAACAAAAAAACATATTTTTTTCTAAAAAAATCACGAAAAACAAAAATGAACCGAAATGGATCTGCAATGAAAAATGAAAAACTGAAATGTCATTTTTTCAATTTGTGCCCATCTCTACTTAGCAGCCTACAGATTGAGGAGAGGTAGAGGCACAACAGTCACACACCATGAAACATTAACATCTTAGTGGTGAATTGGTGAAAGTTAAGGACCCAGCATGGGCAATTCCTCCTGGACACCAAGTCTCATTACTTGGAGATGACAACAAACTTTTTAACCTTGACACTGAAATTGGTGTCAATTGTGTTACACCGGCATTATGGCTAACATCCCTTAGCTACTCTAAAGATGTAGCTCAGTGACTCATTTCATAAGGACTCTAAGTAGGAACCCACAGTTTCATATTGGAACTTCAGTAGCAAGTGTGCTTTAGCCAATGCATCTCACTGCAGCAATTTGCAAGCAATAGGGTCGGCTGCAATAGATGCCATCCCAGCACAACAGTACTAAGGCAGGAAACTAAACTCCCTAAATTGGGACCTTTTGTCAGCAAAGGGGTCAGGATGCTTCCCCCAGTCCTAGTGTTGATAGCACGGCCATACCTGCAATGAGACATACTAGCTTATTTCCCAAGAGAAGTGTTGTTGCTGGATGGAAAGTGTGTATATTCGTGGCCTTTTTTATAGCACTGGTACAGATGGGATCCCAGAATACTTCAGTGACTTACTGAGAAGTGGGTAGCTGTGGCTCTCTGGATGTCGTCTGGTAGGCCCAGCATCCTTCACCATTTTTTTTTTGGGGGCTGGCTTGGACTACTGTAGTTCAACAAGAACTAGAAGGTCATACAAACATACTCATAGACAAGAGAAGTGTTCTTCCATGCTGGGTACAATGCTCTCCTTCCCCTGATATAAACTTGATGTCTCTTTGCGGTTATTTTCTGACCCATATAGTTCATCTCCCCTCTTCTCCAGCTTTGCTGTCATATACCATTTATGAGGTGGGAAAATGCTTTCATCCTTTTGTGCCTGCTTCATTCAAATCCTTCCAATGGGGCTGCCAAAGTTGCCTCTTGAACTTAAAGATTCTGTTGCAAAGGCAGCTCACCAGAGAGCAAAATGTCCCATCCCCTTTTATGTTTTTTTATCTTTTTAAGTCCAGATGGTGCTTCCTCGGAATGACCAAGATGGCAAGTGTGTATTATCATGTAAACCAGAGAAGAGTTTGTTTTCTGTTTAATCACCCAGCTCTTTCTGCCAACCTACGCACTGTTATGAATTGCTGGCTCTGAAGCAATGGCCAATTATTAAAACCTGACTTTGAGTTTTCACTGAATGGTCATTGTTTTACCTAGCACTCCCAGCTTCTACTAAGAACGAAGTGCATCTGTAGTGATTAAGCAAATATCATTGTTTAGCCTCGAAGCAAGGCTATGAACTATTTAGTTCCTACTTTTTGTCTGATGTTGTCTGATCTTCTGTTGAACATTGGACACTCACAAATACAGTATTAAACAGAATCTCTGTTTCAGATTCAGTGCATCAGCAAAAAAATCCTCATTAAAAAGGATACACTTTTCCCACACTAGGCAGCCTAAGGGCCTTTATACACGACCCCTAAACTCCGCAGCAAATGGCTGCAAACTCCGGACCTTACAAGTGTTTTCCCACCAGCTCCTGAGTTTGCAGGAAATTAAGTGCGACCCCGCCCACCTAGGCACCCAGCTGCACTTTCTTGTACCTGCTTGAGGTGGGTGAAAATCCCCAGGTCCGGATTTAATCTGGTCATGAGCAGAAGAGAACGGAAGAGAAATCAGCGGGAAGCTCCACCAGGTGAGATGATTTTTTCCTCTCTTTCTCAAGAACCCCTAAGATTATTATAGATTTGCTAGGCCCTGGTATTTTTGCTATTATTATACTATGGTATTTTTAATGAAGGGGATGGTAACAGGAAAAGCAATGGCATTTGCAGATGTGGTTCTATTATTCTCCTGTGGGTTTGGTGTAGACCTTGTCTGGAACATATCTGGGTGATGTCTGAGACTTTTAATAATTGAGAGACATGGGCAAATGAATGTGGTGGCTGGAGTCCTCTTATTTAGCATAGCAAGTTGCAATTGGAACAGGCTCAATAGATCTTATAGAGCAATATAATGTTTTGGCCTGCAATGTCCAGAATTCTGGGCCTATATTACAGATGATCAAGGACTGTGGTAGTTCTGTCCAAAGCATCTGGAGGGCCAATGGTTCACCACCCCTGTTAGGAACTGGATGACCATCATTCCTGCTTTTTCAGTGTGCCTGTTCTAGTTGCAACCTGCTACAAGGAGCAACAGCATTTTTCTGGCTTCTTTCCAAAACATAACAGAAAAAGCAAATAAAGTTTCTTGGAGGAAGCTAAGGACTCTCAAGTAAACTGTAATGATGCCAAAAGTTGGATATGTTTCTAGGAATTGTGATGTCATGAACCAAACAATTGCTAGCTGCTTCACACTTGC
Source organism: Phrynocephalus forsythii (assembly GCA_029282475.1). NCBI lineage: Eukaryota > Metazoa > Chordata > Lepidosauria > Squamata > Agamidae > Phrynocephalus > Phrynocephalus forsythii. The sequence goes on along the minus strand of JAPFRF010000006.1, from coordinate 15,973,135 downwards.
TGCATCTACCTTGAAAGGCTTAATAGGAAATGTGTTGCAGCCAGCAGTCCCTGATAACAAGCTTCAGCACAGAGCATCTGCTTAATCTCTTTGTTGATCTGGGGTTGGAGAAAGGAAACTTTCTGCCCCCCTGTGGTCTAAATTAGTGAGAAACTAAATGTAGGATCTTTCTGTTCTCTCTTTTTTTTTTTAACAAGGAAAGTTCAACTGCAGAAAACAACATTGTCCTGTTCACTTCATCATACGATGCACTGTCTTGCCTTGCCTCCCATGCACAGCCTCATATTTTAACTTTGCTGAGATCACATTCTAGGTTAATAGCAAAGCCTTAGCTTTCAGACTGAAAACCAACTCCGATGCCAAATGCACTGGGTGGCATGGAGTCAAGTCCATGGATCTGAATAAAAGGAGTCATTTCTATGAAAGAAGCTCCAGATCAGGAGGAGTTTACAGGTGTTTATAGCTCTTTCCCTGGCCATCAGTGGTGGGTAAAAACTGCATCTGGGTGACCAGATAAGAATCTGTCTCACAACTTCTTTTTCAGATAGCCAGTGCACCATACAGGAACAATGTATGAATAAAAATGTGTGTGGGCTGGATGAGCTCATACCTTTCTCTTACTGTGAGGAATCAATTGGGAAGGTTGTTTCAGCCAATGAATTTTAGTGCTGTATTCCAGTGTGCACACTGGGAGCATCTGAGTGGACCCAGTGAAACTTAATTCTGAGCAAAAGGGCACTAGATATGGAATGCACTGCCCAGCTGCAACCCTGCATCAGACTTGGCTATTTAAATCCCATGGATTTCATGGAATTCATGTAGTGGAAAAGATGCCAAGCTATGAACCAGACAGTTTTTGTTCCAATCTAGTTTCACCCAGAACTTAAAGGAGTAGCATTGTTCCTACAGCCTCAAATTATTTCTTCTATGATACAATAATAATACCATTTAACCTTTCTGTAGCAACACACATTGTGAGAAAGATTACAGAGGTAACACATGTGGTGTGGTTTGAACATGAAAAAGGATTAGATTTCAGGTAAGCCCTGCGATTTCTTGAAAACACACTAGGATCCAGTGAAAATCGGGTCGGAGGAATGTCATTATACAAGGGTCAGCTGAAGGTGTTGCTTGTTGACTTATGACTTGATAACAAATTGTTATCAAGACATAAGTCAACAAAGAACACTTGTTATCAATTATTATCAATTGTGTTTTTTTAAAAAAATTGAATAGATAAGGTCTCATTTCAAAATGATTTACTTCCCCTCCCCCATTAAAATATATTTCTCCTATCGTAACAGTAGTTTCTTAATGCTGTCAAATAGATATTCTACAGCAGGCATGGCCAAACTTTGGCCCTCCAGATGTTTTGGACCACAACTCCCACAGTGCTTTGCCATTGGCAATCTAAGCTTAGAATTCTGGGAGTTGTGGTCCCAAACATCAGGAGGGCCGAAGTTCGGACATGCCTGTTCTACAGTATCTTGGCATCTTCTGTTCTTTATTTGATTGGTTGGTTGGTTGGTTGATTGATACCCCATTCATCTGGCCTCATGGCCACTCTGGATGGCTTACAACAGAAAACAGTACTTTAGAGCTAGGGCTAGACAGTTTATTTATTTTAATATAAATTTGTATACTGCCTTTCTCCCTATGTAAAGAGTTCAAAGTTATGCAATTATCTTTTGGAATTGTATCATTTTCAACTTGTTGAGTGTCTTTGATGGCATAACCTTTCTTCCAGAAATCTGCTGATATCTACTTTTGCATTCCTATACACACCTATGTACCATGCACTCACTGACATATCTGTTGCCATAAACAGTTTCAGTGAAAAAGGATAATACTTACTAAATTGCAAGCAACTCTCCTGGGTCATTGTATTATATCCACTGGTAAATTTAAGGAGGAATAATTCCCTCCCTTTGGTTGAAAGCTCTGTAGCAACACACTGTTTAATGCATATTAACACTTCTACCACTGTAGCTTTCCTTGTAATAGCTAATAATGAATTTTATGTATGGTAATCAAAGTAGCACATGCCCAAAGCAGATGGCTTTCTTGGACAATAATACACTGGTATGTAAGCTATCTATCATTTGGCCATTATAATAAAAAAGGGAAAAATATTGTCAAGAGATTGGGGAAAGGAGGGATCATGGAATCCATTGCTGTTTTGGAAAATCAGGCTTTCTGATCAATGCATGGGACAAGCCAACCAGGAGAAGCCGAGAATGTGTACTACTAATTAGAATGCAGTAACACCTGTGATGTATTGACACTTTTGGGTGCTATATCTCAAACGAAGTACTTTTTCACCCAGACCATCACTGGTCTCTGGAACTTCCTGCCTGAAGAAGTGGTGACAGATGTCAGCCTTGACAGCTTTAAGAAAGGATTAGAAAAGTTCATGGAGAACAATGGTATAAATGACTATCATTTTTGATGCCTAAGGACAACCCCTGGTTTGGAGAGATAGGTTGGATATCTCTCAAGGCCATTTGCAGGGAATCTTAAGCAGGTGAAGACATCTTCTTGAGAATACCCTGAAGCAAATGGCAAGCCGTGCATGGGACAGAATGCTGGATTGGATTGGCTGTGGCCTGTTCCAGCAAGGCTGTTCTTAGGTTCTTATGTATTGAAAAAGAGTTTCAAGGGTAAGCTGAACAACCTCTTTGGCACTGAGCTAATTAAGAAAATTCCTTCAGCTGATTGAAGGGAGAGGGAAGAAGTTCAGGGGACCAAAGAGTCTAAAATTTGGAACTTTGGTATAAAAATGGGGATAGAAGTTACCTAAATGTCTTAGTTATATCATAGGAAAACATGATGATCATTTGTTGCACTGCAAATGACACATATTCGGTTTGTGCTCTGAGACTCTGATGGAACTATGCTAGGACACAAGCATTGCAATAGATCAGTTGGCTTTCTTGTTTTCTTGTGAGCTTGTTCTGTAATTGCTCTTGCCTCAACTTTTTGATTGTTTATGTGCTTCAAATTCTCTGATTGTAGAAACCATTTTTGAAGTTTTGCTGTTTATGATTTTTTTCCTCACCAGCTTTAATAAAATACAGAATTTTCACTGTTGTTGGCTCTTTTGGATTAAGAGGGTGGGTGGCACTTAAAACCAGACCTTGGCTTGAGCATCTCCTGGGAGCCTGTGTGTTTTGTGGGTGCACTAGCATTCCTACCTTGCAAGAGTTAAAATGCTTTACCTTATGGATTTTGATGATTTCCTGGAGGAACTCTTTAGTTGGACTGAGATCAAAGTGTTGGGTTGGTAATGGGAAGGAAGATTCCCATAGCCATAAGTACATTTGGCCTTCCTGGAGTTCACCAATACCAGAATAAGCAGGGTAGGGTTGCTGAGTGCTCAATGTAGGCATCACTGATGCTGGAAGAATGGAAAATTGCCATTCCACCTTTGTGATTATACATCCAAAAGGATACCAAAGGTAACTTCAAATAACAATAACATAAACAAACATAGAGAATAAAACACATTTGTATCCATTCATTATATATAAATTGGTTTTTAGATAGAAATTTGTGTTCAGAATTTTTGTGTGTTTTCTCCCTAAATACAAATTTAGATCAAAAGCCACTGAAACAAAGGCCAGAGGTATGCAGTTTTTATGAATTGAATAAAAATATTGATGCACAAGATACAATAATTGTTAGGGTTCTTATTACATTCCAAGCAACCTTCCTGAAAATAGTTGTTGTGGGTTTTTCGGTCTGTTTAGCCGTGTTCCGGATGTTTTTCTTCTGGACATTTGCTAGCATTTCTGGCTGGCATCTTCAGAGGGCAAGGAGCTCAGGGAACAAGGAGTTCTCTCTCTGTGCTCTGGGAGATAGAGTGAGTGAGACTGAGGTTCTTAAAGTTGTGGGAAAGAGGAAGCTTGTCCAATGCAGGACAATAGGTGTTAGTCATTGTATTGTGATGCAAGAATTAAGAAGTTACAACATAATTAGGGGTGTTGTGAATTGATCTGTATTCCTATTGGTTTCTGTTCCTGTTCCAAAGGGAACAGGCCATTTGGTTTATTCAAGTTGCTGCATTTGGATCCTCAATCCTATTGGTCTTTGCCAAAAGGCAGCTTTGTGATTGGTTGTAATTGTTCCCTCCAAAATGTATCTTTTCCTAGCCAGTCCTGGCTCCTATAAAAGTAGCTCCCTCTCCCCAGTCCCCAGTCTTGTTCTCTCCCTAAATAAAGAGCTGTTACACTAGAAGCTGTCTCCAGCCTGCTATGTCTAAGAGCTGAAATCACTGCTGAAATCACTAAAACCCACACTACTACAAGGGGTAGCAATGATCCTCATATGTAGTTGATGGGTGTCATTGGTTGTTCTATTTTGTGAACTGATCACCTTTGCAGTGTCTTTCATGTTCTTAGATTCTGGTCTGGATGCTGCACTTTGTGGTCCCAATTAGAGATGGGCACGACCAGGGAAAATGACGTTTTCGAGTTGTCGTGTGTCGGAGCCGGCCCATTTCGGCTTGTTTCCATTTTTCGCGAAATTTTCCAAAAATTTGTTGTTTCGTTTGTCGTTTTTTCATCTGTCGTTAGTACTGGTTTGGGGGGGAGCGGGCTCCTGGAGGCACCTCTCTGGGTTGGGTGCCTCCTCTGGCCCGCTATGAAGGGAAAGCGGGCTCCTGGAGGCACCTCTCTGGGTTGGGTGCCTCCTCTGGCCCGCTACAAAATGGCATGCATAGCCAATTGGATATGCATACCAAGTTGAGACTCGAGGCACCTCTTTTTTGGGTGCCTCTCTATTGACCACAGGCCCACTGCTCTAACTGCAGTGTCACAGTGTGCACACTGGGGGAAGGCTCCTCCTCAGTCTCGGCGCTCTGTGGTTCACCAAGAAGGGAACTGTACTTGCGTGTGTGCAATGTGAGTACAGATTTGGCTTAGGTTAGGGGGGTTAGCGCAAGGGCTAGGCTTAGGGTTGTTACGGGTAAGGTTAGGGTGAGTTCGTGGGGTGCACCTCTGGGTGCTTCTCTGACCCACTAAGAAGGACAGTGTACTGGCGTATGGGTTAGGGTTCGGGTTCGGGTTAGGGTTCGGGCTATGGTTAGTGGGCATTTTATGCCCAACAGGCACATCCCAGAAGTCTCGGTCAAAACCTGGTCAAGTGGCCATGCAATTGGTGGAATGGCTCCAAAAATTTGCATGGTCCACTCCCATGGACAGCCCATCATTGCGCAGGTGTAAAAAAATAAAATAAAAATAAAATAAAATAAAATCAATGGAGACGTTTTGTTGCAAGAAAAACCCACTGCTGCTACTGTAAAAATTCAGGCAGTTTTAAAATAGCTATTTTCGCATGTTTGTGTGGTGCTTTGGTGTGTTTTTGGACCACCACAATTTCAAAATATATAAATATTGCTTGCGGCCGCCCCATTTTGGATCCCCCGCCCGCACCGCATGGCATGGCGAGTTGGCGAGAAGACGAGGAATGGATCTCCACAGCCCAGGAGAGGAGAGGGGGGAGGCCGCGGACCCCCCCAGAAACCACCCCTCTGGTAGGTGCCCTCACTCAGGCAGGCATATTTTCGCCTGCTTTTTTGGCCGGGAATCGGGTTTTTTTTAACTTTTTTTCTGTGCCGCCCGCTTGGTGAGTTGGCATGAGGACGAGGATGCACAGCCCAGGAGAGGAGAGGGGGGGAGGCCGCCCCCCCAGAAACCACCCCTCTGGTAGGTGCCCTCACTCAGACAGGCATATTTTCGCCTGCTTTTTGGCTGGGAATCGGGTGTTTTTTTATTTTTAAAACTTTTTTTCTGTGCCGCGCCGCTTGGCGAGTTGGCGAGACGATGAGGATGTGCAGCCCAGGAGAGGGGGGGAGGCCGGGGACCCCCCCCAGAAACCACCCCTCTGGTAGGTGCCCTCAGGCAGGCATATTTTCACCTGCTTTTTTGGCCGGGAATTGGGTGGTTTTTTAAAAAAACTTTTTTCCTGTGCCGCTTGGCATCATGCAAATGCTGCGATGCCGCCAGGAACGACCACGACAAATCAGACCCAAGTTTTCTTTAGTCGGTTCGAGTTCGAGTTCTGGCGGAGTAATTGTCATTCTTCGTTTCATTACGTAACGGAAACGAGGAACGGAAACGGAAACGAGGATTTCGCCGAGTCGTGCCCATGTCTAGTCCCAATATATACCTGGCCACAACTACAAGGTATCCCATATAATCCTGCAGTGGTGAGTGGGTTCCTCTTGTCCTTTGCTGACTCTAGCATCTGTTGTATTTTTGTGGTGGGTCTAAATACTGTTTCTAGGTTGTGTTTTTTCAACACTTGCTCCATACGGTCTGTGACTCCTTTTATGTATGGCAGAAATGCTTTGTTTGTTGGAGGCTGTTTTTCTTCTTCAATTTGGTGTTGTTTTTTCGGTTCCATGGCGCTTTTGATTTTGTTCTTGGAATAGCCATTTGCCTGTAGGGCCCAATTCAGGTGGCTAAGTTCAATGTTGAGGAATTCAGCTTCACAGTTTCGGTTTGCACAGTCAACAAATGTCTCTTTTTTTGCATGGTTGGTGGTTGGAATTTTTATGTAGGTACCGATCTGTGTACCTACATAAAAATGGAATCCTTGGCTGCAAGGAGGGTGTTTGTTTCATACATCTGGATGGCACCAGGTTGGAAGAGACTGTCTCAAGGTGCACTGTCAAGTGATATGGGTACATAATGAAGACCAGCATTCTTGACTACTTTCATTCTAGCCTGGAAGAATGAAATGTGTACCCATTAAAAAGGGGCCCATAACCCCTTACAATACACCAGCCGTTCTTGGCAGGCAAGCTGGGGGGGGGGGACAAAACGTTTGAAAACCATAGCTCTGCAGTGTTTAAACCTCACTTTATCCAGACATTGAAGTTGGAAGGAACAATGTTTCATTGAAGTATACCCCATACATGGTCAGCTAAAATCTTATGTCCAAACAACTTTCTGATAGTCCTATTTGTGGGTCATTTTGGGGGGCTTTGTTTGTATTGTGTCTCCGACACAAAGTGTCATTCACTGGGCCACCTCTTGCAATAATCTCATTGTGTTAAGGGGTTGCTTTGTATAGCAAATGTCTGCCGTAAGTAATCCACGGAAAACAGACAGGCGTCTCTTGTCATTTTGGAGTGTTAATCCATTGCCCCTGGGAGCATGAAAGTCCACAGGGATAACAAGTGTGGGAATGGCCAAAACTAACATTATGTTTGGATCTTATTTTCTCAACAATGGCTCAGATCAATGGAACTGCTGAGTGTGCCAGATAAGATGTGGCAGGATTAGTGAATTAAGCTCAGGAAGCAGAAGAGCTGGTGGAATGGGCAAGGGGGAATCTTCTTTTCATCCTGTCCGTGTGCCATCCTGTTAAATGATGAAAGGGGCTGGGACAAAATGCTTAGGTTTTGCTTTATAAGTGGGTTAAATCCCTGTCTGAAAATTCAAAAGCTACCCCCAACTCGACGTGGAAAATTGGACTAAAATGAATGGACCTCCTGTGACATTTCACCAAAAGGGAAGGATACTTAAACAGTGAAGTGCACCAAGAATTACCACTTTTATAAACTGTTTCTTGTCATTTAGTAGCCCATTCTGAATATGCCATTCTCAGTTGATCAAATGCTAGGCAGGCTGTGTTGCCTCAGTGTAGCTGGTTCTGTGAGTGGTGAGAATGAATTTGTGGAAAGAGATGAAACAGAGGGGGGTGACTTCGAAATTAAACTCAAATCAACTTGCATTAATTGAGATTGTGTTCCCCTAATTTGAACTGTTTCCCAGCCTTTGCCAATTGTGGAAATTGGTTGGAGCAGATGTTGAATTTTTGAGTATATGCACACATATTTGTTGTGATTTTTCTGGAAAACCAACAGTAATTATGGTCGTATCCTTCCAAGGCAAATTTCAAAATAGTGATTTGATGAACAATTCAGAACTAGGGTTCTGGCATTCAGCTCTGCAGTCCTTAATTTAAGATCTTATTCAGGGTTATGAGTCATCCCTCCCCCACCACTGTCACTTCTGTTGCGCTGGTTCTCCATAATATGGAGAGTGTCCCCAAGCAGAGAAGAATGTCCTCTTCTGACTGTTGTTCTCCATATGTGGAAATGACAGTGGAGAGCATAGGGCAAGCCTTCCTGTCATTCCTATTTTACTTAAAGCAGGTGATAGAATGCCTGAATAGGGCTTTAAGTAGATGGGTTTATCTTTGCCCATACTGATGCCATCTAACTATGTGGAAAGAGGATGATGATGTTCAAATAGTCCATCCTAAATTGATGGAGACCCAGCTGCCTTCCACTTCCACCCATAAGGAAAATCAAGTACAGTGGTACGTTGTATAAAGGAATTATTTTGTTCCAAATGAAATTATGTTAAGCAAATTTACCTTTATACAAATTTCCCATAGGAATGCATTGAAAACAGAGTAATCTTTAATTGTGACCATGGATTTGCCCCTTAGATGATTCTGTTAAGCAAATTTCCCCTATCTCCAGAATTTTTTATGTTGTACAGATTTTATGTTATACAAACCATTTGTTATACGAGGGTCCACTGTATACTGGAAGCTAGTGTACTGAATTCTGGAAATGTCATATAGGTGCAGGGTTCCCGATTTCAAAGCAGCCACAGAAACCAAAAGCTGCTACATCAGTGTGACACCTGAAAGTAAATTTATATTGTTTATTTCTTCAGTATTTTTTTCAGAAATTGAGAGCAGTAGATTCATGTTTGAGTCAATCCGTAGCTTGTTTCTGAATTGAGTCCAGTGCCTGCATTTGTTTTCATTGTGGAATAAGTTATATATTTTATACTTCATAAGTTCTTGTTAGTCCTTCTCTCTCACCCACCCACCCACAGTAGGAAGAAGTAACAAACATTTTCAAATCTGCAGAGGTTCCCCTTTATAGGAGTAACCTTGAGAATAATACAGTCTTCCCATCCTTGCATTTAAATAGCCTAAAAACATATGAAGAACTTGGAAGGGCTTGAAACACTGGAGGAGAGGGACAGGGAACCATAAACACTTTTGGACAACAAGCATGTTTAGACAAGGCTGGTTTCTTCTATGCTTGATTATATGGTGTACAAAGTGGAAAAACCAGGCATGCAATATGTTGTTTCGTGCTGTCAAGTTTAAACTGACTTATCACAACCCTAATAGGGCTTTCAAGGAAAGTGAGATCTTTAAAGAGCAGTTTTACCCCTTCCACTCCCCCAGTGTGTTTCCATGGCAGAGGGGGGTATTTGAGCCATCATCTACAAAATCCTGTTCCACTGGGTACCTTCAGGAATGCAAAACAGAAGGTTTGATAACAAGAATTTTCTCAATAGTGTTCCACTGTTTTTCCCCTGAGACCTGAGTATTTTCTACCTGGAAAAATCCTGAAAAGGGTCACTGTAAGTCAGAATTGACTTGATGGCACGTGATGATGATGATAGAAGAATCTAGAGTAATTCCTACCAGTAGGTCAGATGAGGCAACTGCTTCAGGCAACAGATGCTGGAAGGTGGTGATGGATGTTCTTTGGGGTTCCCTCTGAGACAATTCTCTTTGAGCTGGTCCCACATTCCCATAACTGCCAGAGTACTGCTCACAGATATGGGGGAAGACCTTTTCCCATTGTGAATCTTCAAAAAAAGATTCAACTTCTGGTCCAGTCTACCTCTGTGAAACTCCTGAAGGTGCTTCCACCTTGCCTTTTTTAAAAACTCCAGTAGCAAAATGTCTTGCCCTGGCTCTGCCAGAATTTGGTTTGGGTCCTTACTGTGAGGATAATAATATGATACTGGATTTAACTTGCCAGCATTGTGTTTCATTTTGCTGCTGCAAAATGTTGTTGTTGTTGTGCTTCTCTGTGTGCATGTGCATTCACGTGTGCACATCATGTCCCTATTAGAGATGGGCATGAATCAAAAAAATGGTGTTTTGGTTTTTCGTTTGTCATTGAGAGGTCCGTTTTCATTTTGTTTCATTTTTCGTGAATTTTTGGAAAAATTTCATTTTTGTTTTTCACTTGTTTGTTTTTCATTTCTACCCGCTTTTTGCATGATTTTAAAAGCATTTCTGTGTGATGGTATCCCCCAACGCCCCAGACCAGAGGGAAAACACTAAAAAATTGATGCTGGCAGAGACACAGTATAGACTAGGTACACAGGGAGGCTGCAAGGCAGCAGCGGGCATTGCCCAGGGTGCAAGGCAGCAGCAGAATGACTGCACTGCAGGGCAGGGGTGGGTATTCACTGAGAGGTACGCACACACGCACACAGGGAGGCTGCAGGACTGAAGCTAGAGTCGCAGAGACAGCAATCCCACCCTAACTCCCACCGGGGACTGCAAGGAGGACGGGGGCTGCCCCAGCATTTTATGCCCTCTGTGGCTGCCAGACCTGCCCAGTCTGCAACCTGGGCATGCTATTGGTTGAAGTTGTCCAAGAATTTACATGATCCCATCACATGGCTTGCCTCCATGTTGTGGCTGGAGTGGTGACATCTATTTTGTCATCCTTAAAGTGAAAAGAAAAATACATTGCGATGGGAGAAGACAAAAACAAATGTTTTAAGGACCCCAACTCCCTGGTAGGTAATAATTTCAAATAATTATCACATTATTGCTGCATTTTTATGGATGTCCAGGGTGTTTTAATACCCAAGAAATCAATATTAGGCATCTGGGAGCCATTTTGGGTCGATGTCCCCTAACTCCCCTTAAAGGAAAAAAAACAACAATCTGAGAAAAGACATAAATGCATGTTTTAAGGACCCCCACCCCCTCTGGTAGGTATTATCAGACAGTATAAATAATTATTGCTGTGTTTTTATGGGTGTCCAGGGCGTTTTTTAACATTTAAAACAGCTCATTTCATTGCACACCGCCATTAACGAAAACAAAACGTAACGGACACAATTTTCATGGTTCTGTTCATTTTGTTCCATTTTTCATCACAATTTTCGTTTGTCATTTTGTTACGTAATGAAACGAATAATGAATAACAGAAACGAAAAATGTTCATTTTGTGCCCATCTCTAGTCCCTATTCCATATGACCTTAGACTGCAATGGTAATGTATAGGCAAGGTAAAGATTCCCCCAGCACATGTGTGCTAGTCGTGTCCGACTCTATGGGTGGTGCTCATCTCCATATTCAAGCTGAAGAGCCAGTGTTGTGCAAGTCCATGGCTGCGTGGCTGGCATGGCTGCAAGGAAACTTTGTTTTATCTTCCAGCTTTTTACGGCGGTACCTATTTATCTACTTGCATTTACATGCTTTCAAACTGCTAGGTTGGCAGGAGCTGGGGTTAACAGCAGGAGCTCACTCCGCTGTGTGGCACCCGGGATTCAAACTGCCGAGCTGCTGACTTTACAGGCAACAGTTTTCGGAGCCTTAGTCCACTGAGCCAATGCATCCCAGTATGTATAGGTTAGAGAATGGCACAAATCAGAAAAATGGTGATTTGATTTATGATTTGTCAAAGTCAGCACAACACAAAAATGAATTTACATTGTTTGTATTTTTTTCTGAGAAATTGACAAACTGATTTGTAAATTTATTCCCCCCTCCCTTAAAACCATATAGAAATGGCCTCCTAGGCACCTCAAGACAGCAGATTTGCAGGGAAGCCTCCCATGACTGTCCTTGAGAAGCCCTGCTCCAAAGCCACTGAGTTTGATGGCTGGACCACAATTTCAAGCCAAGTCCCTCCAGCCCCATAACTGCCTCTCAGGAATCATGCTTTCTTGAGGACATATACCCACCCGGTGACTAAAAAAACAAGACTGCATTACTAGAGAATAAAGACATAAAGAGCAACCCAGGGAAAAAAAGAAGTACTTTTATGATCCCTGGCAAAACCAGGATCCATGATGTCAATTAGTTAATGAAACCCAGAAGCACTCCGAGTGTGCCTGAGTATGGGTGTGCATCTGTGCATGCATGCACGCACCACACACACACACACACACACACACACACACACACACACACACACACACACACACACACAGAGAGAGAGAGAGAGAGAGAGAGAGAGAGAGAGAGAGAGAGAGAGAGAGAGAGAGAGAGCATGTTTCCTTCCTCTATATTTAATATCTATTGGCCCTTTAGAAACAGAGGTGTTGTGGGAGGGAACTCACTAATGGATTTCATCAAGTCAGATCCTCCCCCAAAGGAGAGAAGCCATGGATATTTTTAACTTAGGAGAGGAGGGGGATCTTGAGAGAATCCCCTGTATAATTTATTAGTCCCATTGGACTTTGATATGCACTGTTCAGGAGGAATTTCTCCTGCTGGCTTGGAGGTTGCAGAAGAAGATGATGGGAGGAAGTGTCCTAACAAGACTTGAAATTAAATGGCAGCAAACCAGTAAGGTTTCTAACTTTAAAAAAAAGTAACATGGACAAGAAAAAAATATATACATTTGGAGTTGAAATGGGTGGGGATATTGATGGCACTAGACCAATTCCAGGAGTTAAAAAAGAAAAAGAACTACACGGAAAAGTTTGTGAGAGGATCTTGTGTCCTTGACAGGGAAAAATTTAGAGGTGCCCGCCTTTCCCAAAGGGGTCCCTCCTCCAATCTGGGATTTTTTTTTTTTTTTTTGCATGTGTTGGGTGACAGCAAGGGGAAGGGAAGCGCGCTGCTTGTTCTCCCTTTGTGAACCACAAGAGCGAGCGAGCCGGAGAGAAGAATTGCCTTTAAAAAGACGGGGAAGGGAGGAAGGGGGAGGAGAGGAACTCTGCAGAGCCCTGTGTCCTCTCTCTCTCTCTCTCTCTCTCTCTCTCTCTCTCTCTCTCTCTCTCTCTCTCCCTCCATGTGTACAGGAGAACTCGGTGCTGCTGCGCCTCTCTGCTCGCGCTCTCTCCTCCCGCGCGTCATTCCTCCTTGCTTGCGATCGGAGCCGGAGGGGGATTGGCTTGTGCCGCTAGGCGAGCGGAGAGGAGACCTGAAGGGTTTTTTGGTTTGGTTTTTTTTTTAAATAAAAATCAGCAAAGAGAGAGAGAGAGAGAGAGAGAGAGAGAGAGAGAGAGAGAGAGAGAGAGAGAGAGAGAGAGAGAGAGAGAGAGAGAGAGAGGAGGCGAATGGAGTAGGGTGGAGGAAAGCGCTCCTTCCCACCGCCCGAAGAGCTGCCGGGTTCGTCAATTCTGCTGGTCAATGTTTCTTGGCTACTCCCTCGGAGCTCCTTCCCGCGCTGCAGCCGGGGGCTCGGTGCACCCCCAGTCCCACCACACCGGGGGCGCGCGTCTCTCGCTCGCGATCTCGGCGGGGGCGCGCCTGCCTTGGTGTGTATGAGAGGGCGCTCGGGAAGTCCCCCCCCCTTCTTCCGCACCTCCCTCCACCCTTCCCAATTTGCCGCTTCTGCTCCCGAGACCGTCCTTTAAAAGCAGCAGCCAAAGGAGACGGGACCGCAAACCTAGCCACGAGGGAGGCGTGATCCCCCACCACCAGCAGCGGCACTTCGGATTGTTTCAAAATCAAAGCCCACCCACCTCCCACTCCTCCCCTTTTCTTTGAATGAAACTGACCCGGGTCACCTGTTACCTCTCAGTTTTTAGAGCGCTTTGAACTTCGCGGAGGAGTCTCTCTCGCGCTCGCCTTCTCTCTCACACTCGCGCGCGCCCGCGCACACCCACGCCCACCCCCCCTCTCCATCTTCAGCCCCAGGACACGCCGGGGAGCTCCGCCGGGAGTTGCCAAATCACCGTCGATCCAACCAAGAGGGACTTTATATACAGTGGTCTTCGGAAGCATGGGCTGGATCGGCTGGGCGGTTGGGCTTTTCTTGGGAGTATTACTACTCGCGGCAGGAGCCCGCTGCCAACATGTCAAGAACAACGTGCCGAGGCTGAAATTATCCTACAAAGGTAAGCCCATCTTGTTCCTTTCTTCGTGGTGGGGGGCTGGATTTCCCGGGGATGGTTGGCCAGGATTCTGTTTTTGTGCCAAGGCTCCAGGTTGTACCTGCCAGAAGCTCACTTCTTCCCGGAGAGATCTGGGAGGGCACAGTTGCGGTGCAGACAAAGAAACCGGGTAGCAGGAAAGCAACGTATGACGTGGTCCTGAGAGGATGAGAAGGGTTGATCTCTCAAGCACACGTTCACCCAGGGAACCTCGACAGCCCATCGGTCCGCTTGATCCGAGAGGAGGACGCTTTTGGGACTCCCGAGTCTAAATCTCCCCCCACCCACACCCCGCCGCCCCGGGGGAGGTCCGGATGGCCGGCCGCCTGTCGCCCTCCATCTCTCGGACTGCGCGAAAGGGTCGCTCTTGTCTCACCATTTACCAACCATCAAACCGACGGACGGTCAGATGGTGCGTCTCTCTCTCCCCCGCCGCCGTAAGGAAGGAGAGGGGAGGGAAAGAAGTTAGAATGAAATGATTAAAATGGGGATGGGCATGGGGTGTGCGGGTGGCAAAGCACTGCCGCGGATCTCCGGAGTTTTTTTCCCCCCAGGCTGCTGGCACGGATTTCCCCGCGGATTTAAGGAGCGACAACTTGAGAGAGCCGGCAGGTTCGGGCGCTGGGGGTTGGTGGTGGTGGTGGTGGTGGGGAGGCCGAATTCTGCGCTCCGCAGTTTAACTTGCGTGCCGCCACTCGCCAAGCCCCCCCAACCCCCACCCCCCGCGACTCCGCCGCCGCCGCTGCGAGGCGACGCTGTAAACGCGGCACACCCACTCCTTCTTCCTCCGTTACTGTAAGGCGAGCGGAGGGACGCTCACTGAAAGACCCAAGCGGATCTCTAAGGACTGGAAAGAGATGGCCAACATACATTGATTTGGAAATTGGTGAAGGGGGCGGGGGCGGGAGAGAATGAGGAGCTCCGAGTTCACGTGCGAATCACAAGCCCCGGAGCTGATTTCGCCTCCCGTGTAGAAGTGTGTGTGTGTGAGGAGTCTTGTTTGGTGCGCCGTACAATGGATTGGATGTTTGGGGGTGGGGGTGGGGAATCCGTCTCTCTGATTTCTTATATATTAAGGGAAATATTCGTTTTTGCTTTTCGAAATAAAATAAAAGGGCACCGCGAGTGTTTTTTTTTCGGGGGGGGGGGATTGCTTTAAAAAACAAAAAACGGGGTCCGGGAAGTGTGGGTGTGCGTGTGTGACGGATAGATAACCTGCTGGACAAATCGATCTGGTAGCAATTAAGTTTGCACTGCTCGGGCGGCTGACACAGTGCGGGCAGCTCCACTAACGCTGGTGAAGCTCGGTTAAAGTACCGCGTCGTGTAAGAAATTGCACCTTCAGTTTGTTTGCACGATCACCAGTGAAACGGGCCAGGTTTTGAAACACACATTCCAGTTCTGATTTCCTAATGAAATGTATGTATGTATGTATGTATGTATGTATGTATGATGTATGTATGTATGTATGTGTTCTAAATGATTTCCTGTGTGTGTGCACATGTGAGCATTGCAACCGTGGAATACAGGAATAAACTCACTGGGAAGGCACTGTTACCTATTCAACAATAGATGCAAGTAAATTGACTTTTTGCTTTCTAATACCAGGTGCCACTGTACAATCCGACTTGTAAGATTCCCTAAATAGCTACTTAATTGCCTTTGATCCAATTAACGTTAATGTGCCTGGTGATGTGCAATTACATGTACAGTTAGGGGATTAAACTTGCTGATTTAAAACTGCCTGTTAACGAGGACTCATTAGGAGGAAGGCCGGATGCTATGTTTAGCTCTCGTATTAGACCCAGTCTTGGATCACATTTAAGTGTGTACAGTATAGTACAGTATACTGTAATTGCTAAGACACATTGAATTCAGCGAGAATTACTTCTGAGTAGACTTGTATGGAATGACTGGGTTGAACTGCATTCCTATGCACAGTTGCTCGGGAGTGAATCCCAATTAACAGGCTGAGATTATGAGTAGGTATCCCCTAAGCATTTCCGATCTCGCCTGATTTCGGAAGCTAAGCAGGGTCAGCCCTGGTTAGTACTTGGATGGGAGACCACCAGGGAATACCAGGTGCTGTAGGCGCCTGGAGTAGGAACTGGCAAGCCAGTCCGGTATTCCTGCCAAGAAAACTCCATGGACATGGGGTCACGAAGAGTCGGTTATGACTGTAACAACACACACACACACATGCATGTTGTTAAAGTATGACCCTGCCACCTCCTAGAACAAGGGATTTTTGTGAGTATTCCATGAGTTTGGCCCATGCGGTTGCTTCATCTTGACAAATTCAAGTGTGGAATTAGGTATTGCAAGTCCTTGTTGCATTATGCGAGTATGTGAGATCATTCTTCTCATGTTGTACTGTACCTGGATGGTGATTTCTTGCTTCTGCTATGACATTTCAATAGTCACCAGGTGTGACATCCAGTGGGACATTAGAAGCTATGATCTTGCTTATGTTTGCTCCAAAATAAGTCCCATTGATTTTAGCACACTTATTATGCCAAACTAAATATGTGGCTAAGTGTGTGTGTGCCACCCACCCTGGGAATTGCTTACTTTATACTATCCAGCATTTCTGGCTTTTGCCTTCTAGCATTCCAAGGATTTAACAATAGGAATTCTGCAGATTTTTCTGTATTATTCTTTTTTCAAAGGGGGGAGGGTACCCTAAAGGGGAGATTAAATTTGAATTAGAGGATAAGAACTTAAATACTGTGATGCCATGACCTTCATGGTGGCAGTGGAATTTCAAATCTAGCTTTCTCTGATCTAAACCATGCCTGTTCTGAATCTAGTCCTGCATTTAAACTGAGTAAAACAATCACCAAGATAATAGCAAAGCTAAAAGCAAATAAATTGTAGTTCACAAAGTTCAGTTCTTCATTAGAAACATAAAGCGTTTCTAAAAATAAACATCGATTTAGCAGAAGCTTAGATCTAAGCATTTCAACAGTTCAGGATGTGCATGGAATGCTTTGGAATGTATGACATGCATTCCTAGGTACACCTTCTTAGAACCAAGCCCCATTGACTGCTGTGGGACTTCCTTCCAGGTATGGGAGAAAACACAGGAGCCTCAATGTGCTATGCAAGTAAAGCCAAGCACTGTTATTGCCTGAGCTAGTCACAAACCTCTGTGTCTTATGCTTCATTATGTTGTTACAGGATCATGCTAACTGGAGTGAGGGATGTGTTTTAGCAGTGCCAGCAGTGCCATAAATATCTAGTTACTGGGAGACATGAGCAAATAAAGAACTCAAGCCAATAAAACTTTGGATAATTAATTGTCCTCCGTCCTAATGTCTCCTGCTGAGAATAATTCCTCAGTGACAGCAGTGGATTGGAGTGCTCCCTGGGTACTGGCAAAGTGATGGGGTTGAGCAGCAGAGTAATACGCTGTGAACACTGCGGTGGGTTTCTGCATGACAGCACTGTGAGGCATGCTTGCACCACCGGGAAGAACTCTGGCAGGGGCTGCTGTTGCTGTTTCCATGCGCTACACGCAATGTGGCAATGTGGTCCTTTGGCAGGTTCCTTGGGATGCCTTGCAGCTTAATCATGTCAACTGTGAAATGAATAGGCATGTGGGCAGATGTGTGTGTGTGTGCATGCACAGGTGTATGTGTGTATGCATGTGCAGAAACTTGCCAAGCCATGATGGCGGTAGTTTTATTGTACTGACTGCTGCTATAAAAGTGTTCTGCTTATATACCGCCCCATACCACTACAAGTCGTCTCTGGGCAGTTTACAATTTTAATTACAGTGTGCAGGCTACACATTGCCCCCCCTGCCCCAGCAAGCTGGGTACTCATTTTACGGACCTCGGAAGGATGGAAGGCTGAGTGAACCATGGGCCGGCTACCAGGGATTGAACCCAGGTCATGAGCACAGTTTTACCTGCAGTACAGGCATTTAACCACTGTGCCACGAGGATCTATCTATCTATCTATCTATCTATCTATCTATCTATCTATCTATCTATCTATCTATCTATCTATCTATCTATCTATCTATCTATCTAATGTGAACCACTGGTTTTATTTTTGTGGACCAAAGTAAAGGCCTCTCAGCCAACAGTTAGGCAGGGTAACAGGATATGAAGCATTCAGTTATGAACCACTTTTTCCAGGCCTCCTTTCTTGAAGGGTTCTAACTTCCAGTCACTCAGCCTTGTATCAGATTAGAGCCCTTCTACACTGGATGGTGAAGGCATATAAAAGAAATGGTCCTTACTTTCTACAGTGAGCTATTTACTGCCAACTCCAGAAACCTAGAAACTTTGGCGCAAATCACACCATAAACTTGAAAGAGCTCTAAGATGTGGGTGTTTTTTCTCTCTCCAGCTGCATCGCCCACCCACCAGGCTTCGTGCCAAATCAGCCCTTTAAAACATGGGTGCATCTTTAAAATTGGCTTTTGTTGTGGTATATGGGATCAGTTTCTCTTCAAAGGAAAATGGTCCCCTAGGCATACACAGGTGCTTTGGGAAGCGTGAAGCTATTCTTTGTATCCTAGGAAGAAGTTACTGTATTATATAAGTAGGACGGTGGTGTCCAAACTCCAATCACCCAGATGTTTTGGACCACAACTCCCACAGTCCTTTGTCATTGACAATATAGCCTTGGAATTCTGGGAGTTGTGGTCTAAAACAACTGGAGGACTGAAGTTTGGACAGCCATGAAGTAGGATCTCATCCAAAAACAAAAAACAAAACCCTTATTTTCCTCTTTCTATTGAAACAGTCCGAGTGCAGCTGAGATTGAAAGAGAAGGCAGTGTATACTTGCTTGTCAGCAGGATGCGCAAAAAGTGTAGGTCAAAGTGTTAATTGATTAGAGAAGCCGAATCCAAAAGATTCTGTCTTCAAGGATTCTTAAGGACTTTCCTACTGTCAAAACACACAGAGAAAGGGGAGCTTATGTAAGGGCATGATCTTTGGACAACAGGATGCCAGCCTGGATCTGAAATGTCACCAAGTAACAAGCAAGTTATTGAGTTCATCAGAAAAAAAAAACGCTTCTTCGGACAGGATGCAAAGGCAGGATGCAGAGCCAGTGTGACATCTTAGCAAGGTGTCAAGCATAAAAGTCAATAGTCTGTGAATGTGCTAATTGAGATTATTCTACTAAATGGATGGCAAACAATTTCCAATGTAATTAGTAAATGAGAGGTGGGGGGAAATGTTGGCCATGCTGGGTAGGGATGAGGGAAACTTGATGGCAAAATATCTGGAGGCCCAAATCTGCCTTCTGGCAGAAGATTCAGAAAAATTAGAAACTCAGACCACACGTCTTCTGAACAATTTTTATCCCAGAGCTGTAATTGGACTTAATAATGAACTTAAGGACCATCAGCGGTGACTGGTTGGACAGTATTACGCGGCCTGTTGTGTAGATGTTTGTGGGGTTTTTTGGGGGGGTGGATTTTGGTGGGTGGGGGAATGTTCAGAGATATTTTATGTCTCTCTGTGTGTTGGGTCTGGTCTTTGGGTGTCTGTGAATTTTGTTGTACATGTATACTGTGTATATACACATCATCTCTCTCTCTCTCTCTCTCCCCCCCCTCTCTCATATTCAAAATTGCCCTTACAATGAGCCATACTAAGGGCCTTTTCACACGACCCCTAAGATCTGCTGGTCCCTTAAATTTGGACCAGAGATCTTGGGGGTTCGTTTCTGTTCCTGCGTCCCCACCCCTCAGCACTTCCTGCTACTGTCGGCATGAGGGGAGGGAGGGAAAAAAAGGACAAAAGAAGCCTTTACTAACCTGCCGGTGCCAGTCGAAGTTGCCACGAGCCCCGTTACTTCCTGGTTCCTTCTCAAGGGGTTCTTAAAGGGGTGGGAGGCAAAAACAACAACAGACAAGCGAGGAGAGCCCAGCACTCTTATCTGCATCAAATATTTTTCACCTCCAGAGAGAAGGTACAAGAAAAGTGCACTGGGCTGCGCTAAAGTAGGCGGGGTCACACTTAATTGTCTGCAAACTCCGGAGCTGGTGGGGAAACATTTCTAAGCTCCGGGGCTGGGAGCCATTTGCAGCGCAGCTTAGGGGTCGTGTATAAACGCCCTTACATATTGGCCATACTTTTAAAGCCATGTGACCAGATTCTGGACCTTGTGTCAGGTCCTGTTGGTTACAATTGGGCTGCAGCACACATCCTCTTACAAGGGATTCTAGCTTATGCCTTTCATCTGAGGAAACACAGTATATATTGGAAGCTTTCCTACTATATTTTGTACATTTCCTGGTTTTGGTAGTTACCTGATAGAGCATGACAGCTAACAGTTCTTGCTTCATTGTATCCTTAAGGAGAAATTATGATGGGGGCTCCTACAGCCCAGTCTTAGCCTTTTAACTAGAGTTAAGAGGAGGAGTGATGTAGTCACATTACAGGTGTAGAAGTACCACTTCCATAGCCTTTGGCTGGTGAAAGAGAATGGTTGTGGGTGTAGCCAGTAGCAGATTTGCACACTGTGGAGACCTATGCAATTGGCTCTGCCCACATTGTTTGTAAGCATTCTTTACATTGACATGTTGTGACCTCTGATTTAGGATGCTGTAACCTTAAACATATGGTGGCAGAGACAGAATCATCTCTACACCAAACCAGCATCCACTCCTGAGTGTCTTCTGCCTGCCTTTGTTCTTATGGCATTCCTTCTTTTCTGTGCTATTTGTGTATTTCGGGAAAACAGCAGATCTAAAAAAACCCAATGGTTAAGCATCCACTTCAATGGTTAGGATTGGGATTCAAACCCTCTGACTTTCTGACCTCCCTTCAGTCTTTGCATGTGTAAACCAAAAGTTTCTCAAATCTATCAATTCTGTCCCATTTGTTTATTTCTTTATTGAATGTTTCATTATGCTGTTTGGGCAGAGAAGATGTGTGGTTCTTTTTGTTGTTCTTATTCCTGTTGCAGAACTGAATGCAGATTATACCAGAACAATTAACTAGACAATGATTGGATTCAGATTTTGTTTCTTCATTCAACAGTTATCTGTTCTAGATGCATTATGTAAAACTTAGTTTATAATTTCCCACAAATGAATAAAATATGGAAAGCAGCAGGAAAGATCTGCCAGAATGCAATAAAACTATCACAGTGCCAAGAAAGAAAGAAAGAAAGAAAGAAAGAAAGAAAGAAAGAAAGAAAGAAAGAAAGAAAGAAAGAAAGAAAGAAAGAAACTTGTTTTTCACTATCTACCTGCATACTTGTTCATGTGTATATATTTCCATATTGGAGAGTTGATCAGTAAATTCTTTAAAAGAGAATTGATTTTATAAAGTATAATTTAGTTTATTATGAAAATATGTAAAATGTTTAAAGCAACAGCCATCTTTCTATATAATAAAATAATGGATGTTGTGGAAAATAGTGGAAGCACTAAAATAATACGTTTTAGTGCTTCCACATCTAAAAATAAATGGGAAAAACTGATTGAAAATTCAAGACACCAAGCAGCTCATACAATCATAGAATCAGTGTAGGGCTGGAAGGGACCTTGGACGTCTTCTAGTCCATCACTTGCCCAAGGCAGGAGACTTCATCCCCTCCTGGACAGATGGCTGTCCAATCTTTTCTTGAAAAAAACCTGTTTCTGGAAGAAAAACAGAAATGAGGCAGCCCGAGTTCTAGAGTCTGGGTGCAGCAGTTGAGAAGGCCCTTTCATGGGTTCTCACAAGACATACCTGTGAGGGTGGTGGGATGAAGAGAAGGGCCTCTCCTGATGACCTTAACACCTGATGTTATCAATTTAATCAGAACATTCTGAAGGAACCTGTCCTGAATAGTTGTGAGAAACTGGATGTGAGGATAAATAGGCCAGTGGACAAATAAAGCCATTTTGTAAAGCTGGTTCCTAATCAGCTGGGCTTCAAGTGGGATATCTGGCATGTGATGCCCTCTGGAACTGCCAGTGTATTTAGTGATTTGTCCAAAAACACAAGAATAACAGTATGAACCAAGTGAAAAGGAGTAATTATGCCAATCATGGCACCAATGTCCCCATGGCTAGGTAGTGGCACTGTTTCAAATGTCATGTGATCCAGGCTTTTATGTGGGGGTTCCTTGGCTATCAAACTGAGAGTCCAATACTGCCAGTTTGCCGTTGGCTTCAGTTTCATCTTGGCACAGAGGGTACCAATTCACAAATCACCAATTCATACAACCCCAGTCAGATCACAACCCTATCTTGGCCCCTTTAGATGCCTGCAGGTAAGCGGAAAATGAATTAATTGACTTCAGTCCTTGCACTGCTTTTCAAATAGGTGCACACAAAGGATTTGAAAAATCTTGCCAATATTTCCATCTTTATTGAAACAGGTTGCGTTGGCTCAGAGAGAAAGTCTGTTGATGATTCAACCTTCTGCAAGAATTCTCACTTTGAGTTCGAAAGTGATAGAAGTACTTTTTTTCATCATGTTTTCTGTGTTTTGTGAAATATGTCTCAGCACCACATTGCACCTGTCCCCCTTGCGAAGCTAAGTACAATATGCACACAAACAAAAAGACAAGAACAGCCTGATCTAAAAGAGAAAGAACCAAATGATACTGCCTTCGTTAGTTTATGCACATCTTCATATAACATGTACGTTTTACAGAAGCGAACAAAACCCCACCTTGAAAAGGTACAAGATCTTTCTGAGACCAACAATAAATAAACAAATCTCGCCAACCTATGGTGTTGGTTTCTTCAAGTGCATTTTTTTTGCAGAAAATTTAAAGCAAGTGGATTTGAGGTGAGCATTTTTAATGTGCTTCCACTATTTCCAGCGTCTGCACTCCCCTGCCCCCTAGTACTACAATGTAAGTTGCCTTTCATATCCAAATAGTGTTCTAGAAGGCTAGGTAATTATTAATGAATACCAGCTGGAGTTAATCTCTAAGGACCTGCATAGAAAGCAGCATGATTAGAGTACAGATGTCTGTCTTCATCTTCTGTCATGGGTGAAAAGGTTGCTGTGAGCATTCCCAGTGTTCCTCTGAAAGAATCAGGAGCAACTGCTTCCTGAGCTCCCAAACATTCCTCTCTTGGCTGCCAACATCTTATAACTCGATCTGGCTGCACCGGTTGCTGTGTGTGTTTCTTACACAATCTCAAACCTTGTTTCATGGATATTTGGCATGGCACATCCCACTATTTGTGGGAAAATGGGTTTAATAAGAATATACAAGGACGTGAGTCAAAAGCAGCAAGGTGAAAGGTGTTTTTTTCCTTTTCCTTTTCTGTTTGTTTTAATGTCATGAAGATTAGGTGGACATATAATATTCCTGAGTTCTGGGAAGTGTGTACCCCATTCCACTACAGAGGTGGAACGTGGTGCACATTTCCCAGAGCTTGGGCCTTTACTTTGCAAAACTAATTTATTTCAGGGGAAGTGTTATGTTCACACAATCCGCTTCCCCATCAGTAGCTACGGTAGACCCCCACCACATTTTGGTTCATATATTGCAGTCCTGGTATGTTGCAGATTTTTATTCGGAGAGAAGTGACCTGCTCTGCAGGAGTGGGTAAGTGCAGGTACCGGAAGTATGAGAGGTGTGCAGTGCATCTTTCACCCCCCCCCCTCAGCACCTATACTTACCCACTCCTACTGGGCAGGTTTCCAAGGTGCCAGGAGGGCAAGAGCACAAGGCACACCTTTCACCCCCCCTCGGCACCTGCACTTATCGACTCCCACTGGGCAGGTCACCAAGGCATCTGCATATTGCAGATTTTCCTTTATTGCAGGTGGTTAATAAACCTAATCACCTGCGATAAATGGAAAATATATCTTATGTTATAATTAGATCTTTACTGTTTCTTACTTTTCCTTTATTATCCATTTCCCCCCAAAAAAAATAACCTAGAACTTGAACTACATCCCATTCCTCCTCCAATCAGTAACATGAAATCCCTTTAATTTGGGAGGGGGTGTCACTAAAATGTTCACCACAAGAACATCATAATTGTCGCTAATTAAGTCCCAATTCTAATGCCACTAGGTGCTGGAAAAAAGAAACACATCTCCCATGATTTGTTGTTTGGAAACCATTAAAAACTTTGCTGGGAAAAGTTGAAGACAGCGGGAAAAGTGGAAGATGAAAGATGAAATGGGTTGGCTCTCTCAAAGAAACCACAGCCTTGCATTTACAAGAGCTGAGATGGGCTCTTGAGTTCAGGATGTTTCTGGAGATCACTCATTCATAAGTTTGTTCTAAATTGGAGGTGGCTTGACAGCATGGAACAAAAACTTTCAAATTCATATTCTTCCATGCAAAACAATCTAGCATCTCCATTTGGAAAGATTAGGTATCAAACAATGTGAAAGACTCCTTCTGAAAACCTGTAGACCAATCTGAGTAAACAGTACTAGACTATATGGGCAGACCTGGCGTGCTCTTCTTCAGAGAGGAACCTGGGCTTCTAGAAATGTTAACCATAAGAAGCCTACAATGACACAGATGGGGCCAGATGGTTAGGTCTTTTCCATAACCCAGCTGTTGTGCTACAGTGGACCTCATCTGTACAGCCATGCCTCCTGGCAGCCTTTAAGATGCAAGCCAGCCACTTCTTCTTTCACTGCACCTTCTTTCTGTGCCCAGCTTGATCAAGTGTCCTTGTCGGGCTACAGCTTCCGGAAGTCTCAGTCAGCATGGCCACCAGCTGTGCCCTTGTAAGGTGGAGCTTTTAAAGTACTTGTGCCTGGATGTTGTTCTTACTCAAGCAATTTGAGAAGCCAAGAGTGGACTTTCTCTAAACCCACATAAAGCAGTTTCTTCAGGTAGGTGATTTACAGAATGGATTTCACTCTCCTTCCCTTAATTTCTGGTTCTGTAATTAATTCAGAAATATCCAGTCCAGCATAAAAAAGGGGAAGGCTTTTTGTTTATGATTTTCCTTAACTCAAAAGGGAAATGTCCTACTTTACCCATTTTGCTAGGAATAGAAAAGAAGTAGGGTGAGCCACTTGGGCTTTACACAATGCACCTGCCATTAAGGCACAAACTAGGCCACAGTACCAGAGAACTACCTGCGAGTCCACACAGGCAGTGCTGGCCTTAAATCTGAAGTTCTGGCCAGCTCTTTGGAGAAGGAAGATGGGAGCTCAGGATGGGAGAAATTTTGTTTTTAGGGCTGTTTTTACAAACAGTTTCTTTAAAAATCAGGAAAATTTCTTCGTATTCAGACTGGAAAGGAACTTCTTCAAATATAGCAGAAACATGCACAGATACAATCATTGATGCCCAGGATTCTTCTAAAAGTTTGACATTAAAACTCTAAGCATTCAGCCATATTAGTGCTGAACATGGGTTGCTACCCCCTTCCCCCATCTCCCATAATGTATGTAAATGTATTTTTAATGCACATATAGTTCTCCCCATGCTGAGCCCAGTGATGCAGTGGCTTAACAGCACCACTGCAGTCCTGCCTCTGTTCATGACCAGAATTCAGTCCTGATGGGTACAGGTAGCTGGCTCATGGTTGACTCAACCTTCCATTCTTCTGAGGTTGGTAAAATAAGTACTAAGCTCAGGGGGAGGGCAGCAAAGTGTTCCTTGCATAATTTTGTTAAAAAATATCCAGAGAGTGCTCTAGCACCATGGCTGGTATACAAATCAAAGCTACAATGGCAGCAATGACAACAACAATGAATTTATCTAGTGCAGACAGGTGGTAGTATCCTTCCCCCCAGTTCTTTTTTGAAGAATTGGTAGAAAATCACAGTAGAAGATGCAGAACTGTTTTAGTTTCCTCTGCATATCAGGAATACGTTGCATTGCCCTTCCCTGTCATCTCTGTTCATTTCACACTCAGTAGCAGGACTGCTGTAAGGCAAGGAAAGACCGGGTTGGAAAGATGGCCATCTCAGCAACTATTGTCCCTGTCATTCCATGCCTGCTCAGCATCTGTGTGCCTGAGCATCTTCAAATGGAAAGCAGCATTGCTCCCCAAGTATCTGACCGGAACTGGGCCCCAGTGCAGTCTGCCACTTTTGAGATGCTCCATGCTCACACAGATGCATGGCATCTGACACATTTGATGATAAGCAACCTGCTTTGAGCTTTGCTGAAACAGGAATGCAGCATTTAAAGGTAATATCTGATTCCTTTTGTCTATAATAATAATAATAATAAAATAATAATATGTATGAAATCACATCCAAGGAGGAAAATGTCAACCGTCTTTTCCTATTTTTGGGATTCTCTTTTTTTCAAAGAACAAAAATGTTTATTTTCCAGGATTCCTTGAATGCACTGTCATGCCATTCAGATTCCTGTGTGGTATCTGGCTTTTTGAACTTATTTTTGTATATATTTTTGTTATTGGTTATTTTATTTTATTTTTGCCTACTTCCCTAGAATGATATTTTGTTAGTAGGGTTAACATTCCATCTCTAATCTTGACAGTTGCTAAAATTCTTCCAATTTGTTCCTTCTGTCTGCAGGCATCTTTCATTTCCTCTCTGACTCTCGTTTTATTTGTTCCTTTCTCTTGCTTTCCTCCTGAAAAAGGACAACGAATACAATCATGCAGAACAAACCTTGACCCTTTCCAATCAGCAGCCACAAGGTCTAGATCAGGCATGTCCAAACTTCGGCCCTCCAGATGTTTTGGACCACAACTCCCAGAATTATAAGCTTAGCTTGCCAATGACAAAGGACTGTGGGGGTTGTGGTCCAAAACATCTGGAGGGCTGAAGTTTGGACATGCCTGGTCTAGATGGTCATGGGCTGCTCTAGTCTCCAGACACTGCTTTGGTGTGCACGGATGTCATTTTGGAACACCCTTGTGGGAAATTCTGCATCACTATGTAACAAATGCTTTGAGATGTGACTTTGCATACAACCCCCCAAAAATACAATGATGACATCTGAAAACTTTTGTAAGCCACACATCTTTAAGGATCACCTTTCTCTTCCTTCAGGTGTCCAGTCCACCGTCAGAGAAACAAACATCTGCCAATCAAACGCTAATCCACCATGCAAGCAGAAACATCCCTCTGACTTGAAGCCAATGCTGTGCCCCAAAATTATGACTATTTTCTAGAGATGGGCATGAAATGAACAATTTTTTGTTTCCGTTTCTGTTTTTCGTTTCATTACGCAATGAAATGACAAACAAATTTTGTCACTAAAATGGAACGAAACGAACAGAAACACCAGAAATTTTGTCGCCTGTTTCATTTTTGTTACGGGAATAGATTGAACTGCTTTAAATGCTAAAAAAAAATCACAAAAATTGAAATAAATGGTAACAAAACGGTAATAAAATGAACAAAAATGAAAATGATTTTTTTGCAAAAATTCACAAAAAAAACGGAAACGACCCAAAACGGACCCCCTAAATGAGAGACTACAAACGAAACACCATTTTTGATTCGTGCCCATCTCTAGTATTTTCTGCTCTCTGATTTGTAAACAATAAAAATATTCATAGGCAGGATCCTCAAAACTAAAGCTTATAGTTGGGTGAAGCACAAGCTATCTCTGCCTTTGCTTGGACACCCATCCCTTCCTCGTTGGTACTTTATTTAATGTATTTTCTCTGCCAATTGAAGATTTAAATATATATTTTCCCCTCAGGCTCTTAATCCTTCCCCCGTGTTAAATGTTTACAAAGTTTTAATTCAGTTGCCATCAATCAGCAATTGATTTTCCAGGGTAATCAATAAGTATGATAGGTAGATCATATTTCCCCAGTCCTGGCTCCCCTGGCATTTGCTGGCGGGTTGCTTCTGTGTCAAAAGTCAAAGTGCTAATGTTGACCTACAAAGCTGAACATTTTGGGACCTCACTACATATTGGAACACCTCTCCCTAAGATCAACTTCTTGTGCATCTCATATCTCTCAGCCTTTGCAGCTGTGGTTGGCCACCCCAAGGGAGGCCAGGAACAATTTGGTTAGGAACAAGGCGTTCTCCATGGTGGCCACCTCTCTGTGGAATGCACTGCCTCTGGAGATGCACCATGCCTCTTCCCTCCAAATATGGAGAAAGCATGTAAAAGAATTGTTTTTCAAGAGAGACATTTCAGGTTGCTCTCCATTTATAACTCTTTGTTACTTAGTTTTTTAAACTATATTTTGCAGTTTGTATCTTGTCCATTGCCATCATACAGTATATACTGTGTGATATATACTGTATATATCTCATTTTATCCTACATGATTATATTTGTGGGTTGGGTGTGGTGGGGTTGTGTTCTCTGTCTGTTTCTTTAAAGGAAACTGTCCAGAGTAATGGCAATCCCAATAGATAGTCTGGTAGCTTGGGATGTGGTTTCCAATGGCAGGCAGGCCATCCGATGCAGGGATCTGCTCCGCATGTTGCACCCAATCCTTTTTGGCTGCAACTAGAGATGGACATGAACCACTAGTTTGTTTTTCAGCCAAACAAGTGTTTGGCATTTCTGGCAGGCACCCATTTAGAGGAAGAGATCCAGTTTGTCTTGCCTACTTCCAAATGGACACCCACCAAGGAGGCTTAGCTGGGAACTGCCAAACATTCTGAACCACCAAACTGGTCATTCATGCTCATCTCTAGCTTCAACTAATGTGATGGCTTTTATTATAGCCACCATCCTCCAGTCAACTGTAAACCTAGCAGGTGGTTTCTGGCAGATGAAAGACATTTGGGGCCATCTTGCCTGAGTCTGCATGTTAAGTTCTCATATCCCTAGCCTGGAAAGGGTTTCATTTCACCATAGCATCAGCTGGCATAGTATCAGTCAGTCTGCTATCAGCAATCTTGGCTTGCTAACTTCGCACCTTTATAAAACTTCTGAAACTTGCAGGTTTTCTTTCCAAAAGCGCTTTCCGCACATTTGAAGTGGAATCATCTCCATGAAAAATAATAGACGAAATGAACCCTGTTAGTCCTTAAAAGGCCACAAATTTCCCTTTTTGTGCTTTCTCAATGTTACACAAACATTTTATATGTGTTACATCCCTATACTAGGTCTTAACAATAATGAAATTATACATATATGTGTAAATCTAGCAACAGGTCCACATTTGAAGGCAGTCTTATATTTCCCCTTCCCCATCACTGCCCTGTTATGGCATTGCAGATTCATTGGTTTAAATAAATTGGATTGGATTTAGGCATGAGAGTCGTATCCAGATTCTCATTGTCTCCAAACACTGTTACTCCTGAAATTGTACAAGGAACTACTTCCTTGTCAGCCCAGATAAAATCTGCATGAGTGTGAATTACCCCTGGCATGCTTTGACATGTACCAACATTGTTGTTCTCCTCTCACTTCTTACCTGTCTTGGCTTTAATTGTTTTATGACAAATCTTTTAGAGATATAAATGTCTACATTTTTTTTACAAGCCTTGCAATTTAATGAAGTATTTGTTTGAATGTTTACTGATGCCTCTAGATAAATAACTGAGAATAATTCCAGGATTTGTGTGTCATATAAAGCCTAATAATAGCAGCAGCTACTATTATTATTTTTAGGGAGGCCAGTATGAGAGTTGGAAGTAGGGTGGGGAACTTCTGGTCCTTCAAATGTTTCTAAACTTCACCTCACTTGTTGGTCATACTGTCTGAGGTGTCTCCAAGAGGATGTCCCAACATTTGAGCAGCCAAAGATCTCTGTCCTAGGGATATCTTCACTGAGAATGTGAGTTTGAAACCTGCCGTATCACCATTTCTGTTAGTGAATGTCCTCATGCAGTTGGATTCATTCATCCACATGCAGCATGGTGGTTGCATGTTGGGAAGATGGGTTGGAGTGTCTTTTGGGTGGATGTCTCATTAGGGCCCCTCAAGCTGAGGTCCTCCCAATCAGCTTCCAAGAAGGTTTGCCAAAACATCCTCCAAACATCATTAGTGTTGAACATGGCTATGATTATCAAACTCCTCTTTCTCAAACAGGGACTTGTACCATATATACTCGAATATAAGTCGACCCGAATACAAACCGAGGTTCGAGTCTAAGCCTTCTCCAAGCTGGCTTATTGCTCAGGAGGTGGCGGAATGGCCAGGGCTAGCCCTCCACTGCCTTCCCCAAGCCGGACAAGCACTTGGGAGGCGGTGGAACGGTAACTTTATATTTGCTCGAATATAAGCCAAGGATGTTTATATCAGGCAAATATAAGGGCTGAAAAACTTAGCTTATATTCATGTATATATGGTATGTCTCAAAGAGCCAAATGGAGAAAAGGTATGAGTGGATGTGCATGATCTTTGTCCCTTTATTTGAAGAGGTGGGGTGTGAAACCCAATGCTTGACTTCAGATGCAGCTTTAACAACAGCCCTGCTGCTTCCTGCCTCATCTAAGAAGACTGCCCAGTGAATATCCTCTTGCCAAGAACTTTACATCTGAGAATGATCTCCTAGCAAACCACACATTTTGCCATGTTTGGACTTTGGGTACATGGTTTAAAAAATAGGGCATTGCCATCGAAAGCTTGAAACGATTTCTTTGTTATTTTATTAGTGGTCTATAATATCAACTATAGCCCACTCTTGGTTTTGTCTTTCTCAACTGTTCTTTACAGTGAAAGGAACATAGACTCCTTTATTAAGCATTTATCCATCTTGCCCAGAATTGTCAATAAGAACAGTTCTTCTTATTATTACTATTTAGTCCTAAGGGACCTACCACACAAACACGGGCACTTTGCTTCCAGTGATCTAGCCCAGTCTCCCCACATAATCTGATTCCTGTCCTTTTGTTGTGGCTCCTGGTAAAGATATCTGGAAGGGGGAATGAGACCATTAATTAATATATATTGTTTAGTACATTATTAAGAAAATTAGGTGTAAAAGTATGGCCCATAAATAAATGTGACAAGTTATACTCAGATGTAAACCAAGGTTTCTACTCCAGTCTGAAAAACACCAGAGAGTAATTCCAGGGATGAGTGCTGTCTAAATCCCTTTGGAAATAAAATGAGCAGCTGCACTACCTTAAGGAAGGTGTGCATGTGAGTGGGAGGTGCTACTTTTTACCTTCCAGAAATGTAAACCTGCAAATACCTGATCTTTCAACAAGCACTAGAACACATCTGTCAGAGGGGTCTTTTTTAGATATGTGGGCGGAAAGTACCAAATGCTGAAAGATCTCCTGTCTGTACTAGCTGAACTTTTCTCATTATCCTCATCATTAGGGGAGACATGCTCTGTGTAACTGGCAATACATTTTTCCTTATACAGAACATTGTTCTTACTATAATTATTATTCACGCTGCAGCTAATAATTATTTCAGGCTAGCCATACAAGTTTATTCTTCTTAAACCTTGGGAGGTGGGAGGGCAGCTCTTTTGTCCCTGTCCCAATAGCTGTTTTGTTAATGCCGTGTGTGTGTGTGTGTGTGTGTGTGTGTGTGTGTGTGTGTGTGTGTGTGTGTGTGTGTGTGTGTGTGTGTGTGTGTGTGTGTGTGTGTGTGTGTGTGTGTTTACAAAACTTACACCTGAAGCCTTCTTTGATCATATAATAGAAATTAGGGCTGTGTGCAGCCCCTTGATTTGGTCTTTTCTCAAAGAGGGGTATACTAATCAGGATCTCCTTTGCCTTATGTTCTTTTGGAGGTACAGTTTACTAATCTGATCTTGTCCATCCAAACCAGTAGCTGTGCTGTTCTTAGTATGTCTGTGCATGGGGGATCCCTAGGGGGATATGTCAGCCATTGATGTGGGGACATAGGAGACTTTGAACAGAAGTTTCAGAGTGATGAATGACAAGGTGCCTAGCAGAATCATTGACTCATTTCTGTCTGAGAGAAGACAGGGAAAAAGCAAACCTGGAGACAACTGTTATGAACTTCAGTAGCATCACCATACCAACAAGAAAGCTGTAATGGAGAGGAGATGAAAGAGCATAATGTTCTAAGTGACCTAACTACTCAAAACACATACATGGCATTCTTTCGTACACACAGACAAACACACGCCTAGTTGAGTAATAAATATGATAAATTCTCTCACTGGCAAGTGGCAATTAACAAGTTCCCTCCTCTTGGATTTGTAGCTGCTTGTCCACAAATCCAAGAAAGAATTAATTACATAATAGGATACTGGCTAATAACCAAGTCTTTAGAAAAGGAGAGAAGGAAAAAAATAAAAGTTGACAACAAAAAGCCCAGGACTACCCTCATACAAATTTTAACTTCCCCACTGCAGCACCCATAAATGCTGTAGAGAGCATTAACAAGAAATGATATTTTGATCAAGAACTCAGAGTCACTCCCCCCCCCATGCCTCAGCATTCAGAGTATGTGATAACAGTCTTTAACTTCTTGAGTATGTGAACAGTCTCTGTCTCCATGAGTGACAGGTCAACCTCTTCTTTATTAGGTCTTTATAATTTTGATTTCTGCTTCTTAGCTTTTAATTGTGTCACGGTTTCTTTTAATATTTTTACTCATGAATCCCAGATTTAACGCAAGGAACCCACAAGTGCTTTGTCTCTACCCTGTAATGTCTCTGGGCAATCAGCTCTGCCCCCATGGTCAAAATGGAAGTGCACAGTGATTTAGATTTGGCTGGATATGATGTAAATCCCTCACAGTAATATGGAAGCAATATAAGTAATGGAAGTAATATAAGTGATACTCCACCACCACCCTTTATTTTACAATAAAGTACCCGCAGTGCAGGAGGTATGTGTATAACTCCTTGTGGCTGATTTGATATGTTGCCGCCTAGGTACATGTTAAAGCTGCCACACATGATGCCCTGGGCATTATTATGAAAAATCATGTCATATTTCAGTTCTGTCATGCCTTGACAAGGTGGTGCTGGAAAATCCAGGCCTTGACCTCTTAATTGTATTGAACTGTATATTGTCCCTCATTACCGTAAGCCACCTTGAGTCCTTTTTCAAGGAGAAAGGCGGGGTAAAAATACTCTAAAATGAAAATAATAAAGTGACCAGGAGTGCATGTAGAACAACATAGTGACACTATCACAATTAATGGCTGCTTTAACATGGCAAACACCACTGTTTGATTGGAGGAGCTGCAAAATCCTTTGGTCAGGAGGCACCTAGCCTTTTTCTTTTTTTCAAGTGATTATGTAGAGTATGGCAATTATGTATGATAGATATTTGTAGATAAATTAGGCAAAGATAAATCAAGTAACTATTTGTGGAATAATTTTTTTGCTTTTATTTTTCAGCAAGACATGCCATTATCTATTGATACAGAATATTAATATAGCAAATATATACAGAATATATATTGAGCAATTTAAGATAATATGTAATACATGCATTCATATTTCAATATTATTTTTAGAAGGATGGGACGGCTGCAAGACATTAAGAACTGCTCTCCCATTGGCGTGAAGTTATTGGGAAAATAAACAATGTTATACAGCCAATCAACATGGTGGGAAGTTATAGAGTTTATACTTTGATTCCCAAATTGACACTGCATAACACCTTGTGTTATGAATTATCCCAATGAATTCCAGATCTCTTATTTAGTTAAGTGTTAATTAGTTTATTTTGAGTGTGGAATAACAACCCAAGAAAGACATTTATAATAACAACCCAATAAAGACATTTATAATGACAACACTGAGAAGCAGCTGTATAATTTGGTGAAGCCACCTGTTTTGTTATGAAACTGAAAATAAGATCCAGTTCATGGTTCCACATATTATATAGAAATGTGAACTAATGAAGTCAGAAATGCTTCATAATATTTATAGCTCCCAGTACAGATTTCACCTTTATATTAGAAGGGTGTAAGGAGAAGGATACAGAAGTAGAATTTTATCTATACGGAGGAGGAAATCAAGCATACTAGCTTGGCTTTTGTCCATTATTTCTGCTGCGTTAATTTTACATGTGAAGGGGTCAACTCTCAGCACTGCTACCCTTTCTGGAAAAGATTGTGTGCCATAGAAGGAACATACACTGTACAGTGTATATGCCTTCAAATGAAGGTGATTTCAGTCCTCTTGAGTCACACCCGGAATGGTCAGTTGTCATGAATGAGACACATTGCAGCCCAGTGACATCTAAAGGGAGGGTCACAGATTCTCTACCCCTGTTTCATCCCTGCCACATTTATTACACTTCCAAAGATTTTAAGGGCAGAGGAATCTTTGTGGATTCCACGAACGACCATACTCACTTACCAATGCATAGTTTGATTTGTTTTTTCTTGGTACCTGGTTGGGGAGTTCAGTCAGTTAGGCAGTGAGTTTGATTCCCCGCCATGCTTCACACAAGAAGAGCCAGCCTGTGTAGACTTGAACATGCTGGACAGTTCCAGAGCAACCTAGAAGAAGGGAAGAGTGGACCACTTCTGAGCAGCCATCTGCACTGTCTTTTTCCCTTCAACTTCTCCACACATCAGAAAGGATCCAAGTGGGAGTTGTCTCTTATTTCTGTACAGATAATAAAGGATATATTTATTCTTCCCTTTAACATCCCTCTGCCAGGGCCTCTGCTACATGCACTCTAGTGACATTACTGAAGCACGTCTCCCGATCAATAGGGCACAGTACAGAATGAGGCAGCAAATTACTTTGTATCCCGCATTGAGGAAAGATATTTAAAAGCACTAGTACGAGAGTGAGACATTTGATGTTCTTTAGTTGTCTTCAGACTACAGGACCCATAATTCAATCCTGGCCATTGGATAGGTTAAACCTGATGGGAACAGGAATCCAACATCATCTAGAAGGTAACAGCCAGGGATGGGCACCTTATGAAAAACAACACACTGTTTCGTCATTTTGTAAACTTAGGAAACCTTACAAAATGAAACAAAACAGCAAATAATGTGTTGTCAAGAAATGAAATGAAACATATTTTTTTATTTGTAAATGAAACTATTCATCCTAGCCTTTTGATCCAGCTGTCTTGAAAACAGGAGGTTAATTTTTAAACTGATTGATTTGTTTTCCTTTCTTCCCATGCCTCAGCTGTTGAGAACTTGCTAGCAAGGAGCTGAGGTGTTCCCTTTCCTGGCTGTGTCTGCAAGTTGATTTAAACTTACTGTTTTCCTTTCCTTTTTAAGTAGGACTGTGAAGGTTAATTTTTTAAATATTTTCTTTCCTTCCCTCACCGTGCTGATCAGCTGTGTTTATCTCTCCAATCTCTCCATGCAGCAGCTAGGTATTAGATTTCTAGCTTGTTTACAGAAAGCAAATTGATTGGAAGGTTTGAGGATCTTTGATTTAGGGCAATGGGCTCTGTGTTAAATTGAAAAAGGAAAGCTCTCCATTATTTATAGCCTCAAGAAGCATTTTGCTTCATTTTGTTTTGTGATGAAAATTCTTTTAAAAAATCATTATTAACGAAACAAAATGAAGACTGAAGCGAAACAAAATGAAATGCTAAATTTCCATTTCGTGCCCATCTCTAGTAGCAGCTTTTGTTCCTGCACAACCCATTCACCACTGGCTTCCCTTTTATTGCTATATTTTATGCACCTCTGTTGCACTTCGCCTTCCTCATTTCACAACTAACCCCCACTTCCCTCACAGGGGAGCTCTTCAGTCCCATGTAATCTTTCCTCATAAAGAACCTGCCCCAGCCCTTTCATTAGCTAGGTTCCCCTTTTCTGCACTGTTAGGTGAAATTGGGAAATTGTATAGAATCATGTCCTTCAATTAGATATCATGTAATTAAACTTCTCACATTAAAGCAGTTCCAACAGTCTGTGGATTTTCTTCAGTTTCACTACAGGTTTGTCAGCTGAAGAAGAAAACACCCAATTTCATATGAGTGGCTTTGGGTCTCAAACTCTCAATTTACTTTATTCTTTCCATATGCTTATGTTCAGAAACATTTAAATCTCTTGATGTACAGTATTGTAGGGAAAAATGGGTTACATCATTATGTGATGTAATGTTCCAAATGGAATGCTGTTCCACAGTAAATGTGTCAGTTTTTATGACTGCTACATGGAAGTTGATAAGTCAGAATGGGGTTAAACAGTTAAAGCCATACTTAGCAAATTACAGTTTGTGAATAAAATCTGTGCAGTCTGCAGTTTGGTGGGTGGATTTGCATTGTTCCACACACCTGATTGTTTTTAAAAAAGTTTACTGTTGAGCTGCTTAAGGCACATGGAAGCTCACTGCTGCTGCAACTGGAGATAGATAAGGCAGAAAATGAAACTCTCCTTTTGGCCCATTATTTTGCAAGAAATAAGTCCCCCCCCCATGTGATTAGGCAACAAGTGAAACTATCAAGTTTGACAGAACTTCAAAGAGCTTGTCCAACTGAAGACTCATCCTCTAATCAATGGTGGAAACTGTGGCAATGCCTGATCCTAGGTGACTTGAAAGAACACAGAGCTGCCTCTAGACATAGCATAGAGTGCTATGAGGCATTAGAAAAGAATGCTGGCTGAGTAATTATGGGAGCTGTATTCTGCAGAAGGGACATCCAGGGTAGTGTAGTGGAGACTGTAGTGGACTAGGACACCAGAGGCCTGGATTTGAAACCCCACTCAGCCATAAAAGCTCACTTGGGATGTGGAACTGGTAAAATTACTCCTTATATATTTCATTTACCTGGAAAGCACTATAAGTCAGTTGTGTCTTAATGGCACATAAACTAACATCTCTGCAGAAATGGGCTTTTCAAAGTTCTGTTCTTATTGCGTTTCTACATTGGAAGGTAGTTGGATCAGATGAACTTTGCGGCTGCAGTTCTGTGATTCTATGGCCAGTACCTTATTTTAAAAACACAGAGCAGAAAAGGCAATTGCAGGTGTCCCAACAGTTTAGGGAGGATTCCTGTTTTATGCCCAATTTTGTAATAAGTGAAAGACTATAAGGCGTGGGAAATGGTTATAGAATTTTCCTTCTGCAAGAAGATGCTGACCTATGAACCTGTACTTTCAAGAGCCATGTGGGAAAATGGAGGAAGTAGGTGGGTGTGTTTTCTTAGCCCTGGGAAATTTAAATCCCTCTGATTAGTCTTCATGTGAAATAAACCAGGATCGGCTATGGCATGCATTGTCCCTCCCATCTATGTTGAAAATCAGCATGATAGTTTGATTTATCTAACACATTTTGACAGGTCGGGTGTGGGGGGAGAAGAAGGAGGAACTGGTGGAGCCTCTTTTAAATCAACCACCCCAACAGTCAGAGACTCACTGGGTGGGTGGATTTTAACCAGGCCCCAGCCCAGCTGTGAAATGTTGGAGCCTATTTAAAATGGGCCAGGGATTCCCCTACCAAAGGAGTTTGTCTGGTAATGAAATCCCACAGCAGGGGGCTGAGAGGGCAGCACTGACGTCAGTGCTGCCCTCTCAGGCCCTGCTATGGTTTCCCCACAGCCTCCCAGCTGGTTTATTTTGACAGCTTGAGCTGTCAAAATCAGCTGGGAGGTGGTGGCATGAACCGGGAAACAGCCACCCAATTGCAGCCCATTGCCTTAAGGGAGATCTGGCAGTGGCTTCCCGGTTCAGAGGAACTGAACCAAAAACATCATTTTGTTTTCGGTTCAGACAACACGCTGTCCATTTTTTGTTTTGCTTTATAATGTTTCAAAACAGTGTGTTGTTTTTCTTAAGGTGCCCATGTCTAGATGACACTATTCTCCCTTTGAATGTTCAATGTGTTTGCCTGTATCTCTGTTCATTAGAGATGGGCACGACTAAAAAAATGGTGTTTCGTTTGTCGTTTGTCATTTAGGGGGTCCGTTTTGGTTCATTTTTGTTTTTGTGATTTTTTTGCAAAAATTTTTTTTCATTTTGTTACATAACAAAATGAAAAACAAAAACAAAAACAAAAATTGCTGTTTCGTTAGCATTCATCACAGTTCAATGTATTTGCCGCAACAAAAAAGAAACACATGACAAAATTTCTGTTGTTTCATTTCGTTTCATTTTGGAGACAAAATTCATTTTCATTTCGTTATGTAACAAAACAAAAAAACAAAAACAAAAACAAAAAATTGCTCGTTTCGTGCCCATCTCTACTGTTCACATATAACCTCCCCCTATACAATCATCTATGTCTAGCTATGTCTATAAACCTGTAACTGTCAATTGTACTCCATGTGCCTAAAAAGTTGACCTCAATCCACAAAAGATCACATTGGAATAAGTCTGCTGGTTTTAAGGCTCCATAACACTTGCATTTTTGTTATATTGGGAAAACAGACAGTGGGGCTGTCTCTGCAGGAACCACTCTCAACTGAAAGATAGGTGAGTTTGGATCTGTACATAAGTAGAGTCTACATATTAATACAAAGAATGTCATTTAGGTCAATTTCCTTAAACATGCAGACCTCACATAATTGTCCACCATCCTTACTAAATGTGGAAACTGCTCAATTGTTCCTTTGGTTCCTAGAATGGAAGGTGCTCCTTACATAAATTGTTTAAGTACTGCCTATTACCTAACACAGGCTTCTGATACTTCCTCAGAAGAGCAGAGCTGAACTTTTGGGATACTATTCATATCAAACAGACTGCAGCAGCTCTCTGTGTAGATCTGATAATTCTCACATTGTCATCTCCTCTCTGCTCTGCCCCCACCCCCTTGGGAGAACATTCAAACAATGCAGCCATTTCCCTTGCAGCTGGAAGCCAAAGTCAGTCTGTGAAGAGATTTACCACTTGGTTCTGCAAGAGGTAAAAAATGGTCCTTCTGCCTTCTAGTGAAACTTGGCAATAAACTGATTGCAGGTCTAACAGGCCAAATTAGCAAGAATGGTGTGAACCTTTATGGAGAGTCAAGGGTGGTGTTTTGGCTGTAAGCCTTTCCTTCCATATGTCATAAAGATCAGAGGCTGTGCAAATATGTTTCTTATTGAAAGTTCTGTCACAGCTAGTTGAGGTTCCCATGGCCTTTAAAAACATTCTTTTAACATTTTCATTGCATCACTTAAATGCCTACCTGTCATAAAAAGCAATGCTTTTAAAATAGCCTATCTGCCCTTATAGTGCATGAGATCTGTTAACATTTCCTTTTGTACGGAACCAACTGTAGCAAATCTGTGGCTAATGGAAATGTCCACACAAGAGGACCCGTGTCTGATTGGTTTGGAAACAGGATGTTTCTCGTCCTGAAAAGCATCCAGACAACTTCAGCAAGATATCTGGAGGGGAGAAAAAACCTCCAACATGTAGTTTGTTGATCCAGTGCCATCCAAAAAGACATCTCAAAGCATGTTGAAAATGGTTTGACGGCTTATTTCAAAGTTACAGATTTATTTACTCTTTCAAAAAGCCATTGTTTAAGGTTTTAAGGCAGATTTAGATTTTGCAATTGTCCCCATTGTTATTTATTACTGTATTGGAAGTATTGTTAGTCAAACTGAGGGACATGGGGACAATTAAAGGTATATGTGTGGGGGATAAGGAATATAAATTAAAATCGTTTGCTGATGATTT
The DNA here is from genome assembly GCA_029282475.1 of Phrynocephalus forsythii. Lineage (NCBI taxonomy): Eukaryota > Metazoa > Chordata > Lepidosauria > Squamata > Agamidae > Phrynocephalus > Phrynocephalus forsythii. The sequence continues at coordinate 15,933,913 of JAPFRF010000006.1, read as the reverse complement.
AGTTCTGACGTTAGAGAATCCAAAAGAAAGTATTACTGAGGTGATGAAAATAATTGAGGAATTTGGTAATCTAGCCGGTTTCAAACTAAATAAGAATAAGGCGAAGGTCTTATTGAAAAATGTAACAAAGAAAGATTGTGAAGAATTTGAAAAATTGTCCGCCCTCTCAGTGGTGAAAAAAGTTAAATATTTGGGAATTAACTTATCTCTTACGAACTTAAATCTCTTTGAGGATAATTATAATATGGTATGGAACTCGATTAAGAGAGATCTGGAAACATGGAATAGATTGAACTTGTCGTTGATGGGAAGAATTTCGGTGATAAAGATGAACGTGCTACCAAGGTTGTTATTCCTATTTCAAATGATCTCAATACTTAGAGGAATAGGCCACTTTAAGGAATGGCAGAAGATATTGTCCAAATTTGTCTGGCAAGGTAAAAGACCCAGAATAAGATTTAAATTGCTAACAGATGCCAAGGAAAGGGGAGGATTTGCCATGCCAGACTTGAGATTGTACTACGAAGTGGCCTGCCTCGGTTGGATAAAAGATTGGATTACTTTAGTTGATGAGGATCTATTGGATTTAGAAGGTCATGAAAACAGATTTGGTTGGCACGCTTATCTTTGGTATGACAAAGTGAAAGTACATAAAAGTTTTATGAATCATGTAATTAGAAAGTCACTACTTCAGGTCTGGGAACGGTTGAATCCCCTCTTAGAGAGACATACACCGAGATGGTTATCCCCGATTGAGGCATTGGTGATCAAGAGGAAAGATAAAGAAGGAGTGGGGATCACCTATGGTGATGTGTTATTCTTTTCAGAAAAAGGTCCTAGACTGAAGTCTTATGATATGTTGAAAGAGAAGTTAACAGGCTGGTTTCAGTACCATCAACTAAATGACATTTTTCAGAAAGATAGAAAGGTGTCTGGGTTTGGAGAGAAGGAATCTAAGTTCCAAACCATAATCACGGGCCCAAAAAAGAAATTGTTGACTAGATTATATAATTTTTTGTTGGAGTTGAATGTAAAAGATGAACAAGTTAAAGAATGTATGGTAAAATGGGCTATGGATCTGGGTCATAATATTGAGTTAGATGTGTGGGAAAGACTGTGGAAAAAGAATATGAAGTTTACCGCATGTACTTTGATAAAAGAAAATCTGTTGAAAATGATGTATAGGTGGTATATTACCCCAACGAAGTTAGCAAAGATGTATAGGATGAAAGATGACCACTGCTGGAAATGTAAAGAGAAACAAGGTGATTTTTATCATATGTGGTGGACTTGTGAGAAAGTGAAAGAGTACTGGGCATTGATATATGATGAACTCAAAAAGATGTTAAAGTGTACATTCCCAAAACGACCTGAATTTTTTCTGTTAGGGTTGGTGGATAATGAAATTAAAGGAGCAGATAGGACTCTATTTCTATATGCAACAGCAGCGGCACGAATGCTCCTGGCACAGAATTGGAAGACAACGTATATACCATCTTTGGATGAAGGAGGGCGAAAATATTGGACTTTGCAGAGATGGCCAGACTGACGTGCAGACTGAGGGATCAAGACAACCAGAAGTTCCAAAAAGATTGGCAAAAATTTAAGAACTACATGGAGATTCATTGCAAGGAATTAAAGACTCTTACCGGATTAGGATAGAGCTCGAAGGATTACTACTTATTTTTCAAATCTTTTTTATAAGTATATAAAGGGGTTTGTCTGAAAGGAAGGCTAGGAGATGAATAACGCTAAAACCACGGGAAGAACAGAGGGAAGCCAAATTTTAGTGATAGAATGATTTTGTATTGCTAATGTTTTGAACTTGATTTTTTTGTATACTAAAATTTTCTAATAAAAACGTATTTAAAAAAAATAGATTTTGCACTGTGAGAGGAACACCTAAATATACCCTAAGTCACAAAAAGACTGGGCAGTCGTGACTTTAAAGTCCTGAACAATTCTGCCTAGAGAAATCATTTCCCTAAGCAGTTCTGGAAGTTGAGTCATGGCAACTGGACTTCTTTTCTTGAGAGATTGAAATGTTTTGCTGCTCATCCAAACAGCTTCGTCAGTCTGAGAAAACCTAGTTGCAAGTCCTCCATTTTATAGTGAACTTTGACCTCATGTCACCCTGGTCTGAAATAGGCTCATAATGGTCTGAATAGGCTTGTTAGGTGGACAATGGTCTAAGGTAGTGTTGGTGAACCTATGGCACAGGTGCCAAAGGTGGCACTCAGAGGCCTTTCTGTGGGCACCCAAGATCGTCCCTTCATGGCCACCTGTACTCAGAGGTTAAATTGCTGTATTGGCACTTTGCGAATAATTCATGGGTTTTTAATCACAGTTTGGGCACTCGGTCTCTAAAAGGTTCACCATCACTGGTCTAAGGTGTGTGAAAATCCCACCTTTACAACCTTCCCAACACCCATAAAGTATGAGTCATTAGCCATGGCCTTGTTGTTGGAGGGGTGAAGTATTCTTGATTTGCTTGGGGAATGTTGAAATGGCCACTTGATAAATAGCAGACAGATTGTCTCTGAGTCTCCTACCTCAGTTTTCTAACCACTTATCCTCTCTGTCTAATATGTGTACATCCTCAGCTTTGAATGAGTGCCCCTTTACATTCAATATACTGCTGAATCTGGTCCTGTGCTGTTGTCCCTCCTATGTTGGGCCATCCTCCTGTTGAATGGCTGTTTAGTTTCTCCAATGAAGAGGTCTGAACACTCCTCACTGCATTGGACCACATATACTATTTTGCTCCTTTTATGTTTTGGTGTTGGGTACTTTGGGTGGACAAGTCTTTGCCTTAGTCTCTTTCCTCCACTTGAAGGAAACAGGGCAATCATTCAGAGATAAGGATGTACATATATTAGACAGAGAGGATAGGTGGTTTGAGAGAGGGTCAGGGAATCCATTAATGTAAGTATTGAAAACCCTTCTCTCAACAGAGGTGGGAGACTCAGGCACAATCTATCTGCTACTTATCAAGTAGCCATTTCAACAATCCCCAGACAAATCAAGAATACTTTGCACCTCCATCAACAAGACCATGGCTAACGACTCATACATTATGGGTGTTGGGAAGGTTGTAAAGATGAGACTTTCATGCACCATTTGTGTTGTTTTGCCAAAGCAAATGTTACTGTAGACACTATAGAGACTAGACAAGCTTTTCCTGTTTAATGTATTGAGAGTTTACATACAGCAGTTCAAGCGCAGTATAAAATCCACCTAGATTATGAATGCTCTTCTTCCTTTTGTGTTCCAGCAGTTGAAATAAAATTCATTTAGTCTTGGTGAAAATTTAAGAATGTTTACTATATAGCACACGGTTTATTCTATATGTAGAATAAACTAAAAGTGCTGAAAAACATTTGTACTTTTTCTAAACTTGAGTGCTTGACAGATTTATAATTGTTTCTTAACATATTCTTAACAGAAATAGTAACAGACAAGTTGTCAGACCATCAGTATAAGCAGACTCCTAACAGACAACACCTAAAAAACCTGTCAGGTTACTTCTAGCAGAATAAAAACTGTCACTTTTTTTTAAAAAAGTATGTTAGTTAACTCACTTAACACCCATTGACAAACACCAGTCAGAATCTGAGTGTTCTAATATATAAATTACACAACTCAAACAGTATGTACATGTTGGGTTGCATTACTGATATATTCCAACAATTCTTCCATTTGGATAATCTAGATTCTGAACATAAATTAAACTCTGATGCAACTCCATTGTATTCATATATACATGTCCCTATAGCATTTATATTCTACTCTGCACAGAGACTGGCTATGTGGACAGTTTACATTTCAGCTTAAAGGTAAGAGAGTCCTTGCCCTCAGAACTACAGACAAAAAAAATGCACTACAAAAGGATAAGGGAGTAAGAAAGAGCACCCAAAACAGAAATTCTAGGCATGTGTTGATAATGTTATGGAAACTCATCACCTAGGTGACGAACCTCCATGGATAACAAATAAGGAGATAAATATATTATTTACCTCATATGTTAAATCTTTAAAACCGTAGCTCAGTCCATTTTCAATTAGGAATGTACTGGATTTTCTTTGGGGTGATAAAATGTTACACCCAAAGTGAACCCATAAACCAGGCAGTATTTCTGATTTTAGTACAATAAATTTATTATATGTTTTCGCCTTCTAGTTTTTCTCAATAGACAAGAGGTGCACAAGACCAATATTTTGGACTTGTAACGTTCATGATACAGTGATTTCTTGCAGTTCAAATATGATTAATTATGGTTAAATGTGATGGAATAAGGCAGCTCACACTCATTTCAGAGTTATGTGGGCATTTCTGCATTTCCGAACCTCTGATTTGAGGAAGGGAGGAAATAACATAACTTGTCTCCTTTCCACAAAAAAATAACAAGTGAGAGGAAAGCAGCCCACCATCAACATGATTTCAGTTCTTTAACCTTAGAAAATTGCTGGTGTCAAAAGTTAAACTGCAAAGTGATTTATGGCCTGCTACCCATTAAAGAAGGAATAGAACCCCTTTTCATTTAAAAAGATGTGATCCATGACAACATTACACCCTCTTGACATTTGGCTTATTGGCAGCAACACATTTCTGCAGAACTCTGGATCTTTGCCATTCAGTCATCCAAATGCCCGTCTATGAATCAGCACAGAGAGAACAGAGACGGAATGGCTGAATAATTGGTTAGGGTAACTAGAATTTTTCACCAGAAGGTCATGCATAGGTCAGAATCTGAGACTCATCATCTCTAATGCTTCTTCTGTAGATGATTTGAAATTACTTTTTGTTTTTGCCCTGTTCGTGTTACCTGATCTACCACCAATCTACAGCAAGCATCTTTTTGCTCTCAAGGACAAAAGATTTTCGGCTTGAATTTGTGCACATGCCTAAAAGCCCTGGGTGGATGAGGATGACATGCCAAGTTACAAATGGGTGCTTAATAACGCAGGAATGTTGTCTGTATTTTGTGCTTATCCCCAGTGTGCCTGTGCCAATTCCCTCTAGCAGCTGAAACACTCTGAAGATTCAGTGACTACTTTAAGCTGACCTGGGATGGTATGAAATAGCCAGGGCCCAGGATGGGCCTAAGCGTAAAACTGAGATGCACCCCAACACCTTGTCAATTAATTGTAATTGGCTTATCAAGCTGTACAAAATTTGCACGAACAGCCATAGGACTCCAGCCTTTTATTTGGGGGTGGGGAAAACACACACATCTGCATAGTAGGGTCTGGGTGGTTTATGTCATTCCCATAATAATGACTAGAGATGGGCACGACTCAAAAAAATGGTGTTTTGTTTGTCGTTTGGTCGTTTAGGGGTCTGTTTCGGTTTGTTTTCATTTTCATGACTTTTTTGCAAAAAAATTCATTTTCGTTTTGTTAGGTAACGAAACGAAAAAACAAAAATGAAAAATTGCTGTTTCGTTAGCATTCTTTTTAGTTCAATGCATCTGCTGCGACGAAAACAAAAAACACGGCAAATTTGGTTGTTTTTTTTTTAAATTTCATTTCGTTTTCATTGCATAACGAAATGAAAAAACAAAAACAAAAACAAAAAATCGCTCGTTTCGTGCCCATCTCTAATAATGACTCATTTCCTCTATACATCTTTAGCATGCACATTGTGGTCCTGTTTACCCTTAATTTGGGAAAGGAAGAGATAGACTGATTAACTGTTTCTTCTTTCATGCATGGAGGAAATAATGCTCACCTAGCAAGCCCCTATTCTCTTCAGCTGCCTCTTCTCCTTACTTCTCCTTTTGGATTCAGAAGAGGCAGAGCTGAGCTGCTTTCAAGTGCTATGTACTGTGTAGAATAAGTAGCTTGGTCCAACAGCTTGAACTATGTACCAGAAGGTGTTGTTTCAGTTTTGTTTTCATTATCTATTCAGTAGGCAGCCTCATAGTATAATCTTATTCACATTTACTGTGGAAGGAAAAGCACCCTTTTATACTCGATGGAGTTTGCTGCCCAATAGGTGAGCAGGTATAGGATTGCAGCCTAAAATAATCTGCTTTTTCTCAGTTTCTACCCCCTGCCATCTGCAATGATGATTTGTATGGGATTACTTTAAGGATTATGGAGATAATACAGTATAGCTGAAGTGCTATTATGAGGATTTTTTAAAGGCCCTGTGGGGAAGAAAATTTAATCATTATTCAAAGGTGATAATCAACAGGAGAAAAATTGGGAAATAAAGATACATTGTTAGGAAGTTGAAATCACCATTGTATTTTAACGGCTAGATTGCAAATGTGAGGAACTGCTGTTTTGGTGTTTAAGGCATGTCCTTGATGAATTTGCTTGGAGGAACCTTCCAGTCCCGTGTTTTAAGCCTATGATTTCAGGTATGCTTAATATATTGGAGACCTTATCAGATGTCAAAGAATGAGCTTTTTAAAAATGCTGTTTTCTAGGACTAGCTGCAAAATAGATTTGTTTTCTGCATACCTTTCTCTGTCAGGTGTTACTTGGCGTGGGAAAGATTCCTAAAATATGCACAGAATTTTAAACTCAGCTCTGAATGTGTCTGTGTATGCTAGTTGTGTACATGTGTGCACACCAATTGCCATGTACTGTATATATTTTCAGGCATTGGTGTGTTCCAAAGCAATTCAGCTTTTGCAGGAATTAAACCTAGAGTTGTATACCTTCTACACAAGACGTTTTATCTTCTCCCTGTGGCACACCTAAGATGAGTGGCTCCTTGACTGGAATTATGCTGTTCAGGTTTATGCTCTCAGAGGTACTGTTGCTCCACTCAAGGGAGGCATATTTCAATAATAGCAGGAGACCAGCTGTGGTTCACCTCACATCTTCAGAGACCCAAATAGTGTGTTATGTGGTATGTGTAGAAATGTGCATTTTATGTATTAAGAGATGGTGTGTGAATCTTGTTCCCTCTCCTGGGAATATCTTGCCTGTTATTCTGCTTGAATGTAAATCTTAGGCCATGGTCATACCTGCATTTTCTCCATAGTTTCCCTTCGGCTAACTGCGCGAAGAGAAGTAAATTCCGGTCCCGGCCGACCACACCCCTTGAACAGTAGTTTCAGTGAAGTCTCAATAACCAAATGCCAGGGGCTGGATTTAGAAACTTCGCTCAAAAATGCTTACTTATTTGCTTATGTAACCATGACAGGACACAGAAAATACGTAGTAAAATCGGTTGTTCCCCCTTTTTGACAGCTTAAACACCACAGAGGCTTGGAAAATAGAGTTGGAAAGAAGGGAAAATGCAAAGTAGACAGGTAGAGATGGAACCAGAACAGGAAAATACGATGCAGAAGAGAGGACACTAACTGCACATTAAAAACCACGTGACTGCCCGGAAAAAAAATACACATGAAATTTATATCCGCAGAGAACACTGGTGTGATCACGGGCAGCTTTGTGGCTTCACTTCCCAGTGATTGTTCAACAGTGAGATAGGGAATGGAAAGGCAGAGAAGAACTTTACAGAAAGGCAGAGAAGAACAAGTGGGCCATGTCAGCTGTTCTTGTACTCTGGCACAATATAAGGAGAGGAGACAATGCACCAGGTGGGATTTAAAGTTTCGCATAGAAACATAGCTTGGATGCCATAGCTGTGTGAGCCCCACTTCACCTTATCATGAACCATGCTTTTTTTGCCTGTTACAAATGGCCCCTTCCCTCTGGGTTTTTTTGTGCTGCTTGAGCTTGACATCAGTTGTGGACAGCGAAGATAACATCATCCTGATGAATGGCTTTCCAATTAACCCTATGCAGGTGTCAAATCTGGAGCTACAGGCCTGAGTTGCAAAAGAGGGCCTTCCTTTTACTTTTCTGAATGTGGCCTGATGGCTGGTGTGTGTCTATTTAGAGCCTCAGAAGGATTTCTCACACTGCACATACACCTAGGCAGTGGCTAAAACAAACACTTTTTATTGCATATTCAGGATGACATTTTGCATTTATTATTGCATTAAATATGGATCTTTCAAGGGAATATATTGAAACCGGGGACAAAATAGGTTAAATGGCCGATCTTGTTTGGTCTTACCGGTGTATGTTCTAATTTCCTAGGCACACCTTGGGCATTCAAACAGTCTGCTCAGCTTCTACATCTCTATTGCTTATGCTTAGTTTCTCTCTGCTCAAACTGTATACTTGCAAACACAGTTGATTACAAGTGACAGAAAATATCACCAGTACCTTCTGTACTGAGATTGATGAGTATTTCTTTACATCAGGCAGACACTATGAGCATAAACATGTTTTCGTCAAGAGAGAAGAAAAAGGGGTGCCCTCACTGCATTTTCTCTCCTTCCAGTTCATTCTAACAAAAGTTATCCTATGTCTTTCTCTTGTAATGCCTAGTTACATTGCATTAATATACAAAGGCTTTGTATGGGGTCAGAATCCAAGCATAGGTTTCTGCAGGCACAACACCAGAATCCAGTGAATGCATTCAAGAAATCCTGCCAGATTTTCTCAGATATGTCTTGCAGGTGGAGAGGGGAGGGGGGCATTTTTATGGAAATATCTCATTATGAGGAGATAACACTTTCGTACCTCCATCTTAACATTACAAGAAAAAGAAACAAACCCATCGGACTTTCTGCTGCTGTGCAGAAACAAACAACCTTGCAATAGTGTTTTCACAAATTGTCGAAACACCCTTTTTTTTTCATTGAGAAGAAGAATATCTGTGAGCATTCCTTACCTCTTTAAAACTGTGGCTTTGCCTTCTTGGAAAGCCCCTCTCCTTGCACAAAGCAAGCATCCATTTGGTTCCAGCACACACATCTCGCTGCTGCCATCTGTGCCATATCCCACACTACTTCAGAGGCTCTTCCACCCCGGAGGAGCAGATTTTGCTTTTATTTGTAGAAATTAATAACATACAACTTGGGTTAATTGTCTTTGGCGCTAAAGAATGCAGAGCGGAGGGCTCCACTGACGTCCAATTATTATACAGTCACTCGTGGTGGTGGATGACATATCCTTGAAATGATCCTCCGTGACAGCATTTAATTGAAACTGCACGGTGGCCTGGCTCATGTGCTTTGAAATGGAGAGCACTCTTTCAGCATATGCAGCACTGCATTTCTGAGAAGGCAAAGATTCCGTTTCCCCTGCAACCCCGACTCCTTAGCTAAACGCAAAGTGTTCCAAGGGCAAGCTACTCAGTGGGCCTTCCTCCCACACAAATGTTCACAGGATTACATCCTTAGCCTTGTGCATTTATCTTAGAGTAAGCTTACTGGGACACAATGAGCTTTGTTTTGAACATTGATGTATAGGTTTGGACTGCATGTCTCACTTCCACCTTGCCGCACTTCCCTCTGTGTGGTTTGACTCAACACGTCCAGCTTTCCAGAAACAGAAAGCAAGCCATGTGTGTGGCTTCAAAATGACCAGGTAGTGGATTGCACAGCCAAGTACTGTATGCAAATAATTATTTAAAGGGATTCATTGTTTTAGCATTCGCTGTGATGCCGTATTCTAAAACTGGCAGGCTAATTTATTTCTTACACCATCTGTTCATTTTCCTCCTGTCTGCTGTGGGGAAGAAATAAATTAATACTACCCATTAAACCCGAGCTGTTCATTATGTGGTTTTATCGGGGCTGTTACTGCTTATGCTTGTATTCAGCTTGAGAAACTAGCTCTTCTATTCTTGCAGTTTCGTGGCACATGAGGAGCATTTAGTAGTTGTTCATAGTAAGGTATACCAAGATGTTGCTTGTCTCTGTGACTTAATTCTCTTTGAGAGGCCTGCAAGGTTCACTATGGGCACTTTTACATGATCCTAAAATCCAAGGCAAAGGGCTCCCAGATCCGGAGCTTAAAATTGTTTTCCCACCAGCTACAGACTTTTTAAAAAATTAAGTACGACCACGCCCACCTAAGCGCGTCCCAGCATACTTTTCAAGTACCTGGCTTCCAGGAGGTAAAAAATATTTTGATGCGGATTGTAAAGCTGTGAATGCTGGGCTCCCTCGCCTTCTGTTTGTTTTTTTGTCCCCACAGCCCCTTTAAGAGACAGGAATCACTACGGGGCTGCTCGGGGCTGCTTCGACTGGCAGATGGAGGTGAGCCTGCATTTTTTTCTCCCTTTTTTTCTCCCTCCCCTCATACAGGCAGGAACAATGGAGTGTGGAGGGGTGGGAACACAGGAAGGGCGACAAACCTCCATGATCTCTGGTCCAAATTTAAGTTGCCACCGAATTTTAGGGGTTGTGTAAAAGCGCACCCTAAGTATCAGGGTCAAGTCTGAGGTTCCTGAAGTCTTAAGGAATAGCAGTGTTCTCTGTTTTTTTCCCCAGACAGAGAGCTAAATCTCAAGTGAGTAATGCTGGGAGAGGAAATCCTATGATTTTTGTTTGTGAGGCACCTCTGCTTGGGCACCCAGTTGTAACTTGTAACTGGCACCAGGGCTCATGGCCTCAGTACAAAGGTAAATTTAGAAATAGGTGATGCCTGTGTGAGCTCTGCCATTTGTGATCATTTCAGCCAGGGTGGAGTACTAACAGGGGTTAAACTGCTGTACTGCAGCTTACTGGGGGTTCAATGCCAGGTAGCAGGCTCAAGGTTCACTCAGCCTTCCAACCTTCTGAGGTTGGAAAATTGAGCACCCAGCTCATTCAGTCTGCATTTAGCCTGCATAAATAAATTATGAACTGCCCAGAGAGTGCTTTAAGCACTGTGGGGAGCTATATAAGCAGAATACTAAGCAGAACACACTTTAGCAGCACAACTTGGAAATCTTCTTGATGTCCTAGCACCAGCAGCATAGGAGCCGGGCTTGTACAGCAAATGTACAAGTGTGTGTCACAGATGCTGTATCTAAGGTTATGCGGAATGAGAGTTTGAGTACAATACAGCAAGAACTGATGCCCAGTGCATTTTGCTCTCTGGCCATAAAAAGAATGTGGTTGTTTTCTCCCGTATTCTGGGTTCCCATATTGCCTGGCTTGCCTGCCATTCCCAGATTCTGAGCCCACTGAATATGTGCATGATCAGCTGGCCAACAAGTATTTCTACCCCGAATCATTGCCTGCGCCACCTCTGTGATGTCAGAAGAACCCACTTTTTGGTTTCAGATTTTGGCTCTGAAATCTTGGGGTAGTGGGATCCTAGCATGCTTAGTGATGACTGCCCTAGGATTATGACCAGCCACCTTTGGTTGCTGGTGGTTGATCGTGTGACTCAGTGGCCCAAATTCTGTTTACATAACTTTCTGAAGTTTTCAGTTCACAGGACTAGAATTTATTTTGAGTTAATTAAATGTTTCCTATTTTCTAGTTTTCTGGGGGTCCCCAGAACCCCCATTTGCCCTGGAAAGGCCTTTGGAAGCCTCGGGAAGGGAGCAGAAAGTCTTTAATTGCCCAAGTTCATCACCAGATCCTTTTTGTTCCCTGGATGTGAAGTTAGTGGGAAGACAGACTTACATGATTTAATGAATAACTTTGCAAAATGAAAGACAAGGCAAGTTTACTTATAAGGCAAAGAGTGTACTCTCTGTCTTCATTGCCGCTCTCTCAGCAACTTCCTGAGATTGTATGTAAAGGGTTCACTAAGAAATGGCATCAACATAATTCCATGGTAGCCTAGTCAGTGTAATGACTAATAATTTTTGAGAGAGCTGGCAGACAAAATGATGCTAGAGAAAAGGCGTGCCAGATAAATTTAAAAGAGAAGAGAAATGTTCATCATCATCATCATCATCATCATCATCATCATCATCATCATCATCATCATCATCATCATCATCATCATCATCATCTTAAACGGAGAAGCATGAAGACTGTAATTAAGAAGCTGTTAAAATGGAAAAACCATCTGTTTTTCCCCAGTTCAAACCTGCCTCTGGGATGCATGCATATGCTATGACAGTATAGGACTGTCTACACAATCATATTGGACATAGATACTAGTTTTACAAGAATAATAGATGTTCATTTAAGAGAGCAGATTTCTGACCCTTGTGGCTGTAAAAATATGCTTGAGAGTTTAGAGATATCTCAGCAGTAGAGATGGGCACGACCAGGAAAAATTACGTTTCGAGTTGTCGTGTGCCGGAGCCGGCCCGTTTCAGCTCGTTTCCGTTTGTCGCAAAAATTTTTCAAAAATGTGTCGTTTTGTTTGTCTTTTTTTGTCTGTCGTTAGTACTGGTTTGGGGGGGAGCGGGCTCCTGGAGGCACCTCTCTGGGGTGGGTGCCTCCTCTGGCCCGCCATGAAGGGAAAGCGGGCTCCTGGAACCTCTCTGGGGTGGGTTCCTCCTCTGGCCCACTACAAAATGGCATGCATAGCCAATTGATATGCATAAAAATATGACTCACTGCCTGCCGGCATACGGTGCACTTGGGCTGGGGAACAAAGTGAGAGAGACCCCTATGGGCACCCTGTGACTCACTAAGAAGGGAAGTGTACTTGCTGTAGTGCAATGCAGTACACATCTGGCTTACTGGTTAGGGGTTAGCGCAAGGAATTAGGTTACGGGTAGGCTTAGGTTACGGGTAAGGGGTGAGTTACTGGGGTGCACCTCTGGGTGCCTCTCTCTGACCCACTAAGAAGGACAATGTATGCATAGTGGGCTTTTATGCCCGACTGGCACACAGTATGGCCAAGTGGCCATGACTGAATGGCTCCAAAATTTGCACAATGGCCAGCCCATCATTGGTGTAAAAAAATAAAAATAAAAATAAAATAAAATAAAATCAATGGAGATGCAAGATACTGAAAAAATTAGTTTTAAAATAGCTAAGCTTTGTGTGTTTTTGGACCACAATTTCAAAATAAAATTGTGGTCAATTTAGACTGCATGGCATGGCATGGCGAGTTGGCGAGACGAGGAGGAGGCCCCCACCAGAGCAGCCCAGGACTGGAGAGACCCCCCCAGAAACCACCCCTCTAGTAGGTGCCCTCACTCAGGCAGGCATATTTTCGCCTGCTTTTTTGGCCGGGAATTTGGTGTTTTTTTAATTTTTAAAACTTTTTTTCCTTGCAGCCCAGGAGAGGGGGAGGCCGGGACCCCCAGAAACCACCCTTCTGGTAGGTGCCCTCAGGCAGGCATATTTTCACCTGCTTTTTTGGCTGGGAATCGGTTTTTTAATTTTTAAAACTTTTTATGCTTGAAAGTTTAGAGCTATCTCAGTGCCCAGTTCAGCAGTCAAAAGAGTGAGGGCTAAATCCAATGTTATTGCCAATGAGGAAAAGCTCACTGAAATCATGAGATTTTACTTGATCACTAGAAAACTGCACAAGAGTCACATAACTAAAAACATATTGATTCCACCTGATTTGTTTCAATGAGTCTGCTGTAGTTGGGAATAACAATGGGTATTTCCAGTAATAAAGGGCAAAGATCCTTCTACCTCCCAAGAACTGGGAAAGCCTTGGTAAATTATGCAACCTAGTATGGACTGCAGAATTAATTAAGAGATATTCTGCACATTTGTCCCCTTCAATTTGTTTTGCATAGTTAATACCAAGACAAGTGCTGAACCACAACTTAACCGTTTCAGTCTGGGTTGCCTGCGTGCACATTTTAATGTTATTTTCTATTGCATGTAACACACGGTGATTGTTGTGTGAACTGAATATGGCCTCTTGAATTTTTTGCATTCTTAGGGTGTCCAAATTGGCTGTAGGGACTATCGCAATGAGGGTGTGCACTTCAACATTTGCTATGACTGGTCTATCTAAAACGCTATCCTAAATCTGCTTTGTGACTTGCCAGGAGGCCATCACCAAGAGAAGGGGCCCCAAGATCATGCTGGCTGTCTCTGGTGTCTGGTTGGTTCCATTCAATTTTACAACAGTTGCAGGCAATCAGGATAGGATTTTCCAACTTCTTGAACTACAAAACCCTATCATTCTGCATTCTGGGAGTTCTGCCCAGCAGGCCTCCAAATGTTGGTCACCTAGGAGAAAGCTCATCTCCTCGAGACTGAGCTTCAACTAGCTTCCCTATTATCTTCTCCAGAAAGAAAGCTTGCAGCTAGCACTGGGACAGGAACAGGAAGCTTAGGCAGAGCCCTCCCCCCACAGATGTGTCAGCAAGGTATCGGTGTATCAGGTAGACCCCCTCCACACACACAGGTGAATGGAGAATTATGGGACTTGTCTTCCAAGAAATCCAAAAAGCAGCTCAACTGCAGATTAATTTTTGAACTACATTATGCAGGATTCTTCATTCTGTCCTTATTTTCCCAAGCAGAAGGATGTGCAGATGGTACGAAGATCATTTCCTTCTGCTATCCTATAATAGGGTTAGCAAAGTCCCTTGTCTGAAATCTTGGTGAACCACTGCCATTAAATGTAGAGCTCTAAATGCTTCAGCCAGCTCCTTTTGCTGTTGTACATGAGTGAAGGAGACGTACGGTACTTCTCTCTTAACACTGTTTTCATGATATGTCCATTAAGAATGGTGTTAGGGCTGTACTAACAATGCTGTTTCCCCTTAGAAATCCCATTCACTTTCCCCAACAGACTGATAAAAGAACTCCAGTCCTGGCCATATGTACCTCACGTCTCTTTGTTCCTTCCTTCCCTCTTATCAAACATCTCCCTGGCATTTTTTTTAATTTCTTATCTGGGATCAGGTGTCTTTGTGTTGGCTCTCCAACTCCCAGATATATAGGAAGGCTGCCCCCTACCCCTCCTCATCTTAATGGATGCTCTGTGTTCCATTCCGCTGCACATCTCAAAACCAGCTTTAAATAAAATACGTCCAGATAAGACCTATAACATGAAAGACTTGTATGCACATGGGACTCACTCCATCACAAGGGGCCATCAGATAAGATAAGATTAGATACTTTCCCAAAAGTTGGGAGACATGCCCCAGTGAAACCTGTGGGAGCAACATTAATTATAAAATATATTACACTTCATAGGCCTGTGTCAGGTTTCTCTTACTTAGCCATAAATTTATGAGTCTGGAAAACACAGAGAGGCAGCCCCTCTTTCTCTTAATGTTCCCATTACTTTCAAATTTCAGCTTGACACAAACCTACCCGATAATATAAGGATAGACATTTCCCAGCGGGTAGCTCAGAGCACTGCTTCTGAGGTAGCACATGTGTGCCTGAACCAAATGAAAAGCTAGTCTACATAAAGTTTTTACCTTCTTGCAGCTCAGATTTTCCCCTCCCACTGCCCTCCTAAAATAAAAGAGTTACTCATAAAGAAAGTTCATATCCCAGTCAAATATAATAATGAACAATATGTCTGATTAAAAGAGCACTCTCCTATCCTTTATGGTAGTTGTTCTCATCATCACTCCACGGATGTTCTTGGTCTAAAACTCCCAGAAGCCTTCACTCCTAGCTATGCTGGCTAGGATTTTTGGGAGCTGGAGCCCAAGAACATCTGGGGTACACTACAACAATGGAACTGCTCACTACTTAATGGGTACACTACAACAATGGAACTGCTCCCTGGGGAAGCTTAACAACATCTGGAACGCCACCAGAATTGCATCTGTTGCTCCACAGGACTGGTTGTTCCGGTTTATTCTACCATAATACTGTAAAAAGTTTAAGAAAGAGCTTTCCACAGTTTGTCATCCTCTCAATGGGTTTGACTACAGTTTCCGTAATCCCTAACTAGTAATTCTGGGAGGCTGACAGTCTGGCGAAAAGCTGATCTGATCCATAGTCACAGAACAAATACGAAATGGATTGACTTCCTTTGAGTTTGCAAGAACTGAACAGGACTGTTGAGAACAGGATGTTTTGGAGATGGTGCATTCATAGGGTCCACCCAAAGTGGGATAAGACTTCACAGCATGTATCTTAACAACAGCAAGCATTCCTCCGATATATTCAAAGGTGGAAAATCACAGATCCATCTTGCATGATTAGAATTTAATAGTCATGAATAAAATAAACGGGGGGTATGGAGTGAACTTCTTCACCTGCCAAGGTTTTTCTATATGTGGAACATCCAAAAACCAATGTAGACCTTACTTGTGATAATGGGTGAAGGCTTTATATATCTGTAGTTTATGCTGAAAAGTGAGCCGTAAACCCTAGTAACCATAGTCACCTGGCTAACAGCAACACAGTGTTGATATTGAGCTGTATCTGAACAGTGCTTTTCATGAATGGAGGTTTTGTTGAAGGACCGTTTGTTTCATGGCATAGGTTGCTGCCAAAGTATTAGGATGTGTATATCAAAAGAGGGTCACACTTAATACATTCAGGCATAGTCCAAAGGTTAAATGAGGGGTCTGGGTTCCCTGTGTCAAAATAATATTTACTGGTCCCCCCAACAGCTGGTAGCACTTAATCGGGAATTGGATAATAGAAATGTCCATGTAATCAGGTGATCCAGAGGGAAATGATTTCATGCAGTGCATTTAATGAGGTTTCTCTCGTCTGTCATGTTTGTGTTATCCCTGAGCCAACACTCTGAGCAATAAAGGCAAGCAGCAGGAGAAGTGTGCCTGCGATTATTCCACCAAGGGAATATAATCCCAATGTCAATATTTGCACATAGCTCATAGAATCAATTTTATGTTTCTTTCTTTCTTATTATTATGCTGTGATGGAATCCAGGCAGCATTTCGCATTCAATTTGCCTACAGCATTTAAGACAATCAAGTGTGTGTGTGTGTGTGTGTGTGTGTGTGTGTGTGTGTGTGTGTGTGTGTGTGTGTGTGTGTGTGTGTGTGTGTGTGTGTGTGTGTGTGTGTGTGATTCCCAACACCTCCTTAAGCATTGGAGAGCTTGGCTGAGATTGAGGAGCAGGGCAGTTGCACAGGTTCTGTGTAAGATATAGGATGCTTTTAATTTTTTTTATCCAAAGGATAGGATGAATGGATGGGAAGTAAAGCAGGTAATCCGAGGATAACAATAATGTGCCAACTCTGCCAGCACAGTTAGTAAACATCTCCAGTCACTCCCATTTTTATAATTGTGGGCACTTTCTTCCAGTTAAACTTAGCATTCTTCTTTATCAGCCACTAAGGCTGCTGAAGCATGAGTCAAAATTAGAGAGAGGTACAAATGGGGGAACTGGCAATTCTTGATGAACCACAAACCACTCCTGAACCCCCAGGATGAATGAATTTGTTTGCAGCTCGTTTTTCCAGTTTGTGCCTGGAGGGTGTGGAACCACCAACCCATCCCTCCGTCTCCCCCTACCATCATCTCCCTTCTCTTAAGTCTCCACCTGTGGCACCACAACCATTCAAACAGACAGCAGGCCCAGGATCTTGGCCTCCTACTTCTTTGTACATACCTGCCTGTCAGCTGAGTGGTGGGCACGTGTACCCATTCAGCAGGATCCTGCTTAATGCCTCTCAGGATGATGAGGGCAGAAGGAGTGACAGAGGAGGAGGTGGTGGCAGCAGCTTGAAGCCAAGGTAGGGATCAAAGTGGGTAGTGGGAGTGGGGTTGGGTGTACATCCCCTATTGACAAACAAAATTGAAGAGGAAAAAAAAGTTTGGAGCTTTGTTTTGTTTTGGCAAAACAGGGTCCCTAAACCAGACTACAAACCAGCCCAGTTCATGGGTTTTTCTGGTTCATAGTTCAGTTCAATCCTGCAATGGAGTAACCATTGTCCATTCAAGGGGACTGTGTGGTTCAGTATTAAATATGAGGCTATCTACAGAGACTTAGATGGGTGACAGCTGCAACTAGTAGTTAACTTGGGGATTTTGGTGTCTTATTCATTAAGCTTGAGTCATGTGAGATATGTACAGGCATCAGGAAGGTAGAGGATAGAGGATGAAGGAATGGGGAGGAATACCTGGTCACAGCGCGCAAGGACCATTTTTCTACTGCACCCTATTTCGTGTCCTTCTCCTTAGGGACAAAGGCCTGAAGGAGTTTAATGCACTTGGGTGGGATCATGCTTTTTTATCAGCAAATACCAACTGGTGAGGATGTGGGTGTTGTTACCATCCAGCAATACAACTCTGGGGCTTCTGTAGGTCAGCAAGCTGGGGCAGATGTAACCCTGCTCACTCTAGCTACATTTTTGAGAGGTGGGTACATTTGGATACGATTGAAGTACAGTGGTACTTATGAGCTGCTCTACTTATGAGCAATTTGAATTAAGAGCCCAAAGTCATTGGTGTTTTAATTGCTGCCTTATAAATTTTAGCTGTGGTCTGCTCTACTTAACATTTTTATTTTTTTTTTATTTTTCATTTTTTCATTTTTTATTTTTTAGATATGTCTGCTCTACTTACGAGTTGTTCGACTTATGAACATGCATTTGGAACGGATTAAGCTCATACGTAGAGGTACCCCTGTACTCCTGTAAGCATCCACCATGTAATGTCACCCTCAGCCATGTCCTTTAGAGAGTACAATTCCCATGCTACCAGCCCCTTATGAATGGAAACTAGAGATGAGCACGACTAAAAAAAAATGGTGTTTCGTTTGTCGTTTGGTCATTTAGGGGTCCGTTTCGGTTCGTTTTCGTTTTTGTGACGTTTTTTGCAAAAAAATTCATTTTCGTTTCGTTAGGTAATGAAATGAAAAAATGAAAACAAAAATGAAAAATTGCTGTTTCGTTAGCATTCTTTTTAGTTCAATGCATCTGCTGCAACGAAAACGAAAAACATGGCAAATTTGGTCGTTTTGTTTTTGTTTTCGTTTTTTTTTTTAAAAAATTCATTTCGTTTTCGTTGCGTAATGAAATGAAAAAATGAAAACGAAAATGAAAACTCGCTTGTTTTGTGCCCATCTCTAATGGAAACTATGGGATTATCTAGAGGGAATAAGGTTGGAGTAGCCAGTCTTTGTCTTCACTTCTCATTGAAATGTTATTCCTACTTTTGAAATCTCTGCAATGGTAAGTGCATCCAATTCCACTTTGTCTGAACTCTGAATAGAAATTATTAAAAGGTAACCAGACCAGTCCATAGGTCTTTGTTTATCCAAAATTACACTGTGCTATTTTATTCTCCTGTTCTATGAACTGTTCTCATAATATGACACAGCATTATGAATTACCGTTTTAGAAATGTGTCTCCAGTGTTTTCCTTTGAACCACCAAGACAATGACTGCATTTTACATGTTTTTTTCTTGAAAACCATTGCCAGAAAATATACTCCATTGGAATCACTGACTGGGATTTATAAATTAATTCATTTATGGCCAAAGAAATAAGTGTGCAGAGCTGTGTGTTTGGGAATAGTGTTATCACTGTAATGAGTGTTCTATAATCTAGATTTAGGGGGAAAGAGAAACCAAATTAGACACACCAAGGCTGTTAGTGTTCAGATATTTGTAGCATAACATTGCACTGACCAAAATCCTGTTTATATAACTTTATGTGGTGGAAGCTAATGACATCATCAGCTTATGCTTCTAACATTTATTCACAATTAATTACATGCCCTGTATCTTCCTCCCTCCATTTTATGTTCTGAGGCTCTCAGGGGCTCCCTTTTGTCCTTGGAAAGCCTTCAGGAGCCCTGAGTTGATCACCACCACTTGATCACCAATGGTGGCCCATCCCCCAAACCTTGCAGCAGCAATCTGGAGTCAATTATTGACATTTTGTCAGGACATGGGCCACAGGATTCTGCTCCCTTGCAGAGACAGGCCCCTCTCAGGCTGAGGGAATCAAAGTGTCCAGGTGGTGAGCTTACTCCCTGCTTAAAGCTAGCTGCCTGCACTCCCTGTTCCTTGCCTCAGATTCAGTTAGCTTACCTTGAACTTTCCTGGAACTTTGTTGCTAAGTTAGTTTTCCTGTTTGGCATCCATTTTCCTCTTGGACTGTGTTTGTGTGAATCTTGAACCTGGGCTGGCTGACCACGCTGTTTGTCTCAACCTCATCTGGCTTCTAGGAGCACCCTGGAAAAAAAAATCTGGCCACCTGTGGTTCAAGAAGAAAATTACATAATACAGTATGTGATTCCCCAAGTCAAATGCATGTATTATTAAAGCCCATATACCAATTCCATGTCTCAAACTAGATGTTGCAGGGAATGCTTGATTCTATACCATTAGCCAGTTTTCTCACACTGAGTTACTTGTCTTTGGATATCCTCAAATATAAGTGACTCAGTGATTAGATTTGTAAATTAAGTCCCTTTTTGCCTCACATCAGAAAGCCTGTTACATAAGTGCCATGATGAAAAGAGAAACAGCATTGGTCATCATGAGGTGAACATGTTGCCTCTTTTGGGTCTCTTCTAATTTTTTTAGTTTGTACTTGTTTGTTCCTCCTGCATGCCAGAAGGAAAGGCCTGATAGTATATATAGTTAAACATTTAAACATGGTGGACAGATGAGTGGAGGGCTATTGGATAGGGAAGGAAAGTCCTGTTGCACGGCTAGGCTGGAGAAAGTGCAAAGTGCCACTAAGAAAAACATCTCCAATTCCTCATTGGATGACAGTTAGCTGGCTTGACATGACCTGGGCCAGAATTTTTGATGGCAAGTGCCTATTAGATCATCTTGAAGTTGAATCATGGCATCTAGACTTCTTTTCATCCAAACAGTCCTCCATTTCATAGCTCACCTTGATTTCACACCAGCTAGTCTGAAGATGCTCATATATTGGACAATGGCCTGAATAGGCTTGTTAGGACAAAAATAGCCTGAATAGGTTCATAGAAGGACCATGATCTGTATAGGTGTGTTAGGTGGATAATGGCCTAGGGTGCATAAAAGTCCCACCTATGCAAGCTTTCCCAACACCCATGGACGTTAGCTATGGTCTTGCTGGTGGAGGTGTGAATTGGATAATGCATTTTGCCCTGTGATATTTCTATGTTGTGGACAGATTATATATATATTTAAAAGCAAAGATATACATTACTGTATTATCATATTTTTTAAAAAAATTATTGCTAGCTGCTGTGTTGTGTTGAAAACATTCAGAGTGTGAGGTTTGCTGGTTTCCCACCCCATGGTTTGAGTCACAGGCTTGTGTACCCAAGCTTGTCCTTCTGAGCAATGTCACCTCAGCAAAGGAATTGTCCGCCTGCTGTCTCTACTGTAGTTTCAATTAGTGGGTGACTATGTCAGGCTGCTTCCTTCAAAAGGACAAGATGTAAGAGATCGATATGGACTGCCGTTATCAGAAAGGGAACTGTAAAGGAACAAAGAGGCTTTAAAAACAGTATGTACATAAAGCATTGCGCTAGCAGCATGGGCGTCATGTTGTGTCAATCTATAAAACAGAACAAGGGAAGATACTTAATGTCACTTCAATGTTCTTGTACTGACATTGTTATCTTTTTCATCCTTGGGTCTTTAGAAGATGGTGTATTGTTCAGTCTGTCAGCTGAATCTTTTTTTTTTTTGCATCACGTTCAAAAGAAATGAAAACATCACTTGAACTCCAAACAGTTTCCCCTCAAAATATTGCAGTAGAATCATTCATCATTAGACATGGGCACGACAAGGCGAAATTCTCGTTTCTGTTTTCGGTTCCCGTTATCGTTACATAACGGGTAACGGTAACGAGAATTACTCCACTCCAACTCAAACTCGAACCGAAAAAGAAAAATTGGGTCTGATTTTTTGTTGTCATTCATGGCATCGCGGCGATCGCGCGATGCCAAGCAGCACAGAAAAAAAGTTTTAAAAAAACCCGATTCCCAGCCATAAAAGCAGGCAAAAATATGCCTGCCTCAGTGAGGGCGCCTTCCCCCCCTCTCCTGTCCTGGGCTGCTGGTACCAGGCTGGGGGGCCATCCTCATCGTCTCCATTTGCCATGCGGTGGGGGGGATCAAAAATGGCGACCGCAATATTTATTTTTAAATCATGGTCCAAAAACCCACCAAAGCACCACAGAAACATTTGAAAATTAGGTATTTTAAATGCCTGATTTTTTATAGTAGCAGCAGTGGGTTTTTCTTGCAATAAAACGTCTCCATTTATTTTATTTTATTTTATTTTTATTTTTATTATTTTACACCTGCGCATGCGCAATGATGGGCTGGCCATGGGATGGGACCATGCAAATTTTTGGACCCATTCCACCAATCGCATGGCCAGGTTTTGATTGAGACTTCTGGATGTGCCAGAGAAGGCATTAAAAGCCCACCAACCCTAACCCTAACCCTAACCCAACCCTAACCCATACGCCAGTACACTGTCCTTCTTAGTGGGTCAGAGGCACCCAGAGGTGCAGCCCACTAACCCACCCTAACCTTAACCGTAACCCTAAGCCTAGCCCTTACCCTAACCCCAATCATAACCCAGAGCCGTATGCAAGTACACTTTCCTTCTTAGTGGGTCCCAGTCACCCAGAGAGGTGCCTCCCACAGCCCACTATCCCCTATCCCATTCCCTAACCTGTACGTCAGTATGCTAGTACGCTCCCCTTCTTAGTGAGTCAAAGTGAGGCCCCCAGAGAGGTGCCTCACAGAGCTCAGTATCCCCTATCCCATTCCCTAACCTGTACGGCAGTACGCTACTATGATTCCCTTCTTACTGAGTCAGAGGCACCCAGAGAGGTGCCTCTGCCACCCCACCCTAGCATAATGTAATGTAAATGTATGGTACGCGGCGGCTCTGTGAAACACTTCCCTTGCTTCCCTTCTTAGTGGGTCAGACGTCAGAGAAGCACCCAGAGAGGTGCCTCCCAGAGCCCACTTATCCCAACCCCAACCCCCACCCAAACGACAAACGACAAACGGAAACAACAAATTTTTGAAAATTTCCTCGACAAACGGGAACGAGCCGAAACGGACCCGTCCCGACAATCGAAAACTTGAAACATCATTTTTCCTGGTCGTGCCCATCTCTATTCATCATATTTGAACTGCAAAGCTGGAAAGGGTCCTATGGATCATCGAGTCCAGTCCCTCTCAAGGAGGCACAGTGTGGGAATTGAACTCCAAATGTCTGGCTCCACAGCCAGAGACCTAAGCTTCTGAGCTCTCCAGCAGTTCTTTTGCATATCTGTTCAGAACTACGTCTCAATGAACGAAATCCTGTTTATGCAACAATGCCTCTGCTGATGTCATCAGGAGGTGGTTTTTAAAAAATAAATCCTATTTCTGTCCTATGGATCCTATGGAATGCCTTTGGTTATGTAGAAGCTGTGGGAATGGCAGAACAGGAGGAGGACGTCTTTTATTGCTGGAAAAACAGCTCCTGGTGGGATTTTCCTCTTTTGCATGTTCATTCTCCCTCCCTCTTCACCACCTAAACATTTTGTCTCTGACACTGGTTTTTCTTCCTTTTTCCTCTCACTCTCCTCACCAGAATCACAGAGTTACAGAGGAAAGCATGCTCTGAAAGTGTCTATAGAGTTCCAGTTGATAAATGAATCTCAAGGTCACCTCCAGCTTTGTTTTCTGTTTTGCCACGTCATGGCTGAAGATAATGCCAAGCCTAACAATCCATTTTAACTCAAAGTGATGAATAGAGTAGAAGAATCTGCAAAATTCTTGAGATGCATGCCCCAGCATGTCATTTGGTATCCATGCTGTACCAAGGTTTGATGTGGATCTTCCACAGTCTTGAAGCTGTGCGGCTGGCTCAACTATAAAAGGTGCATGGGCATACAATTGCGGCGTTGATTTGGCTGTTTCAAGCCACAACGACATTAGCTGATAAATATTTCACATAAATTGACCAAACTACCATCATCTCTCTCTCTCTCTCTCTCTCTCTCTCTCTCTCTCACACACACACACACACACACACACACACACACACACACACACACACACACACACACACACACAGGTACATCTTAAAACAAAGTTAAATTTGCTCTATGGGTCAATTTGTTTTAAGAAAATTTTGTCTTATGTAACGTTGCTTCACATAGGAATACATTTAAAATGGATTAATCCCTTCTGGAGGCTACAGGTCGCTTTGTTTTACGAAAAATTTGTCTTATGAAACCTGGTTTCTCCTAGGAATGCTTTGGGAACAGATTAATCCATTCTGGAAACTCGAATAAAGACAAAAATAACCACCACCACCCCGGGTACATGTGGAATGTTTTTTTTTTTTTTTGTCTTGCAAAGCATCCTATAGGGATTTTTTTGTCATGCAAAGTATGCCCATTCCCAGAAAGTTTTTGCTTTATGTTATCTTATATATATATATATATATATATATAAACAACAGGTCATGAAATTGACTTTGAAAGAACCAAACTCATCTCCAAAACTGAACACTTCAACAGTCGAATAATCATGGAAGCCATTGAAATAGAGAAACACCCAAACAACATGAATAAACGTGATGACACCTCCCGCTTGCCTGACATCTGGAAACTAGCCCTGGTCAACAGACGAGCCTCTGTCACAAAGACTGACACCAGGTCCAAAAGGACACAAGATGCCACCACCTTCCATCCACACCAAACACAAACCCAGACCCTTCCCACAGATGAAACGAAACCACCATCCAATAACAAAACCACGACTGCACCATCTACTGCGGCACCCCACTCCAGTCACCACATGGAGCACACTCACACACCCCAAAAAAACATTGGGAGACCACAGACACGTAGCCAGACCAAAATGAATTCACAAGACACAGGACCCCACTCCACCAAAGCCCAGGATACTGCCAGAACCCACCAGCCATCTAACCCACCAGCATCTAAACAGCCATCTAAACAGCCACCAGCAGTTAATCCCTTAACGATCGCCTCAGCCACACAGCAGATCACAAAAGAACAAAGGAACAAAGGAACCTACAATCAGCAACAAAGCAAGCAAACCACACCCCCCCAGCAGTATTTATAGAAGGACTTCAACTGAGACCACGCTTTGCTTCAAGAAGAAAGAAGCCAGAACACCAGCCTGAAGATGACGAGTGAGACCTCGTCGAAACGTCGCCAAAACAACCAGATTTCTACACGGGAAGAAACCCGAATCCACCCTAACATGCATACCTATACCCGTGAAAATCTACGAAAACATATATATATATGCATACCTATACCCGTGAAAATCTACGAAAACAAATATCCGACCTCTACGGGGAGGAAACCTTCCAGCTGACCAGAACCTACGAGAAACTAGAAGTCCGAAGAGCCACCATCTTATGTGACTTTGCATTCCTACGCAACTGCCGAGACAAAAATGTGATCCCCACAAGCTTCCAACTGAAATTCCACTCAAAAACCCCATCCAGCGAAAGGATCCTGAAAAGAACAGAACTAGCCCTAATCAGAAGCGAACTACACAGGAAAAGATACCTACTAGATCAAACCAACAGAGACCTACTCACTCTCCACCTCAAACTCAGCAACAAAATCCACCCAACACTCTGGAACAAATCCAAGCAACTGGCCGCCTGGAGAGCTGAAACAGAGACCTCCCACAAGACAGACACACACACCAACAAACTCCACAAACTGGAAAACGCCAGAAGCCCAACCCCCACACAACAGCCCATGAAACAAACAGTTCACAACATATCAGACAGGACACTCACCATCGCAGAGACCAAAGTCCTTTCTAAAGGATTCAACTTTGCAATCGCCCCCAGACACATCCCCACCGAAAACATCATATGCGGAGTGGAAGCCAGCCTAACCAAAATCAACCCAGATGAAGCCAACAAAATCAGACTCGAAGTCACCAATGTCCTCTGCTCCAGCAAACCACCCAGAAGCAATTTACACAAAGAAGAACAAAAAGCCCTCTCCAACCTGAGGAAAGACAACAACATAATCATTCTCCCAGCAGACAAAGGCAATGCCACAGTGGTGATGAACACATCCGACTACCAAGCCAAATTATCCAACCTACTACAATACCCTGCTTACATACCTTTGAACACAGACCCCACCACCTACCTGGAAAAAACCACCAAAGCCAAAATAAAAGCCTCTCCCTTAAGTGAAGAAATCAAGCTAAGCATCATCCCCAGAGAGAAATCATCCAGATGCCCCAAGCTCTACGGCCTCCCCAAGATTCACAAAGAAGGAACACCTCTCAGACCCATAGTCAGCTCCATAGGCTCACCTCTACAAAACCTCGCCAAATTTCTTGCCAAACAACTCCAGCCCTATGCAGAATCCATCACTTCATACGTACAAAACTCGTTCCACTTCATAGAAATTATAAAGAAACAAGACCTACAACCCAATGACCTACTCGTGAGCTTGATGTTGTTTCGCTCTTCACACAAGTGCCCATTCAAGAAGCCTTGACAGCTATCCACAACAAATACAACCCCCAAACACATCCTAGATCTGACCAACCACTGCCTAACCAACACATACTTCATCCACAATGGACAAAGATACAAACAGATAGAAGGAGCACCCATGGGATCACCCCTCTCACCGGTCATCGCAAACCTATATATGGAACACTTTGAAACCAACGTGTTACAGAAGTCCGAACATAAACCCAAACTCTGGCTCAGATATGTTGATTGACACCTTTGTTATCTGGCCACACGGGAAGATAAACTGAACAACTTCCTCACACATCTCAACAGCCTACACCCCAAAATACAATTCACTATGGAAATAGAAGCCAACAACCAACTTCCCTTCCTGGACGTCCTAATCTACAAAAACCCCGGCTCCTTAGGACATACCATCTACCAGAAAAAACACATACAAACCGCTACTTAAATGCACAATCACACCACCACCCTGCACAGATCAACTCCGTAGCAAAAACCCTCATCTCCAGAACCAAACGCCTCGCTGACAAAGACCACCTAAAAACTGAATTACACACTCTCTCGAATGTTTTAATTTGACGGATTCCAAAAAAACACCATCACCAAACTAATCCAAAAGGAAACACCCCCAAGAACCAAGAAACAGAAGAGAACAACGGCACCGCCCTCCTCCCTTACATCAAAGGCACCACAGACAAAATCAGCAAAATTCTCCACAAACACAATATCAAGACAGCCTTTTGCACCGACCAAAAAATAGCCAACATCTTAAGAAACCCCAAAGACAAGATTGAGCTAGAAAACCAAGGAGTCTACGAAATACCATGCAAAGTCTGTCCAGCCACATACATCGGACAAACAAACAGGAGAATAAGCGCACGCATCGCAGAACACAAGAACGCAGTCAAAAAGAAGAAAAATCTTCCTCTCTCTTCCAGCACATAAAAACAACAGGTCATGAAATTGACTTTGAAAGAACCAAACTCATCTCCAAAACTGAACACTTCAACAGTCGAATAATCATGGAAGCCATTGAAATAGAGAAACACCCAAACAACATGAATAAACGTGATGACACCTCCCGCTTGCCTGACATCTGGAAACTAGCCCTGGTCAACAGACGAGCCTCTGTCACAAAGACTGACACCAGGTCCAAAAGGACACAAGATGCCACCACCTTCCATCCACACCAAACACAAACCCAGACCCTTCCCACAGATGAAACGAAACCACCATCCAATAACAAAACCACGACTGCACCATCTACTGCGGCACCCCACTCCAGTCACCACATGGAGCACACTCACACACCCCAAAAAAACATTGGGAGACCACAGACACGTAGCCAGACCAAAATGAATTCACAAGACACAGGACCCCACTCCACCAAAGCCCAGGATACTGCCAGAACCTACCAGCCATCTAACCCACCAGCATGTAAACAGCCATCTAAACAGCCATCAGCAGTTAATCCCTTAACGATCGCCTCAGCCACACAGCAGATCACAAAAGAACAAAGGAACAAAGGAACCTACAATCAGCAACAGAGCAAGCAAACCACACCCCCAGCAGTATTTATAGAAGGACTTCAACTGAGACCACACTTTGCTTCAAGAAGAAAGAAGCCAGAACACCAGCCTGAAGATGACGAGTGAGACCTTTATCCAAAACAACCAGATTTCTACACGGGAAGAAACCCGAATCCACCTAACATATATATATATATATATATATATATATATATATATATATATATATATATATATATATATATATATATATATATATATATATATATATATATATATATATATATATATATATATATATATATATATATATATATATATATATATAAACTTTATATAAAAGTTTTTATATAAAGTCTATATATAAATATATAAACTTTAAAAATTGGTTTAAAATATCAATTGTTTCTTTGTTCATGGCACTGTGAGATTGTTTTCATAATGTAAATATCCTACTCACAATAATTTAATAATGCCCCAAATTTGGACTCTGTTTGTTTGAATAAGCAAGCTCCTTGTGACCATGAAGTTGTTTTTGTGTCAGTGGAAATACTAAAAACAGTTATGCAATTAGTGGCATGTTTTGGAGATATAGCAAATGTATTTGTGCTTCAGGTTAAGGTAACAAAGTTTGGATAAACTATCATATATGATGTCTTAATGAGATTTTTTGTGACCTTCAGCTTTTTCTCTTCAGTCCTGCAGACCCTTCCCACACTCCTGTTGAACATATAGGCTAAAACCTTGACATGAGACTTAAATTAAACCATTGTGTAAACAAACATCGTTTCCTTGTTTTTTTACTCATTCCTCATAGTCATTGGCAAAATATCCTAAGTATGAGGTGTGTTGAAAGCAATTTTGAAGCTAGGGGGTCAAAATCAAAAAGCTAGTAGGGGTTTAAATATTGAAATACTATTTCCAATAATAATATCTGAAATTCATCTATGTTTTTGTACTGTTGACTTACCTATACAATACTGAATGTTTCTGATCTAGCTAGTGTTTACAAGTTAAGAAGGGTCATGTTTAGATATTAACTGGCTACAAAACTGCTCAGTAATACCTGACATCTCGATGTATGGCTTAGAAAAGAAATCTGTCCACAATCATGGAGGTCTGCTGTCAGTCAGATATTGGTCTATTGGACTGGATCTTTGTCTTTTGTAATGGTTTACACCTCAGTGTAAAACAGCTATAGTTATTCTCAAAAAAATCCTAAATGGTATAGTTTAAAACTGAGAACTCTCCAAGGGGATGTTCCCTAAGCGGTGGATGATGTTCATCGATCTTTAAGCCTGAGGTAGAATCCAAGGGGTGGAGGTGAGGGATTCAGCAGTTGTTGTCATGTGGATGCTGCATGGATATTGCTAGATGTGTGTGCAACCAACAATTTATTCCAAGCCATTGCAGAAAGCATCTGATAAATAGGGATGCAGAGCTTTGAAACTAGTAACCACTAGAGATGGGCACGACCAAGAAAAATGACGTTTCGAGTTGTCGTGTGTCGGAGCTGGCCCGTTTCGGCTCATTTCCGTTTGTGGCAAAATTTTTCAAAAATTTGTCATTTTGTTTGTCGTCTGCCGTTAGTACTGGTTTGGGGGGGTAGGGTAGCGGGCACACATTTGTGAGTATATGAATATTTAATTGCACAAAGATTCCAACAGAATGTGAATTGAGAAAAAAACACAACCTGAACTGACAAAGCAAAGGCAAACGAACATCTGGTTTTCTGAGCACTCAAGCTACATAGGCACAATCCTCATCACTTTGAATGAGCAGGGACTGCTCTGAATCAAATGCTCTGATCTCCTGCCTTCTCCAAGCAAGCCAATATGTTTTTATGACAGTAGCTTGATAAGGATGGGTCATTTCAACTGCAGGCTAGAGAGGCGACCAGGGAAAATCTCTGGGGTGGTGTCGGAGCCGCCCGTTTGGCTCGTTTCCGTTTTTTTAGCGAAATTTTCCAAAAATTTGTCATTTTGTTTGTTGTTTTTTTGTCTGTCGTTAGTACTGGTTTGGGGGAGCGGGCTCCTGGAGGAAAGGAAGGCATTTAGCAGGCTCCTGGAGGCACCTCTCTGGGGGGCGGATGCCTCCTCTGGCCCACTACAAAGGGAAAAGGAAGGGTACATGACCATGTAGCCATTGCGTACCAAGTGGCACTGGCAGAGGCACCTCTCTTTTGGGTGTCTCTTGCTCACTAAGAAGGACAGCATACTGGCGTACAGGTTTGGAGTTTTTGGAACTTTGGACTGTGAGCGAGGTGAGAGAAGAATGCCTCTGCTGGGTGCCCTCTGACTCACTAAGAAGGACAGTGTACTTGCGTGTAGTGCAATGCGAGTACAGATCTGGCTTAGGGTTGGGGTTAGGGCAAGGGCTAGGCTTAGGGTTATTACAGGTAAGGTTAGGGTGAGTTAGTGGGCTGCACCTCTGGGTGCCTCTGACCCACTAAGAAGGACAGTGTACTGGTGTATGGGTTAGGGTTAGGGTTAGGGTTAGGGCTAGGGTTATAGTGGGCTTTTATGCCCGGCTGGCACATCCCAGAAGTCTCATCAAAACCTGGCCAAGTGGCCATGCGATTGGTGGAATGGCTCCAAAAATTTGCATGGTCCCATCCCATGGCCAGCCCATCATTGCACAGGTGTAAAAAAATAAAAATAAAAATAAAATAAAATAAAATCAATGGGATTGGAGACAGACATTTATTGCAAGAAAAACCCACTGCTGCTACTGTAAAAATTCAGGCAGTTAAAATACCTAATTTTCGCATGTTTCTGTGTGGTGCTTTGGTAGGTTTTTGGACCATGATTTCAAAAAAATATTGCAGTCGCCATTTTGGATCCCCCTGCCCCACATGGCACCACATGAGGATGCCCCCCACCAGAGCAGCCCAGGACAGGGGGGCGGGGACCCCCCCAGAAACCACCCCTCTGGTAGGTGCCCTCACTCAGGCAGGCATATTTTCACCTGCTTTTTTGGCCAGGAATCGGGTTTTTTTAAAAAACTATTTTTCTGTGCCGCTTGGCATCGCACGATCGCCGCGATGCCATGAACGACAACGACAAATCAGACCCAATTTTTCTTTTATCGGTTCGAGTTTGAGTTCTGACGGCTTAATTGTCGTTACCGTTTCCGTTGCGTAACAGAAACGAGGAACGGAAACGGAAACGAGAATTTCGCCAAGTCGTGCCCATGTCTAGTAACCACATATTTCCTATAAAATTCCTCTGGCAGTTACACTACCTGGAATGGTTCGTTGTTGTTGTTTTTTTAATTTCTGTTCCAAACAGCACGTTGGCATGCTGAGGAGACTGTGTGCCTTGTTTTGGTTTATAAGCCCTTGGGGCTTTTCTAGACCCCTCTGAAATTCATATAGTGAGGGTAATTGCCACCAAAAAATCCACTTGCCGCTGTTGCAATAGGGATCATGATGCTATAACACACTGTTACTGAGCTGCCATTTCCATTTAGTGAAATAAGTTTTACTAGGTTTCTCTCCTCACAAAGGTTTTTGTTCTTGGGTTGTTGGAAGTTTCCTGAGCTGTCACTGCAACCGGCAGCAAGAGCAGCAATTTGGTCTGTAACCTAGCCACCATTTTGTAGCCTCCACAATGCCACCCCCCCTCATATATCCCTCAATATTCTGTGCTATGAGGATGGATGAAAAAGAAGCTTCTAGATTCATGGTGTAGAAAATCCTTCAGCTCCTTGATTTTTCTATTTCAAGGTGAGGGGTAAGGAAAAAGGAGCATCCGTAGCTTTCAGAAGAAAATCTATTTTGAGAAAATTTGGTTCAACTATAGTAGTTTTTTTAAAAAAATGTTTTAAGGATTCCTTTGCTGCAGTCTCCCAATAAATTTCTGATGCATGATTTTGGATTCCCTAAGGTGCATTTATCAGTAATAATAACTATTTAAGGAGAGTTCTGGCTTCCCTTGTGTCTTGTGTCCTGCAGCTGTTGCATCCATGTTTTCCACCACCACAATACTGTTTTCTGTCAGTTATAAAAATTGGATCACACCAGGAACCACAGCATGGACCACTGAAAAAACAGGTTCTGCTATGGGAATCTTACTACATTGTTGTCATTTGCTGTAATGATCATAATCGTTATACCTCAGCTTATTCAGAAAATTGATGTGGGTACCTGGCGTTCCTCATTGAAAACTCCTGAATATCACAGTATACATAAATGATGCAAAACTCAAACATGCAGCTTATTACTTCTGTATCATTTTGCTTTACAGAATATTAAAACAAATCTAGTTTCTTGACTGCTAGGAAACAGGTGGTAGCACCTATCAGTAGCTTTGAACTTGTTTTGCAGAAAAACAAGGTGATGTCATGTTTTTACCCTGTCTCCATTTTCATAACTTTAATATCCAGTATCCAGTGATGCTATTCTGTTACACCAAATATGGGGCCACCACCATAAAACCATTTCTAGATTAGGTGCAAGGGGAAGAATCCATTGCAGTTGCCACTTGTGCAATTTAAGGCAAGTCTCTCTGGCTGGTATTGAGTTTAATATCTGCATGAGTGGAACTTCAGTTATGGAAAAAGTGGCACCAGTCTGATGAGATTCTGGCCATGTCCCTGCTTCTACAACGTCAGCATCTTGGCAGGTGTTTGCGGCAACGTCTGAATTGAATATCTGTATGTCCATCATTATAAAACTGGATGTCTTTTTCATTCCAAGCAATGTATCTACTCCCATTTCAGATGGGCACAATTTTTAAAAATCCTGATTTGTGAATTTATGAATATTTTCTTACCAATTGAAGAATGACTCTTCAACGTCTCTTTTTACTTTAAAATGGACTCCAAGGCACTTTGTAACACCAAGATTGCAGGAAAGCTTCCTCTAACTCTCCTCTTCAGGCCCAAAATGTCTGGTGAAGTTTGAGTTCCGGATGTTTGAGTTATGCACCCCCAAATAGCCCTCCCAGGAAAGTGTCCCCAAGGTACCTGGAGAAACCAGATTTGCAAAGGAAGCTTCTACCAACTCACCACAACGATCCCTCCAGGTTTGATGAATATTGGGTTTCAGACATATGAGTTATATACCCACAAATGCCCCTCCCCCTCCCCTGGAAAGTTCCTTTTAGCAACTGGCTTGGGGTAACAGTCTTCATCAAACATGGAGGGGTTAGAAGAGAGGAAACCTCTCTGCATGTTTGGCATATCTATGTTCCTGGGGGGAACTTCCTTGGTGGAGGCTCTTTTGGGATGCATAACCCAGATATCAAAAATTGTTTTTCAAATACACTTGGAGGGATTGTAGAGAGGAGGCAGGGGGAGCCTCTCTGCAATATTGGTGTCTCTAGGTCCTTTGGCTCCCATTTTATAGTCCAATGAATAACAAAGCAAAAATTACAAAAAAGTTGTTGATTCATACAAATATATATTGACCAATTTGAGATATTTGAACGAATTTTGCAATTCATTTTTAAATTAATGTCCATCTCTAACTCCAATATAGCCTACGTGCTGGTATTTTCCTGCTGCAAGGAATAATGAGAGTTGCATCCACAGCCAAAGGGCATCATCATGTCCAGTAGCATAATATGGTCATATAAAACCAGCATGGGCTACTGCTCGTAAAGCTGAACATCCAGGATATTCCCACTAGTATGCCCCCCCCTCAGCTAGTTGTCCATTGGGTCTGTGTCTGGTGCTTTCAAACTCCTGCTTATGAATCAGGCTTAAAAATGTATTCCACCCTCTGGTTCCAATGTCATAACGATGCCCAGGATTCACAGACAGCATCATACCATGTTATGGCATATTTGATATATTTAATGTGATAGTGGTTTTAGCCAACCCAAATGAATGTAGTTTAGTTAATTTGTTGAAAAATAGGAATACAATTAGAGTATTCGCTGCTATCCACAGTTCTCTGCACAGAACAGTTGATGAGCATCCAATATGGATAGAGTTGCTGCAGGAAAACTGGTTTGAACTTTCTTGGTGAGTTAAAACTAACCCTTTGCCATAACAGGAGAAAGTTGTTTTAAAAGAAAAATTCTCAGCAGATTTGAAGTAAGCTGTAAGAGTTCCCAGCACTCTCCCACAGAAGTGATCAGAAAACGAACTAGTTGTTATATTAAATAATCTCTTTGTACTTTATATCATTAAGTTTCAGTTTGCTGACTTTTTGTGAAAAAGCCTTCCCATTTTTGTAAAGAGAGAGGATTTCCCAAAGGTTGCTGTTCCTCCAGTGGGAGGCTTAAATCTGAACTCTTAACTGGAAGGGCCAAGAGGTAATTATCCCAGCAGGAAGAAAACTTTGGCTGGGTTTCTAGGGAGACCTCAAAAATATTATGCCTTCATTTCTTCTGCTGTGCGGTAGGAACATAAGACTAAACCAAATGTCCACTTAAAATTCAAAGATCACAGCACAAGGCACTTCATGCCTCTGTAATCAAAAACGATAGGGCTGGTAAATTTTCCAAGGCAATAAAATAGTGAGCTGAGAAGGTTGACTACCAGTTTATGACTCCATTAAATAGAGTGGCCAGCCAATGGGGAACCACTTAAAAGTGGCATCATATGTTCAGTAGAAGTGATGAATCAAAATGCTCAGCCAACACAAGCTGTTGACCCTTTCAGGAATATGTGCAAGGAGGATGAGTTTTCACCCTTTGCACACACCCCCGCACCCTCAAGGTAAATGTGCAGATGTTCCCCTGGAGATGCAGCAATAGTACCTGGCTAACTTATGGCTCCCCCTTTGACATTTCCACCTTATATGTAAAGCTTTCTCAAGATTGCAAACAGTGGTGTCCATTTAGATTCCTTAACTGCACCAGTGTCTTTTAATAGAATTTGGAAATAAAACATTTTTCATTTGTCAAAAAACAAGTAAGAATAAGAGAGAGAGAGAGAGAGAGAGAGAGAGAGAGAGAGAGAGAGAGAGAGAGAGAGAGAGAGAGAGAGAGAGAGAGAGAGAGATGGATTTTCCCAGGTTGCACCTCTTAGATTGGATATGTAAGTGTTTATATAGTCACATATCTGAATGCTCCCAGGATTGCAAAGAAACTGTATGTTGGACAATACTAGAAAACATGCACAATTTGGTATGATTTTTTTAACATGTAAAAAAGCACAATTAGGCCAACAAAGACATGAATCCTTTAACATGGACAGTTTGTGCCTCTGTGTCACACCCAAGACACTTAGAGCCAATGAGTATTTAGAACATTTTATTTGTGAAACTGGTATTTCATCCAATGTTTCATTTCCCCCCATATGTCTGATGGAGTGGATTTGTCCTCAAAAGCTTATGCTAAAATACAATAATTAGTCTTTAAAGTTCCATCTGTTTTTGTCTTTTTATTTATTTGCAGCATTACTACAGTATTTATTATTTGTTTTGTTTTGTTTTGTTTTGTTTCTTTCTATTTTCTTTTTTTTTTTCTTTTTTCTTTTTATATTACCTGGCATGCCCACACAAAGTAATACAGCTACTTCTGTAGAAAGTAGGAAAAAGTAATTCTGAATTGAATCTGGATTCAGAAATGAAGCCACTAATCAATCACCACAGGGGGCAATTGTGGCTTCCCGATAACAATTAGAATTATTGTTTCCTAGGGGCACCCCCTTTGGAACTTAATAATTTAGGTCCTTGAGCCCCAATCCTCTCCAAATTTTAGGGGCTTACAGGGAAGAGCTTGAGGAAGCTTGCCTGCCATGTTGGTGCCCCTAGGACCCAGGGGAGCACAGTGTTTCATTTTGTTTCATTTCAGTTAATAACAAAACTACTTATAAAATTCATTACAAAATTTATTTTTTTTTCTTTATTGCATTTCTTGACTGCACCAATTTTCTCACAAATGAAATGAAATTAAATGACTAAAGAAATGAATCAGTATATTTCCATTTCATGTCCACCTCTATCACAGATGCATCAAATGAATTTCCACCCTCATATATTGTAGCCCTTACTTGTACATGACCGATGGTCCATCTCTAACTCTTTAAGACATACGTGTAGTAGGATGAGTCTTTCAAAATATACACAGTTTGGTGAGTTAGTTACCTGGCTTTGGATCCAGAGGACATTCATTCAACCCACCACTGCACTTCTTAAGATAAAGGCAGCCTGTGTGGCCTTCTGTAAGCTGAACTGTCCAAAATGCTGCCAGGAGAAGAAACAATGGACGTTTATACATGACCCCTAAGCTCCGCTGCAAATGGCTGCAAGCTCCGGAGCTTAAAAATGTTTTCCCACCAGCTCCGGAGTTTGCAGACAATTAAGTGTGACCCTGCCCACTTTAGCGCGACCCAGCACACTTTTCTTGTACCTTCTCTTTGGAGGTGAAAAATCTTTGATGCGGTGCAACGATAGTGATTGCGGGGCTCTCCTCGCTTCTGTTTGCTGCTTTTTGGCTCCCGCCCCTTTAAGAGCTACTTTTACAGAGACGAGAGGCAGAACGAGGTGAGCGGCATGATTTTCTTTCTCTTTTTCTCCCTCCCTCACGCAGCCAGCAACCAGGAAGTGCGGAGGAGGGTGGGGACAGAGAAAGAGCGACCAACCCCTAAGATCTCTGGTCCGAATTTAAGTGGCCAGCGGATCTTAGGGGTCGTGTAAAAAGGCCCAAAAAGCACCTGAGAGTAATTTATACTTAGAAAACCCCAGCAAGATTAAAGTAAGTCAGAATAGGATGGATAGTGGGTGAAGGAATGGTAGAACATTTTCAAGGGAATCAAATAAATAATAAAGGACGGTTGCTTGCCTTCAGACATAAATAGAAAATTTTCTCATTTCAGCCTTCAGCTCTTTCAAAGTAAGGATGCACATCATTGTGGAAGTCAGTAGTTAAACAGTACATGAAATAAAATCTCCCAAAGCTCAGAGGCTATTATCTTAACTGTCTTTCATCCCACTTTTATGCTCTGTCACATCATTGATTTTCCTTGTCTGGTGGACCAGTCCTTCCTTAACAGATAGTCAGGTTGGCTCCTCCCTGCTTGAAGCTTGGCACCCAGTTCCATTCAAGGGAGGTCTGTGATTAGCAACCAAAAAAAAAATACCCCAACAATGCCATTCTTTTGTGAACTGCAAGTCAAGTGTATTAAGAGAGCACAGGGTGGGCTGTTTCTGCAAAGTGCTCCCTTAAATGCAGCCAACACTTTCAGTCTCTCAACCGCCACTGACATTCATCCAAATTCCCTGTTGCTGGAACTGAGAATATATGGAAAGCCTTGGAAGATGCGAGAGATGTAAATCTCAGCCGGCCTTTAATATAATTAAAAGGGACACTTTCTCCAAGGGCTGGATATGTGATCAGAGAGCAGAGTAGGCGCCGCTGAACCAGACTCTAACCTAGGAAATGGTGCTGATAGCAAGGTCTTGAAGGGGGAAACATGAAGTCACAGACTTACACCCTTGGGAGAGAACCTGGACACGGGCCATCTCAACCAGCTGGTTTATTGTGGGCAGTGATTTACCTACATGTAAGATGAGTGGTGGCTGCTGTCATGGTGTGGATTCCATAACTGACTTTTAAAAGATTGTTGAGCGTGTGTGTTTTATCCAGGCCCTCTGGCATTTCTGAAAAATGATACAAATCACCATCTCAAGAAGGAATCCATCTCCAGAACCATAAAAGGTCAAGCAACAGTTGAGTTCTGAGGGTATGATTAAGATTTCAGAGACAACCCAATGAATCATTCTTATTAGTTTAAACAATGAGGAAAATATGGGGAAATTATTTCAGTTCACTGTTTATATAATTCTATTCTATTCTATAATACACTATTGTATAACATTCTGTTCTATTGTAATCTATATCATTCTATACCATGCTGTTCTGTTTTCAATGGGGTTGCCCATTAAAAGTGTGCCTTGTTTTGTCTTAGAGCTCACAACAAGTCTCCTGTTGTTGTTATTTGGTATTTGACATGGAAAGCAAGTGGCCAGTCTGTCAGAAGAGCAAGAGGCAAAACAGCTCCTGTATCTTTTATAGATCTGTAGGAGGGAGAATTGCAATGACTAGCTTGCTGATAGGGTTATCTACTAAATCTCACAGGTCGAGGGTAATATTTGCACAGCATTGGCCATCCAAATTCAGTGGCAACCCAGATAGAGGGTTGGTATTGTGTAAAGCAGACAGTGCTTTATGTGGCTTTCTGCAGTTTGCTACCAAATGCCAGCAACCAGCCATGGAAAACCCAGCAAACTTGGAATGCTCTTCACATCCTGGTCCTGCCAAATTTTAGTCACAAGGTAGTGGTTGTGAGTTTTTGGGCTGTTTGGGTGTGTTCTGGAAGTTTTTCTACCTGATGTTTCACCAGACTCTGTACCCCAGACTCTATACCCCAGAGCACAGAGAGAACTCCTATTCCCTGAGCTCCTTGCCCTCTGAAGATGAGAGCCACAGAAGTCTGGCAAAACATCAGGAAGAAAAACTTCCAGAACATGGCCAAACAGCCTGAAAAAAATCACAAAAGCTATCAGGTTCTGGCTGCGAAAGCCAGAGAGAATACATTCAGTGACAAGGTTGCACATCCCACCTCTCCTGATTTTCCCACCTCATTTGTATGTCATCCCATGAGTCACTATGCAGTTAAGTAGATGTTTGCTGTAGATACATCAATTTGCATTATGCCTCACTGCCAGATGGCCGGTATAAAAATCCAATAAATAAATAAATAAATAAATAAATAAATAAATAAATAAATAAATAAATAAATAAATAAAAAAATACTTTCCACCATAATAAACATGAAGTTTCTTTGCCCCAAGGAACTCAGAGTATAAAAATTGGCAAGAAGAAGAGAAAGGAAGATTTGAATCTGACAGTGGGGGAGGGGGGAGAGAGAGAGAGAGAGCAAGGTTCCTAGTCTTGGGTCCTGAATACTGATGGACTTCAACTTTTGAGGGCTGAGAAATGGGTGGGAGACTTGCTCATTAAATTAATTGTCTTGAGAATGTACATTTTTATGGGGCAAACTTGTCCTTATGTGTGACAGGGACATGTTTGACACTAAAGTTTCACTGGTTTGCTAGTAGTTGTTTAAGAGATGCTCATTGCATTTTTAGAGTTTTGTGATTCATAAATCATGGAAGGTTGTTTTCATGATCATTTTCAATAGTTTCTGTTATTTTCACCCTTGCACCCAGTGTTCTGCGTTTTACATAAATATGGTAGGCAGGTGAATAAACAAACATGGCTGGTGCCATCGTGTCTAGTTAGGGCTTCTGTGAAAGGCTTGATTAATCCACTAATTGTTCAAACCGTTATTTTGGCATTGAACCATAGTCACACACAGTCATACACAGAGGACAGAAAACCAGAAAGAAAACCCTGGTCCCATTCAAGTCAACAGGAGCTTGACTTGTCCAAATTGATTCCAAGGTATGTGGTACTCCTCACCACCACTAAGTTTATTCAAAGTGATGAGACTTTGCAGTTATTTGACAATATGTCCAGGTATACCTGTAGGCCCTTAAACAATGCAGCTGTTCAGCTAAGTGCAACATGGGGTAAAATTCTGTTTCCTCTTTCTCCAGTTCATCTTTTTAATACACTTACACAGTTTATTTCTAAATCATTCAAAGTATTAAAGATTGGCTCTAGAGAAGAAACTGAAAGGAGAACTGTTCAAATAAACTATAGTAAATTGTACACTGAAAACAGTCCCTGATTTTATTCAACTTTTTGCAAGGAAGGCCAGATTTGGTGAGGTGAAAATGTGTGTGTGTGTGGGGGGACCATTAAGCTGCATTTGGCTCTGGGGCCAGACTTTGGACAAGCTTCTACAACATGTAGGGAGGCAGAGAGGATGCTGCAGCAAAGGAGTCAGGGGCAGGTAGGCTGGGTAGCTGGCTGGGGGAATGGACAGAGGCAAGGGAGGGCAGGCAAACTGTAAAACTGCAAGCTGACATCTCTCTCCAGCATGGGGAGGAGCCAGCTTGTGGGGATGTGTGACAGGCTGAGCCATTGGGGAGAACGGACTGCGGGCTGCTCAAAATTTGAAAACAGGCCGCATTTGGCCCTCGGAGTGGACTTGGGACGTGTCTGGTATAGGGGGACTAGAAGGATAATGCAGAGTCTCCTTTCCAGGCTGCTCTGGTGCTTCATTGTTTTATCAACTGCCTTGTCCTATGAAACAGAAGAACCACAAATCTGCAATTTGAGAGATCCATCCTCTTCTGTCCCCATTCCCCTGTCTTTACACACAGGGCCTGCCGTTAGTGGCCATTTTGGGTGCAGAGAGAATAACCCAGCAAAGGGTCTGTTGAGATGGGAGGGGCGCATGAGGTGCCATTTAACACACTCCTCCCAACCCACACCAAATGGCCCCTTGTAGCTCAATTGGGTATCGATTGCATGAATCCACTGGTCCTCTGTGAGGGACAAGGAAAGTGAGTCTTATTTTTCTGTGCTACAGATCCATGCAAACTAAGCAAAGATTACTCCTGAGAAAGTTTACCTGGGTTAGCCACTAGTAAGGAGTCAGCAGTAAAATTAGCCAAGGACCTATGCAGCAGAAGGGAAAAACAAACCAATATGTTGTATCATAATTAAACTGTTGTGGTAGAATTTATTTCCTTGAAGACCAATGTTCAATCAAAAAGTTCTGCTTTGCTTTGTTTTCTACCTTTCTCTCAGAACTGGGACCTGAGGTAGCTTACAGTTTCGTTAAATTGGCAGAATTAAAATATAATGAGTTGCCAGTTGTATTAACAAAGAATTGAACTTACAATATTTCAAACATGAATATGTTTTCAAGTCCCTTGCAACATACGCTAAAATCTTTCCGTTAGAAGGCTGTTAATTGTCAAAGGCCTACCTACATATAGAGAGCTTCAAAGTCTGAAGGAAGTCACCAAAAAGGTCCTGTCTCTCATCTTCAGCAAATACACAGGCTTCTGAAGTCAACGAGATCATGAGAAGAGCCTCTCCAGCAGATCTTGACATTCGGTCTGGCTTGTATGCAAGGACCCAGTCTTTCGATAGCCTGGTCCCAAGTTGTAAAGTGCCACAATTCAGCTTTTTGAGAAAGGGAGCTATATATTCCTTCTAATTCAGGCATACCCAAACTTCGGCCCTCCTGATGTTTTGGACCACAACTCCCAGAATTCCAAGCCTGTATTTCCAATGGCAAAGGACTTTGGGAGTTGTGGTCCAAAACATCTGGAGGGCTGAAGTTGGGACATGCCTGTTCTAATTGGACACAGTCTTGCTGCATTGTTTTGGGACCAGCTGAAATCTCTAAACACACTTCAAAGCCCCCATGTTCCCCATGCTGCAAACTGGGAGATGTGGCATGTGTCATCATAACCACTGAGGCTTTTTTTAAGTGACAGCAACCTTAGATGATACTGATCTGTAATTCTTTTCTCAAGAATTGAGATTTCATGTTTTGTGGAAGGATTTCTATTCAGTTTGTCCCCCCACTTTGTTCCTTTTCCCACAGACTGGACTGGGCTAGACCGACCAATGTAAGCTCTTGCATTTCTTCTTTATGCATCATCCACTGCCATAAAAACTCTCTGTTTGCAATTGGGGACCTATTTCTCCAACATCTATCAAATATACTACATGAGCCTCTCCTGTTTTATTTGCTATTAAGAATCCAAACAAGCCATTAGGAGGCAGATATTCATGATAAAATGGCTTGTTATCTGTGGCTGTTGGTTGCAAAAGCAACCTCTTGTTAGTAAATGTACGATAGGCAGTTTTGATGCTAAAGGTGGAGGAAAGCAAGGACTGCCTGAGCAAGCAGCAAAAGGTCCATTCACGCAGCATTTCTTGGATGACTGATTATTCCAATTGAAGTTTTGATGTTTTGACCTTCAAAACATACTGCAGAGAAGGGAAAGCATAAATCCAGGCAAGGCTGTAAATTGGGGAGAGGGGTTGCTGCAAAGTTGAAAATGTTCTGCCATCACCAACCTAAAGTCAGTCTGAGTTTGCTTGATTTCAGAGGTTTTTGCCATTCATTCTGCTCCCATTTCATGCTGCAGTATGAAGGACTAGGCGCAGTAGATTTCTTTTGCTTTGATTCCATTTGACAAAATCATAGACGGTTACTTCACATCCTATTTCATTCCACGATTTTGTTGGTTCCGTGACAGCCCTGTGCCCTGGCACACGGTTGCTTAATCACTTTATACACATCTGTAATGGACATTGATAGGATTCTGACCAGTATTTGAAGTTGTGTTCGCATGCAGGTTGGAGGCATGGGAAAGATGAATGTATATTTGTGTACATGAATGTACATCTATTTGTACAGATACAAAATACCAGTGGACAGCTATCTTTGCACTCCAACCACTGCCTCCATTTCTCTCTCCTATATCCATTGTGTTCATGCATGATGAAGAGTGGATTTATCTTCATGTTTATTTGAAAAACACCATAAACACAGATGGGACAGTAGGAAGTTGATTTGGGAATAAGATAGATAGATAGATAGATAGATAGATAGATAGATAGATAGATAGATAGATAGATAGATAGATAGATAGATAGATAGATAGATAGATAGATAGATAGATAGATAGATGTGGTCATCCTTATTTATAGAACAACTACAAAATCCACAAAATGGATAATAGTGGATGTGCAGAACTCTTCATTTGCCTTTATGTTGAGCAAATCTAGGAGTGCGGTGTGGCTGGGGAGAGAGAAAACAGCTGGCTTGGCAATGTGGTCACAGAGCTGCACTGATCTGAGAAGTTCTGGGACAAACAAATGCATATTGCCTCATTTTCTACAGAAAATAATCTAGCCGATTCCATTGACATTTTTACAATCTCTTGTGCTGCCTGTGATTTGAGTGTCTGGGAGATATTTTTTCTAGGCTGGGGTGACTGTCAATCTATCCAGCACTAAGCAATTGTTCCCCCACCTCTGAATTAAAAGAGGTCCCCACCCTCTCTCCTAAGTGTTCCTTTCCCTGT
Organism: Phrynocephalus forsythii; assembly: GCA_029282475.1. Classification (NCBI taxonomy): domain Eukaryota; kingdom Metazoa; phylum Chordata; class Lepidosauria; order Squamata; family Agamidae; genus Phrynocephalus; species Phrynocephalus forsythii. The sequence continues at coordinate 15,891,382 of JAPFRF010000006.1, read as the reverse complement.
CTTTAGGCTGTTTGAAGCAGAGTCTTTGTTAGTTTGCTGTGGATCTATTCACTACTGGATCTAATGAAATATTTTAATTCTTTCTCCTACAAATGTCTCAGAGGGAGTTGCTGGGACCTAAAGTGCCATTTAATGAGAAACAAACAGATTATCTGGGGAACTTGAAGCTATTTTCCTCTGTGAGTCTCTGTTCTTCTACTGAATATGAAAAGGCAAAGGAATTTTACCAGCTCAAAACTCTGCAACAGTTTCATGGCACGTGCATACACACAGAGAGAGAAAGGGAGAGAGAGAGAGAGAGAGAGAGAGAGAGAGAGAGAGAGAGAGAGAGAGAGAGAGAGAGTCTTCTTGTTTGATGCAGAAAAAACCAGAGTGGTTGGGTTTTTAAATTCAAAGAGCTGGACGCTGGAGATTAATTATAGATGATAGATTTAAAATGCTTAATATGCCATCTATAGTTAATAACCATATTTGCTGGTTATGAAATCAGAGGGCAGCATTACCTTATAAATGGAAGGAGCATATTCTTTGACAGTCAAAGGGCAACTTATAGGTAATTTACTAACACATTTCTCTGGTTAGCCAGTTCAAAAACTCCTGGTCCCAAGTGGCTGGAGAAGAGTGATTTTCATTTCTAAAAGTGAGCGGCTGGACTCTCCTGGAGTGATATTTGTTATGAAGATTAATGTACCACAGGTAGGAACAAATGGAAGGTGTGAGGAACAGAAAAGGAGAGAGACAGAAGAGGTGGAGACAGTGGAAGAAAGATACTTTACACCTCTTCATGCCCTGCAGAGCCTCTTTGAGTTAAGCATATTGCCGGAGAAGTGCTGAAGTCTAATTTACACCTGCAGACACAAAATCGTATCATCAAGCAAAGCAACAGCTTGTTAATTCTAAACCTGCTAAGTATTTGGTGGTTGTAATGGAGCATTCACCAGATACACTGTCAGTAAAACAAAACCCTAGTAATTGCAGGGGGTATTTGAATGGAAAATATCAAAGCCTGCTTAGAAAACTATGTGGCAATTATATGAAAATAGTTCTTGATTGATCCTTCAGCTAACACATAAACATTAGAGTATGTCTATGGAGATTCTCAGCCATCCTGGTGAGGTTATCTGGAAGTTGAGTCATGGCAACTGGACTTCTTTTACTGTGAGATTGAAATATTTTGCTATTCATCCTAGCAACTTACAGTTTGACTTCAATCGAACAAGAAATGAAGTCCAGTTGCCGTGACTCAACTTCCAGATGAACATTGGAGGGTACTGCATGGGCCAAAAAAAGGGGGGGATATTTTTATATGGGGAGATCAACCCTACTTGCTGAACTACTAGGCACATTCTAAAATATACCTGATACATATTGCTGGTGTTAAATATAATCCAGTTTGTAAGACTAGGTAGGATAATTTACATGTGTAGATGATTTGGGTACCATATTTTGGTTTACACAAGGTCCCCAGAGTACAAACCCATTATAATAGAATGTGGGTCCAACAATAATATAGCAGAATGGTAGGGCACTGAGGACATATAAAAAGAAGTACTTGTTCATCCAGTTTATAATCAGACTGTGGAATTCACTACCACAAGATTTCATGAAGAATGTTGACCTAGATAGCATTAAAACCAATAAATTCACAACAAATTTGTGAAGGATGAAGCTGATGATGATTACTAGACATGGTAGGTATAAACTACTTCCAATGCAGGTGGCATTATGTCTCTGCATATCAGTCATTGGGGAGCATGAGTTTGTGTATATATGTGTGGTCTTGTGTCTTGGTTGCGGGCACCCCATAGGCTTCTGGCTGGCCGCTGCAGGAGGAAAAAGCTCACCGGCATTGGTGATGAGCAGAACAAGAAAGAGGGCTTTTCTTAGGCTTTTAGGTGGAGGCACACAACTCCTCTCTGTATGTTACAATTTTAAAGGCAGCATTTTAATCTTTTAAAGATTATGTCCCCTGTAGGGCCTTGACCTCTAACTGTGAATACAAGGTCAAAGCCATTCTTTGCCATTGGAAAGTTGGTGATAATAAAAAATAGTTGTGTGCCGTCTAGACTGTTCTGACTTATGGTGATCCTTTTAATTGTTTTCCAGGTAGAGAATACTCATTGCCCCCCCACTCGAAATGACTAGGCGAGACAGTGTGTTGGGGGTAAATGGGCCACACTTTATTAACACATATAACCAAACATCATCAGCAACAACAGGAGGGGCCAGGCATCCATAGCTTGGTTGGAACTCCCGGGACCCCTCCAACCGGGCCGCATCGGGTGAGCCACTAACCCCCAGGTGGTGCAGTCTTCCTACAGCAGCACCCAGGCCGGTTCCTTTATTTGATCCTCTGTGCCCCTTCTGTCCCCCATCTGGGAGATTCCCAGGGCAGGGAGGCATTTCCTCTCTCCCACCCCAGCGCCGAGACCTCTTGGCCCGCGGTGCTGTGGATGAGGAGGTTTGTGTTCAGATGTTAATTCTATGCTCACCGCTGCCCTTCCTCAGCTTTTAGCCGCCACTGCCAAGGGCCTAGCCTTGCTATGGCCCCGGCCACCCCACCACGCCACATCCATAGCCAGGCCCCTCCTCCACTGTGGCAGGAACACCTCGGTGCTCATGTCCGTCATGTGTACACCGTCCAGCCTGCATGGCTCCTTCCTGCGCCCATCGATCTCCATGTGGCCCATCACTGCCCCCACCATCCGGGCAGTCTGCCCGACAAACCTCTTGGTTCATCCCCTTTTCAGGGGTGGTTCCATTTTGTGTGGGTCACAGTTTGCACTCCCAACCTGGCGCGCAGTCATCGTTGACCCAAGCACCCTGCCGGCCGTGCACCGGGCCATCACCGACGCCAGGTTGCCCGATTTTGCGCATTAGGAACTTGCCAGTTTGCCTGGTCAGATCCTTTCCCCCCAAGCGAGTCCAGGGCATGTCTGTCGAGGTGCCCCTCGCCGCAGCCGTCGCTACTCCGGGACACTCCAGGCACCCCGCTCCCCTTGTTCCCCACCCCTTCATGGTAGCCCGATTGTTCTACGTGTGCCGTTCTCGGCCTGCTATGCGTAGCTGTGACCCACCATACTAGTTCGCGCATGCCATGGGCAGCCAACCGATTCTGGGGAAACAAAACAACACATTAAAGCGCCGGCAACGGCCGCACGCATCCATAAAAGATTGAGAGGCCCCCCTCCCTGCTGGCAAATTGGGACAGATCATGGCCCTCCACAGCCCCCGTGAGCGGCCAACTACCCCTTCAAGGAGCACGGAGCCGGTCCCCCATGATGCGGGTAGACCAGGAGTCACTGAAGGCGCCCTGCATGCAGGGGGGTGAAACGTTAGCCCAGACCTTGGACATCCCTAGCGGGCAATGCCGTGGCTGCGGGGCCCTGTACGCCTGGGCCCCGGGGTCACTCCATATGCCCAGGGAGGGGAGCACCTGACTGGGCCCTTCGGTCTTTTCATCGACTCACAGGTGGCCATGGCTCGCGGGCCGGTGCGAGGAAACGACCCACGGGGCCCTGCCCCCACCGGAGCTGCTGAGTCCCCCGAACAGGTGATATCTCGTCATCGGTAGATACCCCACTGGGTTGGGACGGGTGGTGGAGTACCTGGAACTCCCCTGGGAATACCTTTGTCACCCAGTCAATCGGGAACACTTGCAGATATAGAACTGGTGGCTCCTAGCAGGATCTGCGGACACGGCCCTCCCAGCCTTCCTTGGGGATGCTGTCCTCTGCCTCTCTTACCGCCATATCCCGGGGTTACAGTTGCTTGCTAACCAAGGTATACGGGCCTCCTCCAACGGACGACGGCACCCCAACTCAACATCCTGCGCTAGGCAACGTGCCGCTGCCGCAACGGGGTTTACTGCAGACCATCACCGCAATCCCTCCGGCCTAATCGGGCTGTGCCCTTTAACCAGGGGGGGTCCCTCTGTACCTCCCACGCTCTGGGCCCTCCCCCCCCACCGTGGGCCCTCCTTGCTGGGATGGGCTCTGCTGCAAGCGGTCACTAGGTGATCTGCACCGCAACCGAACGCTCCTGCTTAAAACGGCAGGGTTTCCTATCATAGCCTCCCTGACCACTGTCACCCCGGGAGACCAGCAAAACCTGCCCGGGCCGGCCTGCAACGCGGGCGGGCGTGTCGGCCGGCCCCGTCCTTATGGTGTGGCCACTGGCATACCTCCCCCCCTATCGGCCTAACTGGGGTCATGAACTGTGACAAATGGGTGGCAGCGGCCCATGCCAACAGGCGTAGGGGTCCAGAGCCCCCCCTGACGAAATCCCTTGACGTATGGAAGCCATGTATGGCCTGGAGAATCCCTGACAGCCCTGTCTAATATCTAGATACTTAAGCATCGCCTGGGCCCCCCATGGGTGGGCCCGCGAGGTCAAAGCGATAAAATTCGGGTATGCTGGCCGCCCTATTGCCCAGTAGCGAGCTGCTTTTCCCTGAGCCGGCGCTCCCCGCCTCGTGGGTCCTCCCCGCCCAAGTCCTCGAAATCCAGCACCCAATCGAGCAAGCCAATGCCACCCCAGTGAAGACACATAGTCGCCCTATGGCCTGGCGGCCGCTGCAACCTCTAGATAGTCCGGGTCTGCACCCATCCCCAGCCCTGGTGCCAGCCCCCCAGTGATTTGGCCGATCCCTGGCCGGCCCGGCAACAAGCCAGGTGCCCCCAGTGGGGGTAATCCTGGCAAAGTTGGCTGATGCCGACCCGGTCCGCCCCTGGGGGGGCATTGGTTGGCCCGGTCTCCGCCCCACCAGTGGGGGGACCGTGCCGGGCATCCTTAAAGGGACCGGCCCCCATGCCGGCAGCCGGGCCGCTGGTGGTCGGGCAGGCGGCGCCGGGGCTGTTCCTTGCGCCGGGGCAGCTACCCCAGCATGGACACTACCTCCCGGCCAAGTCCAAATAATTGTGGGCGCAGTCTCGGGTGCGCACACCAACTCACGGGGGGTTGGGCTCTCCCTCGCAGGCAGCGGGGGCGGTCTCCTGCCCCTGGTTCCGCTGCCAGAGCTTCGTCCTCCTCCGCATTCTGCGGGATCAGTCGTGGTCACTTGACAGAGGCTGGGGCCTCGCTGTGCCCCGCGGTCAGTCCCGGTTCCGCTGCCATCTGCTCGAGCGCTGTTGCCATTCCGCGCCCCTGCGTAAAGAGCAATATGGCATATGTCATCCCATGCAGTAAAGAGTGTTCAGCCCTCTATTGTAGGAACTAAACAGCCATGAAACAGCAGAATGGCCCCACCTAAGCGGGGCAATGGCACAGGGCCAGAATCAGCAATACCTCCTTCTGAAGGACAAAGGCCACCCTTCCAAGGATGAGGATGTACCCGTAGCAGACAAAGAAGGTAGGTGGTTCGAGAGAGGGATAGGGGAAGCCCCTCATGCTAGCATTGAAAATCCCTCCCTCAACCGAGGTGGTGTGCTCCAGCATAGTTTATCTGCTACTTATCAGGCTGTACTCTCTAAAGTACCCAGGCGAATCAAGGATCTGTAGCCACCAGGTCACGGTTAATGGCCACTTCTTGATGAGTTTCGCACCTCAGGCCATTGGTTACCTCCAGGCCATGGGCACTACTGTCTGCCTAACGAGCCTGTTCGGCCCTTGTTCATCCCATGGGTCAAACAGACCAGGGCACAAAGGGGCCATCTGAGTATACCAAGTCTACTCGCACTAGCTGTATTCTAACTGATGAAGCTGTTTGGAGGAACAGCAAAACATTTCTATTTCCAAAAAAAAAACAAGGAAGTCCAGTAGCCATGACCCAACTCCCAGCTAACACACCTGGAAGACGGAGAATCCTCCCACACATACCCCCTGCCTTGGCCAAATGGGCCCCTGGCTCAGGTTGGTCCGGGCCCTGGCGGCTCGTCCGCAGATGAGGGCGGGTGTGGGCCTGTGCTAAGGGGATAAGTGGTGAGGTGCAGGCTGTACCCGCGCTTCCCGGAATCCAGAGGGCCCGCCCCCCCGGCCGCTTTTCCAGCCCCATTTGGGGCTACTTTCTCATTCGGGCCTTCCCGGCCTGGGGGGTCACCAGGCCTTGCGGTGGCTGTTGCCCCTCCCAGCAGGGCCATGCCCACAGACCCGCTGGTGCGGCTAGCCCCGCTGACGCGCGAGCCTGGTCCACAAGTCACCCGGGCCGCTGGTCGGGGCCTACGGCGCTCTCCTGCCGGCGTGTGGGCGATCACTCCCTGGGACGCTGGGCGGGGCCGACGCGTGGGCCCCCTGCTGACCCGCCACCCAAATGGCATGTCCCCCCAAGGGCGCTGGTTGGGGCCTATTTGCGACCCCCACACTCCCCCTCCCCTTCAGGTGGGTGGGTAGGATTGAAGGCCGCCCACCCGGTAGGCCGCGCAACCGGCCCAGCCCAGTGCGGCGCTGAATGGGGCCTGTTTGCGGGCCCAAACTCCCCGCCGCCCCTCGAGCTCGTCCTTCCGCCGGGTGGGTGAGTAGGGCTGAAGGGCGCCCACCCGACCTGACGCGCAGCCAGCCCAGCCTGGTCCAGCGCCAATTGGGGCCTGTTTGCGGGCCCAAAACTCCCCCGCCGCCCCTCGGGCTCTCCCTTCCGCCGGGTGTGTGAGTAGGGCCAAAGGCCGCCCACCCGGGAGGACGCGCGGCCGGCCCAGCCCGGTCCCGCGCCGATTGCGGCCTGTTGGTGTATCCCACACTCCCTCACCGCCCCTCGGGCTCTTCCTTCTGCTGGGTTGGTAAGTGGGGCTGAAGGCCTGGGTGGGGGCAAAGGCCGCGCGCCCGGCAGGACACGCTGCCGGCCCAGCTCGGTCCCAGCCACCCACCCGATCCCCAGGCACTAGCTAGCCCTGTGGCTCCCTGGTCTCCCTCCCTTTGGAAGCTTCCCTGCTTTCCCTCCTGTCGGGTCCATTCAGTGGGGGTGGGTGGGTGATGAACCCACGCTAGCAGCCCCCCCCGCCCGGACGCCTCCCGTCCGCCCGCGGCCTGTCCGCCCTCCCGGCTCCCGGGGCTGGCCCCGAGTCCCCCAGCCCCCTCGGCACCAATGGGACGGAGCCCGGCGGCCGACTCTGTCGCGCGCCGCCCGGGCTCAACGCCCCCGCTCACCCTGGGGGGGGAGGGCCGATGCCGCTTCCCCCAGTCCGGTGTTACACCATGGCTGGTACAGGGGCGAGGCGCAGCCGGGACAGAGCCGCCGAAGCGCTGCCAGGCTTCCCCGCCCATCAGCTGTCCTGCGCGGTAGCGCAGCAGCAGAGGCTGGGAGCCCGGCATGAACAGAGCTGGAAAGCAAACCTCCCCGACCATGGTAGATAGCAGCAGCGGTCGGTAGGGAGCCGGTCGGGCCCCGCTGAAGGGGCCAAAGCTCCGCTCCCACCGGTCCGGGCCAAGCCGAACTGCTCAGGCTAGGCCCCGACCAGGGAGCAGAGCCTCGCTGTCTGTTCTGCCGCCGCTGCGGCCTTTGATATGGCGCCCGCCTCGTGGCGCCCGGCGCACAGCCGGCGTTCGGATTCTTCTCGGCAAAAGACTTTGGGGAGGAGCGATCCTTTTCCCCTTCCTTCCCAGGACATCCAGTCCTGTCTCGCCCCTCGCCATTCTAGGGAGAATCAGCTCCGCGGGCAGACAAGCCACCCGCGGAGCGTGCAAAAGTGGTTTACCATTCCCTTCTTCTGGGGAGGCCCACTGACTGTGTAGTTTGCCCAAACCCACAAAGGCTGGCTCTACTAGTAGGAGGCACAGTGGGGAATTGAACTCCCAGCCTTTGACTTGGCAGACTGATATGTAAATCACTTTTATTTGGCCATGCCTAATGTCAATGGCATTATCTCTTTAAGGAATTCTGAGCTATATTTGGTTCCCTCCCATGCAATGTTCCCTCTAGTTTTCTACTAGCATTGATTGGGGTACCACCCCACATGCACAAAGGGCCTGCCCCACATGCATGGAGTTCCAGCTGTGATTGGTAGCAATTGGGTGGTGGCACCTGTTTAGCTGCAGATATTAGAAGGAATATTGCTCCTATGGTTTGCTCACCTCCACCAGGTTCCTATCATTCCCACTATTGCTTCACATTGCACTCACCTCTATCACATCCATTTCCTGGAATACCAGTTCCAAGAAATAAAGATGTGAGTGTTATAATGTATTGTAGTGTAAGACACATACTTTATGTAAACCTGCTCCCTTTCTGGGAAGTGGTGGATCTTATGTGACAATGCATGTTTCATACTGTGGAATGTAAAGTTTGGAAAGTGAAAAAATTACTGTGAAGATTTCCAAGTATTCAAGTAATAGTGACCTGTAGTATGATTTTTTTAGGGAAGAGGGAGAAATCCACTTATTCACTGTATTTCCATTGTGTAAATTGGAAGCTGAATCAGAGTACAATGGTACCTTGTATAAAGGAATTAATTTGTTCCAAATGAATGTTAAGCAAATTTTCCTTTATACAAATTTCCCATAGGAATGCATTGAAACTGAGTAATCCCTAATTGTGTAACCATTTTTATGTTGTACAGATTTGCCCCATATGCAATTCTGTTAAGCAAGTTTCCCCTATCTCTGGATTTTTTTATGTTGTACAGATTTTTTGTTATACAAACCATTTGTTATACGGGGGTCCACTGTACATAGATCAGCCACAACATTGAAACCAATATTAAAACTACACTGATTAGACACAACATTAAAATTGCCAACAGGCAAAGTTGATATCATTGATTCTGTTGTTACAAACATACCTGTCAAGGGGTGGGGCATATAAGATAACAAGTGAACAGTCAGATCTTGAATTTCATGTGGAAAGAAATGTGGCCAAGCAAAAGGATCTGAGTGACTCTGACAAGGCAATACTGATGGCTAGATAACTGGGTCAGAGCCATCTCCAAAATGGCAAGTCCTTTGAGGCGTGCCTGGATTTGGCTTCAGTGCAACAGCTTAATCACTATGCTACAAGGCTCCATGAGGATCTGCTGCTAATGTCTTGGTGCCAGATTCTACAGGACATGTTCAGAGGTTTTGTGGAGTCCGTGCTTCAGTGAGTGAGAGAAACCTACATGATATTAGGCTGGTTATTTTAATGTTGTGATCAGTGTATGTTCCACTATGTTCAGTAGAACTTACCCCATCCTGAATAAATCTGCATATTACACAAAATGGAATAAAACAGGGGGAATTTCTTTCTAATAATGTGTCTTTAATATTTGAAGAAAGGGGCATCTATTGAGTACTGTACTTCTAACATCTATGACTTAAAACTTACAAATCAAGTAGTTGGCAGAAAGGCAGAGGAATAATGATTACATGTGTTTATGTCACTTCTGATAGATGGCATTACCAACCCTTTCCACAGGGAGAACTCAGAAATGGTTCACCAGTCCATTATTCAGGGGTCACCCTAGGCATGTGCAGCTGGCTCAAGACCACACAGGCTGGATCATCTCTTGGGACCCACAGCAGGGGATAAAATTTCCATCCATTTTTTTCACTGTCAGTCTTTGTGTGTGTGAGTGAGATAGTTTGGAAAACCCCTAGATGGTAGCCATGTTAATTGGATGGATGCAGCAAAAGTGTGGCACCATCAAGACCAGTGTTTCTCAACCTGTGGGTCCCCAGATTTTCCTGGACTGCAACACCCAGAAACCCCTTCCAGCACAGCGAGTGGTGGAGGTTTCTGGGAGTTGCAGTCCAGGAACATCTGGGTACCCACAGGTTGAGAAACACTGCTCAAGACTAAGCCTGCCCCCCCCGCCGCCTGAGGGACTGTAGCTAAACTGTGCTTGAAGAAGTGGGGAGCAGTCCAGGAAAGGTCGTGCCAAATGAAACTTCCTCGATTTGCAGGTGCCATGAGACTCTTGAGTACAGCATTTTGAGTGCGATAATGGCCGGCAAGTGGTGGCCACTTTTTTCAAATGGTAAGGTTTGAGAAGAGAGGAAAGAGTGGCTCCTGAAAGACTGCTGGGGACAGAGAAGTGATCTTGAAATCATTGTTCAAGAAAGAGACTTTGCCTAATTGCTGCTGCAAGTGCTGGAAGATAGTTGCTGTCACTGTAAGGAAAATGATTTGGAGAAGCATGGAAGCAAGTGAATGATGATGATGCAAACAGTTGGCTATTGTTTGCACAAGTCATGTTCACAGTATGTGTCTCTATCCTTACATCTAGAAAATCAGTATTAATTCCACTGGCTATTTGAAGGCACTTATCATATTAGGGCTTCTCTTTAGTCCTTTTCTTTTGTTGTTTTAAAGGTCAGCTCTGTCCAAAATAAATAAAATGAGTCTTTTCCATAATATTTGATCTCTTCCTTAGGGCAGCCTGTGCCCTCTTAGTATGAAAAAAAAATCAGGTTGGAAACTAATTAAATTGTAGAAGCAAGAGATTGAATTTGCATCGATTAAACCAGTGTCATTGTCGTGCTCTTCAGTTGCCCTTCGTGGTTGTTGTAGCAGGCATGGATTGAATACATATGTTCAAAAGATAGAAGAGTCAACTGTGACAGAGAATTAATATACTATTGAGGTGCAGTGGGCACCAGAGCTCTGGCATGACTTGGGAAAGTCACTACCATGAACTCCTAGAAGAGTCTGCGGTTGACTCCAGATAATGCCAGGCTACCCAGGATCAGTGCTTTCTTGGGCATGGAGACCCATCAGCCAGTACATTTCTTTCTAATGTCCTTTCTGTGGCTGCTACATCAGGGGCTGCAGAGACATTGTAAAGTGAATTATTATTGTGTATTTATTATTGTTTTTAAATATTTTCTTTGGAATTTTAATATTGTCATGTTGAATTATTGTTGTAAGCTGCCTTGGGTCCTTTCGGGGAGAAATGTGGCATAAAAATAAAGATGATGATGATGATGATGATGATGATGATGATGATGATGATGATGATGATGATGATGATGATGATGATGATGATGATAGTGGGCACCAAAAGGAGAGCTTTCCACCTAACTAGCTTTTTTTGCTGGTGCTCTCTTTTGCTTAACTACTCCCAACATTATAAGTTAAAAAAGAGAAAGGCATAATATGCCCCACCCATTCCTTTTATAAGTCTAGTTGTCTTCCTTATTATCAGTAGTGTCTTCTTACCAAATATATTCTTCCAAGTATGAAGTGATAATTGTCAATACTTGTCCCTAAAGCTGTATCTAGCTTACAAATGACAGAACAAACTTGTTACATTCTGTTTTTCCGCTGAGATACACATAGGCCAACCTACAACCTGGAGTCTTATACAGTGGTACCTCTACTTACGAACTGAATCAATTCCGAATGCATGCTCTTAAGTTGAACAACTCTAAATCATAAAAAAAAAATTAAAATTAAAATTAAAAACATTAAAAAATAAAAAAAACATTTGTAAGTAGAGCAGACGGCATATAAAATTTTTAAGGCAGCAGTTAAAACACCAACTGTTTTCTGCTCTTAAGATGAATTGCTCTTAAGTTGAGCCACTCTTGAGTAGAGGTACCACTGTATATGAACTTTATCCAAAACAATAAATCAACACAACTCTGCGGAAACAAGTTTGAACACATAGAAAATTCATACTGACTTCAACTTCTGTATTTAAAAAGTTCTACACGATCAGTGTGCTTCTTGTATCTCATTTCTGTATTTAGAACCAAGATGTTGGTTCATAAAATTGACTCAATGTTTGTTGCTTTTCACCCCACAGAAATGTATGAATCCAACAATTTAATCACTTTCCATGGTCTGGTCAATAGTTCCAGTTACCACACCTTCCTTTTGGATGAGGAGCGGAGTAGGCTGTATGTTGGAGCAAAGGATCACATATTTTCATTCAACTTAGTCAACATCAAGGAATATCAAAAGGTGTGTGAACCACTTTTCAAATTATGTTTAATCAGAGCATATGGGGATTGGATGGCACGTGTTTGGGATTCTTGACTTGTCTCGCCACTCTATTTGGATGAATTCAGTGTCTTTCATAGAGCTCTATCCTATGTCCTGGAAGAACCGCTTTTTTTTTAAAGGCACCTTTGCTCCTGCCACGATCATGTGATCAAAGGAGTGCTTCCATTGTCCCAACAAACATGGAAAGAAAAGCCGCAGCTGCCGCAGCAAGAGGAAACGAAAATTTGGGGTGGGAGGTGAGCTCAGAGAAAAACATATTTTTCCTTTCCCCCCTCCCCTTACTTCCTCATTTCTTCTCTCCCTCTTGCTCACTCTGTTGCACGCTTTCTCCTCTCTGTCACACACATAGATACTCACTCATGCTCTCTCTCACACACACACCACACTCTCCTCCCTCCTCTCTCTCTCTCTCTCTCTCTCTCTCTCTCTCTCTCTCTCTCTCTCCTTTGCTTGTTTGCTCCCCCCCCTTCTGGGTCTCACCTTTTAAAAAAATACATTGAACAAGGAATATCCCTGTCCATGTTTTAAGCAGGCTAACTCCATTCATGGGAAATAAGTAGGTAAGAAGCGGCTTTTTTTGGTCCCAACTTTTGTTGATTCATTTAAAAAGGCACCTCCTAACCAACGCAAAAAAATGAGAGCCCCCCAGAGGTTGTTCTAGGAAGCAGTGCTTTAGGGGGCATGGTTGAGGGGGTTTTATCAGAAAAGTTGGCTGCCTGTGAGGGCACAATTTTTAGAGGTGGATTTTCAGAAAATAAGTGATTTTTGAGGTCGTGGGGCAGTGCTTATAGCTGAAGTTTTGAAAGAGGCAGCTGTGTTAGTCTGTGCAAGAATTCCAGACAAAATAACACTTCCAAAACTCCTCCAAAACTTTAATTTGTCTCTCTGAGTATTCTGGTACACCTAAATTTTGATGATAGCCTTTTGGATTGTGGGTCCGCTTGTACAATGAAAAACTCCAGAAATGAATGTTCTTTAGACCTTTACACATACTTGGTAGAAAAAAGAATACAGCTTTCTTTATGGGAAAGATTATGATGACAATATTGATAATTTTGTTATAAAGAGGCCTTCAGTGATGTAGTTCAGACACAGGCATATAGCTGCAGTCAAAATTCTCCTTATACTGAAAAAGATGGGCTTCTACTTCTCTGGAATAGGTGGGTTTTATTGTAGGATTTTATTGTGCTATGATTTAGTCACAACGTCTGTATAAAGGTTTAACTCTGGACCATATCAAGTTAGACCTATTGCACTGGTCATTCTTAGTCATGTTAAATTGTGCTAGCTTGATCTACTGATTTGAAATAGAGTTGTTTCCTTTGGATCCAGCCCATAAATTGCCCCTGTTTTAGAGTGTGTTTCCTTCAAAACCAAGTATCTACATTTTTGGAACTATATAGAGATATTTAACTTGTACTTCTTCCACTAATAGTAAATGAGAGTATTTGTGTTTATGTCAGGAGGTCATATTCACATAAATGACAGATGGACATTTAGTTTTGTTCAAATATTCTAGCCCCATTTCTTTATAGATGGAAGATTACAGGTAAACACAACTGCACTTACTTTATCACTAGTAAAAAAGAAAATGAAAGAAATTTGATGCAATAAAAAAATAAAAGAAATTTGATGGAAATTAGACTAGAGAATGTCATCTATTTATGATAATTTGGAAGAAAATCCCAATGAGCTCATTAAGACTTTGTTCCTGATAAGTGTGTTTAGGGACATAGTTTTAAAGTGAAAGCCTAGGCATGTTCGCACAGAAGTCATATTGTTTTTAATGAGGTTGATTCCCTAGTAACTGTGTATAAAATTATGGCTTCAGCAATCAGTTCAAAAATCAGACTTTTGTTTCTTCATGAGACTTAAAACAGTTTATTTTTATCCATCTTTTTAATACATTCCTTGGTGAACAAAAAGAGTGTTCACAAGTTAAAGGTAAAAGTTCCCCCTGCACATGTGTGCTAGTCATGTCTGACTCTAAGGGTGGCCCCCATCTCTGTTTCTGAGCCAAAGAGACAATGTTGTGCAAGTCCATGGCCATATGGTTGGCATGCCGAATGCATTTCTGAACACGGAAAACTGTTTACCTTCCTGCTTTTTATTGTGGTACCTATTTATCTACTTGCACTTACACACTTTCAAACTGGTAAAGGAGCTGGGGCTGACCGCAGGAGCTCACACCACTGCATGGCACCTGGGATTCGAACCACCAAGTTGCTGACTTTGCAACTGACAGTTTCAGTGCTCTAGTCCGATGAGCCACCATGCCCCATTCACAAGTTATCCCCCCTTTTAAAAAAAGGCTAGGAATGCAGATTTTTCCCCCTCCTCTCTATGTCATCAGGCTCTTCCACATAGTAATGCGCTCCCATTATTAATAAACTACAATAGTTCAGACACCAGTGGAATAGATGAGACACTAACAGGAGGCTGGCAGATTGCTAAAAAGCATTTCACTTATGAAAGAAGAGGAGACTTTCCTTCAAAGATGGTGATTGTAATGGCAAGCCGGTGCACATTTTAGCAGTGCACCTTGCTGGATATGTATCTCCTTCCCCTCCGCTCCCCTTACATTAAACAAAACAAAACACATATTTCACAGATTCTGATGAGTGCTTAGCTTAAATTAAAAATGTGTGTGTGTGTGTGAGAGAGGGGGGAAGTGTTGCGTGAGAGGCTGAGACTGAAAGAGAGAGGAAAATGAGTGCAGCGTCTATAAATGCATCTTATTGCAGATGTGTGGCTCCCAAGCTGGAGAGGTTATTTCTGACTTGATATTAACCTTGGCCCATTAGCCTCCTTGAAAGACAGCAATAAATACTTGGGTATTTTACTCTGAACAAAGATAGTGTATTCATTTGTATTCTCCAAGGAGTGAGATGAAAGCAAATGTGGGTATTTTCTGTTCTCTTCAGATCATCCATAAAGGAAACTGATGGTTTATTTGGATGCTCTGTGGGGTTCAGATTATAATGCTGAAAACATCTGGATTTTTTAAAAAAGTTTGCTCTTATAGAGGAAGCCACCATTCTTCTGAACTCTGGGAATTTAGAGATAATCCACACTTGGACCGTTTCACAGGCATAATAATATCTGTTCATATACAGAAGATAATTAGACAGTGAAAAAGAGACGGAACTTGGGAGAAGTTACTTTTTGGACTACAACTGCCAGAATGGCCTCTATTGTAGTCCAAAATTTAATTTTTCCAACCTTTAGATATTGATGAAGAGAAATTACTAGATACTTGGCACAAGAAAAGGCTATTGTTTTCAGCCTTGATTTGGGCTTTGTTGAGAATTGTTGGGAAAAGTATATAAAGGTTAGAGTGGATTAAGCAACCTCCTTCTCTAGCCCAATGTGCCATCTAATTCAGCATCTAGACCAGTGATTCCCAAATTTCACCACTAGCTGGTTTCAGGTTTCAATTGTTGCCAACCACAAAGTACATCCTTGGATACCTCAAACCAGAGCAACACCATCTACATGTTGTAGGTGACATCTAGTCCATCCAGCAGCACTGGGTCCCCACGAAGATGCAGGTCTGAATCCAAAGTGCTGCATGTGGGTCAAGCCACTTCTAGACATGGGTTTTCTTGCTGGATTAGGGCAATCATGTTCTCCAGCCTGAAGTTCATTTTTCCTTCCCTACCTTTTAGTTCACCTGCTTCAGCATTGCTGAAGCCAGGAATAGAGGCATAAGCATTTGAGACAAGCCACTTCTCATGAAAATTTCAACCCGGTTGAAAGACTTACAAGAGTCCATTGTTTATATTTTGCATTTTATCAGAGATATTCAGACAAGAGGTTTTAAAGAAACCAAAGAACATACTCAATTTCATTTTAACTTTTCCCCTAAATTTTGTCTTAATCTCCCTTTTCCCTTTCTAAATAAACAATCCCCTGTTTAAGCAGTAAACCATTATAAAACTAAGGTTGCGGTCCAGTCATGCCACCATTCATATTGCATTATCAAAGCTCCCAACTGAATCTTACCCTGGCATTATTTCAAAAGCATGTTTTACTCTATATGTGATTCCTAAAAGCTTTTTAAAAGACATGAATAATTCACTATGAGGGTTTTTGGGCTTTTGTTGTAGGAAAATGAAATGGATGTTCCAAGAGAAATAATACTGGACATAATCTGAGATGTGATTGAGAATTTCTGTAGAATTATTGGAAGAATTATCATTGGTTCTAAGATTTTTCTCAACTTCACCCATGGTCTAAGTGTTGCTCCCAGGCATGTCCAAACTTTGGCCCTCCAGATGTTTTAGACTACAACTCCCACAGTTTTGTCACTGGCAATCTAAGCTTAGAATTCTGGTAGTTATGGTCCAAAACATCAGGACGGCCAAAGTTTGGGCATGCCATCCTTCATTCCATTCCCCAAAGAGGTCAGTTGTATGGTCCTTAAAGACAATTATCAGGATGCTATGCTCACTTTGTCCCATTATCTCAAATTTCCTGAACACATTGAAAATCCATTCAATAACTGAAGAGATATAAGTTCATAAATGACAGATCTACCAAAGGACACATGACAAAGTGTCCAGTGCTCATGATAGGTTCGGCCTCACATCGTGTATACCTGATGCTGAATGGTAACCTACCCTCAGCTTTGATATCTGATTTAGACGTTTCAGTTCTTTGCGTATGGAGCCTTCATTTCTTACTAAAATTTTCATTCTTGGGTTAGACAGGATGTCATGGAATCACTTTTTCCAACCAACACTACCTCAAGTTTTTTTTTCCACTTGCAGCATGAGAATGAGACAAACTTATTTTACCCATCCAGATGTCCACATATGGGGCATAATTTCTGATTGTTATGTGCCAACAAGTTGCTTGGGACTTATGGGGACTCTGTGAATGGTCAGTCTCTGAAATTTCCCTTTCCTCAACAGCCCTGCTTAGCTCTTGTAAACATAGGTCTGGGCCTTCATTTAGGGAGGCAATCTATCTAGTTTTTGCTTTTCCTCTTCTCTTCAACTTTTCCAGACATTATTGTCTTTCTCTGGGGAACATGTTTTCTCATGAAATTTCCAAAGTAAGACCATCTCAGTTTCAAGATTTTTGCCTCCAGAGATCATTCAGCTTGATTTGCTCTAGGAGCCACTTTTTTTGGTCTTTCTGACATTCTGTGTGTGTGTGTGTGTTGTGTCATTACAGTCATGACTGATTCTACGTGACTCCATGTCCATGGAGTTTTCTGACCTTCTAGGGTTTCTGCAAATCTCCTCTAGTACCACATTTCAAGCAAATCACACACACCCCTCCTTGCGTACTTTCTTAACTGTACAGCTTTCATGCACATAAATGGTGATTGGAAATACCAAGAGTGTGGATGATCTTGGTCTTGATCTCCAATGATACATCCTTACAGTTGATGATCTTTTCTAGTTCCTTCATGGCTGCCTTTCTGAGTCTCAGTCTTCTGATTTATTGGCTGCAGTCTCCATTTGGATTGATGACTGAACCAAGGTACAGAAAATCTCTAGCTGCTTTAAGTACTTCATTGTCACTGATAAAGTTGTGTAGTTGTTCTGTACGAATATTTTGGTCTTTTTCATCTTCAACCATAGTCCTGCTTTGGCATTTTCTTCTTTCACTAAAATGCCTTTCAAGGCATTGCTCCTAGTAAGGTGGGTGTTATCAGCATATCTTAAATTATTGGTGTTTCTTTCACCAACTTTCACTTCATCTTCCTCTGAATCTAGTTTGGCTTTCCATAACATGTGTTCTGTACACAGATTGAATAGTTATATATTAGCCTATAGAAAATTATTCTGTTGTTTCTCATAGTCTATCCAAATGGTAGCTCTTTGACCACAATACAGGTTGTGCATCAGGGACACTCTTTTCTTTCACAGCATCCCATAGTTCATCAGGCTTCACTGTTGTGGTCTGTAAAACAGAACAATCTTCTTCTGAAACTCATTGGTGTGCCTCAGTCGATAGTGGATATTTGAGACAGGGTCTAGAGTGCTTGTTTCATTTCAGGATCCAGCATGAACATCAGGCATTTCTCACTGCATATAAGGGAAAAACTTTATTTATTTATTTATTTATTTATTTATTTATTTATTTATTTATTTATTTATTTATTTTCAACACCTTAAGCACGTATTTGCTTGCAGTGGATATTAAAGCAATGCTCCTACAGTCATTGGACTTTTCTTTTTTGAGAACTGGAATGTTTATTTTTTTTTCTACATTTTTTTGACAAAAACTGCAAAACCAGTGCATTTTCCTTTTGCAAAGATTAGCACATATGCACACACATGCCAACAACGAAAAGAGGACAGTTAGGTTGCTTAAAAGATGGAAGCAATCCATCCAGTATTTCTGCTTTTTAAAGAATCGATGCATTACAGCACCAGCCATCATAGTTGTATATTTGCACAGAAATCACTCTCATGAATGGGGCATCTGTTATGAAGACAGGCAGGTGGAGGGGGAGGGGGAAGGATCTCTTTCTTCCAGTTTACCTCATCATCATTGGCTGTGCTGATGCGATTGGTGGATTTTGCCATGCAATATCATCTAGGAGCTGAAAAATTTTCACCCCTGTACTATGTATTATCAATATCAATCCCACATAAACAAATACAGATAATGATATTTTATTTGAAGATTATTTGAGTAATAAAATTACTTGTTAGAAGTGTTAGGTGCTTGCCATTTGAGCGACACTCTCGACAGTTCTGAATTGCTGAAGCATGAAATGACATAATGTGATTTCTCTTATTTTGCATCTTTAGATTGTTTGGCCTGTATCTTCTACCCGTAGGGATGAGTGCAAGTGGGCTGGAAAAGATATTCTGGTAAGTACAAATCTTCATCTCCCCCGTCCTTTTGTGAAATGAGTCAATATTTTATGAAGTTTCATCTTGTTAAATTTTAAAGCTTAGGGGGTACTTCTCCCCCTCCCACACTCTTTAATTTATGCTTTACTTTGCTTTAATAGTAGGTGTTTACATAGAACAACCTACCAGTAGGTTGTTGTATGGTGTGTCTTTTTATACTCTTCCATCCTCAAGTACACTTATGTGGGCAGGTTTGTGTGCAGCAGAATTAGCAATTGTCCGCATCATTTCAGCACTCTTACCATTTTGACCTCATTCTTGTAATGTCTGAGGCCCTTGATTTGCAATGAACACTGAATAGACAGGCCATTGTGAATGCAATAAGCCTCATTAACGTCAAGAAGTTGCTGTGTAGCCCTCAGGAGTCTCCACAGACAGAAATACATGGATGCTTAACTGATGTTAATTTTCTTCTTCTGTTGTGGTTTATCGTGGAGGGAGAAAAAAGGACGAAACACTAAAGAAAATAATTGTCCTATGCGGTCAGGCTTGTAACCTTCCTTTTCCTCTCTCACGTTCATTTTATTGGAAAAAAAAAAACATTGATTGAAGATTTCAGTGAGAGAGGGAACAATATAGAACACTTACTGACCTTAGGGGAAATGAATATATTCCATACAGGCCAATGGAGACATTACTTTGCTTGCAGTAGTCAAGCAGGGAATGGCACTGACTCCCAAGAGTATATATCAGTGGCTTGATATTCAGAGACAATTCACTAAAATATTCATAATGGCATCTGCTGGTGGTCTGTATTGTAATACTGTCACAGGTCATAAGTGAAAATGGATTCTTTAAGTGTAACCTAGTCCCCAGTGAACAGTTGACTTAAAATAGCAGAGTTGACTTTTGTCAAAAGAAAGAGATGAAAAATTTACAAGGAGAAGAATAGAATTTAAATATACAAGACTGTCTGTGAAAATTCTCAGTCATCCCTGTTTGGTTATCTGGAATTTGAGTTATGGCAACTGGACTTCTTTTCTTGAGAGATTGAAATGTTCCACTAATATCATCCAAGCAGCTTTGTCAGTCTGAGAGGCTGGGGCTGGCGAGGACGCCCCTTTATAGGCGGCACCTCTTGCGCAGCCTCCCGGCCTCATGAGAGCCAGCCACGTGGCCTCGCATCCTCTGCCCGGTGCGGCAAAGGGGCTCCGCTAACGCAAGTACGTAGCGGAGCTGGCCATTGTCAGTCTGAGGAAAGTTAGTGATGAGGCCTCCAATGATAAGTAGCAGTCACCCACCTCTGTTGAGAGAATGGTTTCGAATATACACATGAATGGCTTCCCTTGCCCCTCTTTCTTTAACTACTGTGCCAAGAGGCTCTGATGATACAATTTATTTATTTATTTATTTATTTAAAATATTTATATCCTGACATTCTCCCTAAAAGGACCCAAGGCAGGTCTCTAAAATATGAAATTTATTTTCTGGACTTTATTTTGGCTTTTACAAATCTAAAACAACCAAAGTAATACCTGTTTTTGGTTGGATAGTCGAGTTTGCCTTTAAAATACTGGAAATGAACTTTTCTTCTACCACAGATTTTTTTATAACTTCAGGTGGACAAAAAATAAAAGATAGTGTTACATTTTCCTGACCCTTCACTAAAGAGCATTCTTCTTGCTGTATTCCTTCCAGCTGACAAAGCTTTGGAAAGCTATATTGATGGACAAAAAGACCTCAACAAGCTTTCATTAAATTGTATATGGAAAGTGAAGTAGAAAAAATATGCAAGATAACATATATTTCAGGATATTCTTACTATGACAGCAGAATATTTCATATTTGTGTTTACATAGAACTTCATAAATCAAGTTCTTGAATGGTTTTAACAAACATTTTCAGTTTAAACTATGTGATTATTAATCGCAAGACACAACCAATTCCACACTGAAAAGCTAA
Source organism: Phrynocephalus forsythii (assembly GCA_029282475.1). Classification (NCBI taxonomy): domain Eukaryota; kingdom Metazoa; phylum Chordata; class Lepidosauria; order Squamata; family Agamidae; genus Phrynocephalus; species Phrynocephalus forsythii. The sequence goes on along the minus strand of JAPFRF010000006.1, from coordinate 15,870,751 downwards.
ACTCCCTAGCAATCGGCCAGCTGCAACAGCTGCATTGCTGATATGAAATGTATATTAATTGTATGTAGCTTATAGGAACCCCACTGGTAACCTCGACCATGACCTAAAACTAAAGGTTTCTTTTGTTAACTATACTGGAGAGTATGCTGTATTTTCACTCTCCTGGAGTCTAAATGAATCCTTCTACGCTGATGTCAGTCACACAGTACCACAAAACTGAGCTAGGCAGAGGTCTTGACATTTGTAGTCCCAGAATTGATAAATATGGAAAACCCCAAACATCTCAGCTTTCCTCTTCTTTTGTGGGAGAGAAGAGGGAGGGAGATGGAAGAAAAGGGAAGGAAAAAGCCCTCTTTGCACATGGGGGAGTTTTGAAAAACATGTAAGAAATTTTAATTGAGTGACCAGGAGTTAGATTGGGCCACAAATGGAACATCCATTGTTCTAGAAATAGGTCTCGTCTGTTCTTCTCTGTGCTATATCCTTTAATCTCATTGTGGCCCAGGATTTGACAATCCATGTTGTGTGACTCTCTTTACTTAGGTGTGGTCTACAGAAGCATCATGAGAATGCTGAGGGTTAAAATAGAATATAAAAGAATATACCATTAAGGATGTAAATGAAATGGTATAGTTTACTATAAATTATACCATTCTATAACACTATTATATTTCAAAATGTTCTTATAGTAAGGAAGATAAAGAACAGGAATATTGTAGTTTTCTCTTCTCAAACTCTCTACTTGCACAGATTGACATTTGAAAAATCATTTATAATGGAGGCCTAACAGGTGTAGGATCAAATCATCTGCTTTATTCCCCAGAAGGGAAAATTTATCCCAAAACCATTGACTGGAATCCTGTTGTGAAGTAATCCCAAAGCATTGTCACAAATTAAAAGATCTCTATCAGCGTTTTTTGTATGCTGAAGCATGCAATTTGTTAATTCCAAATTCTTAGCAATTTTCTTCTAAATAGTATGCCTTTTGCATAATTGAACAATATTATCTCAATCATCCTGTTTTGAACCAGTTTGTGGCGATTTTGGAGACTCAAGGTGAGGGACTCTTTGTCAAGTTCAACTGAAGGTCCTCTGATGACTCAACTCAGAATTGTGTTATTCCCCCCTCCCCCCATGACTTGGATTTGTCTTGTAACTCAGAACCCACCCAGTCCCCCATTTTTTCTGAGGAAAACATTTGTTTTGAATAGTGGTGAAGACTTGGGCCCTGGGACTCAGGACTTGATACCAAAGACTCAGATGTGGGTCAGAAACCTAAAGAACTGCTAACATTGCACTTGTTTCCATGTCTGACAGATGGGACAAGCATATATTTCTCTTTAGTTCTGCTGGTAGTTGAAGAAGTATGATTTTCAACTATGAGAATTTGTCTCCCTGGTGGGGACCAAGGAAACAAATCCATTCAGGGACAACTCTGTTTAATGGATGGCCCATGGTGGTCTTTGCCTTCCCATGACATTCTTCCTGGGAGGTAAAGATGCAACCTTCTCATGAATATTGGTCCCCATACTAGCAAAGAAATACCAGAGCTTTTTTTTTTGTTTTCATTCCTTCAGATACACCTCCTCTTATCCTAGTCACTCCATCCCACCCCCAAGGCTTTAAAATTTTACTTCCAAAATGAAACTTTTGTAGCTAGAATAAGTGATTTCTGTGTTATGATTTGTAGCACACATTTTATTTTATTTGTTTATGCTTGCTGTTGTTTGCTCTGTTTTAGGTATCTTGGCAGTTGTCTCGTAGGGTATATAGAATGGAGGAAAGAGATCTAAATATTAGTCTTGGCTATATCCATTTAATTCTAATTTTAGTCTTGTCTAGGTCCATTCAATTAATTGCTGAGTGGTGAATTAACAATACTGTACATCTCATTGATTCAATGGCTCTGCTTTCTCTATAAATGCCACTTGGATTGAAGAATGTTTAATTTGTATCAGAATCCTAATTTGAACCCTTTACAATCCTGTATGGATTTCTTTATGGGACAATATGTAGGCGCCTGGAGTAGGAACTGGCAAGCTACTCCAGTATTCCTGCCAAGAAAACTCCATGGACATGGGGTCACAAAGAATGGGTCACGACTGTAATGACACAACACACACACACAAACAGACTTTGGTAATAAATGTATCAACATGACAGCACACAGAAAACTTTTTATACTGATGATTTCAAATTCTGCTTTTGGTGCTTTTAATTGTAAGTGGAATTCTTTAACTGGTTTGTTTGCCTGTCAGTGAAACTGACTGCTTTGAAGTGACCACAACTAGTAAGATGATGTATGGTGTCATGAGATCTACAGTAAGGATATTTATAAAAAAGCATTCTGTAGTTTTTAAAAAAGAACATGGCAGGTGGCCGTGCAGGCATTTGGGGATGCCCCACTGCCCATTGCAACTGTGCAGCAGCCAAATATACCATGATTTACAGCAGAAAGACTTCCCTATTTATTTACCATGTGTTTGACAAGGGTGGGAATGGATTCTGTGTATGCACAGATCAATAGATTTCCATGCTGGGGTGGATCTTGATGGTGCCAGACTTCATCTTATATGGAGGAGCAATGGCACACATCACTATGGTCATCATGCCTTTTCTATGCCTGTTGAACAAATTTCAGGGAACAACTCAGACTACAGTTTTTAACCTTTAAATCCACAAATGACTTGGACTGAAGCTGTTTGAATGATCATATTATCCATGCTGGGCTCCCAGGGGTTTAAAGGTCTTTGGAGAACATTTTGCACTTGGCCCACCACCTTCCCAGGCATACTTGGTGTGAACCTGAGAGAGGGCCTTTTCAGTAGCTGCTGCCCAGGCTGTAAAGCTCCGTTCCCTAGGATACCACGTGGTTCCTTTTCCATCTGACCTTCTACCACTAGGCAAAAGCCTTCCTTTTCCATCTGGCTTTTAATATGTAAACAGCTGCTGGGGGGGATTTTAAGAGGGGAATTGTTCTTTCATATATTTTATTGTGTGTGTTTTAATAATGTCACATTTATATTTGTAATTGTTTACAAATTGTGGGTTTATGCCATTTCTAAGTTGTCTTGAGCCCCACTGCAGAGAGGAAGGTGATTTAGAAATAAAATAAAATAAAATAAAATCCTTTAATATGATCATAATTTCTCTCAATCCTTCACTTGGGTTCTGTAATGCTATTAATACATCATCAGCAAAAAGATTTACCTTTCCTTCTTCCATCTCTAATTAATACCCTCGTGTCCTTACCACGTTCCTGATTTTATCTGCCAATGGCTTCATTGCTAAAATAAATAACTGCAAGGATAAAGGGCATCCTTGCTTAACACCTCTTTGTATTAAAATTTCACTTGTCCACCCTTCATTAACCCTAATAAACACTTTACCTTCAGTATAGATTTTTTTTGTTGCCATCACTATTTCTCCCTTAAGTCTGTACTCCTCCAATATTTGAAATATATATCCATGGCTTACTGATTCAAATGCTTTGTAAACATCCAGTTTCAGTAGGGCCAATTTCTCCTGCTTCTTTAACTCTCTTCTATGTAATAAAATATTAATTATATTTCTCAATGGGTGTCTTATTAATCTACCCTTAACAAATCCATAATGAACCTCTTTCACTAAACTTGGTAGGAGATTTGCCAATTTATTTGCTAATATTCTAGTAAAAAAAATTTAATCTTGATTTGCTGAAGATATGGCCTGTGCGAATTACAATCCATGGTAAGCATTATTTCACTTTTTCTCCATGAATCCAAGGCTTTACCTACTTTCAAAATGTTATTAAACAGTTTTCCCATTTCTGGTATTAACTGTTCCCCTACCATTTTACAGAACTCTGGAGTATACCCATTTATCTCTGGAGATTTCCCATTCTTTAGGTCTTTAACTACCCCTTTAATTTCTGTTTCCGTTATCTCTCAATTTATATTCACCAAATCCTCATCTTTGATTGGATCTTTATATAACACTATCCTTGCCTCTACCTTTTCCTGGATAAACAAATTTCAGTATAACTTTTCAAATTCATCTTTTATTTGCCTATCCCCATATAAACTTTCACCTCCAACACCCTTGATTGCATTGATTGATTTTTTTTTTTTTGTTCTTCAAATAATTTAATAACCTCTTTGTTGTATTTATATTGATTCTCTGAAAATCATTTTACCAATAAGTCACATTTCAAAACCCATGTCCAATCCATCTCATATAATTCTTTTTTTTTTGCCCTCTCTAACTGTACATTAGTTAGTTTGCAATACTTTCCTTGGAACTGTATTTGCAGTTTTTCAATTTCCTGAAGTTTCAACTGTCTCACCTCCCTCATCTTTGTATGGAATTCAATCTCTTTTATTATACAATATCCTCTTATTACTGATTTACTTGCATCCCAATTAAGATAATATTAAAGGACTTTAAGAAATATTCAGGTTTATGTTTGAATATCAAAAAGTTGGAAATAATGTTTTATAATGTAAAATATAGAGAACAAGAAGAAATAAGAAAATTAATGGGGATGGCATTGGGGACTGAAAAACTTAAATATTTGGGAGTTATTATAGCAAAACAATTAAACAAGCTAAGAGTAACAAATTATAAGGCAGTCTAGAAAAAAATTCAAAAGCAATTGGGGGAATGGAAGAATAGATATTTAGGAGTTATGGGTAGAATTAGATCATTTAAGACACTAGTAGTTCCTAAAGTAATGCATCTCTTTCAAGTGTTACCTATATGGATCCCGTAACCAACAATTAAGAGAATGGGATAAAGTACTAAGGAATTGGGTATTTGGGGAAAAGAAGGTAAGAGATGTCCAAAGATTGATTTATATGCCACAGGAGGACCTTCATTATGAAGCATTCCAATTGAAATATCTATTGGAGCTTGATGGGAGGAATCAAAATGAATGGGCAAGAGTCGAGGATGAAATAAATAATGGAATTGGTAAAGTTGGAATCTACTCAGACAGGGAACAAAGTATCTTTTTAAAAAATTATAGGTCCCATGCAGGTTGCTTTTAAGATATGGAAAAATGGGAAGTAGAATGGAAAGGACGATTTGTAATGGGTACACCCTTAGAAAGCTTGAGTAAGGAAGGAGAGATGTTTGAAGAAGGGTTCTGGAAAAAACTAAGGGGAAAAGGATATTATTGTATTAAGAATTTGTATAAGAGTGGAAAACTTACTCCACACCAGGAAATAGTTAAGGAAGTGGGGGGGGAATCATAGGTTGAACTTGTTAGAGCTACACAAAAGGGTAATGTCATACCTGCAAGCTGAAGGATTTCTGCAAGAAGATAAGAGTATGGGGAAAATACATATTTTGGAGGTGAAGGGAGATTAACAGGCGAAATATATACACTTATGGTTAAAGATAAGGATTTTATGTTTAAATCATTGCAAACCAAATTGGAAGATGATATGAGGAAAGTGATGAAAGGAGTTAGAGAAATAAAAGTGGAGAAATTCAGAGAAAGGAAAGTTATACTTAAGTGGTACAGAACACCTGCACAATTGGCATATTTGGTAAAGGGTTTAAAATCAAATTGTTGGTATTGCAATGATAAATCAGGGTAGTATTCCCATCTATGGTGGAAATGCACTAAAGTTAAATTGTTTTGGGATAGGATACTTAGGAAAATAGAAAATTCATTTAAAATTATATTACAAATCAATGGAAGCTTATTATTTATGGGAACTTTTAAGTTGTGAAAAATCAAAGGAATTGAATCTTTATTTACAGTTGTTAACCAAATCAGAAAAATCAAAGGAAGCAGATCAATACTTATTGAAATCAATGTTAGTGGTAGCACATGCAGTTATTGCATGGGAAGGGAAGGATTCCTCTATGGACTGAGAATAAGTGGAATATATATATATATATATATATATATATATATATATATATATATATATATTGAAATAAACCAATCAGATATACTGGAAAGTTTAATAAAGGGAAAATTTGGAAGCCAAGGAAAGGAAGAGTGGTATGATTTTTTCAAATGGGTGAAAGAAGAAAAGGTGCCCAAAGAAATATGGGATAAATGTAAAAAAAATGATGGATTGGCTCCATATATAAACTCAAGTAAAGAGTTTAAATAGGGGACACCATAGTTGTATAGGTGGTGCGTATGATATGACATAGTGCTTGTATGGAAGGTTGAAAAATTGGTTGTTCTTTGGTTCCAGGGGTTGGGGAGGAGTGGGGAGGGGTGATGAAAATTTAAGTATAATAATTATGAATATGTATATATGTATCAAAGAAATATGGGATAAAATGTAAAAAAATGATGGATTGGCTCCATATATAAACTCAAGTAAAGAGTTTAAATAGGGGACACCATATATATTGTATTATTTTTAAAAAATATAAAAATAAATAAAATAAAAATAAATAAAAGGTTGATGGGGAGCAATAATGGGTATAGAGAGCTGCTTCCATACCATGGAAATGCATATGCTTGATTGGATACTTGACTTCATCACAAATAATACTACCCAATGGCAATTAAGTGTGGTATCAATACCAGAGAGGCTGAGAGAAAGCCAGCTCCACTGGTATGGATGTGTTATCAAAGCAGCACTTTCCAGCATTGCCCAGACTGCATACCACCTGAAAATCAATGGCCAGCAGCCATGTGGGCGACCAAAACAGAGATGGCAGGGCACTGCCAATGGATGCAGGCCCATCTTAATCTAAAAAGTCTTTCCCTGCTAATAGAATGATAACTGAGGGAATTGGCCTCCCTCTCTTGGAAATAAGCCACACAGATCCAAGCCTGACAAGGTGGTCCTGCATATATTCATTTAAAAGCTCAGTAGATGTTCATCTGATACCTTGCTTCAACAGTGACACAAATAAGAATCATCAAATGGGATCAGACCCATTTGAAGATTAGTACATCTTGGTTTTGCAGGGTAACGTACATGATGGATACCAACAAGAAGGGCAGGAGGGCAATATGATGTCCCCTCATAGGTTGTAGGAAGCATAACACCTCTATCTCTAGTAGTGATAATTTTATCTTCAGTAACTTGCCTGATCTACTTGAAAACCATCCAAACTAGTCATGAGACAAATGTTATGCATTATTATATGTTACATGAAGAAATACTTTTATTTGTCAGACCTAAACCTCCTGCCAGTCAGCGTCATTGGATAACCCATGGTCTAATTCCATGAGAAAGAGAGGAAGAGAAATGTTAAATTAATTTTTCTTCCCTTGAATGCATTTCTCAATCTGAAATGCTTGGTCTAACCAGCATTCCTTCTTAATCTAACTAATCATGTTAATCAAACTAATCAACAGTTTGCCAAACTTCCCATAATTGTTTTGCTTGCTTCTCATTATTTTAGATACATATCATTTTTCTTCTGTTGGGCATATGAAAATAATGACCAAAGTGACGCTGACAAGCAGGGTTCAAATTGGGATCCTGTACCATTTGCCTGTTTAAACTCCGGTATTGTTATCTTAATATGGACACTTCCACTAGCCTCCTGCAGCACTCCAGACATCTGAGAATCTTTTGTTCCAAACAAGGTGGGATAAGTTTTCGTAACAAGGAAGGGAGGGTAGATTGCCCTATCTACTTTCTGGCAGAACAACTTTGTTCATGCTGTAGCAAAACCCACCTATTGCTTCCTGTCTCACATCAGCAACCCTTCCCTGATTAAGTGATTTCTGCTGCTCTAGATTCTGGAAGGGTGCCTTAGAATTCTTTGGGGAGTGGGGGACATCTTGGCAACTTATGCTTCCACCAATGTCACTTTGAGCCAAATTTTAATTGAAGGGAGACCTTAGACTTCCTTCATTGATGGCGTTTTGTCCTGATATTTCCTGTAGGAGGGTAAAGAAAGGCAGAATCAAAGTAACTTAGAAACTCTGAATCTATACATGTCGTTTCATAGGGGAAGCTTCTGTGGTATGTTTGTTGACAACATGTATGCATTGCTAAGCAACTGCATCTTATTGATCCAGCAATCTGTCACTCCCTTTCAACACTTACTATACAGACATTCCCTTTTCCTCTTTGGACTTGAGTACTTTGAAGTACATTTATCACAAACAGCTCAGCTGGAAATCTTTACAGGATACATAGGGAACTGAACAGGGATTATGAAGTCTGCCTTCTTGATAATCAAATTGAAATGATTTATAAGCATATAACAGGCTGGCAGAGGCTGAAACACTCGGCCTTATTAGTAGCTTAAATATTTTGTGATATCTTCTGCTTAAGCATGATACAATTGGGATATGATCCAGTCTATGACTGGGTCATGATCAGCTAAAGGCAGATCCCAATGTGCATTTCATGTAGCCGTTCTCATTCAGCAAGTAGGCTGAGTTATGCCTTTTTGAATGCTGTGTATTTATTAAAATACTGGCAAATTGCCAAGGGCTCCATATTTCAGGCACTTTTGTATATGCTTATCCTCATTTTAGTGAAGGAATTAGTGCGGGTGTGCTCAGGTCCCAATCTGCTCTACGTTGTTTCATTTCATTTCCATACCAACTTTCTTCTAGAACTGGTGATTCCCCCTCAGTGAAAATTGAGTAGAACTATTTAGAATTAGAGATGGGCACGACTTAGCGGTATTCCCGACAAGTTGTTCGGTTCCGTTATTATACGGAAACGTGTAAGGGAATTACTCCGCCAGACTTCAAGCTCAGAACCGACGAATGAACAATTTTGGTCTGATTTGTAGTGCTCATTAATTGCATAACCCAAGGTCTAATTCCATGAGAAAGACAGAAAAAAAGTTTTTAAAAGTTAAAAACCCGGTTCCCGGCCAAAAAGCAGGCGGAAAAATGCCTGCTGTGCCTCAGGGCACCTACCAGAGGGGTTGTTTCTGGACGTCCCTGGCCTCCCCACCCCACCCCCCATCCTGGGCTGCTCTGGTGGGACTCACCGCAGGCTCGCAGCCAGCAAAATACCCAGTCTTTCTTCTGTTGGGCATATGAAAATAATGACCAAAGCGGCACAGACGGCACAAAAACTTTTCAAACTGGGATCCCCCACCCATTCCCGGGCCAAAAAAGCAGGCGGAAAAATGCCTTCTTGACTATGGGCGCAGGGCACCTAGCCGGAGGGGTGGTTTCCAGAGGGGGTGAGCCTCTTTTGTTCCTGGGCAGCCGGATAACTCGCCATGCCATGCGGTGGGGGCGGGGATCCAAAACTTTTTGGCAAGAACAATATTGTTTTTGAAATCGTGGTCCCAAAACACACAAGCACAACAGAAAGAAACACTTCCCTGAAAATTTATAAACTGCCAGATTTTTCACAGTAGAGGTGGTTTTTTTCTTGCAACAAAATGTCCTCCTCTGTCCTCCATTGATTTTATTTTTATTTTTATTTTTTTACACCTGCGCAATGATGGGACCTTAGACTTGGCCAGCCATTGGGAGTGGACGACCATTTTTGGAGCCATATTTCGCATGGCCACTTGGCCACGGAGACTTCTGGGATGTGCCAAAAGCCCCTAAAACCTGCCCTAGCCCCCAAACCCTAACCGTAACCCTTGACTGTTTCCTTACCCACATGTCACAGACTGTCTTCTTAGTGGGTCAGAGAGGCACCCAGAGGTGCAACCCACTAGCCCAACGTCCCTTACCCCCTTTCACTAGCCTAACCCAGCCCTTGCACTAACCCACCTTAACCCTAAGCCAGATCTACTTGCTTGCATTGCACTACACGCAGCAATTACAATTCCCTTCTGTGTGAGACATGATTGCGAGAGAGCCTTGTGCAGGGGAAGGCATGACACTCATCACTCTCACTGGTCTCACTGTCTGCACATCTGGTATGCAATATCCATATGGCTATTGCACACCATTTTGCAGCAGCAGCAGGTCAAGAAGGGAGACCCCCATGTAGAGGGGTCTCTTGGAGCCTGCTTCCCCTTCCTAGTGGGAGGATAGGAGGCACCCACGGGTGCCTCCAGGAGCCCACTTTCCCTTTATAAAAGAGGAGGCACCCACCACAGAGGTGCCTCCAGGAGCCAAGCACCCCCAAAAAAACCAGTACTAATGACAACAAAAAAATGAATGTGCTCAGGACTAATTTTTCTACGTTTTTTCAAAACGGAAATTTCCAAACGGAACTTTCTTCTAGAACTAACGACAACTCGAAATTTTTTTTTCAAGTCGTGCCCATCTCTATTTAGAATCAGGGACAGGTTGGCCACAAAGTACAGTATTTATTTTCTTTCTTTTTCCCCCTGTTCACTTTACATTTCTCAGAGTTACTAATAAAAGCTGTTTGGATGGCTAGGTATCAAGTGCAACTTTCAGCTTGATTCTAAATTCATTTGATAAGTCTCTGAGTTAAGTGTTGTGTTAAGCTCTCCCACTGGAATTGCTGGGCCATAGAAATGTCTGGGGAGCATCTACATTTAAGTTAAAAATGAGCAAAGAAATTGTGTGTTTATACCTCTGAGACACATTAAGCAATCCTAAACATGCTGGAAGGAGAAACCTTGGGAATTAAAATATGTGTTCAGATCAGGATGTGAAGAAATTATCTGCACCCAGACTCCCATGGGTCAAAGGGCTCTTTAAATGATTTAAGAGCTATTTAAATTATCAGGTTGTTTGGATCAAATTTCCTACACTCCTGGACACCACATAAGTGATTAATCCCAGCTCTCTCTCCCTTTTTAACAGGATCCATTTAAAACTGTATACGGGTGGTATAATTAGAGAATAGAAATCTGAATCTTCCCATGACCTCTGTTGTATCAAGAAATCAGAGAGATAAGTGTGATTCATTCTGGTCAATTGAACACTTAATCATAGAGATAGCAAGACTAACAAAGGGATGTTGGGCTGCTAAAAATACCTTATCAACATCCATTCCCTCGTCAGCAGCTTCGTTCTGAAAATTCCCAGGGGATGACCCAAGGCAAGGAGGAAATCTAATTTTGTCACTGTCACTTATTATTTTTTTCCTGTTTGACCTTAGAACGATAACATTTGTTGGAGGGGTTGAACTCCTGAGCTGTTGCATCGTTCCTTTTATGTCAGATTCTAGGTAGCGTTCAAAATCTTCAATGCTAAAACAAAAACATAGATTCCAAAATGGATGAGGGGGGGCTGAAGGAGCACACACTGACCAAGACCAGGTTAGGATTGATAGACTGAGCCCCCTCCTTAAGTCATCTGGGAAACCTGGACCAAATCTCTTGACCTTGGGTAGTCCTCACCTGCTGTCAAACTCCTTAGGAACAAAGAAAGTGCTTATAAAAATAGCATTTATGAAACTGAAAGATCCTTGGTGCACCATCTCTATGGTTATGTGCCACTATGTTCCTTTGGACTTATGGTGATTCTCATGACATTTTTAAGGAATATGAGATATTTGGGAACTGGCTTACTATTGCCTCACCCTCAATGAGCATTCATGGCAGAATGGGAAATGCAGTGTGTCTTCTCATGCACAAATGTTTAAAAAATGCAAACACGGGAATAAAAAGGAGGAGCCATGTTGCTATTACAAAATACAAATGCCAGACTAGGCTATAGGCACTAGGTTATAAACCACTAATTTAAAAAAATCATTGGGAACTTTTGTGGACAATATCTATTTCTACAAAGCAAGTGGTAAAAGTCCAAAAATGGCAAAATATGTGGTTTGCCAGGAGATTATTCTTAGATGTAAATATATTGGCAAAATGAGGCAGGAAGCAGCGGGGCTGTTGAAAAGTTGCATCTGAACCCCCCACACAACCTAGAAAGCTGAAGAAGAATTTTGAATAGTTAGTTATGTATTTTTTTAAAAATGTTTTGAGGTTGGGTACTGGTGTACCTTGTGGCAAGTCCATCTTTAAAATCTCCATGTATAAATGGATCCATAATTAAATATACAGTGGACCCTTGTATAACAAAGTTTGTATAACATAAAATTTGTACAACATAAAATATTCCGGAGATAGCGGAAATTTGCTTAACATAACCGCTTAAGGGCCAAATCCGTAGAACATAAAAATGGGATTACTCCATTTTCAATGCATTCCTATGGGAAATTTGTATAAAGGAAAATTTGCTTAACATAATTTCATTTGGAATGAATTAATTCCTTTATACAAGGTACCACTGTACCAGGTTTGTATGAGAATAACATTGTGTGCCAAGATGGTGGTTACCTATGGATGATGTCTATTGTTGGCAGTTAAATTATTCAATGCTGATTGGTTAACATTATCAAACTGTTGTGGGGAGGATTCTGGTCTGTGTGGCAATTGAATATGAGAATCAGAGAGTTAGATATCAGAGTCTGAAAAAGAAGGAAGTTTGGAAGTAAGTCAGAAGACAAATGTCTATCTGGAGAGCTCAGTGTGTGTATATGAGAGAGAAAGATGGAGCCTGTTTTTAAAAAAGTTATTTTGATCTTTAAATACAGAATAGATATATTGACTTTTTTCTATTTGCCCTTGATCATTCATACCTTGGAAACCTACCTTTCCCTTCATATCTGTTTTCTGCATTGCCTCAATCAAAATGCTGTTTGTTTGTTTAAACTTCTGCATTCCTTTTTATTTTATGTGGAGATACTAAAAAGTAAAGCAGACTACAAACAGACATTAATTAAACTCATATCACATGATGCTATGCTCTACCAGCAGAAACAAAGTCATGGCATTCCTCACTCCTGTGAAAACTTCCAACACATTTCAGTGTCCGAAAGCAAACCATTGGCCTCCATTGTTGATTCTCCTGGATTCTGTGATTGTTTCCTGCCTTAACTGTGCAATTTCTTAATTTATGCATAAAAGTTAATAAATGGAATCTGTAAAAAAAAATACCTACGTTCTGTTTTAATTTTGTTTATGTACAGAACAGATATTTAGACAGATGGCAGAAATTTAGTTTTGTAAAGGTTCAGAGAAAAGTCAGTGCAATGTAACATAATTAATGTTTCGTATCAGTTAAGTTTGTTCTGTAATCCATTGTGCTTGTCTTTTATGACTGCCTGATATTGAGGTTTTTATTGTTTGCTAAGGCTCTCACCCTCCCCACAATCTCTTCTATCTAGTTGATTTAGAAATATTGGGAGAGACCTGCTTATAAATGCAAAGATTTTCTCGAAAGAAAGAAAGAAAGAAAGAAAGAAAGAAAGAAAGAAAGAAAGAAAGAAAGAAAGAAAGAAAGAAAGAAAGAAAGAAAAAGAAAGTGGTTTTCAGATAGTGATTGTCTGCTAGGAAGTCTAATATTAATATTTCATTATTTAGGAAACTTTTATTTCCCATAAGGAAGAGTTTTAAGGACTGTATTTCAAACTACTGCATTTAGAAAAGTGGTCATTAAAATGCATAGTGATGATCTGTTGGTTCTGGAAGAGACATATCTTAACAATGTACATGAATGATTCTCAAATGGGTCGGTTATTGAACTACTGTTCTCAGTGGATTCATGCTGGGCATGTACATGCGTTCATCTGGGCTGTATTATTTGCTTTCCAAATGCTAACACTGAATGTTATGAGCGGCTCACCATGCAGTTCTGACTAGCCAAGATGGCTGTCGGCCAGGTGAGCTGATACTAGGCCGACTGAAGCTTTGCAGAATCTGTACCTTTCCCAACCTAGAACTACCTTTGGCCTGGCCTAATATTGAGCTGGCATAGTGTCTGTGAATTTGGACTGCAAGAGATTTGGATCTGACGATACTCTGCTCCTTTCTGGCCCAGACATTTCTCTGAGTCATTTGGTTGCTCTTCTGCTGGCTGATATGTGCCATCAGATTTTCTGCTAGTTTATCTGTGAGATCAGCCAGCACAAGGAGTTTCTACCAGCACAAGCACTTTCCACACCCTTCAAAACCATTAAAGCCAGTACACCCCTGAGTTAGGATTTCATTTTAAGTATTCTTCAATAACTCCACTCAACAAACATCTTATCTTTCTCAAACCTATTGGGACCAAAAGATGTGGATTTGGTGAGGGACAGACCATGAAAAAAATGCTAGAGACTTGAAGACTTGAGAAACACCATGGCAAAATCAGAATTATCATTCATGTACCATTCAATCATGTCTGACACAAGAGCAAAGACTGGTGGTACTAAGGAACTTGGAAATACATAATGAAAAGAAGATATGAAAATGTATCTAATAGCTGTTTAACAAGCATTCTTTCACACTATTCCTAACAGGGGAGATAATTTGTTTGAAGAATAGTGATTACACTGCCAAAAATGCATTCAGATTCTGAGTCAATGGTGAACTCTTTTTGTTATCTTTTATAATCCATTATGAACTTCTATTTGCCTTCTGTAAAAGACATCCTACACTTAAACCTCTCTTAGTAAAAATAATTTGCCTTTAAAGCTCTTAATTTTGGATCTATTGAAACCATGCTTCATGGTAAGCATTCTTTTTTAAAACAATATGATTGATCACCATATGCATTACAAAACAAAAATGAAAAACCCTTAGACAGTTTTATCTAGACAACAGCCCATTGGTGGTGTAGGACATCACAGTCAAAAATAAATATACATACATTTAAAGAAAGGAAAGAAGAATCCAAAGTCAGAACTCCTCTATCTGACATGCCATTTTCTCTGCACAAAGAGCTTTTATATGTGGATTGTTTAATTACATAAATCCATCTCTCTACATTTAATGTGCTGTAGTTTCCAGTGTTCCAACTCATGGGATAAGTTCATCTTCCTGTGAAGATCAGGTCCATATATAATGTTCCTAGACTATATGAATTTCAAAATGCTGTGCTCCCATGCTTCCTTTCCTACTATATTTTTCAGACTCTCTCTCTCTCTCTCTCTCTCTCTCTCTCTCTCTCTCTCTCTCTCTCTCTCTCTCTCTGTGTGTGTGTGTGTGTGTGTGTGTGTGTGTGTGTGTGTGTGTGTGTGTGTGTGTGAGAGAGAGAGAGAGAGAGAGAGAGAGAGAGAGAACATGTGCATTTAAAGTCTAATTTTAGACAGACTCCCACAAAACAGTGGTATTTCGGGGGTGGGCTCCCCCTCTCCAACTTTTTTTGCCTGTACTTGCCAACATCTTACACTCCAGGATCACACACAGTCTTTAATACAGTCTGTGCTGTTGGCACGGGCTGTCCCATTAAGAACAGATATCCTGTCAGCCGGAGGGTAAGGCAGCAACAGTGAATGGGCTGCCAAGTTGGACAAGCCCAGTTTGAGACAGGCAAAGTCATTCCAGGCTGAGAGCCAGAAAAGTAAGAGAAATGGCTCTGCATTGAAGTTGATGAGCTTTGTCATCAATATCCAGAATAATGCTGTTGTCTGCCAAGCTTCACAGCTAAGACTTGTCTGAATAGCATCCTCCCAGTGCAGCACTGAGGGAACTGGAGAACCCTAATATAATTGGCAGAATATCTCAGTTTTGGCTATGTCATAACAAAGCTTCTGCCCAGAGGGAGGTTTTTCCATACCAATTTGCTGTCACTTTGCAAATGCAAATTTAATTAGGCTTTATAGCAGCATGCCTCTGGGGGATCTTGGGACTAATTCAAAGTTGTATTGGCATTTCCTAATTTCTCCTGATTTTGACCGTCTGGGTGGCAACTGATTTCAAGCAAACAAAAGTTGTCCTACAGAGGTACACAGTAGTGGTGATGTACCACCTGTATAGTGATGAAAAGTGAGTAAGACACTGCTTGGATGTTGGTCCCCTCACTCCAAGAGTACTTTCAAAAAGAAACACTATGTTAAGTCATTGCATGCTTTCTTGTTCTTGAAAAGAATGATTGTTAAACTGTGTTATTTGCATGTGTGTTGTTGCCCTAGGTATAATAAATTCAGTTTAAAACATTCAGCATCCAGTTACTAGTACCATCTAGAGTAGACCCATCAAATAAACAATACAGTGACCCCCCCCCACCATTTTGCGGTTCAGGTACCGCAGCCCTGCTACATCGCAGGATTGCAGTACCTGCACTGTGGGGTGGGAGGTTGCTCCGTGCCACCCCCACCCCCGAGAAGCCTCGGGGCGGTGCGGGGGGGCGATGGGGGGATTGGGTCGATCCGCGCTGTCCTCCCAGGCACCCCAGAGAAGCCTCGAGGCAGCTGGGAGGGGCTGCGCGGAGCGATCGGGTCGCTCCATGCTGCTCAACCAGGCTCCCCCGAGAAGCCTCGGGCCATGTGGGCAGGCGGCGGTGGGAGGTAAAATCGCCCCTGCCCCCTCCCCCACCCACTTCCGCATATCACGGATTTTGGGTGGGTCCCTAACCTCCGTGATCGGCGGGGTTACTGTATTTACACAAGTAGTTTGCATTTAATTCTCTGGTTCTATTCTAGTCAGGACTAATCACTGGAGATATCAGTGGCTTGGAATCTGACAGTCTGCAGTCAAATGTTGTCCCTACATGTAGCAAAGAGAATAATAACACACCTGTCCCAATGTAAGCATCTATGCATTTTAATGTTTAAATAAGGCACACACCAATGCAGTCATAGTCTATCCAAACATTACCCCCTTTGCAGAGACATCTGGGATGCAGGTGGCAGCTGGCAATGGGCATTTGTCTCATCATAAAAAATGTGATCTGACTGAAGCTAAAATGTAAGCTATGGGCAATACCAAGTAAATCATCTTCACTACTAGATTGGAATGATTTGCCAGCGTGACGTAGGGGATGGAGTGATGGAACAAAACTCAGGAGACCCAATTAGAATCCCCCACTCAACCATGGAAACTCATTGAGTGGAGGTATGTGGAACTGATCAAACCATTCCTTAAAATATCTTGCTTTCTTTGAAAGTGCTATCGGAGTTGTTATAAGTCAGTTCCAGTAGACAGCACAGAACATGTGAACTCATGTATGAAGTTGCTTGGGAGTGAGCTTTGTTGTTAAAAGGGGGTGTGGTGGCTCAGTGGGCTAGAGCACTGAAAACTGGTGGCTACAAAGTGGGCAGCTCAGCAGTTCGAATCCCGGGTGCCTTGCAGCGGAGTGAATTCCCGCTGTTAACTCCAGCTCCTGCCAACCTAGCAGTTTGAAAGCATGTAAATGCAAGTAGATAAATAGGTGCTGCCATAAAAGCGGGAAGGTAAAACAGTGCTTCCTTGCAACCATGCAGCCACCTGGCCACAGACTTGCACAACACTGGATCTTTGGCTTGAATACGGAGATGAGTCGGACACGACTAGCATGCACATGTGTGTGTGTGTGGGGGACCTTTACCTTTACCTTGCTGTTAAAAAAAGAAGAAGAAGGTGGGATTCTAAGTAGCCATGCATAGAAACTAGCTGATAATCCCAGTGAACCAAAGGAGCTAATATAGATTTATTTCATAGTGCTATAATGGTGAGTAGCTTTTACAATATTGTGCCAGTATGTTTGGAATTGATTCAAACAGAAAGTATAAAAAATGCTCTTTAAGACACCTTGTCTTGGTGGAGAAGAAACCTATTCCATGATTTTTCATGTCTTTTTTTCTGGTTTAATATCCTCTTTTAATCATTTTTTCAAGCACATAAAACATATAAAAGGACCCAATGTGCTATGGCTATATATGTCTCTTAACAGAGTTTAGAGCTTTTTTGAAAAAAAAAGAAAACAGCTGTAAAACATGAGCAAGCTATTTTAGCTATTGTAGCTGGAATGGAAACTTTCAATGGTGAATAAATAAATTTTATAGTGGAACGTTTATTGCCCTTAGTAGCCCCTCCTAGTGTTTCATTAGCTCTTTTATTTCTGTAATCCACAGTTAAAATACGATGCATTGTAGATGAGAGGTGAATTAAAAGGAGAAGGTAGAGGCACATATTTTGCTGTCAGCAATATTGGCATTAATTTGGGCCAACTTTGTTGACATTAATAGAGCAACACTGTGTAAATCTAAAGTAATTGATGGAAGAATTTAGCCTAAGGGGGCAATTCACATACCACTTAACACTGCTTGCACTCTCTTTGACTTCTTTGTATCTATAGAAATGTTCCTGGTCTGCAGCTCCCTATCTAAGAATTCTAAAGGTAGACCAACAATGAACAAATGATCTGTCTGGTGGAACAGGGGCCCTCCGAGTGGAATTACTGTGAATTTCAGACCTTGATGATGAGAATGGGATGACAAAAGCAGACTAAACACACACTGAGAAGCTATATTTGAACAATAGACCATATTCATTACAAGAGATCTTAAATTTATCTGCCAGAGAACATACTGGGAAGACCCAGGAAGGCTCCTACCTATAAGGTGAAAAGTAATACTAGGTTAATGGGATCACTTGTGTGGTTTGATCCAAGGACTTTATCCTGCCCCCCCCCTTCTGCCTTATCCTGCTGTAGAAAAAAATAAAGAAATCCTGCTGCAATTTCTTCACTGCCATCATCTTCTCTGGTGCTTCTTTAACACAGGTAAATGATTGAATTAGGCTATCAAAATCAATGTGCCAGGTTGTAAGTAATCTAAAGGGAGAACTTGAAAACTAACAACATTAATTTGAATGGAAGAACAATGGCATGATGTTATCTTTAAAAAAATTCTCGAAATTGAAGCAGATGATGGGAAAATGTCTGAGAAAATCGGAACAAAAAGCAGTTCTCAAAGTGCAGATGGGAAACCGATTCCTTGAAAAACTCTCAAGTGCGGAATGCTGAATCGCTTCAGTGCCCATGTGACCAGGGGAGGGCAAAAGGTGATTCAAAACAAAAAGTGGTTACTGAAGGAAGTGCGGTAGCGGTCTTCATCTGCTCCTACATCCAAATGTACTGCTGTTTCCCAAATATAATATCCAATTCTGAACATAGCCTGATTTCCTTTGGCCGAATGGTAAGGTAACCAGATATGGGCAGATTAAGTTCTCTCTGCTCCCACACCCACTGATAACTCAGTGCTGTCATTTATTCTCTCACCCACCCATATATAAGTGATCCAAATTCCTCTTTCAACAGGAGGAGAAAAGGCATTTGACAAAAGCTTGAGTCCATGGATTTAATGATAGGTAAACATTAAGGATGCCTCAGTCTGGAATATCTTATAAATGGGGCACATTTCTACTTTTGTGTCCCAGTTGATCAGTGAGGCTACAAAATAAAACAGGCTGAACTGTGCTTTCATCATTGTAAGGCTAATTACACTGCTGACAATGAGGCCTGTAATAAGACTTCCTGGGGTAGGAACTGGCAAGCCACCCCGGTATCCCTGCCAAGAACATCCCATGGTCAGAAACAAAAGGCTAAAAGATATGACGCTGGAAGATGAGCCCCTCAGGTCAGAAGGTGTCCAACATGCTACTGAGGAAGAGTGGAGGACAAGTACAAGTAGCTTCAGAGCTAATGAAGTGGCTGGGCCAAAGCCGAAAGGACGCTCAGCTGCAGACGTGCCTGGAAGAGAAAGGAAAGTCCAATGCTGCAAAGAAATATACTGCATAGGAACCTGGAATGTGAGATCTATGAACCAGGGTAAGCTGGATGTGGTCAAACGTGAGATGGAAAGAATAAACATTGACATCCTGGGTATCAGTGAACTTAAATGGACAGGAATGGGGAATTCAGTTCAGATGACTATCACATCTACTACTGTGGGCAAGAATCCCAAAGAAGAAATGGAGTAGCCTTCATAGTCAACAATAGAGTGAGAAAAGCAGTGCTGGGATACAACCTAAAAAATGATAGAATGATCTCGGTACGATTCCAAGGCAGCCCTTTGAACATCACAGTAATCCAAGTTTATGCACCAACTACCGGTGCTGAAGAGTCTGAGATTGACCAATTTTACGAAGACTTACAAGAACTTCTAGAACTGACACCAAAGAAAGATGTTCTTCTCATCATAGGGGATTGGAATGCTAAAGTAGGGAGTCAAGTGATAAAAGGAATAACTGGCAAGTTTGGCCTTGGAGTTCCAAATGAAGCAGGGCAAAGGCTAATTGAGTTTTGTCAAGAGAACAAGCTGGTCATTGCAAACACTCTTTTCCAACAACACAAAAGGCGACTCTACACATGGACATCACCAGATGGACAATACCGGAATCAGATTGACTATGTTCTCTGCAGCCAAAGATGGAGGAGCTCTATACAGTCAGCAAAAACAAGACCTGGTGCTGACTGTGGCTCAGATCATCAGCTTCTTATTTCAAAATTCAAACTTAAACTGAAGAAAGTAGGGAAGATCACTGGGCCAGTTAGGTATAACCTAAGTCAAATCCCATATGAATACACAGTGGAAGTGAAGAATAGATTCAAGGAATTAGATTTGGTGGACAGAACACCTGAAGAATTATGGATGGAGGCTTGTAACATTGTACAGGAGGCTGCAATGAAAAATATTCCAAAGAAAAGAAAATGCAAGAAAGCAAAGTGGTTGTCCAACGAGGCCCTACAAATAGCGGAGGAGAGAAGGGATGCAAAATGCAAGGGAGAAAGGGAAAGATACAGAAAATTGAATGCAGACTTCCAAAGAATAGCAAGGAGAGACAGGGCGGCCTTCTTGAATGAACAGTGCAAAGAAATAGAGGAAAACAACAGAAAAGGAAAAACCAGAGATCTGTTCAAGAAAATTGGAGATATTAAAGGGGTATTTCGTGCAAAGATGGATATGATAAAGGACAAAAATGGTAGGGACCTAACTGAAGCAGAAGAGATCAAGAAGAGATGGCAAGAATATACAGAAGAATTATATCAGAAAGATCTGGATGTCCCTGATAACCAAGATAGCGTAATTGCTGACCTGGAGCCAGACATCCTGGAAAGTGAAGTCAAGTGGGCCTTAGAAAGCATTGCAAACAACAAGGCCAGTGGAGGTGACGGCATTCCAATTGAACTCTCTAAAATCTTAAAAGAGGATGCTGTAAAGGTGCTGCATAAGATATGCCAGCAAATTTGGAAAACCCAGCAGTGGCCAGAGGACTGGAAAAGATCGGTCTACATCCCAATCCCAAAGAAAGGAAATGCCAAAGAATGCTCCAACTATCGCACAATTGCACTCATTTCACATGCTAGCACGGTTATGCTCAAAATTCTACAAGGCAGGCTTCAGCAGTATGTGGAAAGAGAACTTCCAGAACTACAAGCTGGATTTCGAAGGGGCAGAGGAACTAGAGATCAAATCGCCAACATGCGCTGGATTATGGAGAAAGCCAGAGAATTCCAGAAAAACATCTACTTCTGCTTCATTGACTATGCCAAAGCCTTCGACTGTGTAGACCACAACAAACTATGGCAAGTCCTTAAAGGAATGGGAGTGCCTGACCACCTTATCTGTCTCCTAAGAAATCTATATGTGGGACAAGCAGCAACTGTCAGAACTGGATATGGAACAACTGACTGGTTTAGAATTGGGAAAGGAGTACGACAAGGCTGTATACTGTCACCTTGCCTATTTAACTTATATGCAGAGTACATCATGAGAAAGGCCGGTCTGGATGAATCACAAGCCGGAACTAAGATTGCCGGACGAAATATCAACAACCTCAGATACGCAGATGATACTACTCTAATAGCAGAGAGTGAGGAAGAATTAAAGAACCTCTTAATGAGGGTGAAAGAGGAGAGTGAAAAAAATGGGCTGAAGCTCAACATCAAAAAAACTAAGATCATGGCCACTGGTCCCATCACCTCCTGGCAAATAGAAGGGGAAGAAATGGAGGCAATGACAGAGTTTATTTTCTTGGGCTCCTTGATCACTTCAGATGGCGACTGCAGCAATGAAATAAAAAGACGCCTGCTTCTTGGGAGGAAAGCAATGGCAAACCTAGATAGCATACTAAAGAGCAGAGACATCAGTTTGCCAACTAAGGTCAGGATGGTTAAAGCTATGGTTTTTCCAGTAGTGATGTATGGAAGTGAGAGCTGGACTATAAAGAAGGCTGATCGCCGCAGAATCGACGCTTTTGAGCTTTGGTGCTGGAGGAGAGTCTTGAGAGTCCCCTGGACTGCAAAGAGATCAAACCTATCCATTCTGAAAGAGATCAACCCCGAATGTTCACTGGAAGGACAGATTTTGAAGCTGAGGCTCCAGTACTTTGGCCACCTCATGAGAAGAGAGGACTCCCTGGAAAAGTCCCTGATGCTGGGAAAAATCGAAGGCAAAAGGAAAAGAGGACGACAGAGAATGAGATGGTTGGACAGTGTCATCGATGCAACCAAAATGAATTTGACAAAACTCCGGGAGGCAGTGGAGGATAGGAAGGCCTGGCGAGCTCTGGTCCATGGGGTCACGAAGAGTCGGACACGACTGAACGACTGAACAACAACAAACATTAAGGATGTATAACCTTGCCTTTCTTATTATTGTATATGAGGATAAGGAACAACAGTATTCCTCTCCTCACTATGGTAGCTTTTTGAGAACTTCCTGGTAATCTTGGGAACTTCTTGCACTAGAAAAAAGACTGTTTTCTGCTGAATTGAAATTCTTTTTGTGCAGAATTGTGTAAAATTGTGCACTTCGCTGTGTTGTTAATTATTCTGAAGCAATGGATGGTTTGTTTGTGTTCTACCGTGTTTGCTATGGAAGTGCACATGGATGTGTATGACCTAGACATGGGCATTTCATTTTGGAAGGGGTCCAGTTCCAAAACAAAACACAGCAGAACAGCTGCTGTTCAGTACAGGGATCCACCTTCCAGAACAAAATCAACCAGTCTCTTACATTGTTTTGGGTAGCACAGGGCTAAACTCATGGACGTGTCATCTTCCACTCTCCCTGGCGCTGGTCAATCAGCCCAGATCCTGACTGGCCAACACCAGGAGAATGAAAGCTGACACATCTGAGGCTGCTTCCTCATTGGATATTAGCCCCTAACTACCCAAAATAAGGTAAGAGACTCATCGATTTTGTTCTGGAAGGTGTATCTCGGTACTGAATAGCAGCTGTTCTGCTGTGTTTTGTTTCGGAACCAGACCCCTTGTGAAACAAAATGCCCATGTCTAGTATGAACTCGTACGAGCTTTGATTGTTTCTGGAATGGTTCACTAGAGATATTTGGTGCAAATTACAAACTTTGCAAAAGGGGGAGGCTCTTTGTTTTACTCTTGTTTGGAGGCAAGGAATCTCTCATTTCTTGAAAATTCCTTATTGCCAAGGTGTCATATAATGTCAAGACAGCCTAAACTGCTTAGAGCAAAGAACACAATGAGAATTCTTACACAGACCAGTGTCAGTGTGCTTCAGCTATGGCTTTCTGGTTCCATTAGGAAGTAAGATTCTATTATCTTTCGGGTTCTTTCCAGTTCTACAATTCCCTACATCCTTCCAGTGGTGTTGAAGTGTCCGAAGCCCTAGATGGATTACAGCATCTTAGCATTTCTTATCAATCAGCCAGTGGTTGGTGTGCTACATACTGTATACTAGACCCTGTATAGAGGAATCAAATTGCAGCAGTAGCATAAGGAAAAGTGGGATTGCCAATCCTCTATTGTTGTTGCCTATCTCAATGCATTTACTGGGTCTTTGCCCTCCCACGGTGAATAACAACGTGAGACAACAGTGTTGGGGATTTAACCGGACCACAGTTTATTAACAACAACATAATACAAGTCTCAACCATCAGTAACTTCTAGAGGGGCCTGCCACCATGCAGGTTCATGTCGGGTACACGGGGTCTCCCGGGACCCCTCTGACTCTGGAGCTTTAGGGTGAGTTTTACCCCCTGGCGGGCTGATGAGCCTTCAGGCCCCCAGGGCCGGCCAATTCCCACCCCCTCGCCCGGGTCCCGAGCCACATTGCTTGTGGCTCGTGACCCAGGCGGGGCCTCCAATGGCATCCTTCCCCCACGCTGTGATCTCTCGATCTGCAGCATATGATGTCAGACAGCAGTGGAGGGGATCTCAGAATTGTACCCACCGGCTCCATTCCCTCTAGCAACCACCAGTGTGACCATAATGAACAGATGACTTAGGGATTGAAACACCACCCCCGAGTACCAGTGTGAGATAGGCGAAAAAGTACCCGCCCCTCAGTGCCAATCCTGGGATGGGTCAAAAATTCCTATCCGGCCCCCTAGTACTGAATAACATGGTGGGTGGGTGGGGAATGTGCCGAACGACAAAGAGGCCTTTTCCATGGGCAGGCGCCACCTTTATAGGCAGGCCCTGCCCTCCATCTGGGTCCTTGAAGGCCCTTCCCTCGTCTCGTGATATTCGCAGGGGGAAGGGCAAAGAAGCTCCGGCAGAAGATTTGCTGCCTCCGAGCACACATTTGCACACAGTCTGCACATGTAGAAACTACATTGGCAGAAACAAAATCTGCCAACTCAGTTTATACAAACAAAGCCATTTGCAGGAGACTTAGTCAACATATGGAAGTCAGGGAAGGCCAGAGGGCACATTCTCACTCTTTTGCTTATTTATTGATTTCCCCTTATTTTTTTAAAAGTTGTTAATCTAATGCACAGGAACAGGGAAGTATTACTATGCCCTATACAATAATTATTGGAGAGGACTGAAGGTGAAAGGTGAAAGCCCTATGACCTAATTCAAAGATATACAGATTTCTTTCACAAACACTGCATCTGTAAAGAAAATTATAGTACTTCAAAGAAGCATTATTATTTTGTTTTGGTAGACTTGTTTAGTGCTTCCCTGTGAAATGGCCTGAGGCACCCCTGGGGGTTATTTCCCCACCTGCCCTGACATATCCACTGGTTCTGCTTGACAGTCTCTTACTTTCTCACTAAATACTGAGATGTTGCAAATGAGGCAAAATGGGTGTAGATGAAAATCCAGAATCCTGAGCAGACAGGGTTGATTGGAAAAGCAATTAACTGGACAAAAGGGTAAGTAGGGGCACGAGACCTTGGAAGCAGGAGGTCATTCAAGGTGACAGGACACAGATTCTACTATTGATTGATTGATTGATTTGATTTGATTTGATTTGATATATAAACCACATATCTGGTTGCTATGACCACTCTGGGTAGTTTACAACAGCACAAAGCAATAATCAACAACATCAAGTTGTCTAACATACACCAAATCAACAAAAACAATATAACTTAAATTTATTATGCATGATTTTTTTAAAAAAATCTAATCATGTTCCACCAATTCAAGTCTGTCTTATAGCAATATCTTTTCAGGGTTTTCTAGGTAGGAAAGACTGAGATGTGCTTTACCACCACCCCTTCTTCTGTGGGTGTTCTGGGACTGTGCAGCTTGCCCAAGGCCACCCAGGCTGGCTGTACCCAAAGGAGGCAAGGAGGCACAGTTGAGGAATCAAACTCCTAATCTCTGGCCCTTGAGCCAGATAACGAAACTGCTAAGATATAAAAATAGATCAAAAAGAGAAGTGTTGTGGCACTTGTAAAACCAGAAGATCTATTTATTGTGAACCTGAGCGGATTACAGTCTTCAGGTTGATGGAAAGCAGTGGCTGAACCAGTTGAACTATTGGGGATTTGATAAGTCAGGTCCATTGTACCCTGGGCTGTTTCAGTGGACCTCCTCTAGTTGTGAACAAATACAGCCAATCTCTCTCTCTCTCTCTCTCTCTCTCTCTCTCTCTGTGTGTGTGTGTGTCTCTCTGTGTGTGTGTGTGTGTGTGTGTGTGTGTGTGTGTAGGAGGTGAGAACCAAGTGAAAAAAGATGACAATTTAATTTCATGATTAGAGATGGGCACGAAACAGAAAAATGGCATTTCGGTTTTTCGTTTTTCGTTGAGAGGTCTGTTTCGGTTCATTTCTGTTTGTCGGGAATTTTTGAAAAATTTTGTTACTGTTTTCGTTTTTTCGTTTGTTGTTTCTACTGCTTTTTGCACTATTTTTAAAGCATTTCCATGCACAGGCATCCCCCAACGCCCCAGACCAGGGGGAAAACACTAAAAAAATGGATGCTGGCAGAGACACAGTATAGACTAGGTATGCAGGGAGGCTGCAAAGGCAGCGGCGGGCGTTGCCCAGGGTGCAAGGCAGCTGCAGAGTGACTGCACTATGGGGCAAGGGAGGGTACTCACCGAGAGGTACACAGCACGCATACACACAGGGAGGCTGCAGGACTGAAGCTAGAGTCGCAGAGACAGCAATCTCACCCTAACTCCCACCAGAGACTGCAAGGAAGACGGGGGCTGCCAGAGCTTTTTATGCCCTCTGTGGCTGCCAGACCTGCCCGCCCAGTCTGCAACCTGGGCGTGCTATTGGTTGAACATGATCCCATCACATGGCTTGCCTCCATTTTGTGGCTGGTGGCGACATCCATTTTAAAGGGAAAAGAAAAATACATCACAATGGGAGAAGACAAAAACCAATGTTTTAAGGACCCCAACCCCCCTGGTAGGTATTATCAGACAATATAAATAATTTATCGCTGCATTTTTATGGATGTCCAGGGCGTTTTTTAACATTTAAAACAGCTCATTTCATTGTGCGTCGCCATTAACAGAAACGAAACGTAACAACCACAATTTCCGTGGTTCTGTTCGTTTCGTTGCATTTTCATCACAATTTTCGTTTGTCATTTCATTACGTAATGGAAACAACAAACGGTAACGGAAACGAAAAAAATGTTCGTTCCATGCCCATCTCTATTCATGACTGCTAATTGCATTATTAACACAGTCAATGAACACAGAGAGTGCTGATTACACAAACATCCTGGCAGTAGGTAGAATGATTAGATTCTCTGTCATCAGATAGATAATGGTCAGGCTGATGCTATTGAAATATAAATGCAAATGAGTTGGTCATGCTGATGTCAAAGTTTGGATAAAGAAACCAAATTCCTTGCTACACACTGGACTGTAGACAAGCTGCCCCGGTTTCTGTATAAGACTTTATGCCACCAGAAATTTGTTGGTATAATCTGTTTCAGTTATTTCCCTCTCAAGTCATCATTTGTAATTTCTGTTTTCTGCAATGGCCACTTTGACATCCGTGACTGCACTTCCTGGGAGGTAGAAATGGCTTTTATGTGTTGCCAACTTGCCTGCTCTCAGGGTGATGTCTGCTTATTCTCAGTCCTGTCTGCCCTGTATGGGAGGGGGAGCGCTGGCATTGGATGGCATCTCTCCCATTAGAATGAATAAGTGAATGAACACCTGATGTTGTGGGTGTCTGTTTAATGGTGTTGACAGAGAAGATGTGGAGATAGACTTGGCATCTTGGCTTATAGCAGGGTTACTTTCTCTGCATCCATGTTGCAGTCTCTGATGATAAGAGCCAGCAGTTCATTTAAGGTTAAAGGGCTACTTCTACTCTAGCACAAGTTTGCCAGCCAAAGCCTTGGGGGAGAAAGTTTGCCTGTCCACAATGGGCTGTCACTCATAAATGATGTAGGTGGTCCCAAGTGGGACCTGTAGATGTTTTTTTCCGCTTTTTCTTTAACCTTGCCTTGCAGAAATTTGTTCTTGCACATTAGTCTTTCCCTGTAATTTGGGAGAAGGAGTCAACTTGGTGTCTGTATTTTGTGTTTTACATGCCACCTGTAACTCACGAGTTTTGAATTGGGCTCTTGAGCATCTGAGCAGGTGCACAGCTCCAAGATGATGTCAGAGATTAGAAGCAAGATATTATGTGTTGTGTCCTGGCTGGAGGCATGTTTCAGTGCATTTATGATACCACGTGGTAGTATACTCTCATTGTGTAGTTATCCAGTGGTATCTAGAAAAAGCAACTGATGTATGAATTGATCATGTCTAACTTCAATGCTAGTGTAAAGATTATTGCAGTTTGGTAGAACTTCTTTTGTATTTGTGTGTGTCCACAGTGATCAGTGTACAAGCCGGAGGAGAGGTTTGAGGGCATAGGAGCTAAGAAACCAACAGCCATAAAT
This sequence comes from Phrynocephalus forsythii, assembly GCA_029282475.1. Lineage (NCBI taxonomy): Eukaryota > Metazoa > Chordata > Lepidosauria > Squamata > Agamidae > Phrynocephalus > Phrynocephalus forsythii. The sequence continues at coordinate 15,843,057 of JAPFRF010000006.1, read as the reverse complement.
ATGTTTGTGCACTGTGGTATCATACACATATTTTAAACACAGCTGTGGGACTGATCAGAAGAAACATGCCATCACACTACTAAAAGGCACATGTGAAGGAAGATAAAGTCCTAGAATGTGGTGGCTGTCATCTCATTCAGGATTGTGTTCTTTTTGGTTTCTACTCCATCTATGTGGGGGATTTTGGTGTAAAGCACCTCTGCCTCCTTAATGGCTGTGATGATATCTTAGAGTTAGTCATTTTGTTTAATTATTACTTCATATTTAGTAAATAAGCAACCCTACTTACACCGTTTATTGTCTTGTCCTGTCCTGTCTTGTTCTATGTCTACAATGAAAATTCCTTCCACTATACCATTATCTGAAAGTTCCCGCCGCGGGGCAATGGAAGGGGTTGTAGGACAACAACTGTGATTGATTATGCATAGAGATGGACACAAAATGACCATTTTTGTTACCATTCTCTGTAATTTGTTCTGTTACGGAACGGTACAAATATTGACCATTGCGATGGGGCAGGCTTGAACCGAACAGAACCAAGAAAATTTTCTTCAGTTCTGTTCATTTCCGTTATTGCTGTCGCACCACACACACAATGAATAATGGAGCAGCGGAGGGTGGCGAGAGGGGGCTGGGATCCCACTTCTCCGCAAGGGCTGTCATTCAACAAGCAGAGGGCGGCGAGAGGGGGCTGGGCCTGGCGGAGACTCTTTGCCCCCTCCCGGCTGGAGCCGATGACACAAGACTTTGCCAATCTTGCAAGAAGAGGCGGGATCCGAGTCCTTATGGGCTGGGCTCTGGGATCTCGGCCACATGGAGAAGCAGCAATGGTGCAGCCAGCTCGGAAGCCGGAGCGGAGGGCATCATTGGAGCATGGGGGGAGTGCAGTGGCACCCCCCACAGGTTTCCCGGGTCTAGGCCTGGGGGGTGCGGGGCCGAGGTCTGCTGGGGCAGCGGTTCCTGGGGCGGAATGGTTCCCAGGGAGAAGGGCCCCAGTTAGTGCGGCGCTGAGCGGGGCTCTGCGGGTAGTGACCCAATGGGGGTGGTGGACAGCGCGGTGGATCGGTCCTTGCGGAGGGGGGGCAAGGGAGGGCAGCACTTGGCGGTGCTCCGGGCATGGTGGCCTGTTGGGGGTGGTGACCAGAGCAGCACCCGGCTCCGGGAGGACTCCTCGTGGCCACAGGATTGCTCTCCTGCTGGCAGGCTTGCCACCGGCTCCGGCGGTGCCCAGCCCCAGGAGGGCTCCCCGTGGCTGTGGGTCGGCTCTCCCAGGAGGCTTGCCCCAGCCCCTGGAGGGCTCCCCGCGGCCGTGGGAACACTCTCCCGGCCTGCATGCCGCCGGCTCTGGTGGCACCCAGCCCTGGGAGCCGCACCCGAAAAATGAAGAAACAGAAACAAAGTGGGCCCTGGGGGAGCGAAAAATGGAAACTGAATGAAGAGGACCCCAGGGCCTGAATAATTATGCATCATCTTCAAAATCCTCTTTCACGTGAGCAAGGAGTTGGGCTCTATAGCCTTAAAGGCCCCTTCCAACTCATTTTTTCTATGATTCACTCACTGTGAATGTAATGCCTCACTTCTCATGGCCACAACAAGAGAGGTAAAATTTCTGGAAATTTTGACGCCATGGAAAAAAAATTGTAGTAAAAAATGGGGAAAATGGGAAAAGGCCAGGGTTTTCTCCCATTTCCCTCTAAATATCCTAGAAAGTTTACATCCCTAGCCACATAAGGAAGTCTCTGGAAACTCCAGTCTCTCTGAGGAGATCTAAAATGCTCTTTTCTCATGGCCTCTCTCAATGGACACATCTTTATTCTGAAAGGCCCATGGGTCTTATGGTTGTGACCTATTATTACCAACAATTTAATTTTTGCTTATAATGCTATTATTTTCTCTTCTGTTTTATTGTTCATTTTAGTTGGAAGATGCCTTAAGCATTGCTTGGAGGGAGGCAGCTTTCAAACATTTAAAAGGAATACACCACTGTGAATGTCTGTGTAAGCAGTGATGTTTACGCATATCTCTTCCAGCTGAATGAACCTCTCTCTTTTTTCAATTTGCCCTTTACAGAAAGAATGTGCTAACTTCATCAAGGTGCTTAAAGCTTATAACCAAACTCACTTGTACGTCTGTGGAACTGGGGCTTTCCATCCTGTGTGCACGTACATTGAAGTTGGGGGACATCCTGAGGTAAGTGTACCTAAATATATCTATATAAAAACAAGTGTCGTTTGTTTGGCTTTTAGCAGTGACTTCACCCCATCCTTCTCCACTTGTGCTGTCTATTACATCTTCATATTTAGTGGGAGAATAATCAGAAATATGTTTGTGGAGGATGGCGATGTTTCTTATTTCAGACCTGGTGAAGTGATATGTTCATTTGCAAACAGACGTCATAGTCCAGCAAACTTTCCGTTGTTTCAAGGCCCATTTTAATGAGTGAGATTTTGAAGCCTATCTTCCATCTTGCTGCTTAGATCAATGTGACTTAAACATCTCAGACTGGCAAGATTCTTCTTGTTCTTCTTCAAATGCCATGTCCTTGTAGAACGTTGGCGATCAGTAGCCTGAACTGGTTTCTATCTAAAGCTATTCTAAGTAGAGCAGCTGTGTCCACTTCGGACCATGGACTTAAGTTCTTAAGCCAGAATGTTCTTCTACAGACTGGTAGGATTGCACTCATAAATCATTGCGTGAGTTTTGAAGATTGTTTGTCTTCATCTACAATTAGTAAAAGGAAAATCCTTCCATCTAGCTTACAATACCAGATGCTTATTCTTCCTTTTCTGCTAATGACTGATAACTAGCTATCTAAACATGCCATATCATTGGTGCCTTTGTTCTGGTTCCAGTTTTGTCCTTAAGTGGCTGCTTCCTAAGCCATGCAGTCTGACCTCAGAGCAGCTTTTTCCCATCTGGGACATACCCAGTGTGTCACGTATGTGCTTTCCCTCCATTCTACATTTGTCTGTAAATGGGTTTTAATGGGTCAAGTGAGGTCTGGTTTTTTTCATTTGTATGTAGTACTAAATAATCAAAAGCATAACACTATCTGGCCATAGTCTCCTAGATATGTATGTGTGTGAGAGCCATTGTTAAGCACAATTCCCATCAAGGATCACACTCAGAGGGTTTTCCTGGTGGATCTTGCCCCTCATTCCCAAGACCAGAGCAAGACATTTTGTTACCAGATACAGAGCAATCAATGGCAATGGCCTAGTTGCCCCCAGGCCCCTGTGAGAATACTTACAGTATTAGGGGTGGTTTTATTGGGACTTCTACACTCAGGATTCAACGAAAATCCCCCAGACAGAATTTTCAGTCTGGGAACTCCACAAGAGAAGGCTGTTCAGCAGTTGCCCTTACCTCCAGGGTTCTCCTATGTGCCTTTGAGCTTCTTTTTAAAAACAAGGAATGGATCTGGAATACCCTGGAAGTCACAAGAACACACTGCAGACTTGATGCCTATTAGGTTCTATGGATCCAACTGAACCCCAGGTAGCAGGGTGACTCCCAGGGCACTTCAGGGCCATTCCTTTTTTTCAAATGAGCTTGAAAGCACACAGGCAGGAGTACAGTGGAGGTAGGGAGAGGTGTTCTGGCATCGGTTGTTTTGTGGTTGCCCCTCTCAGAATTTTGCCTGAAGGATTCTGGGTGAATTTTGGCAGGGGGAGTTTGAAACATCAAAAAGTCTTATCCTTTGCACCTGTTTATTTGCCTCACTGCATCTGACAGCAGAGCTGGCCAACTTGCTTCCGTATTATGTACTTCTTTGGTTCACAGTTAAGTAAAAGACAGCTTTCATTGTCTGTTGTTAATTCTAGCTGTATCCAGTCTGGCTTAATGTTTGAAAAAGCAGGACAGAAAGGCAATATGAGCCAAAGCCTCTGCTGGTAGATTGCTGCATTGAGGTCAGAGCTTGGAAAAGTTACACATGCCCCACAATCCCATCAGCCTGCCAGGTTATCGTCATACAAAGTAACTTTTCCAATTTCTTATTAAAATGTTCATATTTTTGAAGAAACCCTTGTGCATATGATGTGGGGATGTCAGGTCCAGAGCACACACACTTTGCCTGAATAAGGTTCCCAGTTAGGATGGGCTGTTCGTTTCTGAAGCAGCACATTCCAAAATAACCCAAGCAAGACCAGGTGCTGTTCAGAAGCCTCTGACATGCAAGCATCCTGTCAGTTACCTTCCTGCACAGTCATATCGGGCTAAAGAAGTCTTCTGGTATCTTCTGTCCTTCTCCCTGGCACCGGCCAGTCAGGAGCTGTGAAGAGAAATGCATCATCCCGCCTCCTTGTCTGATTGGCCAGTGCCAAGGAGAAGGACACATGACATCAGGAGACTTCTTTCTGGTTGGACTTTAGCCTGATATGGCCGTGCAGGAAAGTAAGTGTTTGGCTGCCTGTGTTTTGGAGGCTTCCAAACAGCACCTGGGCTCGTGTGGGTCATTTTGGAACATGCTGCTTCCAAAACGAACAACCCATCCCTAGTTCCCAGTTCAGATTCAGAATATGAAAGAACTCAGGTACATCATGCATAGAACTAACTTTGGAGAGGTGTTGCTACTGGGCTGTATTGGGTAAAATGTCCCTTGAAGCAATTCAGTCCAAGATAAAAATTACATTTTTGTAGTACTGCAGGAGCTGTAGGAACATGAAAGTTGAGGGAAGAGAAGGTGTATTTTCAATCATTTGGTCCCTTGGCATTCAGGAATCAGAGAATCCTTTGAAAATAAATTGCACACTCTAAAACGTGAACAGCTGTTCAGCAGACTTGTAGGATTATCTAATGGTGGGTGATGAGTGTTCAGTTCAGCTAAGACAATATATGGAAAAGCTGAAGTCCATGCAGTTATAATTTCTTTTCAAAAATTAAGTCATTATTTTATTTCTCTGTTTTTTTAAAAATAAACAAAACTGTTCTTGTATAGTTTTTGGCTCAAAAATATCTCCCAAGCCAGTTTACAACTATAAGATGTATAATTTAAGATACTTCCAGTACCAAAATAAACAAAGCCTCAGTTTGAAAAAACACATATTAAACACTTGCTGTTCCAGATTAGGTTTTTTTAAAGGAGTGGTCTAAGTACCACCTTTTTCAAGGTGGCAGGGACCATTCCCTCTCTTAAAGAGGCATTCATGTTCTCCTGGACCCAAGTGCGACCTCTCCCAGCAGATCTTTCAATTAGCCAAGAAAGGCCAGGGTCAAGCAACATGGTGATAGAACAAACAGATCCAATCACCCTGTCTGCATCCTCAGGTCTCAATAATTGAAACTCATTGAATAATACTGGACCTAAGCACAGTACACTGGACACATCCCTTGATTCTGCACCAATGGTGGAGTCCAACTCACTGCAAATCTGAGCAACTTTTTCCTCAAAGTGAACAGCAAACTCATTACAGTGAGCTGACGAGTGGTCCTTGACCTCCACTGTATCTCCCGACTGAAGATGATCCCGGACCACCTGAAACAGCTCCACTGGATGGCACTCTGAGGAAACAGTACAGCTGGCAAAACATTGCCTTTTCACCACAGAATAGGCTCGATAGTGAGCCCTGTTCGATAAGACTCACAGCAGTATTTTCTTCACCTGATCTCCAGCCTCTCACTTCATTGCCCACAGCTCAGATGTATAGCAAGGAGCTGTCTGGGCTCTACGTATAGGGAGAGGGCACTTAGGCATGATCATGTCAACTGCCCAGGTCATTGACAGGAGTGCTGACCATATCAGACAGATAATCCCTCAGAGCTTTGAGGAAACCATCTGGATCCATTAGTCTCTGAGGCCGAATCATCTTAATGGCTCCCCACCCTTGCAGAGGGTTGAAGAAGCTAATAGCCTAAACATGACCAGGATGTGGTCTGACCATGACAATGGGGTCAAAGCAAACCCCTCCACATTCAAACCACCACTTTCTAGTCCTGTTGCGAAGACCAGATCCAGAGTATGGCCTTTCTCATGCATTGGGCTGATGACATGTTGAGACAGCCACATGGTTGTCATGGTGGCAATGAAGTCCTGAGCTGCCCCAGTCAAGGCAGCCTCAGCATGGATGTTGAGGTCCCCCAGCACCAACACTCTGGGGTTCCTCAACACCAGGTGCAAGATCACCTCCATCAGCTCAGGCAGGGGGACTGTTGGTAACGCAGCAGTGTGGGTGGTACACCAACAGAATCCCCAATCTGTCTCATGAGCCCAACACACAGTACAGGCCCTCCAGACCTCCTCCCAAAGAAACAGGAAGGCAGGTCTCAGTAATGCATGCCAGATCAGCACACTCATCCATAATGACATGGATGATGGCGGTCTTATTTTGTACCGACCTGGCATTCAACAACAGCCCCGTGTGGCTCGTGGGCTCACTGATATGGTCACTTGATACCTTCTGGTTGGGGGTGGAACCAGAAGGGGGATAGATGTAAGGTATCTAAACTGTCTTCTCCTACACAGGAATGTTCCACTCCCACCCCCATACCTTCCCCTATCCAGCACAATCTCAATGGCCCTAACCCTAACCTCCTTCCTGTTCCCTCATTTCCATTGTGTGTCCTTCCCTTCTATCTCGGATGGCAAGAAAAAAGACAAAAACAAAGACAAAAAAGAAACAAAACAAAACAAAGCAAAAAAAAAACAAACCATCCACCCATTAAGCTCCATCATCCCACCACCCCCTCCCCATCACAACCACCCTATATCTTAGCCTCAACTGGATACCAGTTGGGCACTGAGGGGGTGCCACAATATCAAAGCTTGGCATCAGGCCGATGTCCCTCCCCCACCAGCCCCACCCCTCTGATAGCAAGCCATCTAAACTGCTTCTCACACAGAGAGAGAAGCAGTAGCAGCAGAGCAGGTGGAAACAAAGGGGTGGACAGTCAAGCCGGGCTCAGCAGCAGTGTTTGCTTGGTGGTGATACTGCAGCACAGGCTAGTAGAAGTGTGGCAATAGAAGTGCGGCAGAAGTACAGTGACCCCCTGCCATTTTGCAGTTCGGGTACCACGGCCCCGCTACATCGCGGGATTGCAGTACCTGCACCATGGGGGCAGGTCGCTCTGCGCTGCCCCCCACCCCCGAGAAGCCTTGGGGAAGTGTGGGAGGGCGGCTGGGGGTGATTGGGTTGCTTCACGCCACCCTCCCCCCGAGAAGCCTCAGGGCAACACAGAGGGGTGACGGGGGCGATCGGGTCACTCCGCGCCGCCCTCCCACGCACCCCTGAGAAGCCTTGGGGTGACCAGGAGGGGCGGTGCGGAGCGATCGGGTTGCTCAGCGCCGCTCAACCAGGCTCTCCCAAGAAGCCTTGGGGCAGCCGGGAGGGGCAGCGCGGAGCGATCAGGTCGCTCCGCACCACTCAACCAGGCTCCCCCAAGAAGCCTCGGGCCGCGCAGGTGGGCGGCAGTGGGAGGTAAGATCACCCCCTGCCCCCACCTGCTTCCACATATTGCAGATTTTCTTTCATCGCGGGTGGGGTGGGTCCCTAACCCCTGCGATCAGTGGGGGGTTACTGTACTTATATAGTAAGTAAATATGTAGCAAAGCACCAAGAAATGTATGTCCAGGCCAAAGGTTGCACGTACTTGTGCCTGCAGTTGAAATGACCCATCCTTATCAAGCTACTGCCATGAAAACATCTTGGCTTGCTTGGAGAAGGCAGGAGATCAGAGCATTTGATTCAGAGCAGTCCCTGCTCATTCAAAGTGATGAGGATTGTGCCTATGTAGCTTGAGTGCTCAGAAAACTTAGTCGGTTCAGGTTGTGTTTTTTTCTCAATTCACATTCTGTTGGAATCTTTGTGCAATTAAATATTCATATACTCACAAATGTGTGGTAATGGAACATCTCTGAGCCCTTCACTTTCTGCTTTAGACATTTCTGCTGTACAGTGTAATAATATTATACTAACACATGTAGGATCTAAAATGAAGGTAGTTTGTGTCCCCCCCCCCCCGTCTTTCACTGTTATGCCTCCAAGGACATTTCAAATCTATAAAACAGATATGTCTGATCGTTTCTGTGAAGACACATATTTAATTTATAGAGGTGTTTTTAAGTTGATCCTTCTATTAGAGCTACCCACTCTGATGTCAGAAGCATATTTATTCCAAAAGCTGCCTTATGGATTTGACATTTGAGATTGCAAATTGCCATAAAAATAAATCAAGGGCCATTTTTTCAGGTGAATGAGGCTACACTGAATCATTTAAAACTCAAATTCCTATCTTTTAGAAATATTAACATATAGCTGGCTCTCTAGTGATGGGGTAAGGAGTAGGAATATCTTTTTCATTGAAAAACAAACACTTGATTTATTTGTTAAAAGCAAGCTTTCTCCTAAAGCTCTAGCTTCTTGGACTATAGCTTTTGTTTCAAGTGTACAGTATATTACTATTATTACTATTATTGTTTAATACATTGTTTCTCAAATCTCAGTTCATTCTAGACCACACACACACACACACACACACACACACACACACACACACACACACACACACACACATGTGATGGCTTACTGCATTAAACAGATTTTTGCTTCCTGAGTTCCACTTGGGAATTGGTAGACATATTAATTAAGCGAGTTCCCTAAGATGCACGTCAATCAGTTATTGGGTATCTGCCAAGAAGACAGTCTGGAGATAGATGGCAAATATGAGATCATTTGCTTGTATAATTTTATGAGCAGACAAGATGACCTTCACACGTATATAGTATATGAGCACTTGGTCAACAATTTATAGAAAAGAGACATGAGAGATGAGAAACTAGCATCCCCCAGCAGATAACTGTACTACTTTATCTACAGTGTTTGTTTTCTGTGTTCCACATCTTCCTTATTGCATGTTATAGCTCATGGATGTTTGTATTGGATTGGAACTATTTCTTCCCTTCTTAGTTGTAGTTAACAATGTTAGTGATGGATCACTACTGCTATTTGATGCCCCTCCCCCCGTTCCTTAGGAAAATAAATTCAGTATTAATTCTGAGACTAGATGCATATAGTATTGTGCTATATATGACAAACCTTTTTAATAGCTCAAACTGTAAGGGAGCAGGGCGGTTGTTTGTAAGAAATTTTTACATTTCTAGTAGTACAACTACACATATTGGATTATATTCAGTGTTCCTCTACATGTTGGCTGCAAGCTAATTCTAAAAAGTTTCCTAGCTCTCTAGATCATGTTCACAGGGGATGCAGTGGAGAGCAGTTTTCAGACCTTGGGTTTTTTAAGCGTAGTATTGGTATGTTTTTTGTGGGATGGATAGATAGTTCAGTAAGTTGGGAGGCTATGGTTGTGAAGTCAAGGTAAGGAGTTCTGTTCCACAAAAGAGCCAGTCTTCTTCCAAAAGTCACCATTAGTCAGAATGGACTCACTACAATATATTTATCATTATTATCACTTGTTTTAGAAGAAGCATCACATCTTTTCTCAAAATTGATAGTTATCTAATACTAGTACATCTGTAAAGATTCTCAGTCATCCTGGTGAGGTACCAATCTGGAAGTTGAGTCATTTCTTGTGAGTCAGTATCACAAGAAAATAAGTCCAGTTGCCACAACTCAATTTCCAGATAATACTAGTATATATTATTTTCATTTGTTTTTACCTATGACCGTCTTTATCAGATTCGCCATTTAGGGAGAAAAATAATTGAGTGGTTTAAGACCGAGGAATAATAGGATTGGAGGAGGAGGAGGATGTGAAATGATGGCTTATGCATGAATTCATTTTTGAGTTCGTTGAGTAACTAATTGCTCAAAATATATGATAATCAGCTCATTATCTCTTATTGGTCTGCTTTAGCAAACAGAAGGAAGTACGGTAATGCACCACCGATCGCGGGGGTTAGGGACCCACCCCACCCGCGATCCATGAAAATCCACAATATGCAGAAGCGGGGTGGGAGCGATCACAAAAGTCTTGGGGCGGCACATGCCACCAGTGGGAGGGGGATCTGACCTCCCACTGCCGCCCACCTGTTCCACTTGAGACTTCTTGTCTGGGGCCGTCTCCATTCAAATGCATTGTCAAAACATTGGCTCAATGCTTTCCAATGGGGAAAATTTCTTCATTGAAATCCATTGACTCAATGCATTTCAATGGAGATTTTTCACCCAGTGCGTTGTTAGTCTATGGAACCACTGCCACCAGGATGTGGTGATGGCATCTGGCCCCGAGACTTCAAAAGGGGATTGGGAGATTCCTGGAGGAAAAGTCCATCACAGGTGACAAACCATGATGGAGATGCTGCCCCCTCCAGGCCTCCAGAAGCATTGGAGCCATGCAGAGTGGTATCGGGAGACAGATATCTAGTCTCATGCGCTCCCAGACGCATCTGGTGGGGCCACTGTGAGATACAGGAAGCTGGACTAGATGGGCCTTTGGCCTGATCCAGCATGGCTCTTCTTATGTTCTTATGTAATTATGTTCATGGTGACCCCTGTGAAATGGTCATTCGACACCCCCCAAGGGGTCCCGACCCCCAGGTTGGGAACCATTGACTTAAAGAAAGCCTTCCATCTGCCAAGGGCCTACTCTAGCCTCCCTCCCAAAAGTAGTAAATGTACTACCCCAAGGACATGCTGGAATGGCCACTTTGAAATTACACCTATTTACTGAGTTAGAACCTTAATGACATGGTAGATTGTGACCTTCACCTGTATTTCCTTGCAGGACTGTAATTATGTACAGTTGGCACAAATTTGGTGATCACAGCACCTCTTTGGATGAGCCGCTGAGATCTTACCACCTTTGATGGTGGCAAGTACAGGTTCTATATATTTTAACCATCCTATGTTTGCCAAAATACTGGATTTTAGTTCACAAAATAACTGTACAAAGAACACTTTTGCCCCCAGTGTGCCAGATACTTATATCTGGAATGCCTCTGTGTAAGCCCTGTTGAAATGTGAAAACATGGAAATCATTAAGGAAGCAGAGAAAAGGAGGAAGTAGTAAAAGATCTTAATATAAATATACAGAATAGAAGAGCTCACAAATGTTCAATATAGAGGTCTCTGAGGGTTTTGACTTGCATCACTTCCATGCAATAATATTACATAGCATGCTTGTGCATATATAAGTTGATTAACTCTCTGTGTGTTATGTGTGTGAGAGTGTGTGCAAAAGACAGACTTCTATTGTTCTACTTGAAACTGTTTCAAACAATGAAAGTCTGAACGATCAATGTGCCTGACAAGATAAATTATGTGTCATTATGGAAACCCCATGCCATTCGTCAGCTTTGAAAAGCTGTTTTGAAATTCACATCTTCCAACTTGTACATTGAGAAGTATAGGTTGCTTAACAAATGCCAACATGGCTTACATTTAGAGGTGCTCCAGATCTAGTAATTAAAACACACCATATTTTGTGATTAGTAGGCTCGGTTAATGAATGAACTTGGAAGTTAAGAAGGGAACAATAGAGGGAAATTGCTTGCATGCAATACAGCTCAGTGTTCTTACATAGTAATGGTTTCTTAGCAATTTCTCATAGTTCAGGAGTCAGACTGTAAGTGCTATTCATACATCCATACTTTATCACTTGAAGGCTCTTATCCACAGAAGAGGTTTACAGTGATACAGGATGCAATGGAAGGTCTACATTAAGTGCTTTGCACACCCATTCAATACATGATGTGACTGAGGTAAGCATTGAGTTATAAACATACACATGAAGAGATATTTCACGTATTTCAAGATGGCAGTTTTGAATGGGAATAGGTTATTTGTTATGTGAACCTCTCTATCAGGTTCCATTCCATCCACACACACAAAAAAAAAAAAAAAAAAAAGAAAAAAAAAAAAAAAAAAAAAAAAAAAAGAAAAAGAAAAAAAAAAAAAAAATAAAATATTTAAAAATGAAACAAAATAATAATAATTTGCAAAAGACAGCAGAACCGGGGAGGAGGGGTGCCAGCAAATTTCAGTTCTTTACAAGTCAACCCATTTCCAGGCAGAACTTTTAATTCTACTCAGCCGTGCTTCCAGATGTGTACAACCTACATTTGTTTATGGGATGCACATTGCACAATGCCCACCCCTTTGTTTCATTCAACACAGGAATGTGGGTGTCTGAAGTGGGATTGGCCACAGTCCCTTGGAGGCCTTTTCCTTTGGGTTCTGGCTCACATAGAGAAGCCACACAGCTACAGCGGCCTCTGCAATTCTAATAGTCTCATTTCTGTGTCCAAAGCAATGACAGAGGAAAGATGGGCTAGCACATCCTTCCAAATTATATAGCACAATGCAGTGAAATTTAACAATATCTTAGAAGTGGATAAATTGGTGAATTGATTATTTCTTGCCTCTTCCTTCATTTGCTTCAAACCTGTATAGGACTGGTTTGTGTTGCAGCTAATTTCTCTTTTCCGATCAGTAATTTAGAAGAAATTAAGATTTACAGTGCCAGTAAAATCTGAAGTTATGACCTCAGAGACTATGAAATATCACCACCTGTAACGTATTTTCTTCTTCTGGTCCCTGTACAAAATGTTTCATGCAGCTTTCAACATTTGCCCATATCATGTTCTCTATGATGGACACCCCCATGTTTCTTATTAGGTGAAACCCAGAATGTATTTCCCCTAAAAGGGAAAAAAATCCCACATACCATGGTGGCCTTCTAAATCTCTTTTCTGGTCCACAGTGATAGAGCATCCTTTCGTTTATAGAGATTAGCTAGAACTCAGAAAAAAAGAGCTTCAGTGCCACAGGTTGGTAATTTTAGGAGCAAGTGAAGTATTACAGTTCCATAGCTATATTTCATGCATCACCAGATAATGAATGAAATATATTAGAAAACTATCAGGCTTATCAGTTCTCTGTTTCTTGTTGCGAGTGCCACAATACGTATCAGAATTCCATCTTCTGGCTTCAGAATTAAGTATCCGTTCTACTGATGTTTTAAATTGTACAGTGAGGTTCACAGGGGTCATGCTAAGCTGCTTTCTCTCCAATTTATGCTACTTGTACCTGACATTTATGGCACTCTTCAATCATTTCAATAAACAGGTAATTTTAACAGTTCCGAGATAAGAGGATGTTATTAAGGAACAAGCACCTTTTTGACATCATATTTAAAACACTAAGTATAATTATAGCTAGCAAACAAGCCCAGCCATTTTTTTTAGTTTCAAATTAATTCACTACTCATACATTACTGTTGCATTTATGGAACTTTACAAATGAGTAGATATATACAACTCTAGACATGTTTAATTACAAGAAAATTAAACAGGATTTTGTTAGGCTTTTTTTCCCTAACCAACAGAGAGTTTCTGCCTCCTGGATTAAAGTAAATAAATAAGATTACACTGCTTTTCATTTAATCTCTGTTGTGACTTTGGGCCCCCAATTGCTGCCTTTAGGAAGTGAAGTTTCAGAAGCAAGGAAAGAAAGAAAGAAAGAAAGAAAGAAAGAAAGAAAGAAAGAAAGAAAGAAAGAAAGAAAGAAAGAAAGAAAGAAAGAAAGAAAGAGTTTTAAAAACCATGCAGGCCACATATTTCATACTGTACATATACATGGAAGCTTTTTTAGCTAATACTGCTGCACTGTTTGCACTGTAGAAGAATATGAAACAAGAGAGGCAACTCATGGGGAAACAACCCATGGAGAGACATGTCATGGGGAAATAATTATAAAAATGTGCAAGTCAGAACATAGAACATTCCATCAAAGGTGGTGGTGGCAGCAATGACAACTGATGCTAAAACACCATCCAAGCAGGACAGTCAGGATGGAGTTGTACTCTATCCCCCTTGTTTTTTTGTTAAGTCTTGAGGTGGTCAACAGGGATGTAAATCCTTGCTTTTCTCTTCCTTACTTGCAAGGCCAAGGAATATCAGGATTCTTCTCCTTGCTAGCCAGGATGATGAGCAATTTCCTGATACTCTCAATGGAGTTCTCATATTGGCAATGGTTATTTTGTGCAAAAATTTGCCCATTGCCTAGATTGCCCAAACCAGGCTGAAGGCTCCTTGATTTCAACCCTTGAAGCAATAGATGGACTACTGCCATCATTCTTAATAATCATCCAAACCTTACTTTGTTTTCCTTTTCACAAGGACTTCAGAGATCTATTACAGAGGTTTTATGGAGGAAGAAGAGTTTATCGCCTCAATCTTGGCTGATGTCAAGGAATATGGTGAAGCTCTAAAATTGTCCACTGAGGTTTTTCATAATCTTGACACAGCCTAGTTCACTTAGGACAAGAAATTTAACAAATATTATTTGCGTTCCTCATGGCCAGGCAGTTGGTTGTAAAAGGAAGATAACTGACAGAACTCACAAGTACATATTTGGTGGTGGTGGCAGTGGCAGTGAAAGTATTGTTCAGTGTAGCTCATGAAGGCAATTCAGAAAGACAAATCATGATAAAATGATGAGGGTAGTCATATAAGGTGGTCTCATGTAGTCAGTGGCAGCTTGGTTTTAAGCCTAGAGTCTAGGGATGGCACCTTATGTTTTGGCGCTTTGTAAGCTTATGAAATGTTACAAAATGAAACAGTAAACTGTGTGTCATCAAGAAATGAAACAAAACACATTTTTTGTTTTGGAAATGAAATGATTCATCCTAGTGGCAGGAGGCTTCTTGATCCAGCCGTCTTGAGAACAGGAGGTTTATTTTTAAACTGATTGGTTTGTTCTCCTTCCTTCCCTCCCCATGCCTCAGCTGTTGACCTAGCTTATCTCTGATCTTGATCTGTCTGCAGCTAGACAGGACCTGAGCTCTGCTGCTGCTCCCTTTATCTGGGCTGTGGACATGGCAGTTTTAGGACCACTTTCCCTTCCCTCCCCTGCACAAGCCATGCCTGTGCCTGCAAGTTTATTTATTAAACTGAATGTTTTCCTTTCCTGATTAAGTAGGGCTGTGGAGGTTAATTTTTTATGTTTTTTTCTTCCCTCCCCGCCAATCAGCTGTTGATCTTATCTTGCTTATCTCTCTGATACAGCAGCTAGGCATTAAGTTTCCTGCTTGATTACAGATGGTTCTTTGTTTGAAAGCAAAATGATTGGATGGTTTAAGGAGGATCTTTGATTTAGGGCAGCGGGTTTCCTGTTAAATAAAACAAAAGGAAAACTCCCCATTATTTATAACCTTATGAATTGGTTTTTTTTGTTTCATTCTCTTATGAAAGTTCTTTTAAAAATCTGTTATTAACAAAACAAAATGAAACACCATATTTCTGTTCTGTGCCCATCTCTACTAGAGGCTTGTTGGGATGGCAGTGAAATAGGAGAACATACAAGTAGGGCACCACATGGAATCTAAGGGCTCAGTCCCACGTCCCTTTAAAAGCAGTTTAAATTACTAAATAAACCGAGTCCAAAAAATCCTGTCCCCACGGCCACCGGGCTTTTTGAAAAAAAAAGAAAAGAAAACTCAGTAATGATCCCTTAAGCGACGTTTCTGTGACTCACCTACAAGGTAGAGAATTTTTTGCCTCGCTTTGAAAATCCAGCTTTTAAGGAGGCAGATGCCATGGGACCACGCTGATGATCCGGGTTTCTTTTTCTTTCTTTTTTTGGCTATTCCTAGGGCCGATGGGCTGTGTTTCTCCCCCCCCCCCCAATTTATTTTCACCTTTGGAAAAACAGGAAACTATCCGGTCTTACAAGCATTAATTTCCCCCAGCAAAGTAGTCCATTTTTTTTCAAATACTAGCACCACCTGCTGGCCAAGGCGGCTGAACTGCACTTTAAAAAATTTTTAAAAAAGCTTTTGACGTGAGAACTCTTGTCCCACATATTAATTCACGTGATGGGCGAAGAGGAAAAGACGGACTTTCAAAAGATCAGGATCGAAACCCAGGTATGACCACAGCCTTAGTGGAAAATGATTTGGTTGCATGTGTGTGTGTGTTCCAATATAGGAATTGACTTTAATTATAGCACCATTGGCTCCTCTGCCTTTCCTCCTCCATTAACAGAGAATAACAGATCCCAGAGTGAATGGCATGAGGTAGGTAGACGAGATCTACAGAACTTACTCTTAATAATTTTTTTGATGGCACACAGATACAACAGATAGTGGCCTCAGTGTAACAATAACGCTCTTTTCAGGAAAGTTGCTTCAGTTGGGTAGAGAATATGTTAGAATCTAGCTAAAAATGTGTGAGCTTTTAAAAACCTTGCATGTTTCCCAAAATTATTCTGGATCAAGAGTTAGCTTTTTTAAGTCTCTGGAATAAGGGTGTTAGTCTGTCTCTTTTTAAAGACTGATTGATTGGTGATATTTTTGACCACCTGATAACTAGCAGTCCCTAGACACTGTATTAAAATGTATATACTTCAAATTATAGAAATATTGTTCATAAATAATATAATTATCTGCATGTAAGTATATGTGTTAAAACTAGTTTCCTGGGATGCAATAAAATAAATTTCTTAGTACTAGTATGGTACAGTTGCAATGTCTGTGGCATCAAGCTATGAGTGAAATAACCCCGTATTCACCCAAGAGAGAAAAAAATTGCAAAACAAAACATGTACACACCTCATTCATGATCATGTATGGCCTCAATTTTAGAGCAATGAAATGCAACAAAAAGCTAGCTGCTAGAGATGGGCATGAAACACCAAAATGACATTTTTTTCTTTTTCATTTTGTTTCCATCCTCCCTTTTGTTTCATTTGAAATGATTTTTTAAAAGTTTCATTTTTCATTTATTTCCATATTAAAACCCCACACCATTTCCCCCAATGTGCCAAATTTTGGGGGAAGGTGTGGGGGTTTAATTTTTAATTTTTAATTTTTTCTGGTGAAGCAAGTGGTGGTTGGGATGCCAGCGCAAGAGCCCCAAACTGGCGACCTGACCATTTTCAGAGGGATGGAGGGGCAAGTGTGGGCTTTGTAAACATTTTTACTAGCAAAGCAAGCCATCAGGGCTTTAAAAAAACATTTTAAAAAATCATTTTAAAAGCCCCTCCCAGCTGCCCCCAAGCACAGCAGCTGGCCCCAAAGTGCTGATCAGCTGGCATGTGAGGATCCTCCCAGCGCCCCCAAGCGCCAATCAGCTGGCTCACGGGGCCCTGCTGGCTTCCCCCTTCAGCTGATCAGTGCTAGGGAGACGGGTAGCTGGCAGGGCCCTGCACTGCTTGTCAAAAAATAAAAACAAAAAACAAAATGGAATGAAATGAAAATTTCCAGATCATTTTGATTCTTTTTTTTTCTTTTTTTTTCATTTTGTTGAAACAAAAAGAAATATTAAACAAAAATTTTGTGCCCAAAAATTAACCAAAAAAATGGTGTTTCACTGTCGTTTGTGCCCAGTTTGTTTTCTGATGTTTTTGCAAAAAAATCGTTTTTGTTTTGTTAGCAGCGAAAAATGAAAACGAAAACAAAAAAATGCTGTTTCGTTAGCATTTTTAGTTCTTCAAACACATACATTTTCATTTTGTTTTTAAAAATTTTCATTTCATTTTCATTGCATAATGAAACAAAAAAACGAAAATGAAAATGAAAAATCGCTCGTTTCTTGCCCATCTCAGCACTTCAAACACATACAAATCTATCCACCAAAATTCTTTGACTATCAGCATTGTTTTCTTACTGTAGATTATGCAACAGATCTCCAGTGCTAAGAAATGCTTATCAATCATAGCTCAACAATGTATATGGTATGCTGCAGCTGAATGACTTCCATGAATGTGAAATGAAAGACAGTCAACAGACTCATTTAGGTCCAAAGAAATAAGCTTTGGAACTGTGGGAAAACTTTTGTCCCAGATGATGAAGAGAGAAAGGAAGTAGGAGGCGGGGGCAATAGTGCTGGAATTCATATGTTGGGGCACACCCACCCACTGGGCTTAATCTTTTTCCTTTTCATCCGCACATTGTGCTGTAGGTATGTGTGCCCCTGTTTCACTGCCTTGTCAGAGTAAGACATGGCCCACAGATGTTGAAAGCACAGGATATTAAACATGACAGTAATTTCACCATTTAAACCCTCCCCCTCTCTTTTTAAAAAGTAAACATTTTTGTTCATAGTACAAAAAGTATTATTCACAGTAAAAAGGTAAAGTTCCTCCCTGCACATGTGTGCTAATTGTATCCAACTCAAGAGCGGTGCTCATCTCTGTTTAAAAGCCAAAGACCCATTGTTGTGCAAGTCCGTGGCCATGTGGCCCACATGGCTGAATGCATTTCTGCACACGGAACACTGTTTACCTTCCTGCTTTTTATGATAGTACCTATTTATCTACTTGCATTTACATGCTTTTGAACTGCTAGGTTGGCAGGAGCTGGGGTTAACAGTGGGAGCTCGCTCCACTGCGTGGCACCCGAGATTCGAACTGCTGAGCTGCCGACTTTGCATCAAACGATTTTGGTGCTCTAGCCTGCTGAGCAACCATAACCCAACTATTATTCACAGTACCCTATCACAATTGTTTTGATTCATTTATGCACCCTGGCAGCCCAAGAAAAGGAAATTTAAAGTGAATATCTCCAATTAAAGAATCTCATTCAGCATGGCTAGAAAATGCTAGAGATCTGCATATTGATGGAGTTGACAGTGCTGGGATGAATGTGATGACATTCCCTAAAGAATGCATGTGTGTGCACATATGCAAAACTCAGCAACCCCACCCATACAGGTTCTGTCACAACAACCATAACAAAAATGGTTGTGGTGAGTGTGCAGGGGTGGCAAAGCCCCACACTGGGGGTGGGGAAGGCAGTGTTGGGGGCATGAACATGTACATGCACTCACACCTTGGAGGGAAACTTGGTCTCTGTCGCGTTCTGCAAACTGTATTCCAAGGCCCTTGTTAATTAACAGTATTTTTCTGTGTATAAGACTATAATTTTGTCTAAAATTGATACCCCTTTAGTTATGCGTGTTTCATGTGCTTGCACATTTAGTCATGTTGGTCATACGGAAATATGCCAACAGACAAATGCTGGCTCTTTGACTTATAAGCAGAGAAGAGTTCTGGCCTCTAAAGTGGGAAACAACTGGATTTGATCATGGGGGGCATTTACCCACCTTTACAACAAATTAATTCAAACTTTAAAAGAATAATTCTGGCCATTGTTTAAATCTGACTCTGAATATTTTCATGGAAACTTGGAAATCTGAGATGAAATTTGTTTTCCAAAGTCCTATTCTGCAGAAGCATCTTTGATTTTCTTTAGTAGCCAGAAAACTGAGCACTGTCACTTCAGAGCAGAGAAAGTAATTGAAAACATTCTTTCAATCCTGTTTTTGTAAGACATAGACAAAGTTTCACTTCAAGCTCTTGAATAATTTTACAGGAAACCTTGACCCAACTCTTTGATCTTGGTGAAAAACAAAAGCTACCTAATCCCTAAAGAAAGAAAGTGATGTAGGTTTAATTGAGGAAATGAATTGGAAATAGATAGAATAAAATGATTTTAGATGTAGGGCAGTGGGAGAAATTAATGCATAGGGAAGATCATGAGGTACATAATGTAAGATATCTGCATTTAAGCTACATTATGTAACTTCCTGGATCATGCCACAAATACTACTTAATTCTGTTTGACCCTGAGCATTTTTGTAAAATCAAATTCTAAGTCTAACTTGTGCTGCAAAAGGAAGCACCTGTTTTCTGTCTGGAAGTTTTATGTTCCCGTTTCAGGTATCTTGTCAGGAAGACCTTTAAAACATTGAGTGGAAGGAAATAGTAGGGGTTGGATTGTGAGTGGCATGTTACACTATAGCCTTGAAGGCAGGCCACTTAAAATGTAGTTCTCTCAGTGGAATAGTCAGGACCTGAAGTGTTTGTTTGAACAAGTTACTGGTATATCCTCAAAGATGGTGATTTTGCAAGTGTTGATGGGATGTCGGAGTCTTGGGCTAACCATGAGGTCAATGGAAGGATTTTAAGACAGGCTGTACCATGTTAAAAGGTGTTCTGCTTATATACCGCCCCATACCACTTTAAGTAGTCTCTGGGCGGTTTACAATTTTAATTACAGTGTGGAGGCTACACATTGCCCCCAGCAAGCTGGGTACTCATTTTACCGACCTCCTTGTTTGTCTTCCAAAGATGGAAATTTCATTGATGGATGCTGTGGCAAAACAGAAAAGACCTCAGGTACACAAAACACACTGTAGTTCCCAAAGCCATCTGATTGGTTTGAACGAACTTCAAGGTCAGCCTTTTCATCTGATCTGGCAGGGTTCCTCTTATGCTTCTGTTTTACTTGGGAAATATGCTTTTCTTATTGTCCTTAATTAATGGCTGCAAAGAAACAGGCCCTATAGATTTGCTGCATGCACATCTTTGTATAAATTACAGATTTTTTTTAGAGATTCAAAAAAAAGCGTTTGGTCGTTTAAGCTGTTTGTTTTCATTTTTGTGATGTTTTTAGAGCGAAATGAAAAAGACCCATCTTGAGTGAGCTATAAATGCTACAGATATATAGACTAGTAACAAATGCACTGTTCCACTTGTTTGTTGTTACTGATTCTGCTGCTGCTTCTGCTGCTGCTGTTGCTGTTGTTCCACCTTATATTATGCCTCTTAGTACTGGAGCAGTTTACAACATAGTTATGCAAACTATGCTTTGCCTGCCCCCCCACTCCGTACTCAGTGTACCAACCTCAGAATGATGGAAGGCTGAGTCAACTTTAAAGTGGCGACCTGAACCCGTTGGGATTGAACTTGTTCTTTTCACTCAAAACAGCATTTATTTTCATTAACAGATAACTTAATTCTGGGTTCTTGACCTGCCCTTCAGTGAAAAAAACAATTACAAGTTTGCGACAAACACAACATCTGTAATCTCCTGGCTTGCTGATGGTGCTAGTTAGAGATGGGCCTGGTTCAAAGGATTGTGCCAGTTCAAATGCATTATGTTCTTGTTTCCCACCTCCCTGGCTTGACCCCCATACACACACACACACCGACTGGAACACATTTCTCTCCTTCTCCTTCTCAGTTGTTTGTTTAACCAGTCCCGGACAGGAGAATGGGCTTCCTTGTCTCACCTGAGTGTGCACTGACTCGGACAAGGAGTCAGTTCCGGGAAGTCCATGCTCCTGCCAGGCATGAATGAACAGCTGAAGCATAGGAGGAAAGGAGCACACTCTTTCTGGTGAGTGGATCATAGGCCAGGGAGGCAGGGGAAGGGAATATGTGGGTACCCATGGTGCTGCACATACATACCAGCATGAACTTCCAAACTGAGGTTCATGCCCATCTCTAATGCTGGCATTTTTCTTCTTCTATCCATATGATATAAAGTTATGATGTGACCATATCCATTCCTTTACAGTCTTTTTTTAAACCTTCCTGATGGCATGGGGTTGACTCCAGGGCTGGAGCAGTTTATGACACTTCTTCTGAAATTAATCAGTTCCATACCGGGAGCTTCCAGGATGGAAGTTTTAAATTAGGCTCAATGTAACAGAGAAAGAAACAATAGCTCCGGAAGGGAAGTTACATCCGAGAAATTGATTTCCTATACATTTGTTAAGGATTTCTAGAACTAACTAAAGAGGACCCTTTTCTTTAGAACTTTTGAAACTAAAGTTTAGACCCAGTATCCAGTAAGCCCCATGCTTCATTGCTACAAACAGGGATGGATCAGGATGAAGTGGTCAGGAATATTTGCCCAAGCAACCATTAATATAAAGGATGATGTTGACTCCCAGCATTCATATCTGAGCCATTTGTCATCGCATGAATAAAGGCAGGACACCTCAAAGATGAACTGGTTTTCCCTGCTGGTTTACAGAGAAGCTCATCATGTTGACAGCACTGCCTTTTTAGGCTGGATAAAAATTCACATCTTCAAATCTGATTATTGCAAATGGTTGTTAGCATGCTCCACAAAGCCGCACATCTTGCTTGGCTCGAGGAAGATCCAAAGAAGAAGAGCTAGAGGGTGGTTGCTTTATCCCATTAGATTTTGTTCTGCATGAAGGTGAGGAGGTCTGGTGGATTATTTTTGTCTGAATCACTATGGATAAGCCGATGGACTCCTGGTCCATCATGTAATCAGCCTTAAAAAGATGAAGGACAAAGCCAATATGAGGTATGATGGAGACAAAACACAGAAAAAGGAAAGCAGATGGCCACATAGCCCCTAAAGGAGGCACCAGATGCTCTTTGCACGATGAAGATCTTCTTTAGAGACTAAAGCTTTGACAACATACGGTTTTCAGATGCCTCCCATCTTGATGGAAGAATTGGAAGCATGGTCTGCAGTATTAACTTTGTGGAGCTGCCGGGTTTTTTTGCTTTCCCTTGGGTGTTTTTAGCTGGAATCATGAAATGTCTGCATGGCTTCCTTTATGCTTTTCAAAAAGGAAATGAAAAAGTGTTGTTGAACCTTAATGGTAAATGGCATTGATTATTTTCCAAAGCCACTTCTCAATAATGATACCTTTTTTATAAGTCCACCCAAACATGCTGTTGCAGATATGGCACCAACCACTAAAATCTGGAACTATTTTACTGTTTGCAGTATTTTGTACAACCAACATTTAATAGCAGCTCTTTTTTTTAAAAGGAAGGCTATGTGATTACACCTAAAATCCAAACCATGTGTCAAATAAGTACTTTATTGTCTCCACTTCTTTTGCTACACAGCGACTGGTTCCAAAGTGAAATTTCTGCATGACTAGGTGCCATTGTTCAGACAGGTACTGTGTTGAAAAATGAAAAAAAAATGTTTATGTGTTTTTAAATTCACTTGCTGTTTGATCTTCTAATTCCTCTTGGGGTAATTTGCTGAGGATGGAAGTACTTGTTACAAAGACAACAATTCCACTGCCAAAAATGTCAGCCTTGTGTTCCGTTCCCCCAGCCACTCTGTCATACACAAGTGAACTTCCTGATGTCATTATGATGCGTATTTCCCTCATGGGGACGAGTGGTGTGCAGCAAGAAACAGGAAATGTGCACTGTATACGAGTTCAATTGAACTTAGTGCAGATGAGAAAAAATGACTTGAACTAGCACTGTCATTTTGGGAAGTAGCCTTGCTTTGTTTGTAGTACATAGTTTCCTTCTTCGCCATTTGAGAAGAGAGTTGTAAAATAAATGCTTCTTAAGGTGTATAAAAGCAAGACAATAATGGATACTTTCCTTTAATACAAAGAAAAGTTGGAACACCGCTTATATGGTTAATGTAGTACATATTGATTTAATTTGCCCCCCTCAAGGACAAATTGGAGCTGACCAATTTCATCTGAAGGAGCCAAGAGTTGAGTCAATGTGCGGTTTTGGGTGTAATAGCATTCACAGCTTTTATTAGTGGAGTTAAATACATGCATATTTGAATGGCTTTGCAGGCAAGTAGAGAAAAGGTCAGATTATTGATGCTTTTCCTTTTGTTTGGATCTGATCCTAGAAACCACCACACCGGCAAGTTCTCAAAATAGCAAACAGCAGCAAATTCAGCTGTACCAGCTCTCCTTTCAAACTGATCAGACACTGTATCATTGTGAATGAAGTCAGCACTCCAAGCTGTGACAGCTGTCATTCAGTATATATTTTGGAATAACGTGGCGGAGAGGTAGATTTTGGGTAGGGAAGTCCATTGTGGTTGGTTATGTGTGCCTTAATTTTGCAGTAAACAGATATTGAATCACTTGGATAGCAGATGGGAAAGGCACAAAGAAAAAAACAGAAAAAGGAGAGAGAGCATAATCAAGAAAAGATAGCAAAGACAAAAAAAATCTAGGGATAAACAGAGTATCTAGGGATAAACAGAGAAGATGGAGAGAATATGATGAAAAAAGAAGCAATTATCTAGTGACGCAATATGTCAACAGAAGGAGAGAGAAAATTGGAATGAGTGAGCAATATTACACTTAATCCTATTTAGGTTTTATCAAAATTCTTGTTTGAGTGTTAGGAACCATGGTGAAAATGCTCAGGCACACAGGGCAGTGTGATAGCCTTGGCTTCTACTATCACACACTCTACATGTGGAGTATGGTGGATCTGAAGACAGGTGCTCTGTCACTCTTGGGCACATCAGTAGGATATCAGGAAGGAGACTGATGTTTTGAGATTCTGACTCACCTGGTGATCCCTTCTATAGGATATATTTCCCTTTTTCAAACTGATGGCCTTTCACACATAGGAGGGTAGTGGAAATGTCAGAGAAGGATACAGGTTCACAGAGGCATAGCTAGAGTTTCGAGCGCCCAGGGACAAAATCAGGTTTTGTGCCCTCCCCCGCAATGCCCCCCAGTCTGGTCCCCTCTCCTCTGGGCTGCGGGCTGCCCTCTGCCGCTGCCACGGCCTGCAGTGGGGAGAGTCTTTGGCTTCCCCTCCCCGCCTCACAACAAGTGCATTAGCAGCAACATTGGTGCCTCTGCCTGGCTCTGACATGAGCAGGGGCAACTGTGAGGCCTGCTCTTTGGGCCACCCGGGGTGTTGAGTGGGGCAACAGGGGGAGCAGATGAATGAAAAACCAGGGCCAGAGAGAGAGAGAGAGAGAGAGAGAGAGAGAGAAGGGAGAGATCAAGCCCAGCCAAAAGTGAGAGGTGCCTCTTTGCAAACGATCCAGACTAGCATCCAGACCAGCATCCTCCATCCAATGGCTCCACTTCTTCTCAAATCACCGCCACCTTGTCTCTGGACACCTCCACTGCAGGAGGGTATGCGCGGAGCCGCGGTTTCCAGCCATCACGCCCCTTCCCTTCCTTGGTGGTCCCTCGCTACTTGACCCAGAAGGGCAGCCGGTCCCCAGCCCTTGGCGACCGGGTGGAGTGGTGAGCTGGCTGTGGTCTTTCCCCCCCCCCCACTGCACTAACTGAACCTGGTTGCCTCCTCTCTCTGCCTGCCTGTGTGTGTGTGTGTGTGTGTGTGTGTGTGTGTGTGTGTGTGTGTCTGTCTGTCTGTCTGTCTGTCTGTCTGTCTGTCTGTCTGTCTGTCTGTGTTGGAATTGGCACTTGAAGGATACAATGTATAGCTGCTTATAAATCTGAATATACTGAAAAACAGCACCCACATGCCATTTCACATCCCTAATATAACACTTTTAGCAATACTTATGAAGAAGCTATAGTGTATTGATTACAGTGTTAGAGTAGGGCCTGATCTCAAGCCAAATATCATATCTGACTGACTATTTAGTCGCCACCACCAACCACCACCCTTTTCCCCCTGTTCCGCGAACAAGTAGCGGACTTCGGGTGCTGGTCCACCTCCTGCACGGAAGAGCCGCACAGCCTTCTGCTTTGGGTGGCGGAGGAGGAGGAGGGGAAGGATGGAAGCCCCCTGCTTCTCACCATCCCCTCCCCTCGGCATGCTCCTGTTTCCCTGCCCTCCAGGTTGGTAGGTGATTTGGTGCTCCCTAATTGCTGTGCCCCACCCCCGTTGCCCTCCCCACGCCACGCCCGTGCAGGTTCATAAAACCTGAATAGGGCTTTATAAAGAACAAACATGCAAGGAGAGGAGTGAGCTAAGACTCACCCTTTCACTCACTTTTTCCCTGACTCTTCTAAGGGGAAAAGGGAAGGATAGCAGAAGAATGACTTGTGGTTGTGAACTGTAGGAGGGTGGTGTCTGGAAGCACCCACAATGTTTTCTGAAGCAGCAGTTATTTTTGGTGCTATAATTTGAAATCTCAGAGAAGCAGAACAACCTGTCATGAGGGTTCTTGTCTTATTAAGAATGGGTCATGTGGCAGCAGTGAAGGATAAGGAATTTTAGTATCAATAAACTCAAATTGCAGCATGAGAGATATACATTAAAAAGCATTCTTATATCATGGTATATATTATGTCATCTCCCAAATCTTGGTTGACCTTGAGTAATCAGCTGGATTCTTTTGCATTTTTGTAAGTTCTGTGTATTTCAAGACGTGTCAGATGTAATAAATACTTTTAAACAGATGTCTGAACAGTGTTGGAATGGCAAGACTTGAGGGAATTGAAGCATTTTTACATTCTTGCATTTGTCTGAATAGAGCCTTATTTAGTATAATTGAAAAGATATTTAAATAATATATTTTTCAATGGTTAAGTCTTAAGTACATGTACTATGCATGTTTAACTAATTTACCTGGTATAGGGAAAATTCTTTTTAAGGTAAATAAGGGTTTTCAGTTTATCTAGTTTGGAATTAGTATTTTTTAAAGAAAAGAAATCCTTTATATTTCTATGGAATCAGAAGAAATAGAATATTTATGGCTTTGAAATTCTGACAGGGTCCACGTTAAATAATGACAAGAACAACATTAATAAGAACAATTATGTGAACAAAATGCTCTTCTGTTGAATTGCTTATGCCCCCTCCCCTCACTGTATTTTCCTCATCAATAAATGAGGAGGGGGATTCAGAAAATTATGAGCAGGTGAAGACAATAAGAAAATAATTTGGTGCCTAGAAGTTAAATGTTAGGGATAAGTGAAGCCATCCTTACTTTCTATATGTCTGTCAATAATGTGCACTGAATTTAATAGAGATTCAGAAGTAAGGAAAAGAACAAAGAAAAAAAAAGGACTGTATATCAAGGGAATTTATGCTGTAAGGGCAGAAAAAGAAATATAAGTTTAGAAAAATTTTGATTTAGTGAGACTTCCACATATGCTTCAAAATTATCCCAGAAATCTTGATATTGGGATAGACAGTCAAACTTGGGACAATCAGTGAAAACAGGTGTAGTTCCATGTAAGGGAAAGAAACAAACAGTGTGCTCTTATGTATTTGTTGTTTAGTCATTAAGTCCTGTCCGACTCTTCATGACTCCATGGACCAGAGTATGCCAGGATCTCCTGTCCTCCACTGCCTTCTGGAGTTTGGTCAAATCCATGTTGGTTGCATTGATGATACTGTCCAACCATCTCATTCTCTGCTGTCTCCTTTTCCTTTTGCCTTCAATCTGTCCCAACATCAGGAACTTTTCCAAGGAGTCCTCTGTCCTCATGAGGTGGCCAAAGTACTGGAGCCTCAGCTTCAAAATCAACATTCGGGGTTGATTTATTTCAGGATGGATAGGTTTGAAGTCCTTGCAGTCCAGGGAATTCTCAAGAGTCTCCTCCATCTCCACAGCTCAAAAGTGTCAATTCTGTGGCGACCAGTCTTCTTTATGGTCGAGCTCTCACTTCCATACTTCCATACAGTACATCACTATTGGAAAAATCATAGTTTTGACTTTCCGAACCTTTGTCGGCAAAGTGATGTCTCTGTTTTTTACAATGCTGCCTAGGTTTGCCATCACTTTCCTCCCCAAAAGAGGGTGTCTTTTAAATTTGTTGCTGCAGCTACCATCTGCAGTGATTAAGGAGCCCAAGAAAATAAACTCTGTCATTGCCTCCATTTCTTCCCTCTCTATTTGCCAGGAGCTGATGGGACCGGGCTCTTTAGTCTGGAAAAAAGGCGCCCGGGGGCGGGGGATGATTGAGAACTACAAATTTATGCAGGGCATGAGTAAAGTGGATAGAGGGATGCGCTTCTCCCTCTCACAAAATACCAGAACTAGGTGACATCCTCTCAAATTGAGGGTTTGGAGAGTGAGAACAGACAAAAGAATATACTTATTTAACCGTCATGTTGTTAGTCTGTGGAACTCCCTGCCACAGGATGTGGTGATGGCATCTGGCCTAGATGCCTTCAAAAGGGGATTGGACAGATTCTTGGAGGAAAGGTCCATCACAGGTTACAAACCATGATGGAGATGTGTAATCTCCAGGCTTAAAACCAGGCTACTTCAAGGGCCAGATACAGGGAATTCTTACCACGAGATAGACATCTTGTCTCGTGTGCTCCCAGATGCATTTCGCGGGGCCACTGTGGAATACAGGAAGCTGGACTAGATGGGCCTTTGGCCTGATCAAGCATGACTTTTCTTATATAACAGTTGAGTTGTGACCTGAAATATTAGACACTTTCCAGCATCCAGGATGCCTCTCTCTCGATGATCTATATCATTCCTTAAGTGAGCTGTGATGCAAAAATGTTGATGGAGTTTGCAGTTGAAGGAAAAGGACTTTGCAATTCTCAGTGGCCTTAAGAAGCACAAGAAATGCAAAACTAAGGCTGATATTTCACATCCCTCTTGCTGCAGTTCACGGCCCCGCTGGAGAGCGGTTCGAAGGAACGTAACCTCATGTCCTTGTGGGGTCAATCCGAGTTCACCCTGACCACGCCCCTGAACTGCGCTCCAAGTGGGGTGAGAGATTCCCATCCTGGAGCTTGGGAATCTTTTCAATCCACTTCTTGATCCGTGTTGAAAACCGATTTCAACATGGAGGCAAGTTCACCTCGGCTCGAGGAAGGACGTGAAGTAACCACCCATGTCTTTGCTAATCCAGCTCATGGGCTAGACCCCAATGCTTTGGGATTCCAAAGAAGTCAGAAAATAACTAATAAGGATCCCTCCAACCCGCAAACACCTGGATGCATGTTAAAGGCAGGGTTCAGTTTCAATGCTCCTACTCTGAAAACTTCAATTCTGATTAAATAGTTTTGATTATATGTATATTTCTTTTTATAGCAAAGCTGTAGGCAGCACAGCTATAATAAGCCAGATGTGCTTTATCCTTCAGTAATGGATATGAATAATTAGAGGGTGAACATGAAACTGAACAGAACTAAAACAAGAAGATCTAGCAGTAGCCTCCAGTGGGTGGACCGTGAACATCCTAAATAGAACCTGTCCTCTTGACAATTAAAAAAATGACAAATGCTATTAATTTCATTATGCTCAAGAGAGTGTGGATTAGACAATGAATGATTTTCCACTTATGCAAAATTCATTATGAGTACAGTTAAGCAATATTTCATGACAATAAAATTAATGGCAGCTTATAATATAAAGGAGAGACTGTTGTGGCTTCTTATGCAAGTGGTAAAGGATTACAGTACAAAGCAAAACAGACTCTATCCCAGATTAATACATGGCATCTTCGTATGCTCATCATAGTAATGAATAAACAGACATTCAGTCCAGACTACAGAGCCACCTATTTATGTTGTCCAGAGGTCGAGGACTTCTGAATGTTTGTGTTTGAATTCTGTTCTCTTTTCTTCAATATGTCTTAATTGTACTGGACTGTATATTATCCTTCATTACTGTAAACCACCTTGGGTCCTTTTCAAGGAGAAAGGTGGGATAAAAATACCCTAAAACAAACAAACAAACAAATATTGAAGCCTCTGCCTTTATCTACTATGCCGTATCTCCCATTGACATCGGTATCAACTGTTACAACATGATAGATGTGAGACAGGGCTGAAAGAGGATATCAAGAGTGCAGTGTGGAAAGAGCAGATAATTAGCCATCCAGCCGTTCATCCTTCCAATTTGTTACAATGGATTAGTTTTTAAAACAAATGTGGGGCAGTGTGGGGCAGCCTTTTCCAGCCCTGTGCAATAGCTTTAGAGCTCTGTTGCATTCATGTGAGCTGCAGCCACAGTGTCTGTCGACATGACAGCAGAGGAAATAAAATGTATGCAATGAAGGTGCTTCCCGAATCAAAGAACATGTCTACCCCCTTCTAAAAATGGTACATCTCTCCCCAGGAAGCCTGGAACACTGAAGGTCTTTGAGGTTGGCTAAAGATCTCTCAAACTCAAAGACCTTTCAAGACAAAACCATCAACCCCTTCCTCAGATGATACTCCCAAGGTATATGATGGTTTAACCATGAATAAAGATGATTGGAGGTGTGCCGCAGAGTGGCCAAAGCTTGCTTTTTCTGCATTTGGAGCTTTGGTTTAAGGACTTCAACATGTTTGGCCAATAAAGGGTTCAGTAGCATCTGGGTACCCTCAGTGCTACCTAAAAGTAAAAAAAAAATGCTCCCACTGTGGTCTCCTTTGCCATTTAGAATGCATTTTCACAGAAGGGTCAGTTCCATAATTTGCACAGAAATCAGAAGTAAATAAGAATTAGTGGAAGCTGTTAAATCTGCTTGTTCATGCAAATTGGATCTTTTTGAGATGTAGGGACTCTGAAATAAGTATTGAAGTATTTATTAAAACAGAAGCGGCAGCCGGGGGAGAGGCATGAATGGAGGCAAACTCTAGCAGATATCACAGGTTCCCAGCAGCAGCATTGAATAGGAAGAACCATGGAAGAATGCATTTGACCAATTTGACGAGTTTGAATGTGAATGGATCTGAAGCACAATAGAACCCAAACTGAAGTGCTGGCACTTTTTGAGACTGATTTCTGGTGCAGGTTATTGTGAAGGACAGTCCACTTCCTCAGAGAGATGGAGTACAATATTAAAGCCACAGGCTTATATATCCTATGCAGAGACAGCAGGAGTAAGCTTTAAAAGTGGCAGGCGTGTTAATAACACAGGCAACAAATTTCCAACGTATTGATTTGTAAACTTCATCTAGGGGATGTAGAGCAGCTCCCTACTGGTGCATAATGGCACGGATTAGGGATGGGCAATAAACAAACCACGAAACAAAAGAACCAACAAACCAGGCTGTGTTAAGCTTCTTTTCACCACCCAGTTTGGGGGCACTTTGCTGAAACCTAACAAAATGCTGGGTTTTTTTCCCTTGGAGGTTTTCATTTGGTTCGGCAAAATGAGATTTATTTATTTATTTATTTATTTATTTATTTATTTATTTATTTATTTAATGACAAAGTTTATTTTCTTGGGCTCCTTGATCACTGCAGATGGTGACTGCAGCAAAGAAATAAAAAGACACCTGCTTCTTGGGAGGAAAGCAATGGCAAACCTAGATAGCATCCTAAAGAGCAGAGCCAACTAAGTGTCAGGATAGTCAAAGCTATGGTTTTTCCAGTAGTGATGTATGGAAGTGAGAGCTGGACTATAAAGAAGGCGGATCACTGCAGAATTGATGCTGGAGGAGAATCTCGAGAGTCCCCTGGACTGCAAGGAGATCAAACCTATCCATCCTGAAAGAAATCAACCCCGAATGTTCACTGGAAGGACAGATTTTGAAGATGAGGCTCCAGTACTTTGGCCACCTCATGAGGAGAGAGGAGTCCTTGGAAAAGTCCCTGATGTTGGGAAAGATTGAAGGCAAAAGGAAAAGAGGATGGCAGAGAATGAGATGGTTGGACGGTGTCATCGATGCAACCAACATGGATTTGACCAAACTCCAGGAGGCAGTGGAAGATAGGAAGGCCTGGCGAGATCTGGTCCATGGGGTCACGAAGAGTCTGACACAACTGAACGACTGAACAACAACAATTTATTTATTTATTTATTGGATTTTTATACCACTCATCTGGAAGCAAGGCCACTCTGGACAGCTAAAAGCAATGCAATCCCCCTTCCCACTGCCCCCATCACCTCCTCCTGTCTGCTCCAGCTGCTGCCAGTGCCACACCTGCCATCCTCAGAAGTACAGGGCTGGCTTTCCTTCCAGAAACTTGGTGCTGCTTCTTAGTATGTGCCCATGGTAAAACTGGAGGAGCAGGAGAATGCAGCACCCCCAGGCAAAAATAATGGTAATAAAAAAAAAAACCAGACCACGAACCATTTCATTTATCTGGGGCTTCATGGTTCTTGAATCTGAAGCACCACAAACCACCAATATTTCTGGTTTCTTCCCATCTCTAATTTGGATGTTATCTACCAAGTGTTGAATGGCTTTTGATTTCAGGGAAAAATTGGTTGTGTTAATGTCAGAGTTTCCCCAAGATTCAGCCTTTGTGGCTATATATAATAATATTATGGACTAAAACAGATTATTACTTTTCAGATAGTGTGCTAAAAAGATGGAGTCTCTATTTAACTTCTAGGTAAAACTGAAATAGTTGTTGTTACTGGAATAACTGTATAGGCATTTTGTAGAAGAAGATATAACATTGGTTAAGCTGGCTGAAAGATTATGCTTGGTCAGGAAATCTGTGTAAGACTAAGGCCGCTACTGCACTTCCTTGAGTAGCCGCTTTTAATTTTGCATTGCCTTATCTCCTCCCGTGGTCACGTGGTCACTACAGCAGTTTGGTAGTCCGCACTTCAGCAGTTGCTTAGCAATCGGCTCCCCCATTGACACTTGGCTGAACCGCTTTAAACTTCCACAGGGAAACGGCAGAAACAGGGAGGAAACCAAAAAGGCGGCATAGTATGTCCGCAAATACAACCAAATTGCTTTAAAAGGGGGTGCAGGAACCAATTTAAAAAACACCACCCATAGTGGTTGTCGCAAGAAAAAACGACACAGTGGTAAAAAATGGGCGTGTCCAAGGAGGCTTTTCAGAAAAAGCGATTTGAAAAGTGGACAGTGATTTTTAAGACAATTTGTCTTTAAGGAAAATGTGTGAGGCTAGTTGTGTTCCTGGGCATGTGCCCAATCAAACAGTTGGGTGTGCACATGCCCAGGAATGCAATCGGCACCTTGTTAATGCACGACAGTGATTTTTCATATGTGTGCATAAACTAGCAGTACAATCATGGCTGCTGTGTTTTTTATTGATTTGAAAAGTTCCTCTTCTGATGAGTTTGAAGGGTGTGATATTCTTCAAGCAGTTACTGAACTTTAAAAAGCAGCAACAGCTAACATCTACATAAGCAGCGATGCAGTAGACTGTCGTCATGTTTCTTTTAAGTTAATCCTGAAAATGAAAATGGTGATACTATGTTCACAACAAGTTTAGTGCACAAGAAGGCCTCTTGGGACCCCACTCGTAAGTATTCGGTACTCATATTCCTGCACGTGCTCCCATCTTGGTTTTGGCAGAGCATCCCAAACTCTCCAAGAGATGTCTGAGTGGATGTGTGCCAAAATCTGATTTTAGCATATGGTAACACAAGAACTAGGCTGGACTTCAGCAAAGTCTGGCCTTTCCCCAGAGCCAAACAAACACATGCTTAGCAGCATATAACCCAGAGCCACCGATAGTTGAGCAATTGTGAGAACAGATTCCTGCTGACTGCAATATCTAAAAGCTTTCCTCCATTGTACCCGAGTGTGTATACACACTCAATGAATGCACTGGGCTCTATTGAAAACAGCTGTATATGGAGCTGGCCACATTGCTCCCCTGTGTGTTCTATTAGTAGAAAACTGGTCCGCATTAACTGCAGCCTTGGCTAGTTTTCATTCTTTTGGGCACACTTTGATTGTTAAAACATGAAGGGGAAAATAACTTTCCCACTTTCTCTTGTTTAAAGCTGCAATCTGAATCTTTCATTTAGACTCCCGCCTGTATCTCTTGGGTGGGGCTGCACAATGCATAATAGGTGCTAAAATTGAATTTTATGTCCTGTTTTAAAAAGCTGATTAGTGTAGATCACTTTCGGAACACTCAACCAATTGCCTTGTTGGGATGTGTACATTTCCAAATCTTGCTCTGTATGTATAAGTGTGTGTGTGTGTGTGTGTGTGTGTGTGTGTGTGTGTGTGTGTGTGTGTGTGTGTGTGTGTGTGTGTGTGTGTGTGTGTTTAAAAGAGAGAGAACAGAACAGCAGACAACCAGAGTTAATCAAGTATGCTTATGATGGCGTTGTGATCTCTGCATGAAGCCAATTTAAAGCATATGTTTCAATGTGATGGTGTAACAACACAACTTGCATGGAATAAGGTCCCTCCAGCGCTTTCCTCTTTCTGATCATCAATTATTGTTTCTCTACTGACAAGAAACAGAGGAGCAATGTCATCAATACATATTAGAGAAGGTGCTATTGAGAGGCTGGGTCTCCGTTAATTGGTGGTGATGGGGATGAACTGTTCTAAGGAAGGACAGGTTGAGCTTTACAGTAATAGCCTTTCTTTTACATAAAGAGAAATAGTACCCACAGTCGAAGTGAGATATCACAAAAGAGATGGCAGAGAAAACATATATAAAGTTTTCAGTCATGTTTCAGGGAGTCAAGCAGTGTGAATTTGGAGAAATAAGATTTATTTTTCAAAGATAGCAAAACCATACTTGAATGAGAAAGCAGACTCAGAACTAATATCTGGTGGTGCCTAGAATATATGTCAAGCTTTCAAAAGGAAAATAACAAAACATACCACCAACTGTACTGAAATCTTAGCCTTGACAAAACATAAACAATAATTCTTTGAATTTGAGCTTTGTAATTCTACATGCAGGTGGCTTGCATCTAATCAATGCCAGTTGGTTATAATAAATGAAGAGCTATCCTCTTCATCATCCTCTTCATCTTACATGCAATTGTTTGTCCAATCCAGAGTAGACATGACGAACAGTTGCAACTTTCTTAGTTAATGCTAATCTAAGTCCTATTAATTCAGTGGCACTAATTGGAACCAACAGTTGGTGTAGTCCTTCAGGATAGTTGTCTTTCAGATTTGTTTGCCTGTTTTAATATTTGATGTTTCTGACTTGAACAGACTGTAACTTTAAGACTTGGTGTTTGCATTGTCTTCTTCTTTCCTCCTCACCCCCCTCTCTTTTTGTGTCACATATTTTAATTTGAAAGCCTAGAGAAGAAGAGACTGTCTTGTTTTTATTGACTGGATTCTGCACACCTATTTGGAAGCATTTTGTATAGAAGAGCAGTATGATAATGCTTCAAATGAATAAAGATAGGAACAAAATTGGCATGCCTTTGTTTTCACTGAGGCAATGAATTAGAGAAATACTGAAATCAGTAAAATTAGTCCCATGTGGTGGAGTATTGTTTGATGTTGGGCAAATAAGCTCTAGTTCAACACATTATACATTTCAGGCCAACTGAAATGAGATTGCATGTTCCACTGGATTCAGTAGAGCAAGTGAAATCAACTTTACGTGAGCTGGTATTATTCAAGGGTTTGTACTGAATTAACCAGGGAAAAACTGACTTAGCCCTCTGCCAGCAATATGAGAAGGCCCCAGTTCTTCCGTAAAAGAATATCCTCCTTATTTAATCACTCATTCTTCTGTCAGTAAGAGAAATTCATTCAAATTATCCATTTTATAACTGAAGGAAAGAGAGCATTCATCTCTAAGGTAAAACATGATGTAATCTTTATGTTGCTGTTATGTCAATGCCTTGGATTCCTCAAGTGAAGATGAGTTGGAATTTTTGGAACCACGAAATGGTGGACAGATGCCAGACCTAACAGGCTGAGCTCTCTTTGGGGTACCACCTCACATTGGTAGCTCAGCATTTGAGTCGGAAGAGGATGCTGATCTGATTCTATAAAAACAACGCACACAGAAGGTAGTTGGATACTCCCAGGCAAAATCCTTGCCGTCAATGGAGGACTCCTTTAGAGGGCAGGTTTCCTCAGGAAGAGAAAGGAGCTACTAAAATGCCTACCATTAAGCTCTCAATGGGTCCTTAGATACTCAGCATTATTAGCTTCACTCTTAGGATGGTACATAGGTATAATGGTTGAAATATGATGTGGTGTAATTAATACAAGTCTAATGATGTCAGTTATGGCTGTATATTGGTAATTAGACATTTCGTTGCACCCCCCACCCCCCACCAAGGGCCCTAGGTTCCCTTTGTTTCTGCGGAAACCTTTGATAGTAGGACACAGGGGAGTCTTGAATGTCTGAAAATTGTTGCTGCTGGTCTCACTGCAGCCACTGTGGCAGCCATTTTCAGTCAGTTAAGACTTCCAGGACTTGTCCCACTGCAGAAGACTTCCCCGAGAACAAAGGGATCTTTTTAATACTAAAATACAGTTGTAGCTGATGATATATTCAATCGTACCACAGCTGGACTTAACAAGCAGACGTTACTGGAGTTCAGCCATTAAGTTTTTTTATAATCAGACAAAACAGTGTGGCAAAGGTATTGTATTACAGTGCTTCCAAGCAATGACACAATACTCAAAAGACCTAGAAAACAATCATGATACACTAACTGTAGAAGGCTGTCTTCTTTGGAGCAGCCCATATTTTGCAGAAAAACCTATAAATAGCCTATGTTCTTGGGAAACAGCCCAATAATCAAGGAACTAATCCAGCCATCATTAGGTGGGTTGTGTATAATATGCATTTAATATTTAAATTATTATTATTATTATTAAATAGTAATTATTTATTTACTTAATTTATTCATTAATATTTATGACTACTTACTCATTAGCATTTGGAAATGCGGTAACAGAACTTTGTAGAAAAGTGACAGTAAGAGCAACATATTTGTGTTACTTTTGTACTTATGATTTTAGAATAAACAAACATGTTGTTTTTGCAAACACTATGGGAAAATGTAGGACGTTTCAAAATTGCAAAATATTAGAACCAAGGGAATCTCAGTTCTGGAGCATGCATGTGTATGTTGAGGAGACTTGTGGTGAGAAAGATGAACCATCATTAACCCTGAGGTCCCATTCATGATACACACAGTGAACATTCAGGTGACCTCTGGATCATGAAACCCTTTACAAGTGTGCTGAACAGAATGGGCTTAAGTGCATGTGTTTCTGTATAAGCAATATTTATGTTGCTCTTAGGGGGAAAATATATACATTCTTGATTTTTTCAAAATTCTAAAAGAGGGAGGGGGGACAACATTACACTTCCTGAAAACTACTATGTGGAATAATTGCATCTTGTCAGGGAGAGACATTATAATTACATCTAACTAGAACATATGTCTCTTAGCTTACAACGGAATTAATCTTTTCACAGGTAATTTTATTCTCAAACAGTACCATTTATTAGTAGATGGGGGATATTGTTTCCCTTTATTAAAAACAAAACAAAAGAGAGGGGAAATCTGCTTTCTATTAGTGTAAGGAAACAAAAATCAACCTTCTGCCTTACCCTTTGTATTCCCAGAGTCGATTCTTTTTAGGGGCAAGTGGTTTGTAAGTGCCGTCTTGCTACAGAAAATCAAATATGATAATTTAACATATGAAATGTAAATGATGGAAAGAAATGATGTGTCATTACACAGTTTATTTTGCTTCCACCATTTGGTTTGAGGACAGAGGATAGAACAGGGTTTAGGCAAGTGGTTATACTTAGGAGCAAAGCTTGGAGACGTTGCTTAAAAAAAAAACAACTACCAGCCACACTAGATTATCACAAACTCCATTGCTAGGCTTATGAGAAATAGTATAGTCCAAAATAGGTTGCTTTGACAAATTCCATTTAGTAAGTAATAAAGGTCACACAATGGTAATAGTAAGGGCTAGAGAAGTTCCCATGCTAAAACAGAGGAGGAGGAAGAGACAAATATCATGCCGATCCCCATTTTTTCAATGCCTCATTTTGCCCACATGTTTCCAACTATACTCCAGAGCCAGGATAATATCATATCATGAGGATAAGCCATATATTTGCTACATGGAAAATGTCATAACGCCACTTTCCATGTATTGTGAGTCATTCAAGATCGTAGCCCATGAGAACAGCCTACAGGTGTCCATCGGGAAGACAGGTGGTATATAAGCACCAAAAAAATAAATAAATAAATAAATAAATAAATAAATAAATAAATAAATAAATCCCTCTAGAAATTAAGGGGAACCATTAGAAAACTGAACAGAAGTCAATGGGGAGCACATCGCCTATCTTACGCCAGCTTCGTTATCATAAATTTTTGTCATCTGATCAGTGATTGCCATATTGCTGATTAATTTCATCATGAATTTCTGTTTATAAAAGACCTGCTGGGAAAGTATGGAATTAATCATCAGTATGATCTCTTATTTTAGGTAGCTTCCAGCCATGGTCCATCTGCTCTGCATAAGCATATATGGATTTTGAACCACAAATGTGGCCACAGATAGTTCTTGGTTGCTAAAGAATCACCAAGGACATTGGTTAGAAGCATGAGTCGAAGGTGACTAGTATTTTTACAATAGCAAGAAATGTATTGTGACTGTTATTATCTTTGGTGACGTTTACAATTCCTGAGGTCTCGCCTTCAGGCTGATACAAAATCACTTTGTCGATAATTAACAGTGACTGTCTAGCTTCTCTGCCTGAAAATTTGCTGTAACTTTGCTGTAAAACTGGAGTGTCCTCAAAAACTAAATTTATGATGTTTTAACATATCATGGCTATTAGGTGAATTGAATGGGTGTTTCCAGAGTCTTGATCACCTTATTCAGAGTTAATGCCTTCGTTGCCTGGATGCAATAAATTATAAGAGGTTAGAATATAGTGAATGCTCACAGATCATTACCTCTTATCACCTGAGGCAATTGACCAAGCTAATGTGAAATGTCAGAAGGCTATCAGAAGCATGTTGTCTCTACACAGTGAGGGGATTATCTTAGTATTTAAAGTATGAACTTAGTGATGCCCTGAGCTTAACAGTGATTATTGTATGTCACATATTAGGACTGTAACATTTTAATTGACATATTAAGATAATTTAGCTATTCAGCATTTGACAGATTAGAATAAAACAACTGCCATAGCTTTTTAACTATTTTGTGGCCCCGTGCCAGAACCCTGCTTGTCGCAGAACCTGTCTCTGAGGGGTTAAATCATGAAGAGCTGCTGGAGGAGCCTTGCAGCTCAAGTCAGCAGGCAGCTGGGTCTGATGACTCAGCCGAAAACATATCTTCTCCCCCTAGAAGGGCTATGAGCAGGATTCTGCAAAGACGTGCTACCAGGAGAGCTAGGGAAAGGGTCTTTGATGCTAGATGGGGAATCAGGTTGGGAAGCCCCAAGTACTAGCAGGAGCCTTCCCAGAAATAAGGGTGTGTTCCCTGTTTTGGGATAAAGCCGGTAAGCTCACCTTGAGCTCTCTGTGGGAGCAACACATCATTAGAAATTGCAACCACGTTCCTATCTGTGACCTTGGCTCTGTTTCCTAATTTTGGACTGGCTTCCTGGACAATGGCTTAATCTGTTCCCTTGGGTTTGGCATCTGGTTTCCGTGAGATATTCTGGATTTGACTTGGACTGTTAATTGCTGGGAGTTGGATTCTGTTATTTATCTGGCACTTGATTGTTGGCAAAGATTTGAACTTGCCCAGCTTTCCACTAAAGATCTTGGCAAAGAACTGAACCCTGTTTGTGTGTGTGCTCTGTGTCCGGGGCTTGACAGTTTGCTCCCACCCAAACTTCTTCAAGCAGAATGGAAGAGGAGGGGGCTGTTGAGATGACACTGTTGGCAGCTTTGCAAAACCAAGTACTGCTTTTGTCTCAGGCAATTACTTAATTGCAGCATGCTCCATCACTGGCTGGGTTGCAGCCCCATTGCCCTTTGCTGCCTCCTGACTGGTTTGAGGGCAAGTTAGAGGAATTCCCTGCATTCTTGGCTCAATGCAAGCTGTTTATCAAGGTGCGTGCTCAAGAATTTCCTACTGAGAGGTCTAAGGTCTGCTTTATCATCAGTTTGTTGAAAGGACAGGCAGCTAAATGGGCTACTCCTTTACTCCTCAGTGCTTCACCTCTACTGGATAATTATCAGGCTTTCCTGAATCACATTTCTTCAGCTTTTCAGAACCCTGTATAGGCTGCTACTGCCATCAGGAGACTCAGAGCTCTGAAACAGGGCAAAGATTCAGTGTTTGACTACACCACTGCGATCTGTTTGATAGCATAGGATCTGAATTGGAATGAACCGGCACTGATTTCTCAGTATATGGAAGGAGTGGCAGATGAAGTGCTTGATGAACTCTCTAGGGTGGACCAACCAAACACGTTACAGGAACTCATTACTCTGTGTCTCAGGATGGATGGACGCCTAGAAAGCCATCACCTCTCCCAAGGCAAGAACTACAACCAGCAACCTCTGCCAGCTGTGCCTAATCTGCAATCCGGTGAAGCCCGCAGAATGGATCCAGAACCTATGCAACTGGGAGTTGCTTGACCACGCCTCATCCCAGAGGAAAAGGCAAGACGATGGTCTCACAATCTCTGCCTGTACTGTGGAGGAGGAGGACATTTCGCTTCCAGTTGCCCTTTGAAGCGCTCCTCAGTAAGTGCTGCTACCTCTGCAGCAGTAAAAGGGCAGCTCCATCCTTGAAGGAACCCACAGGAATGGAGCCTACCGAAGGGTTCCCAGACAATACCATCACACCCCAAGGACCTTTCCTGGTACCTGTAACTCTAGGGCTTCCTGATGGCCGGAAAATACCTGTGTATGCTATGGTAGACTCTGGGGCAGCTCACTGCTTTGTGGATGCTGGGTTTGTGCGGTGCCATCGGATTCCAGTACAGAACAAGGAAACTCCTTTGCTGGTAAATTCCATTGAGGGTTGCTTACTTCGTTCTGGGCTGATAGCTCAGGAAACCTGTCCACTTACTCTTCAGGTAATGGACCACAATAAGCAGATTTGCTTTAATGTAACTCGGATGCCCCGGCTTCCTCTTGTCTTGGGACTTTCCTGGTTGCGAGCTCATAACCCATTGGTGGATTGGGTGCAAGGGGAATTGTACTTCAAGGTTCCTTGCTCAAAGAAAAATTCTTCTACTATCCTGGCAGCTGCCCATGCTACATCTGACCCTGTCTTGCCCCAGGTATTCCAAGACTTTGCGGATGTATTTGAGGAAAAGGGGGCTGACAAGTTACCTCCAAATCAGCCCTATGACTGTACCACTGATCTGATACCTGGGGCACCCCTCCCTGTGGGACGAGTCTATCCTATGTCCGAACCTGAGTTAGAAGCTTTGAGGGCTTTCCTAGACAAGAACCTTCAACGTGGGTTTATACGCCCTTCCAAATCGCCATTGTCCGCACCGGTGATCTTTCTAAAGAAGAAGGGAGGGGAGCTTCATCCTTGTAATGATTACCGGGCATTAAACAAGATCACTATTCGGGACCGGTACCATTTACCCCTAATCTCTGAACTTTTGGACCAGTTAAGAGGGGTAAAGTGTTATACCAAGCGGGACCTTTATGGGGCATATAATTTGGTGCGTATCCATAAAGGAGATGAGTGGAAAACTGCGTTTCGAACCCGGTACAGTCAATATGAACATTTAGTAATGCCTTTTGGACTGACAAACACACCCAGTGTATTCCAGCGGATGATGAATGACATTTTCCATGATCTACTAGATCGTTGTGTGGTCATTTATTTAGATGATATCCTGATTTATTCCGCTGACCCAGCTCAGCATGTTCAAGATGTTCGTCAGGTCTTGCAGTGTCTCCGGGAAAACGGACTATATGCTAAGCTGGAAAAATGTGAATTCGACATTAAGGAAGGTGAATTCCCGGGGCATATTATTTCTCCCCAGGGAATCCGCATGGACCCTAAGAAAGTAGAAGCTGTGGTGTCCTGGCGGCGACCACAAAACCGTAAGGATTTGCAACGGTTCCTTGGTTTCACCAACTACTATCGCCAGTTTATTCCTGCCTATGCCAACATTGTTGCCACTTTAAACTGTCTCCTTCGGCCCAAAGAGCTTTTACAGTGGACTCTAGAAGCAGAAGAGGCTTTCTCTACTTTGAAAACCCGCTTCACCTCGGAACCCTTGCTCTGTTATCCTGATCCATAATTACCGTTTATAGTGGAGGCTGACGCATCTAGCGTTGCTCTGGGAGCAGTGCTATCTCAACAGGATGATCCCTCCCAAACCCCGCGTCCCTGTGCTTATTACTCTCGACAGTTAAAACCTGCAGAGAAGAATTATACTATCTGGGAGCATGAACTGCTGGCCATCAAGATGGCTTTTGATGTATGGAGGCATTACCTCGAGGGAGCTCGACACCCTGTTCAAGTATTGACTGATCATCGAAACCTTGAAAATCTACAAACAGCCCGGCGATTGACTCAGCGACAAATCCGGTGGTCATTATTCTTTTCCCGGTTCAATTTCCAGATCAAGTACATTCCTGAGACTCAGAATAAAAAAGCTGATGTGTTATCCAAAAAACCTGAGTATGCAGCGCCTGTGAAAGAGACATTAGTCGCGCCCATCTTGCCTCCCTCTGTGTTCATGGCCACGAATCCATGTCTCAGCTTGGCAGAAGAAAGCTCGCGATTCATGGACTCAGCAATGACTTCAGGAACTCCAGAATGGGAATCATGGAGAGTTTTCTGCACAGCAAGGGTTATTATTACATCGAGGGCGGTTATATGTTCCTGCACGTCCTCTTCGTAACCAGGGGTTCCATCTCTCACATGATTCTTTACCTGCTGGACACTTTGGACTTTACAAAACCCTGCATCTTCTCACAAGGGAGTTCTGGTGGCCACATGTCCGTGCTCATGTTGCCCAATATGTGGGTTCCTGTGAAGTTTGTCGGTGGGCAAAAGGTGTTGTGAACAAACCCTCGGGTTTGTTGCATCCTTTGCCAACACCCTCTGGTCCTTGGAATGCTGTCTCCTTAGATTTCATCACAGATCTTCCTCGCTCAAAAGGGTTTACCTGCATCCTGGTCTTCGTGGATTTGTTCACCAAAATGGCTCACTTTGTTCCTTGTCCTCAAACCCCTACCGCATCAGAAAGCTCATCACTACTTGCAACACCTCTTCAGACTTCACGGTTTACCTTCACATCTCATTTCAGATCATGGGCCACAATTCCACCTCTCGCCTCTGGCAAGCAATGCATAAGACACTAGGAACACAAGTTCACCTGTCATCAGCTTACCACCCCCAGTCAGATGGTCAGACTGAGTGCACTAATGCCACCTTAGAACAATATTTACGCTGTTATACATGCTACCAACAAGATAACTGGGCAGATTTGTTACCTTTAGCTGAATTTGCATATAACAACGCTGTACATTCTTCCACTCGCCAGACCCCATTCATGGCTAATTATGGTTATCATCCTCGGTATTTTCCAACTACCCTTCCTTCCACCTCTGTGCCAGCTAAAGATGCATACATTCAAGAACTCCATG
This sequence comes from Phrynocephalus forsythii, assembly GCA_029282475.1. Lineage (NCBI taxonomy): Eukaryota > Metazoa > Chordata > Lepidosauria > Squamata > Agamidae > Phrynocephalus > Phrynocephalus forsythii. Next base: position 15,800,441 of record JAPFRF010000006.1, on the reverse strand, counting down.
GCATTCGGGAATTATTGTGAGAGCAACTTGACCATGCTAAGGAAGTATATAAGAAAACAGCGGACAAGAAAAGACAGGAAGGGTCACAGCTAAATCCAGGCATGAAAGTTTGGCTATCTACTCGATACCTGAGACATCCTGGGTGATCCCGAAAACTAGATCCCCGGTTCATCGGTCCTTATCCCATCTTAGAACAAATCAATCCAGTTGCTTTTTGTTTGCAACTAACTGCTTCCCTTCATATTCATCCAGTATTCCACCGATCCCTCTTGGTTCCAGCTGCAGACCCTGACCCCAACCGACCACCGACTCCTGAACCTCCTCTACCGATTTTAGTAGAAGGAGAAGAAGAATATGAAGTCCGTCAAATCTTGGATTCTTGAATACACCATGGAGGATTGCAGTATTTGGTAGACTGGGAAGGTTATGGACCTGAAGATCGGTCATGGGAACCTGCGTCCAACTTGCATTCTCCTGAGTTGGTTCAACAATACCATGACAGTTACCCTGATAGGCTTGGCCCATCGGAAGAGGGGGACCATGGGGAGGGGGATAGTGCCAGAACCCTGCCTGGCACAGAACATGTCTCTGAGGGGTTAAATGGTGAAGAGCTGCTGGAGGAGCCTTGCAGCTCAAGTCAGCAGGCAGCTGGGTCTGATGACTCAGCTGAAAACATATCTTCTCCCCCTAGAAGGGCTATGAGCAGGATTCTGCAAAGATGTGCTACCAGGAGAGCTAGGGAAAGGGTCTTTGATGCTAGACAGGGAATCAGGTCGGGAAGCCCTGAGTACTAGCAGGAGCCTTCCCAGAAGTAAGGGTGTGTTCCCTATTTGGGATAAAGCTGGTAAGCTCACCTTGAGCTCTCTGTGGGAGCCACGCATCATTTGAACTTGCAACCACGTTCCAATCTGTGACCTTGGCTCTGTTTCCTTATTCCTGGACAACGGCTTAATCTGTTCCCTTGGGTTTGGCATCTGGTTTCTGTGAGATATTCTGGTTTTTACTTGGACTGTTAATTGCTGGGAGTTGGATTCTGTTATTTATCTGGCACTTGATTGTTGGCAAAGGCTTGAACTTGCCCAGCTTTCCACTAAATATATTGGCAAAGAACTGAACCCTGTTTGTGTGTGGACCAACCAAACACGTTGAACTCATTACCCTGTGTCTCAGGATGGATGGACGGCTTAGGCAAGACAACCAGCAACCTCTGCCAGCTGCGTCTAATCTGCAATCCAGTGAAGCAGAATGGATTATGCAACTGGGAGTTGTGACCCGCCTCACCCCAGAGGAAAAGGCAAGACAACGCTCTCATAATCTCTGCCTGTACTGTGGAGGAGGAGGACATTTCACTTCCAGTTGCCCTCTGAAGCGCTCCTCAGTAAGTGCTGCTACCTCTGCAGCAGTAAAAGGGCAGCTCCATCCTTGAAGGAACCCACAGGAATGGAGCCTACCAAAGGGTTCCCAGACAATACCATCACACCCCAAGGACCTTTCCTGGTACCTGTAACTCTAGGGCTTCCTGATGGCCGGAAAGTACCTGTGTATGCTATGGTAGACTCTGGGGCAGCTCACTGCTTTGTGGATGCTGGGTTGGTGTGGTGCCATCGGATTCCAGTACAGAACAAGGAAACTCCTTTGCTGGTAGAATCCATTGAGGGTTGCTTACTTCGTTCTGGGCTGATAGCTCAGGAAACCTGTCCACTTACTCTTCAGGTAATGGACCACAATGAGCAGATTTGCTTTAATGTAACTCGGATGCCCCGGTTTCCTCTTGTCTTGGGACTTTCCTGGTTGCGAGCTCATAACCCATTGGTGGATTGGGTGCAAGGGGAATTGTACTTCAAGGTTCCTTGCTCAAAGAAAAATTCTTCTACCATCCTGGCAGCTGCCCATGCTACATCTGGCCCTGTCTTGCCCCAGGTATACCAAGACTTTGCATATGCATTTGAGGAAAAGGGGGCTGACAAGTTACCTCCACATCAGCCCTATGACTGTGCCACTGATCTGATACCTGGGGCACCCCTCCCTGTGGGACGAGTCTATCCTATGTCCGAACCTGAGTTAGAAGCTTTGAGGGCTTTCCTAGACAAGAACCTTCAACGTGGGTTTATACGCCCTTCCAAATCGCCATTGTCCGCACCGGTGATCTTTCTAAAGAAGAAGGGAGGGGAGCTTCATCCTTGTAATGATTACCGGGCATTAAACAAGATCACTTTTCGGGACCGGTACCATTTACCCCTAATCTCTGAACTTTTGGACCAGTTAAGAGGGGTAAAGTGTTATACCAAGTGGGACCTTCATGGGGCATATAATTTGGTGCGTATCCATAAAGGAGATGAGTGGAAAACTGCGTTTCGAACCCGGTACAGTCAATATGAACATTTAGTAATGCCTTTTGGACTGACAAACGCTCCCAGTGTATTCCAGCGGATGATGAATGACATTTTCCATGATCTACTAGATCATTGTGTGGTCATTTATTTAGATGATATCCTGATTTATTCCGCTGACCCAGCTCAGCATGTTCAAGATGTTCGTCAGGTCTTGCAGTGTCTCTGGGAAAACGGACTATATGCTAAGCTGGAAAAATGTGAGTTCGACATTAAGGAAGGTGAATTCCTGGGGCATATTATTTCTCCCCAGGGAATCCGCATGGACCCTAAGAAAGTAGAAGCTGTGGTGTCCTGGCGGCGACCACAAAACCGTAAGGATTTGCAATGTTTCCTTGGTTTCACCAACTACTATCGCCAGTTTATTCCTGCCTATGCCGACATTGTTGCCCCTTTAAACTGTCTCCTTCGGCCCAAAGAGCTTTTACAGTGGACTCTAGAAGCAGAAGAGGCTTTCTCTACTTTGAAAACCCGCTTCACCTCGGAACCCTTGTTCTGTTATCCTGATCCATAATTACCGTTTATAGTGGAGGCTGACGCATCTAGCGTTGCTCTGGGAGCAGTGCTATCTCAACAGGATAATCCCTCCCAAACCCCGCGTCCCTGTGCTTATTACTCTCGACAGTTAAAACCTGCAGAGAAGAATTATACTATCTGGGAGCATGAACTGCTGGCCATCAAGATGGCTTTTGATGTATGGAGGCATTACCTCGCGGGAGCTCTACACCCTGTTCAAGTATTGACTGATCATCGAAACCTTGAAAATCTACAAACAGCCCGGCGATTGACTCAGCGACAAATCCGGAGGTCATTATTCTTTTCCCGGTTCGATTTCCAGATCAAGTACATTCCTGAGACTCAGAATAAAAAAGCTGATGTGTTATCCAGAAAACCTGAGTATGCAGCGCCTGTGAAAGAGACATTAGTCGCGCCCATCTTGCCTCCCTCTGTGTTCATGGCCACGAATCCATGTCTCAGCTTGGCAGAAGAAATCCGTGAATCTCAAGCTCGCGATTCATGGACTCAGCAATGTCTTCAGGAACTCCAGAATGGGAATCATGGAGAGTTTTCTGCACAGCAAGGGTTATTATTACATCGAGGGCGGTTATATGTTCCTGCGCGTCCTCTTCATAACCAGGGGTTCCATCTCTCACATGATTCTTTACCTGCTGGACACTTTGGACTTCACAAAACCCTGCATCTTCTCACAAGGGAGTTCTGGTGGCCACATGTCCGTGCTTATGTTGCCCAATACGTGGGTTCCTGTGAAGTTTGTCGGTGGGCAAAAGATGTTGTGAACAAACCCTCGGGTCTGTTGCATCCTTTGCCAACAACCTCTGGTCCTTGGAATGCTGTCTCCTTAGATTTCATCACAGATCTTCCTCGCTCAAAAGGGTTTACCTGCATCCTGGTCTTCGTGGATTTGTTCACCAAAATGGCTCACTTTGTTCCTTGTCCTCAAACCCCTACCGCATCAGAAACCTCATCACTACTTGCAATACCTCTTCAGACTTCACGGTTTACCTTCACATCTCATTTCAGATCATGGGCCACAATTCCACCTCTCGCCTCTGGCAAGCAATGCATAAGATACTAGGAACACAAGTTCACCTGTCATCAGCTTACCACCCCCAGTCAGATGGTCAGACTGAGTGCACTAATGCCACCTTAGAACAATATTTACGCTGTTATACATGCTACCAACAAGATAACTGGGCAGATTTGTTACCTTTAGCTGAATTTGCATATAACAATGCTGTACATTCTTCCACTCGCCAGACCCCATTCATGGCTAATTATGGTTATCATCCTCGGTATTTTCCAACTACCCTTCCTTCCACCTCTGTGCCAGCTAAGGATGCATACGTTCAAGAACTCCATGGCATTCGGGAATTATTGTGAGAGCAACTTGACCATGCTAAGGAAGTATATAAGAAAACAGCGGACAAGAAAAGACAGGAAGGGTCACAGCTAAATCCAGGCATGAAAGTTTGGCTATCTACTCGATACCTGAGACATCCTGGGTGATCCCGAAAACTAGATCCCCGGTTCATCGGTCCTTATCCCATCTTAGAACAAATCAATCCAGTTGCTTTTTGTTTGCAACTAACTGCTTCCCTTCATATTCATCCAGTATTCCACCGATCCCTCTTGGTTCCAGCTGCAGACCCTGACCCCAACCGACCATCGACTCCTGAACCTCCTCTACCGATTTTAGTAGAAGGAGAAGAAGAATATGAAGTCCGTCAAATCTTGGATTCTCGAATACACCGTGGAGGATTGCAGTATTTGGTAGACTGGGAAGGTTATGGACCTGAAGATCGATCATGGGAACCTGCGTCCAACTTGCATTCTCCTGAGTTGGTTCAACAATTCCATGACAGTTACCCTGATAGGCTTGGCCCATCGGAACAGGGGGACCATGGGGAGGGGGATAGTGCCAGAACCCTGCTTGTCGCAGAACTTGTCTCTGAGGGGTTAAATGGTGAAGAGCTGCTGGAGGAGCCTTGCAGCTCAAGTCAGCAGGCAGCTGGGTCTGATGACTCAGCTGAAAACATATCTTCTCCCCCTAGAAGGGCTATGAGCAGGATTCTGCAAAGATGTGCTACCAGGAGAGCTAGGGAAAGGGTCTTTGATGCTAGACAGGGAATCAGGTCGGGAAGCCCTGAGTACTAGCAGGAGCCTTCCCAGAAGTAAGGGTGTGTTCCCTATTTGGGATAAAGCTGGTAAGCTCACCTTGAGCTCTCTTTGGGAGCCAGGCATCATTTGAACTTGCAACCACGTTCCAATCTGTGACCTTGGCTCTGTTTCCTGATTCCTGGACTATGGCTTAATCTGTTCCCTTGGGTTTGGCATCTCGTTTCTGTGAGATATTCTGGTTTTTACTTGGACTGTTCATTGCTGGGAGTTGGATTCTGTTATTTATCTGGCACTTGATTGTTGGCAAAGACTTGAACTTGCCCAGCTTTCCACTAAAGATATTGGCAAAGAACTGAACCCTGTTTGTGTGTGTGCTCTGTGTGCGGGGCTTGAGACCCCATTACTGCCTGCAAAGAGGACTTTAGAGATTGTTTTTATTCCCTCATACAACATTTTCATGTTATGTTCCTTTGGATTATTCTCAAGCAATGCTGATTTCAGTTTTGTGAGTCCTAAGCCGGTGAATTATATTTTATTTATTTATTTTAATTAGAATATTTTTACCTCTCCTTTCTCCTTGGAAAAATACCAAAGGCAGTTAACTTGTGTGTGTGTGTGTGTGTGTGTGTGTGTGTGTGTGTGTGTGTGTGTGTGTGTGTGTGTGTGTGTGTTTTGTATCATTACAGTCATGATCAACACTTCATGATACCACGTCCATGGAGTTTTCTTGGCAGGAATACTGGAGTGGCTTGGCAGTTCCTACTCCAAGCTCCCACAGCACCTGGTATTCCCTGGTGGTCGCCCATCCAAGTACTAACCAGGGCTGACCGTGCTTAGCTTCCAAAATCAGGCAAGATAGAATGTGTTTAGGGCTAATGAGGGTCAATATACAGTCCAATACAATTAAGACATATTCAGCTTTGAGAAAAGGGAATTGAGGGACATTTTATAGCATTAAAAGACAACGTTAAAGCTGAAATTTAAAAATAGTGCAGCTGTTATTTCATTTGATTCAGATGCATTCTCTCCCTCTCCAGAGTGTACCCACAGAAAACTCAGAAGGCAAGGAAGAAAAAGAATGACCTTGAATGCTAAAATACAGCTGCAAATGACTGCAAATTCCCAGCATGTACCCATTAGTTAATAATGTAAGAAGTACCTCTCTGTTAGAGTAATTATAATCTCAACTCTACAAATCTGTACAAAAATGTATCATCAAAAATAGGAGTGGGATTAGTTAAAGCAGAAGATTAATAAGGAACGCATTCAGCTGAATTGATTTTATGATTGTGTCTTGCTAGGATTGCTTGCATTTGCAGTTCACTTAATAACTTACTTGGGGGGAAAAAACCCAGACACTCATTGCATAGGAGATAATAGCAGCTCCTTTTACAGAGTCCACTATATGTAAACCAGACAGCACGGCAGCTGATATATTGCACATGACAACCCTGAAAGTTCTTATGCCAGGAGATTCCAATTCTCCATGTCTGCTGAGAATTGTTCAATATTCTGGACTGTACCCTGTGTCTAGAAGACCAGGGCTGCGGCACTTTGCACATCCTGAGCAATCTATCAAGAATAACATGAACTTTGTGTGGTTTTTTTGAGATTTTTCCACTTCTGCTGGATCGCTGCGGGCACTCAAAAGGAAAGCCCTGAAGAACATTTGGCATTTTTGTAAGATACATTTGCCACTTAGCCCTAATTTTTTAAAAATGATTTTTTAAAAAAAAAAAAACTTTCAAGTTCCTTGCTTCACTGAAATGTATGCAATTTGTTCCTTTAGATGGGGTGATTTATTTATTTATTTATTTATTTATTTTTATATTTATACCCCGCTTATCTTTCTTTCGAAACTCTAAGCGGCTTACATGACGAGCAAGCGCCAATGAACACGGAACAATAATATATAACACAACAAGTAAATAATCAATAAAAACCATTGCATCTAAAACCAACAATGATAACTATAAACCAAGTGTGCACAAACATTATACACAAAGTATAGCCGCTTGGACATTAAGATGGCGGGACCTTCACAAAAAAAAAAAAAAAAAAAGAGAGAGAGAGAGAGAGATCAGGGTTCGCCAAAGGCCTCTCGAAATAAGTAAGTTTTTACCGCTTTTCGAAAGGCCAGCAGGGACTCTGCAGAGCGCACTTCGCTGGGGATGGAGTTCCATAAGGACGGGGCTGCCACAGAGAAGGCCCGGTTGGGGTAACCGACTTCCGGGCCTCTCGTGGGGTGGCAACCCAAGTGCGCTGAACTAGTCGGGCCGAGATGGATGCTGAGCGATACGCTCTGCCAGGTAGTCCGGACCCAAGCCATGGAGGGTTTTATAAACTAAAACCAAGACCTTGAATCTAATCCGGCCGCAACGGGCAACCAGTGCAAGCGGGCCAGGACTGGGGTGATGTGATCATAACGACGCACACCAGCCACCAGCCTGGCCGCATTCTGGACCCGCTGCAAGCGCCGGAGAAGAGTCAAGGGCAACCCCATGTAGAGGGCGTTGCAGTAGTCCAGCCTCAAGATCACCAGCGCCTGGACCACTGTCCTCAGAGAGTCACCATCCAGGTACGGGCGGATCTGGGCGATTTGGCGTAATAATACGCGGCCCTGGTAACCGACGCCACCTGGGCCTCCATGGTCAGCGCCGGGTCCAGGACCACGCCCAGATTCCGCACCTCTCCACAGGCCGGAGGGAGACTCCCCCAGAGAGGGAAAAGGGCCACCGTACCCAGACGGCGAACCCCCAAAGAACATGACCTCCGTCTTCCCGGGGTTGAGCCTAAGCCTGTTCGCCCCGGTCCAGGTCAGCACAGCGTCCAGGCACCCATCAAGGATCCTCACAGCTTCCACTGCAGAGGTGGAAAAGGAGAGATAGAGCTGCGTGTCATCAGCGTACTGATGACTGCACACTCCAAAACTCCTAATGACCCCAGCCAACGGCCTTACATAGATGTTAAACAGCAACGGCGAGAGGCCCCCTGCGGGACCCCACAAGGGAGAACCCACGGGGCCGACAACTCCCCTCCGTGCTGAACATACTGGGGACGGCCCTCCAGGAAGGATCGGAGCCAACTGCGAGCAGTGCCCCGATTCCAACCTCAGAGAGCCGATCCAGTAGGATACCGTGGTCTCGGTATCAAAGGCCGCTGACAGATCCAGGAGGACCAACAGGGTAGAGCAACCCCTGTCAGCCGCCCGGAGCAGGTCATCTTGCTGGGCGACCAAAGCTGTTTCGGTACAAGGGGCCTGAACCCGACTGGCACGGGTCGAGGCACTGCCGATCCTCAAGGTCGACTGCAGCCGGACCGCCGCCACCCTCTCGATGACCTTGCCCATAAACGGGACATTAGCGATCGGACGGTAGTTTCCCAAATCGTCCGCCGCAAGGCCCGGCTTCTTAAGAATGGGCTTAACCACCGTCTCCTTCAGGCGGGAGGAAAAAACCCCTCGCCGAAGGAGGCGGTGGGGATGGCAGAAGCCCATTCGGCCATAGTCCCACTGGCAGCTTTAATAAGCCAGGAAGGGCAAGGGTCGAAAGGAGTGGACGCCGGCCGGCAGTGCGCCATAGCCTTAGAGGCCTCGACAGCAGAAACAGGCCCAAGCTCCTCCAACCGAGGCGAAAGAAGGCGGTCCGGCAACCGGGAGGCCGAGGCAGTGCTACCACAACCGAGTCAAAGCCGGCACGGATGGCCTCAATCTTTGATCTAAAGAAGGCTGCAAAATTCTCACTACTGAAATCAGTAGGAGGAGGCCTAGCCAGACTAGGATTGGTGAGGTCCCGGACCACCTGGAAAAGCTCCGCCTGTCGGTTCGAGGCCTCACCAATTCTCACGGAGAAAAACGATGACTTGGCCTCCGTGATCGCGTTGGAATAGCGACTAGTCTGGGAATAAACAGCAGCCTTATTACTAGCCGTCCGGGTTTTCTCCAGCTGCGCTCTAACCTTCTCCTCACCTGCTTCATTGCCCGTAGCTCCTCCGTGAACCACGGGAAGTCCGGGCTCGGCACCGGAGAAGGCGCTTGGGGGCGATCCGGTCCATGGTGTGGGCAGCTGTCTCAAACCAATGGTTAGCCACAACCTCGGCCGGAGCGCCAGTCAGTCCGCAGGATACTCCCGAAGGCCTCCTGGAACCGTTGAGGGTCCATAAGCCTTCGGGGGTGGGCCAAAACAAAAGGCCGCTGGTCCCCGTGAGGAGGAGTCGCAATCGCCAATGAGAAAGAAAGCAGGTGGTGGTCCGACCATGACACAGGTAGGGAGATGAGATCCCCCACCTCCAGACCCGTGATCCCCGACATGGAGGAAAACACCAGATCCAGGGTATGGCCAGACTTGTGTGTGGGACATAAAACATGCTGGGACAGACCCATGGAAGCCATGGTTTCCATGAATTCCAGAGCTGCACCGGAAAGTCCACCGCCGGCATGCACATTGAAGTCACCCACCACCAAAAGGCGCGGGGACCCCAATAGCGCAGCCGCAATGAACTCCGCGAGCTCTGGTAGGGATTGGGCTGGGTTGCGGGGAGCACGGTAGCCCAGCACAATGCCAAATCTGTCCCGCTGCCCCACTGACAAGAGAAGGCATTCTAAACCCTGGCTAACCAATGTCGAGGTCCTGCTAACATGCAAAGAGTCCCGATAGACGATCCCAATGAGAACACTACATCACACTAATCAAATATTGTAAGCATCAGAATTGCTGAGATATCCTACCTAGTAGCTCTGAGGCACCATTCATAATGTGAAACCATTTCATAAAGCTGAAACAAGGGAATGGTGAATATTTCCTCCTGTCCGTCCCCCAAATATCCTAGAATCATGACAAGAAATGTATATGAGAAGAGGCTACATCTTTAGGAAAACTTCCAGCCATCTGTCACAAGTGGCCCATTCCCAACAGTAATGAATTCCAATGTAGCTGTGCAGAGTTCATTTTGCACTTCAGGCAAGATCCAGGAAGGCGCTTGCCCGGGCGAGATCACCCTGGCTGCAGTTGTCACATAGGTTTCATGACTGATTTGTGCTTTAATGTGCCTCACTGTGGGTTCCTTAAAGTTGAGTCATGCAAGGTCCCCTCAACCCAGCTTAACAGTCTTCATAGCTGCAAGGGTGCACTCTCTTCCCATGTCCTTCTCTTGCTGGCCAGCTGTGAGAAGTAAATAGATATGTAGCGCTTCCTCATCAATCTGCCCCAGGGATGCTTCCCAGCCAAATCTTGCCACTCAGTTAACTTGTTTCGCACCATGAACCAGCCCCATATGGCCAAAGGTTAAGGACACGCCATTCAGCTACAAAAGCACAAGGCAATATTGAGCTGTAATTAAGACTAGACACATGAAAAAATGAGAGGGGGGGAGATTCCTGGTGTGCGAAAGAATGTAGACGTGTTTTGCACTCTTGGAGAAAATAAAGCAGGATCCCCATAGCCATGTTATTGGTGCCCCCTCTTTCATTTATCCTTGCCCTGTATAGAACATACAAGGGGGTGGGCCTTGTGGTCTTTGTCCCACTCCTTTGTGACCTTTGCCACATCTGTTGTACAAAGGGGTCACTACTGTCCACAGTTTCAGGCATTCACAGTACATCATGGAATGAATCCTGGCAGATACAGGGGTCCTAATTTACACTCAAATTTTGTGGAACAGCTAAACAAAATTTCTGGATTCTCTTAATTTTCCTGCTATTGCTCTATGTTCATGAATATGCATTCTTTAAATGACCCCTGGTTGTCTGCAATTGCTTGGCAGCTGCCATTTGTTTATCTGCACCGTGTTCTGTGTCAGTAGTTCTCATCCCCTCCTAACCATTCCAGGCCATTTTAGGGGAAATGTAGTACAATACTTCAAGCTTCTGATGAAGACCATCCGATGAACTGACTAGTTTTTAATGTACCAAAAGTGTCTCTTTTTCCCTCCTTATCCAAAAGTCTTCAATCAGTTTTGGTGTTGGGGGAAGTGGTTAGAGGGTTATTTTCAGTCAACCATCATGTTGTCACTCCCTGGGTTCTTTTTTTTTTTTTTTTGCCATCATTCCATTTTTCAAGCCCTTCTTCTCCACCCAGCTCACCCTTTTGGGAGAGTATCTGAATAAGTGAGTCCTACTGTTCTGTTAATGACATGGATAAATTGAATTAAATAAAAACATGAATTCCTGGCATGTGAATGCTGGCCTAAACAATCACTCTAAGACTATGCAAATTAATCTTGTGTTGTACGTGTGTGTTTTCCCACAGCTACACATTCAGACAACTGCTCTTTTGTTAACAATGTCCTACATTTCCCTCTACCCTTTTCATTGGCTGTGTTTTATCTCCGGGCTGTTCATCCCATCATTCTAAATTGTAGGGATAGATTAGGACAACCACCTCCATGAGGTTGTGAATGTAGGGCGTTCTCTGTACAAACACTAGTTTTGAAGTAACAACATGAAGGCAACCTCATTTCAGTGAGGGTGCTACAAACAAAACAATAGTTGCTGACTAGAGATGAGCACAAAATAATTTTAGCTTCATTTTTCATTTTTGTTACATTCCCTAAAGAAATGAAAAACAAACTGTCCCCTCAAAGAAAAATGAAATGAAATGAAAATTTTCAGTTTGTTCCATTTCATCCCCCTCCCACCCAGGAATGCATTGAAGCAATGCATTCCTATGGGAAAGCGCTTTAAAACCCCCACATCACCCCCCCTCCAATGCACCCGATCCAGTGAGGGAATGGTGCGGGATTTTAAAACTTTTCTTTACTCCCCAAAGCAAGTGCTGATCAGTTGGTGTGGGGGGATTGCTTCAGGGACTAAAAAAATGTTTTAAAAACCTCCCCTCCCCCTCCCATGTGCCTGGGCTTTTAAAACTTTTTAAAAGTTCCCGAAGCCAGCCCCGCGAGCCAGGTGATCAGTGTTTGCTTCGGAGAGTTAAAAAAAAAAGTTTTAAAAGCCCACACTTCCCCCCACCCCCTGAAACACATAAAACAAAGATAAAAAACATAAACACACAAACACACACAGTAGTTACATAAAACACGCACATAAAACACATAAAAAATGAAAAATGGAACAAAAAAAGTAAAATGATGTTTTAAAAAAATCATTTCAAATGTAACAAAATGAAACAAAGATAAACAAAAAGAAAAACAAAACAAAACACCATTTTGGCTTTTTGTGCCCACATCTATTGCTGACTCTGCAATATCACTTGTAGAGGCTGATTAGATAGAAATGGAGCAATGAACATTTGCCAATTAACATAGGCCACGGTCTTATCAGAGTTTTCTTCATATATAAATTCCTTGCGGGGGTTTTTTTTTTGGTGGTCACATGGTTTTTAATGTGCAGTTAGTGTCCTCTCTTCTGCGTTGTATTTTCGTATTCTGGTTCGGTCTCTACCTGTCTACTTCACCTTTCCAAGCCTCCACGGTGATAAAGGGGAACAACTAATTTCACTGTGTATTTTCAGGGTCCTATCGTGGTTACAGAAGCAAATAGGTAAACATTTTCAAGCGAAGTTTCTAAATTCAGCCCCTGGCAGTGGTTTAGGAAACTTCGCTGAAACTGCTGTTCCAGGGGTGTGGTTGGCCGGGACCAGAATTTACTTCTCTTCCCGGTTAGCATGCGATCTTTTACTGCGCAGTTCGCTGCCGGGAAACTAAACAGAAAACACTGGTAGGACTGCAGCCATAGACAGAGTAGCACAGTCCTTGGCAGTCAATGAAATGGAATGGATAGACTGTTAAACAAGGCTCAGGTGATGTGGATTTAAATTTCCACTCAGATGTGGGAACTCACAGGGGTTGGGATGGGAATGGTAAACCCATATCTCAACATCTCACATGCCTTGAAATCTCTACTACGGTAGGCAGAAATTGGAAGAAACCTGGTGAATACTATATAACACAGAATGTTGTCTCAAACATAGTACAGTGTGTCAGTTCAGTAATAGTCTGGGGTTATTTTTTTGCTTTTGCTGCTTTGTTAAATTATTTGTTTCTCCCTTCTTCAACAGGACAATATTTTTAAGCTGGAAGACTCACATTTTGAAAATGGTAGAGGAAAAAGCCCCTATGACCCCAAACTGCAGACAGCTTCTCTTTTAATAGGTATGAAGTATTATATAAAATGAGCATATGTGTCTTCTTTTTATCCGTGACTTCATTTTCCTGATATTTATCAGAGATCATCTGGCTTTGTTATTTTAAAGTCCCCCTAAAAGAGTTGAAATATGGTTTCATTCAGCTGCATGGCACTGTTAAGTTAAAACAGCCCGAGTACTGCACAATAAAAAGTACACGCAATTTCTATTGATGGCTATGCAACTTGGGAATTACCAGCCATTAGGGGGGTGCAAGTGTTAGATACTGCATTTCAACAATAATGTAAGCCACTGGGGCTTGCTAAACCTGGCTGAAGATAGATGTATTTAGGTCAGGGAGAAATTCATAAAAGTGGCACCTCCAGATGCCACGTGACCAAGTCACACATCTGTACCATATGTTATTTCTGCTCCACTGTTATAACAGCAGACTTCGGTGATTTACAGGTGAGAAGAAACACCTGTGTTGTTCTCTGTTGCACAATCCATCCCAGGTGGACCTCCCTCCCCGAGTTGTGGTTTGATTCTTTATAACAGAGATTGTCATAGGTAGCTTAGTAATACAATGTGACTTTTTAGTAAGGAGGGCTATATCTCACATTAAGAACTGGCCACTATTTTATAGAGTTTATAGGTTGCTTTTCTAATAATAATTGGAGAAAACAACAGGATCTTTTGGGTAAGATCTGAGACCATGGGAGCCAAATTCAAGACTTCCACCTCACCATGCTAAGAAGCATCTAAAGTTGGCCATTTAAAAAAAAATATCTAATAGGAAATGCCTGGTTCACCATTTTCTATTTGTTGAAGGGTGGTTGGGTATTCAAGGCTATTCCGAAGGGCAGGTGCACAAATCCATTATACCTAGGGACCTATTCAACTAAAATAAGCATTTTAGGCTAAAATGATATATTTTTGGTGTTTTCAACTCGGTGGGCTCTAGAATGGCCCTATTGTCTGTAAATATGCTCTGGGGACCACATGTACCTCAACTTGAAGTAGAATTATATCAAATTTCTAGTCTCACCCAGAATAAGACCATTGAATAAATTTTTTTGGAAGACTAACTGGTTTCAGGTCATAACATTTACATTGCAAATATGTAGAATCTCAAGAAAACCCCTAAATAGTAGAGATGGGCATGAAATGAAAAAAAATTGTTCTGTTATTCATTATTTGTTCTGTTACAGCTGTCATGCACTCACGGCGGAGGGTGGTCGGGAGGGGGATGTTATCCCTGGCGCAGGTGCATGACAGCCAGCCTGGCTATCATCTGCCCCTGGCAGAGGACGGCCGAGAGAAGGCCCCATTCCCGTCTCCATGTGCGGAGGTGGGACTGGGGGTCTCTTTAAAGGGATCTTCCCCATGCCAGATGACAGTGTGCCTGGTGCTGTCATCCACCGCGGGGAAGAAGAGACCCCTGTTCCTGCCTCTGCATGGAGAGGCAGAACAGAGTCTCTTTAAAGGGATCTTCCCTGCGGGGGATGACAGCACGACTGGCGCTCTCATCCACTGTGGGGAAGTAGAACCCCATTCCCAAAACAACAAAAAACGGAATGTCTGTGAAGACTCTCAGTCATCCAGGTGAGTTTATCTGGAAGTTGAGTCATGGCTACTGGACTTCTTTTTTGAGAGATAGAAACGTTTCACTGTTCATCCAAACAGCTTCATTGGTCTGAATACAGCTAGTGCAAATCCTCCATCTTATAGGCAGCTTTGACCTCTTGTCACCCTGGCCTGAATTAGGCTCATAAGATGAACAGTGGCCTAAATAGGCTCATTAGGGAGACAATAGTATCCTTAAGCCTTAAGGTGAACAATGGCCTATGGTGCTGAAACCTATCAAGAATGGGTCGTTAGCTAGGCCTTGGTGGTGAAGGCTATTTGATTTGCCTGGGGACTTTGGAAAGCACAGCCTGATAAGTAGCAGATAGACTATGCCGGAGCCCACCACCACTTCTGTGGGGAAGAAGAACCCCATTCCCAAAACAACAAAAACGGAATGATTTTCTTTTTAAAATTTGTTTCCGAAAAACGATAACGAAGGGAGATGGGCTATGGAATGGAAATGAAAGACAATTTTTCTGTTCCGTGCCCATCTCTACTAAATAGTAATTGCATTAGCAAAAACATAGTGAAGCAAATTGCCAGAGTGGAAACTGATTTATTTTATTTTACTTTTAGGCCACTTTTCTCTCAGAACTGGGACCTAAGGAGGTATATAATATGTACTGTACAATAAAAATAACAGATTAAAATACAATAAAGATGCAGGCTTATTGCAAAACTAAATTCATTCTGTTGTTAAAACAATTAAAATGTTATGATTAAAATTCTAACAGTTTGATTCCAGAGAGAGAGAGAGAGAGAGAGAGAGAGAGAGAGAGAGAGAGAGAGACCCAGCTCAGCTAAGATTGTGTGGTTTTGTGGCTATGGATTACTGAAGGTCTTCTTAAATACAAAGGTTAAATACAAAGGTGCCAGCAGATGGGAGATTGTGACCTTTCAGAAAGCAAATGGCCAAGTTGTTTAGGACATCCAAGCCAGAACAAATTCAATACTTTGATAAACAGTTCTGAACAGTTGAAGGCACCTAATGAACTGTGGTTAAGTGGAACCCCTGGAGAAAAGCATTCAGTTCAGTTTCTTGTTCAGTATTTACACCTGACAAACACCTACTGTGGAAGCTGGTAGTATTTATGTTGGTTGTATTCCTGGTCACAACTGACACCTCATTGAGACACGGTGATGGCTTCTGCAATTAAACTTCTATATGTGTATATAGATAGTGAACAAGATACTGTTCTTCATGTGACAGTTCTGTCCCTCACTGTTGAAAGCACAAGGGACAAAACAAGGAAGGTTATAGGCTTCTTTTAGCTAACTAGTGTATGAAGTTCAGCCTGGAAGATTTACATTTTTTCCCCTCAGCTCAGATTACTCTCCCGCAACTTACTTGATCCTTAGTAAACATTTTTTTCTTTAAAAATGATGCAAAGAATGTAATTCTGTTACTAAACCATTTTAACAACACACAAACGTTCTTATCTAGAATTTATGATTATGGGTTAAGCAATGTGGGGAAAAGCATTTTGTAAAGAGCAAAATGTAGCTGTTTAATTAGATTTGCCTTGTGCGAAGTTGTACATTTGCCCACCAACAGATGCAATGTCAGTCCTGGGGCATGCACTCTTTCTTCCATATGCACTCACAATCATGTTCATCTGCGGAAATTATGTTTCCTGGCTACCCTCAGGAGCACTGTTCACATTTGTGACAGCATGTTTTGGAGGCGCGGCAACCACAGAAATAGCTACTGTGGGTGGGAGTGGGGCAAACATTAAAAAGGAAAAAATTGTGATCTGTCTCTCGTGCATTTCCATTTTTGGCAGAGAAGTGAAATAAACTCAGGATTTTAAAAATAGGACTCAACACTAGTGGGATATGATAATATGGCCACAGTCTTGCTCTCAACCTGTGTTTACTCACTGAATGATTTTTTAACATTCTTCTTTAATTCTTGGAAAAGAAAGTTTAGGCCAGAATCCAAGAGCTACTTTAGCGAAGGCCAAAAGGTTTGAACACATCATGTGGAAATTAACTTTTCCATACACACTACCTTAAACAGTAGACACTGATGCCATCCTTACAAACTGCTTTAGAAGGTCAACCTCAATTCAATAATAGTGTCCTGTGATTTGTTTGTTTGTTTGTTTGTTTGTTTAAGAATATTTTACCCTGCCTTTCTCCTTGTAAAAGAACCCAAGGTGGCTTACAGTAATGAAGGACAATATACAGTCCAGTACAATTAAGACATATTCAAGTATTGAGAACAGGGAATAGAGGGACATCTTACACCATCAAAGGACAACATTACATTAAAGCTATAAGAGAATGTGAGCAGTTAAATAGAGAGTAAACTTTCCATGTAGAAGTTATGAGTGATGCAAACTAACATTGAAAACATAGTGTCAGTGCAAGCATACAGAGTCATGTGGTTGTAAACACAAAGTCTATGTGATCATGTATGGTAGATTCATATAAAAGACACATAATAGGTAGTCCATCATTCAGAAAAAGCTTTCCTGAAGAGAAAGGTCTTTGCCTATTTCCCAAAAGACATCAGAGATGGGGCAGTCCTGGCCTCTAGTGGGAGTTCCACATTCTGGGTGCAGCAGCTGAGGAGGCCCTTTCATCTGTTTCCATGAGACATACCTGTATTATTGGTGGTCATACTCAAACAGAAAAGTTGTGGGAGTGGTAAGGCACTAACAAAATTAGCACTAGAATTCATACACTGTCAGTCAACATGACAACATCATGAATGAACAGGAAATTTGGAGTGATCAGTGGCTTGATTTTAGTGAAACATGAAGGACAGACCTTTAAAAAAAATACCAAAAACTGATGCCTGCCCTCCAGATGTTCTTCCATATATGAAAAAAGTAATGTAAAATTCATGACCACTTAGGAAAATGAAATAAGTTTTACCCAATTCTTGTGGCTCTTAAAGGACTCATTTAGAGAGGTCAGGATATAATATCTACCTTTACTGCATCTGGAAAATCTGAGATCACTTTTTTAAAAATTGCAACCATCTACCCTGCAGTGACTTGCACCTTCTATTTATTGAAAACAGAAAAGTAGAAAGAGTATGTCCAAAAATATTGGTGCCTGGAGCAGTGTCAATTTCTGTTGCTCCAAGGCTTCGCTATTTGATTTAATATTCCGACAGGAAAGCCTATGATGACAAGTCAGTTCTCATGCAAACCTAATGGCCTGTTGCCAAATGCAGTCAGCAGAACCTACCTTTTCATTGTCTTTTTTTCCTCCTCAAGTGAGCTTATGTTAATGCAATGATTTTATTTCCTTTGGCTTTGCTTTTTTAAAAAAATCCAGTGTACTTGCCTTTTGCACAAAAGCCAGAGAGGCATTGTGAGCACAAGGTGTTAAGGAAAAGAGAGCAAACTGAAGAGCAGAGGTGATGGCTTCATAACATTATTTAGAAACACATCAAGCTGCTTTTTATCAGCTCAGAGCATCCATCCGTCTAAACTTGCATTGCCTGTTCTGAATGGCACTGATTCTCCAGCAGAGGTCTTTCATCTCACCTGCTCCCTGGTGTTTTAAGCTGGATACTTTGTAGTTGAAACACAGTATTTCCTGCATGATATGAATGTGCTGTACTCTGCCCATGATCTGTGGAACCTTCCACATTTATTGTTCAGTAGAGTGTTGGTGTTATGCTTAAGAATCAGTCCATGTTTCTCTTCACAAAACTGTGAAGCAAGTTACAGTACATTCAAAGGTCATCCCAAATACTTCATATTTTCCCTCCCTTCCCTGAAAAAGAGGCAAAATGACAGCCATTTTGCTTTGGCTCTAGAATATCATCGGTTCACATACATTCTTTTTTATTATTATTGACATAGCAAAACAACAGAACATAGATGTTTCTGATTGATTTAGGTAGTATGTTGCTACATGTAGAACTCAATCACATATTAGGAAACTCAACATATCTTGGATTGGAGAGGAGTGTCAGTGGACTTTACTACCCAAATTGGTATCTCTAGGCACCTTGGAGGGCCTATTATAGCTAGAAAAATGATAAAAAAATCATTACAATTCATCAACTCGTATTCACGGAGGGACTTTGTTTATGATACATGTGAATTGACACATTTTGACAAATTGACCAAATTTGTCAGAAAACGTGATTCATTTTTCAACTCATCCCCATCTCTGCTCATGGCCACGTGCAGGTACATCCTCAAAATCAATGGTGCCATGGAAGAACTGCAGTTAAGCAGAAAGTTTTGGGCATCAATATAAAAATTATTCAGACCACATATGCAACAGCTCACATGTGAATTCCAGCACTCCCGATGAATAATGAAGGAGAAATTTGGGCAGATTTATCCACATCTAAAAGGCATTGTAGCTCTTTGCCCATTTCCCCATGTTATATTTCATGAAGTTGCAATTTATTTATTTATTTATTTATTTATTTATTTATTTATTTATTTATTTATTTATTTATTTATTGTTTGTTTGTTTGTTTGTTTGTTTGTATTCATTAACCACCCAACTTTCCCGAAGGAACTCTGGGTGGTGTACCACATGTTGCAAAAATAACTTGCTCAAACATACAACACCATACATAGCGGATCAAATACAATAATAAGAAAATAATAGTTGTGATAATGATATAGAAAACAACAAATAAAAAAGAATAACAACATGCATAACACATCAACAGCTAAACTACACAAACAAACTCTGGCAAGGCAGACCAGGAGCCAGCAGACATAAGGCAATAAGGCAATCCACTTATTGTGGAAACAGAGTATTTTCAGTGCTTCTTAAGTAGCATTCAAAGCCAGCGTTGGTATGTGGGAGAAGAATGAAATCTGCCGAATGAGTGTGGAAGTGATGCCCTATTTCTATGTGTTCTTTATTTATTACAGGAATCTCCTACTTACTTCATAGTCCCAAAGGCTACCAAAAGCACCTCTATAAACTAAATCAGAATTCCATATTTTTCATTCTGCTGATTTGTTTATTTGTCAGCCCAGATGAATCATAAATCATGTTGAATCACATTTTTAAAAAATTATTCACATCTCTAATCATGACCTTCCACTACGGGATACCTGAGCCTCAGCAAGTCACTGGTAGTGAAAGCAAAGCCTGCTTACAAACCTCCAAAGCCCCCTCTTTCACCTCCTTTCAATTTGCATTATACATTGACTAGCACTTTTTGGTTGGTAGCTTTTCTGTATTTTTATGGTGTGAAAAATTCAAACCTCCATATATAACTGTCCCTATGGAAAATGAGTGTTTGGCTTGCAGTGACTTACCTTTACAAATATTGTCCAGGAAGCCATTCAATTTTAAATATGTTGAGAGTTGTCTATATTCACACTAAATCCTGAAAGGAAAATGATGTGTCTGTGTGGAGTGCAGTGGATCCCTGTACACAAGTGGCAAATCTGTTGCATGAATGTACGCAACCTGCTCCCCTACAGATATTAGGCATTTCTATACAGTCATACTCAAAATGATGCTTTGAAATGCTGTTAACACATGATCTACATCTATGTCTCAGGCTTCTGGAATCTCTTTTTTTTTTTCTGGGTGACCTTTTCCTCTCTTTCAGCAGTTATGAAATAAAAGCAGCCTTCTTGTCTTTCCTTTGATTTATATTGATTTCATCCCCAGTCCCTTGAGAGGAACTGACAAGCAAATGGGGGTAAAGTTAAGTAAAGACTAACAGAAGCATCAAAAGCATTTTCTCAAGCACGGTACATAATAAGGGCTATAATTAAGTAATTCTCTCTCCTTTTAAAAATAGCAAGTGGCAGATGAGACAGAAAAATGATAAATAGGTAATTAGTGGGATGTTCTTTTTCACTCAATTTTGATTATATCTCCTGCTGAGTATGAGATGTCTAGTAGCTTTTCATCTTCCTCTCATTCTACATATTTCCACTATCATGTTCTCTTCCATCCTGACTTTTATGATACACAGTCCTTGCAAAGCCACCTTAAAAAAAAAAAAAAGCTCTTATTTCAGCCTTTCAAGGGAAGGTAGCTCAGTTTTCCCAGTAGGCATGATCAGACATGGTCGCCCTGCTATGGAAATGTCTTCTAAAATTGGCATGGAAAATACAAGCATGCCTTGGAACGAATCAACTTGTTTCCAACAAAGTCATATTAAATTCTATCTAGGGCATTCAATAGGACCATGACCAATTGAATACCTGAAAATAACCAGTCAGTTCAACCCATAATTTATGCTCTGAAGAGGCAAAGATGCTTATTTGATTTGCCGTCACCTTAATGTAGAAACAGAACTTCTGAAGGGTACATTCATTCCAATTTTAGTAGTAGTTGTCCAAGTTGTTAGGGAATGCTCACTTTATGCTCATTTCACATGTCAACCAGTCCTGTCTACAGACTGGCAGTCCAGTTCTTGAGGTCTACATGCTGTGCCTTTTGGGGCATGTGGGCAGGATCTTGTAGGGGTCGCATGAGAAATCTTTGGTTTCCCATATGTTTTGGCTTTCAAATCCCACAAGCTCTGCTTAGCATAGATATTACAAAGTTGTAGTCCAACAAGCATCTACAGCATTGGTGGACAACCGCTAATTTCCCATTTCTTTAGTTTTGTCTTTTTAAATTATCCACTTGGAGGTATAAAGGGCCTTTTACCCTCCCCCTTTTTAATGTTAAAACATTTTTGGTTACTAAAAAATTGTTGCTCCAACTGTTACAGTATAGAACCGTACAATTAAAAAAGCAAAAACAAATTGACTTCTCTGTCCATACTATTCCCTCTGACTTCCTTGTAACCTTCACGCTGCCATCAAAACTTTTTTTTTTAAAAAAAAAAGGTCCCCAGCACTACTGAGATCTGCTAGGAATTATCTATAGAAGTACAAGGGTAATTGTAGTGAACAAGATGATATCATAAAAATCAATTGTGAAAAGCAAATTAGGCAATATTAAATGCTACTAGGAACCATATTTTTCCTCCAATCTGGCTTTGAGCTTGGCATCATGGAACTATGTAAGTCTGGTTTCAACGGGAAAAACTCAGGAGAGGAAATGTCAATGAAGATGCCTCTACTGATAGGATAACATGATGCTTATTGATGAATTTACCTTTCAAAACTTTTACCCTGAGCTTTACACATTTATATAAAGGGTCCCTTGGTCCCTTCATTCCTGAGTAAATACAGCCAGGTAAGGAGGAAATTGAGCCACATGTGGCTCTACACACATGTAGAAGTGAAAATCTTAATAGGTGTCAATTGTTACATAATCAAGAGAACTCTTTTCACACACAACTATGGGCGTTTATACATGACCCCTAAACTCCGGGGCAAATGGCTCCCAGCTCCGGATCTTAAAAATGTTTACCCACCAGCTCCGGAGTTAACAGGAAATTAAGTGCGACCCCGCCCACTTTAGCGCGTCCCAGTGCAGCTTTCAGGTACCTGCTTTTTGGAGGTGAATATTATTTGATCCGGTGTAAGGATAGTGAGTGCGGGGCTCTCCTTGCTTCTGTTTGTTTTTTTGCTCCCGCCCCTTTAAGAGCTACTTTTACAGAGACGAGAGGCAGAACGAGGTGAGCGGCATGCTTTTCTTTCTCTTTTTCTCCCTCCCCCCACGCAGCCAGCAACCAGGAAGTGCGGGGGGGTGGGGACACAGGAAGAGCGATGAACCCCTAAGATCTCTGGTCCGAATTTAAGTGGCCAGCGGATCTTAGGGGTCGTGTAAAAAGACCCTATGAAATATAGCACAGGCTAGTTATCTTTATATGTGGTGGCTCTGTTTCCTTGGAAGACAGATTGTGGGAAAGTTACTTTTTTCAAATTACTGCCTCTAGAATTCCTCAACCATCAGAGGGATTCTGGAGACTATAGTCCAAAAATGTATTTTTTTCTGAATTCAGAAGCGGACTACTGTTGCGCATCTAAAAGCTTGCCTGCTCTGCTTGACTTGTTAAGCAAATGTCTTTCAAATATGTTGCAACTATGTCATCTACAGTACTATTTCCCCATAAGGAAAGCAGGCTTTAGTCCCAGGAAATAAGTGTCAGACTATAGTGTATCATAGGTTGGCATGCTGTTTATTCCTTAGTGAGTTGTCATGGTAAGTTCACTCACTTATTGACCCATACTCTGTCCAATTTCATGCAATGTTACAGATGGTGAGCTTTATTCTGGAACTGCAGCAGACTTCATGGGCAGAGATTTTGCTATTTTCCGTACCCTGGGACACCACCATCCTATCAGGACAGAACAGCATGACTCCCGATGGCTTAATGGTAAATCAGACATAAATGTTATCCACACTCTGTGTTTCTTTTAAAAATGCATGTAGTATCTTTCAGCATGCAATAAGTAAATTCTACCTCGTTTCCAACCACTTGTCACCATCTTGGAACACAATGCTGTTACTGATCAATGAAACTGATTGGTTACAGATATGTGTTGTGCTTTTAGCTACATTGTGATTTGTAGCATTGGAACAGAGATGGTCAACATCTGTGCTTGGGACTGGAATTTTTTCAATAGATTGTGATTTGACAACCAGAAGTATACTTTGCAGTGCAAATGGAATCTCATGCTCTATATTGTGTAATCAAAGTATGTGTACTACGTTTCCTTTAACATATATTTTGAGTAAAATGTTGTAAATAAACCAGCAGATAGATAGAGAGAGAGATAGATAGATAGAGAGAGAGAGAGAGAGAGAGAGAGAGAGAGAGAGAGAGAGAGAGAGAGAGGAGAGAGAAGAGAGAGGTGTTGGAAAGTAAATTACAGTTAACTATGTACCAGCTAACTTTCTGTCCTCTTAAACCCTCAAGGAACAGGTTTCTCCCATGCTCTCTCCAATATGATTTTATTGGGGAAGACGCCATACAACCACATCAAATGAGTACCAGTCAAAACTGTTTACTAAGCAATTGATACAAACCTCTATTTGGTTTCAAGAAGAAATTACACACACACCCCACAACAATTTGAAGGAGATTGAACTTACTACAAAAGTTCTCCTAGGATGAGTCAGAAAGGATTTGAGGTTTCTGAAAACAACAGCAAATGGATCAACTTTCCTGTTACAGATCCACATTGCATGGTCATAAAGAAGATCCTTTTATCTTCCATAACCATACCCTGACTCAAACAAGTTTCTGAGACCTCCCTTTTTCCTGGGGACTGATTTCCAGTTTCCCTGTTTTTCCTTTTGCTCTGCACTGCCTTGCTGGCTTGCTGGCTTTACGGAGTCCTCCTTTCCAAAGCAAGGCAGTGCCTCCCTAAGTGTTTTCCATGTTTGTGGCACCTTTGAACTCCGCATCCCTCTTTCTATGATCTCAGTACATTTTGGTAATCATATGTTGTCCTTCCAAACATATGGGTTGCCGTTGCTTTAAGCCACATATTTATGCAAGTCCTCACGCGGCACCTTTTCGGTCTCTCAGAAGTGCCAGCAGCAACTGTAAGGAAGTGGAAAAGGGCTGACTTGGAAAATGAATTTTTGCCCACTGTTATAAATTCCACAATAGGTTTGGGCTAGTAGTATAAACCTTTTTTTTTAAATGGGGAGGGGGAGAGAAAAAAGCAGGACTGCCTTTTAATTAAATGGCCACCCTGTGCCAGACATAATGACTCATTGATTGGGAGCCCTGTAGGCGCTAATGTAATGTAAATAACAACTACAAACCTTTGCCAAACACATGGCTTTGCTTGATGCTTGCATCCTGAGAACAGATGTAGACAAGCCTTGTGGGTTCCATTTATGAGCCAGGCTCCCCCTGCCCTAATTCTCTATTCTAATTTTTGTCAGCATTGTAGGATGTCCGGGAATATCCAAGTTTTAAAAAGCAGGGATGCTTGTTTCACCCCCCCCAACCTCTTTTCCATGGACCAACAAGTGCAGATGTTTCCCAAATAATATCTCATTCTCCAGCTGATTAAGCCCAAGGATAACCAGGCCTTGGCAAGGCAGAGCTCAGTCATGCAAGTAAAAGCCCCTATTGTGCCGGAGAGCCACACACTGACAGCTGAGTCAGGAAAATTTATACAGGAAGAGAGCACAGTCTTTGTCCACAGTCCTTGCTGAAATCTTGTCATTCCGCTGTCCCTTTTATGGAGGCCTCCACGGGTCTCTCTCGGTGCTCAATGTAAGAACAGATTTCCCCTAATTAGCATTAAGGATATATCTGAGAGGATGAGGGAACTGAAGCAGGAAACCGAAGATGGGAAGAGATGTGTTCGCCTATCTGAAAGCCCTCAATAATTTGAATACCACCCAAAACTGTTATAAAATGTAAAGGTCTATGAGTGGGAACAGTGCATCAGCCTGTACCTCTAGGGCTCCCAATTGTGACAACTTTTACATAAACTGTAGCTTTTCGGCTAAAGGCTGTAGTTACTCTCCACTAAGTTCTCTTGAATCAACTGGATTTAACTCAATACTTAACTAACTCTCACTGATTTAGTGGATCTGCTCCACCTGGAAATGAGTTTCGGTTCTTTGTAGGGGTGCAAGAAGCCCATCTGACCAACTCTGTACTTGAATAAAGGACATACAGATTGGAATCAACCCATGATGTCCCTTAAGAGACATTCTGACCTACTTTTTCCCTGGAACCTTGATTACATTCTGGGATGTTCAGAAACAACATCCATCAATCAGGTGCATTTACAGTATGTTCCAGGAGAGAGGCTACACTCAAAGCCTGAATGACAGTGATCATTGTACAAGCCCATGTGTTCAAAATCCTAACAGTGTTATTTCAGTAGAGTTTGGTAAACTAAGCCAAGTGAGAGGACAGAAGAACGAAGAAATTTCACTGCTAGCAACCCAACCTAACTTGTTATTATTTTCATTTACCTTTTCCTCAGTTCAATATTATTGACAATTTTAAAATTATAAAATATCTGGATGTAATATGAAGTATCCATTATGGTTTTTCCCCTCCCAAAGCTCCTTGCTTCAACTCTGCCTTACACAGATACTCCTGATTTGGTCCATTCTGATTGTTTGCCTAAAGACGCTGTGCATACCTATTTTTCTGCAACAGGGGTTGTAAACCGAAATACCTTTTAGATCAGTGAGTTTGCCATGGAAAAATTGTGGCATTATAGGGCACTTTCTAGTGTTGAGACCCAGTACATGCAGGGAATTAGCTCTTCACTACAGGGACCTCCATGCTGTACCAGTCTAGGAGCACCCCAAGGAGAGCCTACACCGGGAAAGACCTTCCTCTCTCTTCCAAAGAGTGGGGGGCATCCTTCCCCCTGCTCCCAAGAAAGGAACATCTCCATACACAAATCAATGAGAAGTACAAACTTATTGGAAAGGCAAGCTTAAATATGTGAGTCAAACCTCTAAATATTGAGTACTAAACCAGTGCTATCTGTTTTATCACACACACACACACACACACACACACACACACACACACACACACACACACACACACACACACACACACACACACACAATGCTCAGTAAACATTACAAACATCATTAGACAGTCTCTTCAATTGGATGGGTCCTTGCCTGCTATATGGTTTACTAAAGGTCAATTATATAGGTCAGTGGTGGCGAACCTTTGGCACTCCAGATGTTTTGGACCACAATTCCCAGAATACCAAGCTTATATTCCCAGTGACAAAGGACTATGGGAGTTGTGGTCCAAACCATCTGGAGTGCTGAAGATTCACCACCTCTGGTATAGTTTTTCCCTTCAGTCATTTAATTTTTAAGTGGGAGAGTTATCATGCTGAGTTACTGAGATATTGTCCTTCTGGCTACATCAGCAGCTGAGTTGTTATAGCAGTTGTAAAAATACTCAAGAAGGAAGGAAGGAAGGAAGGAAGGAAGGAAGGAAGGAAGGAAGGAAGGAAGGAAGGAAGGAAGGATAGTCTTTACTAAATTTCCTAGTCTTTGGATTTGTAACATGGCCATGACTTTTTAACAAAATTAGATAATACTTTATAACCATATGTATCAGTTGCTTCTCCAATGGCTTAGATTGCCCAAACCCTGCGTATGCATGTGGATTTTTTCCTCATATAATGTATTTTCTCCAAGGATGGCTGGCAAACTATGAAAGAGTGAGAAGATGGGTTGAGGTTTTATTTTACTCTACCCTTTTTATTTTAGACCACAAGGCAAGGAAATTTTCACTCTTCTTCTGGTGAACAATTGCCAAAGAAAACATCTTATCATCTTAAAGTCAGGCAGTAAGACAAAGTTTAAGTTGCAGCTCTCAACTGTGTAAATTAGCATGGTTCTGGGCAGCATAGTTCTACTGCTGTGAGCATCTT
The DNA here is from genome assembly GCA_029282475.1 of Phrynocephalus forsythii. Taxonomy (NCBI): domain Eukaryota; kingdom Metazoa; phylum Chordata; class Lepidosauria; order Squamata; family Agamidae; genus Phrynocephalus; species Phrynocephalus forsythii. Next base: position 15,773,462 of record JAPFRF010000006.1, on the reverse strand, counting down.
ACCTGGAAAATGTTCTACTTTCATTCTGCTTGGAAGCCACCTAGCAAACTACAGTAAGAAAGCCTTGAAAGGTCTTACTAAAACTAACAAACCATCCATCCTGGCTCCAAAATACAGTAACCTTTGATCCTGCTCAGATTCTTAATCTGCTTGTAACTCCTACAAGAAGTAGCAGGATTTTATGAAGGAATAGCATGCCAGCGTCTGTGTAAAATGATAAACAGACACAAATCAGACTCCTGAAATGATACTCTTCAAAACTCTGTGGGAAACTCTTCAGTCACTCTGGACATTGCCATTCTGACCTCAAGGAGACTATTCCTAGACCAAAGGAACTTCCAAGACAGGTATTAGTTGGAAACAGTGGAACAGGAATTAATCAAGAGGTTTGATTAGGACAAGGCTTTAAAAATACCCAACATATAAATCAGCTATTCAGAGAAATGCCTGCTTTACCAGAGAGTGTGTTTGTTTAATGACCAGTGTTGAGGCCATTTCCAGTGCTTGTGATTTATTTTCACACTTGTTACTTTTCACCCTACTGATTCCAGTACAGAACTGTAATCTGTGCCCACAGAATTCCTCAGACTCACATTCCTATGCCTGTTTGGAACAAATGCTATCATGCACTGCTCTATGTGCGAAGTTATTTGAGTGGCATGCATTTAAAAATGGTTAAAATAAAATATGAACATTCAAATATAGTATGAAATGCATTTTAAAAATAAACATAGAGAAAGAATGCATGTTATATAGCAGTGTTTGGTCTATCTGTTTTCCGCAGGGGAAACTGTTCAAGCCATATATGTTGCCATGGGCTGGCATTGGAGCTGTCATTAAAAACATAGAACAGTGGCCAGTAATTAAAAAAAAATCCTCTTCCAAGGACCCAAAAATAATTTCCCCCTCCAAATTTCTTAACCTTTGTAAGTTACTATATAACTAGAGAAGGTTATGCCGGTTGAGAGACAAGAACATGTATTTCCAGAAACCTTCTGAAATTGTTGAGGATTGCACTAGACTTCTCAGGTAGCATGCAATGTGGGACAACACCCACCCCGTGGTATTTTACGTACTGCTTCAGAAGAGTGTACAAGGGAGCACTTTGGGCAGAAAGTGAAAAGATCTTTGGATACCTCATCTTTTGGCAACATGCTCATCAAATCTAGAAACACATTGACTGAGCATGCTATAAATAGTCTGTGATAGCACCACAGCCTTAGGTGTCTTTTCAGGCTGAGTAATACTTTTTTCATTGCTGTGATGAATACAGCACAGCTGAGGAAGTAAGTCTCACCCTTGTCTTGGCAAATGTGTGGTAAGGAAGCTAATCTCTGATCTGATTTCCAACAAAGTTGATGACAAAATGTTGACTTCAGTGGAGAAGTCCTGTTGTAGGGGCCCCACACATTGCCAGTATAATCCTGAAGTTCTAAATCAGCACCCTCTTCTGTGACAATTAGTTTAATCAGCACTGACCCCATCAATACGTGCTTCCTCTTTTCAGGCCATCATAGTCCGGGAGGCTTGAACTGATTTATTGTCGACTGCATAATTTACAAGCGTGCATGAGGTAAAAATGAATGAGGAGAACGGCACCGGAAGGTGGACGCCACAACTATGTGTGTCATGGTGGCAGGATCACCTCTGCTGTCATCGCTCTCAATAGCTCTCCCCCTGTGAAAAATGGGAACTGTTTGCAAATTAATTAGTTTCTGGCAGCAGCTTGATTGTTGACCCAGAGTTTGTAGAGTGGAAGAACAATCAGATTAGTGTGCTCAATACAAAGGCCCAGCGCGAAGCCCGAGTGCGGTTTGCCAAACGGTGCAGGGCCTGAATGGAAGGCAGCAAATTCTTCTTTGGAGAAACCATGGCAAAGGTTAAGTGTGATTTGACTGGGGCACATGGGCCATAAAGGTGGGGTGGGGAGGAGATGGATTAGAAATGCTCATCAGCATGAAGCCAGTTAATGCTAATTGACTGCTCGAGTGTTAGATGCACAATACATGAATGAGTACAAGGCTCCACTAGGGTGGTGGTGGTGGTGGAGGGATGCCATCTTATTAAGCAATAAAAATGATCACAACTGGGAGTGTCAGACAGAGCAGAGGAAATGTCCAAGTCCCGTCAAAATTCAAGGGTCATAAAATTAGTCTCACAGCTCAATTGATTTCCCTTTCATTCAAAAGCAACCCCTCTTGAAAGATCAAGAGTGGGTCTTGCTTCGAAATACATGCACATAAAATTCCAGATATATACTTTATAGTTTTAAACTTGTGCACAAGATAAACAAGCAAATTTAATTAAAAGCAACATATTCCCCAGTGGCTCAAAATTTAGAATATTTCCATTCTCAAAGAAATATGAAAATAATTTGAAAGTTAATTCATTTTACAGTTGGAGCCAAAGGAACTTCTTGGATGAACAATTTTACTTTCTGAATTATTTTGTTCTGGAATATTTTAATTTTCCCATATTACCATTTATTATGGAGATCTTACTGCTTTTTCACAATTTCCATTCCTCTGCAGGTAAGATACTTGCCGGTAGACATGGGCACGACTCGGCGAAATTTTTGTTTTCGGTTCCGTTTTTTGTTTCCATTACGTAACGGAAATGGTAATGATAATTAAGTCATCAGAACTCGAACTCGAACCGAAAAAAGAAAAATTTGGTCGGGTTTTCCGTTTCCATTTGTGGCATCATGGCGATCGCACAATGCGAAGCACAGAAAAAGTTTTTAAAAGTTTTTTAAAAAACCCCGACTCCCGGCCAAAAAAGCACACGAAAATATGCCTGCCTGAGGCTTTGCCACCTACCAGAGGAGTGGTTTCTGGGGGGTCTCCGGCCTTCCCCCCCTCTTCTCCTGTCCTGGACTGCTTGTACCAGGCTGGGAGGGTCATCCTCGTCGTCTCGCCATGCCATGCAGTGGGAGGGATCCAAAATGGCAACTGCAATTTTTCTTTTGAAATCGTGGTCAAAAAACACACCAAATCACCACAGAAACATGTGAAATTTATTTATTTTAAATGCCTGAATTTTAATAGTAGCAGCAGTGGGTTTTTTTATAGCAATAAAACGTCGTATTTATTTTATTTTATTTTATTTTATTTTTTATTTTTTATTTTTTTAGACCTGCCCATTTGGGCTGGGCATGGGATGGGACCATGCAAAATTTTTGAACCATTCCACCAATGGCATCGCCAGGTTTTTGACTGACACTTCTGGATGTCTCGGAGGGCATAAAAAGCCGAGGCACCTTCCAGAAATTGCAGTCAGGTGTATGGATGTGGTTGAAAGAGGAGGGCTGGCTGCTGGTGCTGGTGTGATCTGATCGAGATTGAGGAGGGAGGCTGGAGGCTTTAGGATTTAAGGTAGGCAGGCAGGGAGGGAATTGAATTTAGAAAATAATTTCTTTGATTCCCTGCAGCTTTGTCTGCTGAAGGGAATAGCAGTTTATTCTTTATTTCTTCTCTGGCAGTTTGTGAGGATTTTTTTCTGATATTGGATAAAGGGGGAGGTTCGACAGGGAGTGGAAGGTGTGGATTTATTTTAAAAATATATTATATACTACCATTTATTTTCTATTTTCCCAACTTCAATTTGCTTGCACACACACACATTTGGGGTGCAAGCCAAGAACAGAACCTCTATCCTAACTGATATCCTAACTGCCCACTCGCCCATCTGCCCGCGCCGCCACCCGCCCACTCACCTGCCCGCGGCTGCCGCCTACCCACTCGCCCGCCCGCGCCTCCCCCCTGCCGCTGTCACTGCCCGCCCATGGCCCCCCGCTACCACCACCCACCCGCACCTCCCCCCCACCCTAGGGCGCAAAAACACCTAGCGCCGGCCCTGATTGCGGGATGCTCCTATGCTCTGGGGGAAGTCAAATCGCACTAAATCGTGGTGGAAACGACAAACGACAAACGAAATGATGAAACAACAAATTTTTGAAAAATTTTGTGACAAACGGAAACAACCCGAAATGGACCCGTTCCAACAAACGAAAACTCGAAACGTCATGTTTTCTGGTCATGCCCATGTCTACTTGCTGGTAGGATTTTGCTTTGTAACTCTCTGTAACTCAGAGCCTTTTTTAAAAAACTGGGACAAGCTGACTTAGCTCATTTGTCAATACATTTGATTTCCATAATAATATTTGTTTGATTCATGAAACATACCAGAAGTTACTGCTTGGCAACAACACTCAGGAAATGTGAGATAAATCTGAAAAAGTGCAAAGGATGCATAATTTTAATTGGGGGGGGGATTCATATGCTTTGCACTTAAGAGGAGTTATTTCCTTTTACTGATTTGTTTCCCAACTTTATAAATACCATTCTTCAAAATAAGGTGCCACCCTGTTTGCACTTTAGCGAAAGGTAGATATCTTGTGTAGTTTTTTCCCTTCAGTTGACACTTCTACACACAGTTTCTAAAGACCTTCATCATATACTCTGGTAGGCAGACCAACCCATTCCTTTCTCACCATGAAATATTTTGCCAGCCTCCTTGAAATGCATTTAGCTTCCCTCAAAAACTTTTAGACCCAGGAATGAACTGGCAGACTCACATTGCCCTTTATCTTAGGGGAGAATCACAAAGACTCCCTCACTACTGAGCATACTTGTGTATCTCCCCTACCAAACCATGTAGCCTAGAACAGGATATATTAACTAACAACACGTGAGCTACTCTTATTTTATTTATTTATTTATTTTTAAGTTTATGTACTGCACCAATTTTTCCTAAGGGAACTCTGGCTGGTTTACATACAGAATATAGGCAATTAAAACCACCGCAATTCAAATCAGCTAGTACACAAGAAAAGGGGTTGGGGGAAAGGGTAAGAGTCCAGCAAGAGGCACATTCCTAGGTTCTTTATTCACTAGCTTATTCAGTAATGTGCTCCTGTTCCATTTTGTTCAATTTCTCCAGATAAATATAGCCACCATACAGCAGTGTTAGGTTTGACACAATGAAATGTGCATATGATTCACACTTGACTCCATGGTATCTTGGTGTACCTCCTCATCTAGTCTGTAGGCAGAGATCCAAATCCACACATAATTTATACAGAGAGATAATTTATGTGTGTCCATGTGCAATTAACTGTAAATGCAGTACATCTAAATGACAGTGATGTAAGCAGTATGAACATACATTGGATCATGCCTACTGTGCCTCTCTCCCATCTCATTCTAGCTTCTGATGAGATCTTTTGTTCCCCTATCCAGGAATAAAGAGGCCAGACAAGGTAATGGGGTAACTCAGGCTACACTTTATTTAAAACAACTTGTAATTCAGGTAACCATGTATGGGGACTGCTGTAGTACTGGGGGAGAGTGGCTGCGACAGTGAGGTCACCCACTGACCTACCCAACCACGATACTTCGAGGTGGGTGAGTCCCATGCCTCCCTTTTGAGGCCTTCCACAGGCAGCTCTAAGAGGCCAGCAAATGCTCAAATCACACACACACACACACACACACACACACACACACACACACACACACACACACACACACACACACACACACACACACACACACACACACACACACACACACACACTGGGTGGCCAAACTCCCAAATCTAAATGGCAATTCACCCGGAAGGGTTTCCCAACGCATCCTTCCATGACACTGGATCTCTCAATCCACAGCATCGTCAGGTTGGATGGATTGGAATAGCACTGAGTGAGGACTCACTGACTTCTTTCCCCCTCCACTACCTTGTAGTGTGACCAGTGTGCTTGCCCTGCAGATCCTTATCACTTAACCGAACGGCAAATTCCGCTAACTTCAAACCAATGTGGGATAGGCAAAAAACTCCCATTGCTACAGCAAGGGGGCTTGCAAAGAAGGCTCAGCAGAGACTATTTTTCTTGAGAACCTTAAGGAAAAACCATCTTCCACAAAAGCTGCTGCTGGCCTTCTATCATTGTGCAATTGAGAGTGTGCTTACTTACGGGTTATGTGTGTGGTATGGAAGTTGTACCCACCGGGATAAGACAGTGTTGCACAGAATCATAAGAATTGCAGAGGGTATTGTGGGATGTTCACTCCCCACCCTAGAACAAATTTATACTACCAGGTGCCACTGTAAAGCATTAGATATATTAAGAGATCCATCACATCCTGGTCATCGCCTCTTCGAGTTGCTGCCATCGGGACGGAGATATAGAGTACTTAGGGCAAGAACAAACCGTCTCAAAATAGCTTCTTTTTTAGAGCAATATTGGCCTTAAACGGAGATCCTGGACTTTGAAGTCAGCTTATTTTATATGTCATATTTTAGTCATTTTATATGTCATATTATGTGTTGTACCTGTTTTTAAATCTATGTGAAATGTTTTACATGAGTTTTATATAGCAACCACAAAATTTCGTTGTACCTGCAAGGGGGCAATGACAATAAAGATTCCTATTTCCTATTTCCAATTCTGCTTTCTGGCCCCACTAGGCAACCAGCTAACTCACACTGGTTACAGGGAGGGTGGGTGCATTGACAAAGACGAAAGACATCTGAGGCATTACACCCATCCCTCAACGCATTCTCATGGGATTGTGGGGGTGTCTCACCTCTGTCCTGGGAGGAGGCAAAGCCACCCCACTGGGTGAAGCAGGCTCGCTGTGGGATGGAATGTTGCCCCCTACCCAGGAATAAAGAGGCCAGAGAAGATAATGAGATAACGTGGTCCACACTTTATTTAAAGCTATTTGTAATTCAGGTAACCATGTACAGGGACTGCTTTAATGCGGGGGAGTGGTTAGGACAGTGAGGTCACCTGCTGACGTCCCCAGTCACGATGCTTTGAACTGGGTGAGTCCAATGCCCCCCTTTCGAGCCCTGCAATGATGGCTCCAAGGGGCCGGCAAATGCTCAAATCACATATCCCGGGTGACCAAACTTCAAACCTAAATGGTGCTTGATAGAGATGGGCACGACTAGGGAAAATGACGTTTTCGAGTTGTCGTGTGTCGGAGGCAGTCCGTTTCGGCTCGTTTCCGTTTTTTGCAAAATTTTGCAAAAATTAGTCGGTTCATTTTTTTGTTTTTTCGTTTTCGTTAGTACTGGTTTGGGGGGGGTAGCGGGCTCCTGGAGGGAGCTGCAGGAGTCAGCCAGAGCCACAAGTGACGGACTGGCAGACTCTTTGCACCCGCTGTGTCTCACGTACTTGCATGTAGTGCAATGCAAGTAGATCTGGCTTAGGGTTAAGACGGGTTAGCGCAAGGGCTAGGGTTAGGCTAGTTACGGGTGAGGTTAGGGTGAGTATTGGGGTGCACCTCTGGGTGCCTCTCTGACCCACTTAGAAGGACAGTGTACTGGCGTATGGGTTAGGCTTAGGCTTAGGCTTCGGGTTTGGGCTACGATTAGTGGGCTGTTTATGCCCGATTGGCACATCCCAGAAGTCTCTGTGGTCAACCTGGCCAAGTGGCCATGCGATTGGTGGAAAATTTGCATGGTCCACTCCCATGGGTGAGCCCATCATTGCAAATGTGCAGGTGTAAAAAAATAAAATAAAACAAAACAAAACAAAATAAAATAAAATCAACGGAGACTTTTTTTTGCAAGAAAAACCCACTGCTGCTACTGTAAAAATTCAAGCATTTAAAATAGCTAATTTTCGCATGTTTCTGTGGTGCTTTGGTGGGGTTTTGGGCAACGATTTCAAAAAAAATTGTGGTTGCCATTTTGGATCCCCCGCACTGCATGGCAAATGGATGCGCCCTCCCAGCCTGGTACAGTCAGCAAAACCTGGCCATGCGATTGGTGGAATGGCTTCAAAACTTTGCATGGTCCACTCCCATGGGCGAGCCCATCATTGTGAATGTGCAGGTGTAAAAAAATAAAATAAAATAAAATAAAATAAAATCAACTGAGACTTTTTTTGCAAGAAAAACCCACTGCTGCTACTCCCAGCCTGGTACCAGCAGCGCAGCAGTAGCAATAGCCAAGGAGAGGGGGGCAGGGAACTCCCCCCAAATAAAACACCCTTCTGGCCTGGTAGGTGCCCTCAGACAGTTTTCGCCTACTTTTAGGGCCGGGAATCAGTTTTTTTAAACTTTTAAAACCTTTTTTTCTGTGCCGCTTGGCATTGCGCGATCGCCGCGATGCAAGTAACGAGTACGACAAATCAGACCAAAATTGTTCGTTCGTCAGTTCGAGCTCGAAGTCTGGCAGAGTAATTCCTGTTACCGTTTCCGTAGAGTAACGGATACGAGTAACGGAAACGGAAACGGGAATTCCGCTAAGTCATGCCCATATCTATTGCTTGACCCACAAGGGTGTTCCACTGCATCCTTCCATGACACTGGATCTCCTGATTCACAGCATCGTAAGGTTGGATGGTCTGGAATAGCATTAAGTGAGAGCTCACCGACATCTTTCTCCTTGCCCCGACCCTAGCTGGTAATTTCAGCCAGCAGTTCCCAGTGCAGGATGCCCACAGAAAAAAAAACCACACACACGTGGCTCTCTATCCACATGCTACCATTCACCACCCAGCTCTTCCCCTTGCTGAAAGGAGCCCAGCATGTTGCCCTAATCCAAGCAGGGGCCTTGCTAGTTCACCCGTAAGCTCCCTTCCCCATCCCCGATACAAGCCAGGATGCCAAGCCTCCGACCGCGAGGGTGAAATTGAAAGCTCCCACGGCGAGGCTCGAGCGTTCCCCTGCAATGCCAAAGACAAAAGAGGCCCGAGGCATTGCAGAGGAGGGCTTTTATCTCTCATCCCTCAACTCATGTCTTGCGGGATTGTGGGGGTGCCTTGCTTGCTTCCTGGGAGAGACAAAGCCACCTTGCTGTGCGAAGCAGGCTCGCTGCGGGACAGAACAGTCTATCTATGAGCAGACTTCATTGGATATGTCTGGATGATCAATTATTTGCATATTTTTTTCCTTGACAAGACCTGGACTTGCATGGAAACAGTATGCACAGATTCCGCTTGACTATTTGTTAAGGTTCTGGGTCCAGCTTAAGATAAAAGCAATCATGTTGGGCAGGAATCCTGACTGCCATTTGCCAACCCTGCAGTCCTCACTCAGCTTATCTGCAACTGGATCTACATAAAGTAACAGCTAATTATATATTCAAACCAAAATAAACATCTGTAATGCTGTAGGGAGGTCACTGATGTTAGAGATTAAATGGGCAAAACATTGTTGTTGCATGCTGTTTTTGGTAATTTGTGTTTTGAGATCTTGTAATATTCAGGAATTTGTTTTGTCCAGTAGGCCATTTAGAAGCAATGGTTCACTGACTTTCATATTCCAGATGTTCTGGGCCAATGCCAAGAAGGCTCAATCAGTAGATGCAATGGTGGGGAATTTTGGGAAGTGCTATACAAAATCAATTGGAGGGGTATAGGATACAGTGCTTAATTCAGATACTTAATGAAAAGTATACCCCATAAAAATCATTGGCATTTACTTCAAATTCTGAGTAGGGGTTTTAATGACATATATATGTATTTCACACGGAAAGAAGAGAACAAAGCTGCAGTCACAGGTCCAAAGTAGAAAGGTGTATCGCAAATCATTGATTGTCAATTTATTTGTGCCTTCTGGGAAGCTGTGCTGCTTTTTCAGTTTAGCATACAATGGGATTTAAATTGCATCTTGTGCCAAGGGACTGCAATCCATGTTTCTAAGTCTTTATAGTTCAGTGAAGCTTTTACCTCTGCAGTTCTGGAAATTAAATAATGACATGGCTGATAGCTGATGTGAGATTAGTTGAAGCCTCTTTTGCATTTAAAGATTAAATCTTTCTCTGCGCGTAAATCAGTAGTCAATATATATAGTAACATAGCTTTTTGGCCATAAAGCCCTACTGTGGTTGTATAGTAATGAGACTAAACTATGAACCTATCCTGCCATTCAAATATTTGTGCTACAAAGTATATTCTCCACATTGTTGATTTGCCATATTGCCCCCAAGACTGTTTATTCCAGGCATACTTGATAAAAGTGCGCTAGAAGATAAGTCCTTCAGGGCTTACGTGGAAAATAGCTCCTTGAACCCAAGACCTAAACCATTCGGAAGAATTTTCTTCCTTAAACTTCCTGGTAAATTTATACACTGACTTTCACCTGCAACTTGTTTTGTCAGCCTTGTCTCTTTTTCTTCCACAGGGCTATACCCAAGGCACATATTTCATAACAAGATTTATCACTGAGCCAATCCTTGTTAGAAGGCATTTTTTGAAATTATGTCATACAACCTGGTTGTGAGAGAGAGATGATGATGATGATGATGATGATGATGATGATGATGATGATGATGATGATGATGATGATGATTAATACAGGCAACTTTTTTAGAGATAGCCTTTTTTTCCAAACAGACAGCCATTGGAACTTCAGCCTAAAATAGAAGGTTAGCCTAGGAAAAAATGTTGTTTCTCAGGTGATGGTCCTACAATACCTTCAAACAGTGAAATGTGGGGCTTCCTCCCTTGTAGCTGTTTGCTGCAGCCTTCGACAGTGCCAAACTGCCAAGCAATAAATAACAGTGGAGCAAGTATGCAGCCTTGCTTGACTCCCTTGAATGTGTATACGGTCTTTGAAAGATGTCCTTCCAGATTGCACCTTATTTTTAAAGATAAAAGGTTGAAGTCATGAAATTTGACGTCAGTGCTCAGTTGGCCATTTTTAACTTTTAGCCGAAAGGCCTGAAATTAACCCCCCAAAAATGTCCAGCTTCACTATTGTGAGACAATTACCACTCAGTATGGAGGGCAGCCTTACCTCTTAAACTTAAAACTTACGGTATCTCAGTGGATTGCCTTATACAGGTGGACTACGAGACAGCTAAACAAATCCTTAAACAACGTGCTCTGGAGGTAGAGAGACAACACTATCTGGGGGCTACCTCTAATAGCATATCAGTTGATCCAGCATTGATACCCTTTAAACCTGCTAATATTTTATTTGCTTGTCTAACAAATTAAAAACACAGAGCCTTCACACTTGCTTGTCTGAACGCTCTGCCGTCAGCAATGCCAGAGGGAAAGCTTCAAAAGATCCCTTTCCCTTAATGTAAGTGTCTCTGTGGGTGGGATAGAATTGAAATGTTGGTACATGCCCCTTATATCACGCAATTAGGGAAAAAGCAAAACAAAAGCAAAATGTTCTGTTTATAAACCACCCCATAGTGCTTACAGCACTCTCTGGGCAGTTTACAATTTAATTCTGCAAGCTACACATTGCCCCCCCCCCCAGTAAGCTGGGTACTCATTTTACCAACCTTGAGAGAGAAAAAACTCTTATTGTTCCATACTTAATAGAATTCCCTGGATGTCCAGAGACATTTTACACCCAATTTATCCTGTCTGGGCAAAATATGTACACCTCAAAACATTATACCCTAAATATATTGCCCAATGTAGCTAAATTTTGTGGGGCAGCAATTATAATTTGTGCACCAAGCACTTCAACAAATGTTCAAGCAGCTACAGTTTAGTATGGGTTAGGGATGGGCACCCAACACAAAATGAAATGCTGATTTGTTGCTTCGTTGCACAACATAACGAAATGAAACAAAGCAAACCAGGGAAGCAGTGTTTCGTTAGTAATGAAATGAAACGGCAGTTTTTTTCGTTTAAAATGGATTGATTCATTTCTCTGTAAAACGGCTCCCCTGGGTCCTAGAGGCACCGCATTCATTGGGCACCTTCCGTGAACACTCCTCTTTAAGCCCTCCAAATATGGAGATATTTGGAGTACAGGGGCTGAGTTGTTCTTCAAAGGGGGTGCCCCCAGGAAAAAAATCTATTTGCAATGTTATGTGCTTGAAAATAGTGATCCCAGGCAGCTAGCAGCATGGGAAATACAGTAGAGCTTCCTCAAGCTCTCTCCTTGAATTACCCCCAATTTGGAGAGGTTTGGGGTACATGGAAAGGAGTTATTGAACTCCAAATGGGCTGTGGGGCATTTAATTGAAGGAGCGTGGATAGACACAGTGAGAGGAAACTGTCATTTAACCATATAACTGATAAAGCGCGCTGGACACACTCCTTCCATTAAGCACCCCCACTCCTTTGGAGCTTAATATATCTGTCCCCAGAAACCCTAAATTTTCCAAATTTCAAAGGGTCCCCTAAAATCGCTTGGGGAAGCGAAGCTTGCCATTTGCATGCCTGAGATCGGTAATTTCCCACTGAATATTTTTAAAAAAACATTAAGAATATTCTGGGCCTCTAGGACCCAGGGGACTCATTTTATAGAGTAACAAATTGGTTTGTTACTGGTTCATTTTGTATGATATTTTAAAAATGTTTCTAACAAAATGAAATGAGTCACAGGGGAATGAAATGAAATGAAACGAATCTCAATCTTTCTGTTTCATGCCCATCCCTAGTATGGGTCAATTTTATGGCGTCTTCTCCCTTCCCCCTATTCTTCCTTGCCTTATTTTAATTGGTATTATTTGTGTACATGCATTTTGGATCCTGGTCATTGACCGTAATAAACCCTCCATTTATTCTAGAGCCGTACTGTAGTTCAAAATCTTGGGTATCCTGGGTGTTCTTGTACTGCATTCCCAAAAGTTCAGGGTGGAGGCTTCAGGGTTACCCAACGCTGGGAACCACTGGTGTAGAAGGTTTCTGAACCATTTGGGGGTGGAGGTGCACCAGGGGACTATATGAGTATCAGGGAGTTGCCGACCCTGGCATAAAACAGGATGAGGGCATGCAAACCTCTCTGATACAAATCTGGGTATCCCAAGTCTAGATCTGTCTACTCTGACATTGACTCTAAAGGGTCATTCCTAATACACGGTATCCCAGCCATAGACTGGGGCTGAACCTGGGTCTTTTAGAATGTGGCACATCAGCTGTATCACTGTGATTATTCAGTAATGGAAATATATAAGGAGCATTGTCAAGATGAGATAAAGGACTAAAAATTTATCATGAGGATTCCCTACAGGAAATCAGAATGTAGAGAAGAAAAAAGATAAAAGCAGGATTGATTTTATAGGATACTCAGTAGGAAATAGTGAAAAGGTCTTAAGATACCTGTATAAAAAAGAAGATTTGAGATCAGACAGCTGGGATTTAGCATAGTGGACAAATAATGGCACAGTACAGTATATTGGAATGATTTTAAAAGTTTAAAATGCAATCTACAAATATGGAGGAGGGGAGAGGGGATACTACTGTTGAGACACTAACATTGTAGATTGAAGTCACTTGGGAATTACTTGTAAGAATACTGCATTGAAGCACAACAAGTTAGCAAACAATAGGCTGTCAGAATTATGGACGTGATGATTTATTTCCTTCCCTCCACAGCTTGTCTTGATTTTTATGCCAAATGTATTTGCAATTACTTTAGCAGAAAGATAGATGAACTACATGAATGCATTGTGACTACCAATCTTTGTGGAATATTTTCTTTTATGTAAATAGCATGTGCATCCACCTTTTTGTGCACACAAATAATTGGTATAGCATAAAGGCATTTTTCACGATGTACATTCCCACATATTCTCCCTGCCAAGAAAGTGACTCTAATTTTTGACATATATGTTCTTCTCCCCCCTATTTCCCCCTGTGCTTTGTGGTCACCCAACTGCACAGGCACACACACACACACACACACACACACACACACACACACACACACACACACACACACACACACAGAGAGAGAGAGAGAGAGAGAGAGAGAGAGAGAGAGAGACAGACAGACAGACAGACAGACAGACAGACAGATAGATAGATAGATAGATAGATAGATAGATAGATAGATAGATAGATAGATAGATAGATAGATAGATAGATCCCCGCCAGCTGGCCCTTCCCCATACCCAATGGAGACATCAGATTGCAGTTTTAGAGTTTGCCTGCCCTCCCTGCCTCTGTCTGTCCCCCCCAGCCACCTGCCCAGCCTACCCACCCCCAGCTCCATTGCTGCAGCATCTTCCCTCCCTCCTTGCATGTAGTAGAGGTTTGTCCAAACTCCAGCTGGGGGCCAAATGCAGCTGAATGGTTGGCCCCTGCACATTTTTACCTCACCAAATCTGGCCCTCCTTGCAATAAGTTTGGACACCCCTGAATAAAGAATAAATGGAACTGACAAAATAAGCACAGGTGTGTGTGTGTGGGTGTGTGGGTGTGTGTGGGTGGGTGTGTGTGTGTGTGTGTGTGTGTGTGTGTGTGTGTGTGTGTGTGTGTGTGTGTGTGTGTGTGTGTGTGTGTGTGTTGTGTCATTACTAGAGATGGGCATGAAACGAGCGATTTTTCGTTTTCGTTTTTGTTTTTTCATTTCATTACACAACGAAAACGAAATGAAATTTTTTAAAAAACAAAACAAAAACAAAAACAAAATGACCAAATTTGCCGTGTTTTCCGTTTTCATTGCAGCAGATGCATTGAACTAAAAAGAATGCTAACAAAACAGCAAGTTTTCATTTTCGTTTTCGTTTTTTCATTTCGTTACTTAATGAAACGAAAACAAATTTTTTGCAAAAAAGTCACAAAATGAAAACAAACCGAAACGGACCCCTAAACAACCAAACGACAAACGAAACACCATTTTTTGAGTCGTGCCCATCTCTAGTCGTTACACTCGTGACCGACCCTTTGTGACTCCATGTCCATGGAGTTTTCTTGGCAGGAATACTGGAGTGGCTTGCCAGCTCCTACTCCTATTCTCAAATGCATGTCATTTCCCACACATGATATTATGCATTTCCCTTCCATATCAGGAGTTGGCGAGGCAATGAATTGCAAAGCATTGTGACATCTGGTTATCACATGTTCAGCAATGGGGAACAGATGACTTGATAAAAGGTTTCCATTGTCAGTGTAAGGGATGTTACTTGAAGTAGAACCCTGCATATGTCTCCTTGGACGTAGGTCACTATGCATGCGGAGTAAACAAGTTTCTTATTTCCACAAGCATGTTTTGATAAACAACTTCAGGATGGACGGAAACATCCTAAAATGTTTAGTTCTGCCCCAAGACAAGCACTTGCATTTAACTAAATAAATAAATGTGCCTCTTTAAAAGCCAAACTGTTGAAACACATTCTTTTCATTTTCATTTTGATTCATTTTTTTATCATTGGGGTTGTAAGGGCCTAAGCGCTATTTTTGATATTGTCTCTCACACACTCTCTTTCACACCAACTCTCCCACATACACATGCACAGCCTTTGCAAAAATAGTGTCGTGATATGCTGCAGTATCACAGCAATGCCCGAGTTCTAGCAACACATATCAGAGTTGATTTTCAGAGTGTGCATTAGTGTAAATACTTGACAGACTCCAGTGAACTACAGTTGACCTTTCAAGTACAAAGGGAGGGGAGAGTGCACAGGCACAGGAATATGAAGTTTATGTCCAACAAAAAAAGTACCCAACCCTATCCTGTTTTGTATGTTTTCTCTGTAATTCCAACTTTTCCCCTCCCCAATAGCTTTGCTCATTTTTTCAACAAGCAGCAGCATTAAATACTGCAGTTTATTCTTCACTTTTTCTGTTGCTAAATTAAACTTGAAATTACACATTCTGTCTGCATGAATACCAAACAGGGCTGTCATAATTGATGTGATAACGCTGAATACCAAAAGGGGTAATGAAGAACTTTTTTTATCTTCTCTTCTGCCAACTGTTGTTTCTATGCCTTGATGAATTTTGTGTGATTTCATTAACATGACAGGTTAGTAGGGTGGGGGTGGGGTGGGGGAACCCACCACAACAAAATGAAACAAAGCAAAACAAAACACCTGCAATCATTCAACCAGTGATCGTTTGAAACTTGAGTGGTCTATAGATTTAATCTGTAAATACATTTTATGTCAACTTTGTCTCCTCTGGCTGTGAAAGCTAATTTCTGAGGCACACAGACATACATTCAATCTGCCCCCATCTATGTGGCTGTCTGATAGTCAACCAAGTAAAAATTAGCGAGTGGCAAAAACGCAACTGTTAAATGATGGCAAAGATTTTGAGAAATAAGGCCAAATGGAACATATTGAAGACAATAAATCTTGAGCAACTTAATTAAAACAAGTAAAACAAGCCATTATGTTGCTTTTAGAAAAGACAAATTTAGAATACAGAAACTGGTTTGTTTGAAATAACATTAGCATTTTATATATACTGTATCACAAAATTATCTATAATCCAGTTTAAGAATAGCATTCAGTGCCTCGCCATGGTGACAATGGCATCCCTTGCCTACTTCTCTGAAAATGCCAAGAAATTGCCCATTACTCCAATATGATCTACGACAGAAAGAACAGTATAGAATATCACATTTCTTCTGTTACAGCCCCTTTGCCTCCAATGAAATCATGCCAGGAGATTTAGACATCATAGCTGGTAGATGGGTGCTTCTACAGCCAGCCTTCTCCAAGTACAGTGGTACCTTGTATAAAGGAATTAATTTGTTCCAAATGAAATTGCGTTAAGCAAATTTTCCTTTATACAAATTCCCAAAGGAATGCATTGAAAACGGAGTAATCCCATTTTTATG
This sequence comes from Phrynocephalus forsythii, assembly GCA_029282475.1. Lineage (NCBI taxonomy): Eukaryota > Metazoa > Chordata > Lepidosauria > Squamata > Agamidae > Phrynocephalus > Phrynocephalus forsythii. The sequence continues at coordinate 15,756,966 of JAPFRF010000006.1, read as the reverse complement.
TTGTACAGATTTTCCCCATAGGCGATTATGTTAAGCAAATTTCTCCTATCTCCAGATTTTTTTATGTTGTACAGATTTTATGTTTTACAAGCTGTTTGTTATACAAGGGTCCACTGTATTATAATGAAGACTACAGAACATATATATTTTACTTTCTACATGTAGCCCTCTGTTCCCTGAGGTCTCAGGTGTATGTTGGCAAGGCCCACACAAGGTCACCCATGGCCTCTCCACCTCCAGCATCAGTTTTGCATCACTGAGCAGCTTGGGGAACATATAGTCCATAAAGGGGTCCACCTCTGAAGCCCTCCCTCCTCTTTTTGCATGTTAGCTTGCCTTTTTGAACCAAGGAAACAGTTGTGAGAGGAAGGAAATGGCTTGTCCTTCTCTTGTCTTTCTTGGCTTTTGTGCAGCTTGAGCCCAAGGAGACGTTCACAACAACTAGTGACGATGGGAAGCAAGGGAGCACACACCACAGAGAATCTGGCCCAAGAGTTCTTCCACACCAGGAATTGGCAACAAGCCTTGCCATGTATGGCCATTTAATCCTAGATGACACAGCCAAATTTGGGAATTGTCTCCACTGAAAAATACTGTTTAAAATTGCTATAGGGAGAGAATAGATATCCTGCCAATTATGATGCATAGTTAACAGATGAAAATGTTGTGTATGTAACCTAGGCCTAAGGATCAGTCCTAGTGATCTTTTGTGAGAGAGGAGATTTTGGAAACATATGCATGCAAATTTATATTATTACTTTTTTAAAATGTCTCATCTAAACCTGATAATTGTCTTCTTGAAATTATTTATACAAGCTAGCCAGCTGGTCTGGAATGTGTTGTGGAAAATGCAGTTTAGGTGGAGAATTGTGATATAATTTCATTGAACTAATGTGTTGATTTTTTTTTCCTTCCTCATGTACTGTAATTAGTCATTACAGAGAATCAAAACTATTGTTGCCTCCTTAAGAACAAAGGCTTTAGGAACTGATAATTATACCATAGTTCAACCATTTTCCTTTCTTTGTTTCTTAACAGGCTTTTCTGAATATAAAATGTTTCCTTTGATAATTTTCTGGATAAATATATTTCCCTCCCCCTCCCATAAGAAAACATAAATCAAAAGGGAGGATTTATTTATTTATTTATTTATTTATTTATTTATTGTTTAAAAAGGGCAAAGGTAAGTGCTAAGGAAAAACATAAAAGGCAGGCCTCCTTGAAGTCAGGCCCCCAGGTATTACCTGTCACTTCTTCTACAAAGAGGGTTCACAAACCTCTCAATTATCTCCAGCATGCAATCAGACAGATAGTAGGGGTGTGGGATATCCAGTGTTTTGCACTGAGCGTGTTATGTAAGATTATTTGCCACTTGGGTCATGGGTATCTCTTTGCTGCAAGCAGCTTCAAGAGCTCAGGGAATAGGTTCGTTCCCTTGATGGTTTGGTTGCGGACCTGGAGAAGCAGAGGCAGGAAGAAAGGGACCATAGTGGGGCTTCCAGGGAACTTCAGGCATTGTCCCACCCACATGTAGGCAGCTCTGCAGCTGCTCAAATAGGAAGACTCCAGGCTGCAGGGCACTCTTTTGAACAAGAGGGAAACCATCCCCTAATGGGGACCCCTTCAGGAAATGGGCCAGTATCCAGTCGCACTGAGGATAATCCTCAAGGGGAAGTGGGCTTCTGGTAGTAGGTAATTCATTTGTCAGGAACATAGAGTGAGGGAGTCTGTGATGGATATGAGGACCACACAGTGACTTTCCTGCCTGGCGAGAAGGTTGCGGACATCACCTCTGGATAGGCTGGTAGAGAGTGCTGGGGACAAAGTAGCAATGGTGGTGCATGTCGGCACCAACAATGTCAGCAAATGTTGCTGCATGGTTCTGGAGGCCAAATTAAGGTTCCTAGGGTGGAAGCTAAAAGCCAGGACTTCAAAGGCAGCATTCTGGGACTTAAGAAAACAAAAGTGCAAGCCGCCCCCTGGGGATGCATGCTAAATAATAAATAATACATTTTTTAAAAAAGTGCTGACCTGCTTTTTAACCCCCGGGGCCACATGATTGGCGATGAAAAAAATAAATTTTTAAAAAGTGGCACCGGAACAGTCTACCATTGCCTGGCCCGGCCGCAGCCAGGGCTGCAGAGGCGCTGGTAGGACTGTCTACTGCCACCCAGCCTAGCCACAGCCGGAGCTCCAGAGACGGCAGTGGGACAGTCTACTGCCGCCCGGCCCGGCCACAGTCAGGGTTCTGGAGGAGGCGGTGGGATGGTCTACCACCATCTGACTCGGTCCGGGTTCATACGATTTTTTAAAAATTCGTACCCACCCAAACCCAAAATTGAACCGAACCGAGGGTGGCCCTGAAACAGAACCAACCAAGCAATCAGTTTTCTGTTTCGTGCTCACCTCTACCAATTGGTTCCAACAGAACATGGATTTTCACATGAATTTCCAGAATTCACTTCTAGAGGGTGCCATAGATAATGCTGTGTATTCTTCATTAACAAGTGTCCAGAGCAATCACTAGCTCCATCTAGTGGCCAGTTCTGATAATGCAATGTGAAGATTTTTTTTTGTTTCAGAAACATGCACATTTCACCTAAGGCCAGAGTCAGGAGTCTGAGCTGATCCTCCAACTTTTATAACAAGATGGGAATACACCACCTTCTCTTCATCCCACCAGGTGTTGTGAAGAATCTTAGTTGATCCTAAAAGGGAGGATTCCCAGTGGCTTTGAACTCCAGAAAATTATCTGCAATATCTATATTCCATAATTATTTCCAAGATAATTATGACCAGAATAATATTAGAACAGGGAAAATTCTATGTTATCTCAGAGATCAGACATCTGAGTACAATCATGTTTGTTTTGTTTTGATTTGTTATTAGGTAACAAGCCCTTAGTGAAACGTTAGTAGTACACAACTGATAGTGAAAAGAAATGCTTAAGGAAAAATTACTGATTTTTTAAAAGTTTGAAATATTTAGAAATGCTGAGACAAGCAAAATATGTTGCTATTATAAAAAAAGTAAAAATTAATGCCACCCCATTATGGTATGTGTTTTGTTTCCAGGACGCCTTAACTATAGTTTGCCAATAAAATTTTTGAAGAACTGTTAATTGAAATGGCATGCAGATTATGGAGTTTATAAGAAGTACTGATTGAGTTATGACAAATATTTCTTCTGTCAAAGAAGTTCAGAAAATATACATTAATTCTTTTAAAAAAACATGATTGTTGAAACCTGTTCTATTTTTAGGATTGGCACGGAGATCAGAGGCATGGGGAAACATTGAGAAAGTTTACCACTGTGGTTTTAGCTAACTTTGATCATGCCTAATCATGTTTTAGTATTGCTGTTATTTTCCTTGAAGTCTGTTATTTTTAATTCACTTCAACTGAAATTGTTCAAGAGTGGAGATGGAATGCTTTTTTCAACTTTTCTAGTTTTTATTTCTTTTGATTCTTCTTTTTTCTTTTGAGACATGGACACATTGACAGACTTCTAGACAGTGCTCTAAGAGGTTGTGTCATGGATGAGCATGTGAATGTCAAAGAAGATTCTTTGCCCACAACAGAAACCAGAGGTTGGAAGAATCCCATTGCAAATAACGTTACCTGTAACTTGTTCCTTTGGGTAATGATGAGTAATATAACACAGCAGCACCTCATTTCCTTAGGTGGAATGAATAAAAAATCAGTTACTTTCAAATATTTCTTTGAAGTGCCTTTACAGAGGCTTTGTAGGAGGAATTGATCATTGGTCTACTAATTCTAAGTAACTACTGTAAGTAGTAAAGGATGTATTCTTTACTTGCTTCCCAGTGTGATCTATCAGAAGTGGCCAGTAAAGGAACTTTCATTTCCTTATAGTATTTTCTGGCACTTTAGTAAAAGCACTTAGTGAAACGTTAGTAGTACACAACACAAAGAATTACTTGTGCAGTTATTTATTATATTTATATCTCACCCAAGAATAATAGTAACTGCAATCTCACTGCAGAGAATCAAAAAGTAATGAGTTCACATAACATAAAATCTACCTAACTTATTTTACAAATATGCACAATAGTTACATGAATTTTGGATTATCATCATTGTAGAAAAACCAGCACAGAAAAATGACAAATGTATTTTTCAGAGAAAAGTGTTTTTTTTTAAAACACATTTTAAACCTCTATTGAGCAACTGTCTTAAAAGGGAGATGGGGATAGTGGGAAATTGTAGTATTATCTTATGGCAAATTGTATCCAACTTATGTTCAAAAGCTTGCATCAGAGATGGATCCAAAAAAAAAAAAAAGATATTTGGATCACCACAGTTTAGGAATGGACAAGTTTGGGCAGTTAGTTATTTTTGTCCTAGCAGCCCCACCAACTTTAGAAAGTGATAAAGAATTAAGACAGCTGCATTCTAAACCATCCCCACCCACCCATCCACCTCACACACTCCTGTTATAGCTCTTAATTCAATTCAATTTCAATTCAATTTCAATTTTTTGTCATTGTATATATATTATAGTATACACGTGCAGCAAAAATTTGAAACCATGAACTAAATCCCACGAGTTTAATATAAATAATAAACATATTCAATAAATATTATATATACAGTAACTAAAGAGAAACAGAAAACAGCAATATTTTCATTAGATGCACTTAAAGCCTTTGACTTGGTTGAATGGCATTATACTGTATTTTACACCGTGTACAAAGAATGAATATGGGAGAGTGATTTATCAAGGTTCTAAAGAAACTATATGAGAGAACAACTGCTAAAGTGTTAATGAATGGACTTGAGACAGAAAAGTATATAGAGACTAGACAAGGGACCCATTATCACAATTAATATTTGCTATAGTCATAGAATCTCTAGCATCTAGCATAAGGTAAAATGATAATTTCATGAGTTTTGTCTGGTGACTTCTGATCTTTATAACCAGGGGCATAAGGCATCGTGTGTTTTGCATTCTTCTATTGTCTTTTAAAATTTAAAAAACAACTAAATTTTGCAATCTTTCAAATATTTTATAACCAAGTCAACAAAAATGGTTCTGTGCAGGAGGGAAAATCTCTAGCATTTTCAGTAAAGAATTTAATGTTTGGGAGATATAGGGCACTTCCAGAGAAGTTTATTATTGCTGAAAGACTCGGATTCATTCATGGGACTTTATGGAATTGGACCAGATTGTCGCTTTTGTGCAGCCTTCCTGTTGCCTTTTTTCTAATTAGAGATGGGAATGATTTTGGTCTTTACTTTGTCTTTCTTTTTAAATTAGCCTAACTGACACCTCCCAAGGTATAATAAGGAGAACAACCCAACCATTCTTTGGATCTTGCATATCTCCCAAAGTTGTGATGCAGTTCTTGGCTTAGCAATGTTCCTTAGTAGAGATGGGCACGAAACGAACAATTTTTTGTTTCTGTTTTCATTTTTTCATTTTGTTACGTGAAAAAACGACAAATGAATTTTGTCTCTAAAATGAAACGAAACGAACAGAAACACCGGAGATTTTGTCGTGTGTTTCGTTTCTGTTACTGCAATATGAGTGAATTGCTTAAAATCCTAAAAAATCACAAAAATTGAAATAAATGGTAATGAAATGGTAACAAAACGAACGAAAATGAAAACAATTTTTTTGCAAAAATTCACGAAAAACGGAAATGAACTGAAACGGACCCTCCAAACGACAAACGACAAATGAAATGCCATTTTTTTTATTTGTGCCCATCTCTATTCCTTAGGCAATTATGCATACAAGGCGTGAGATCCTACTGGCACATCTATGCCTACAGAAGGCTGATTGTGTGATCAGAAAGGGTGATTTTCAGATATTGAACACTTCCTATTTCTGTCCCATTACTCCCACAGCTCCTAGGTGCGTTAAGAAGCCCCATATATGGTTTTATTTGTCTGTGGTCTGAAAGTATTAAATTAAAAAAAAAGCTAAAACAGAGAAATATATATTTTCATGGTGTAGTTACCAGAACTTACCATTAGAGGGAGGCAAGGCCATTGCATGTATCGGGTTCACTCAGCTATGATATTTTCAGCATCCTTGGGGGGATGTCCTACTATTTTGTCTTTCATTGTGTAGAAGCCATGTGAGCTGCAGTAGTCTAATTGCTGGAAATTTCCACCAGCTGCAAGTTTTAATATTTCCTAAACCTATCCTGTTAGATCAGATAAGTTGATGTCTGAACCCTCCCTAAGAGTCCTACAAAACTTCTGCATTAGTCTTTTAATGTGTCCATTGTCTTTTAATATATATATATATATTTCAAATTAAACCCATACTTTCATGAATGACTTTTCTTTTAACACATGAACTGCTGCATTACTTCCTGTCATTAATGTCTTTAAGAGCACTATTTCTTTGGTAGCTATTTTGAAGTACATTAAAGCTTGAAGACAATCGGGATTAAATTGGAGATATGATTTGAGTGCTTTGAAAAGTGATTTTTAGAAGTTCAGTTTCCTTTCATCCTACCAGAGACATTGTAAACACATATCCTATTAGTGTACATTGTTAAATTGATTCAAATGAATTTGTAAAAATATGTTTAAAAGTGAAGTATTCTGCATATATATTACACCATAGTTCTTAAAGTACTCTTTGGGCAGATTATACTATAATTATGCAGACTACAAATTGTTTCCCCAACAAGCTGGGTATTTCATTTACCAACCTCAAAAGGAAAAGAGGCAGAATAAGGCCCCCAAGCCTGTTGGGAATGAGCTGAGTTTTGGCTGCACTACCACAGCTTAAACACCGTGGAACAAGATTAGATGCCTACATAGATATTTTGTTTCACTTGTCCTATATATTATAATACAGTAGTCCCTTGTTTTTCATGGTGGTTAGGTTCCCTAACCATCTGCAATAAAAGAAAAACAGAGGCCTTGGCAAACTGACCTGTGGGGGCTTCTGCCCCCACCCAGGCATAACACACAGGGTGTTTACTCTGCAATACTATAACTCCCCCCACCTCAATGAACTGACTTGACCTGCAGGGAGTGAAGACAAGGTGCTTCCACTGCTGGTCTGAAGACAGGCAGCTTGCAAACACACCACACTTTCCAAACCTCCCTCCACGCCAAGCTAAAGGAGCTCATGCTGCCTCCTTCAGTGCTGGGTCCATGCAAACTCCATGTCTTCAGAGGAGCAGTGGAAGTGCCCCTTTCTTTGCCTTTCCAACCCCTCCCCCTTGCTAAACAGAAGGAGCTGCCAGGGGCTCCATCAGCTTGGTGAGGTAGAGGAAGGTGAAAGAGGCACCTCACAAGTGTCCTGTCTTCAGCACCAATGGGAAGGGGCTCCCCCCACCACCAGTGAATTCAGCTTGGTGAGGTGGACAGGCAGCCAAAATCTGCAATATACTGGGACCGCGGATGATGAACCATGATATGGCGAGGGACTACTGCAGGTGTAGCAATTTTGAAGCTGTAGACTAGAGTGGAAGTGAAGCTGTAGACCTGGTGTGGAAGAGCTGTAGACTATCTAGCTGTCTCAAATATATTTTGTATTTATTTAGAATATATTGATCTATATATACTTCCAGATAGATAAACATCCATCATGATCTAAAAGAGAAATATAGCACAACAAAGACAATGTTCTAACGCATCCTAAATTGATGCATAGTGTACCTGGTCTTACCAAAACTCTCATGAAATTAATCTGGAGATAACCTAAGGTATGCAGAACACAACCAGTTAGCTTAGGTATATTGTGAGCCTTTTGGATAAGCTCAGAATTTCTTGGATGATTCGCCTAAAGAGGACACACACACCCCAATTTTCCCAATCTTCTTTGAATTACATTTTCATTAACAACTTGAAGTGGACCCAATCAAATCTGGATGATTCAGTGATTTAGGCAACTGGCTGCAGATCCAGAGGCTGGGAGTTTGATTGCCCACTGTGCCTCCTTGACAAAGGCTGGACATGATGATCTAGAGGATCCATTCCAGCTTTATGATTATTATTATTCAATCAATTCCAGGGGTAAAAAGAATGCCTCTGTAGGCTGCAGTGCTATCTAGATGTCAGTGAACTGACCAGTTGAACATTCAGACAGGTGCAGGATTATATTCCCACCTGGAACCATCACAAGCTGTTGTGTGCAGTTTGAGTATTAGCAGTGCTGTACTCGGGCATGTCCAGCTTAACAGGGCAATCATATATATGATGGGTCAAAAGGATGTCCCATTGAGTTTTTCTAATAAGTAGATGCAGGGTTGAATTTTAAGTGTAGCCCTATGGTTACTTACCCAATTCTAGTTCCCACTGAATTTCGTGAGGCTTCTTTCCAGATAAGGAGGTATTTATAATGCAGACCTAATATTTTATTTTCACAAATTCATAATTTATTTTCATAGTTTATCTTCTTGCCATTTACTTTGGTTAGATTATCACAGTTCTGATTTCTCAACTGCATTTTATTTTTAAATTAGTATGCTCTAAGTGATAATGAAGTTGACCTTGTATTAATTTTTATTTTAAAAAAAGTTTGCTGCAAATTCCATTGGGATCTCGCAGGACCATAACTTGTGTTTTATATCATCTATATTTTCTGAGTCTCTGAAAAAGAACTCTGAAATATGTTAGGATTAATAAAATTCTGTCCAGTACACCTTCTTTTTATTTCCCTTCCATTTTCTGTGCTTGTACTACTTGTCAGAGGACCAAATTTCTTCAAATTCATGAAGAATGAGCTCATAGAACTTTTTTTTGAAGAATTATAAGTGGATTTGTGTCAGCTTCTTCTTTGCTGCATTATTTTTCCTCAGTTCCTTGGCAAAATTTAAACTATTCCTTTGTCCAATTTGTGGCAACTGCTCACAGTCCAAGTATGTCTACATGAAAATAAGGATCTGGGTGATAATTTAGAGTATGGGGGCCTTATTAAAAACGTAGAACTTTCAGAGGAATGAGTGGAAAAAATCATCACCAAGTACTTGAGAAAATCATGAACCAAAATAATCAGAAGAATGATGCAAAGGTGCATATATATCAGTATATTGACTGAGGACAGACTGACAGAAAGACAGGCAGACATCTCAGTGCTGTATTTTCTGATATGATTAGAATGAGTAATTATCTTTTTCCTCCCTCCCCAGATCCTAGGTTTGTTAGTTCCCATCTGATCCCAGAAAGTGACAACCCAGAAGATGATAAGATCTACTTTTTCTTCCGGGAAAATGCAATTGATGGGGAACATTCTGGAAAAGCTACACATGCCAGAATTGGGCAGATTTGCAAGGTAAAAATGGGGTGACGTGAAATATTATAGCAGGGGTCCTCAAAGTTTTCAAACAGTGGGCCGGTCCACCACCACCCAAACATCACTGAGGGCCGGATCCCAGACCAAAAGCAGCTGCGGAGGCTGGCTTGCTCACAAAACAGGGGGTCGGTGGGGGTTGCAATTGGTCCCGGGGCGGATTCAGGACCTTGGGGGGCCGCATTCGGCATCAGGGCCTTAGGTTGAGGACCCCTGTATTATAGGAACAAATACACTCATGATAGCCTCTTTCATACACCTATTCCACCCTGTTTTTCAGACACTCAGCAATTATAGAGCAGTAGGGACAGCTCAGAAACACCCCCCCTCATCTTTAATTCAGATACACTTTTCCACTTTAGCTTAAAGGGCTGAAGCTATTGGCAGTGGAAGCTAAGAGTAAAAAGTGTTAATTGTCTGGAGCCAATCACAGCCCCTCCTTCTTTCCTCTGCTTCTCAGGGCAGTTTTGCCCAAAGAGCCACTAACTCAATGACACTGTAATGGTAATTTCACATTCTAAATCACCATGGGCGCAACACATCTGGGAACTCAAGAGGGAATTAAGGCCTTTACCACCTCCTCTACATTAAAATATAATTGAAAGAGCCTGAATTCAAAGGCCTGTTGCTTTTTTATCACAAGCAGAGAGGAAATTGTGGATGCTGCTATGGCTAACTAACAAGGTGCCCACTGAGCATTGTTTGTGTGCCTACTCATGTGTCTTTTTGTGTCCCTGGCACATGTCCTGTGGTTAGTCACAATGGTTTCTGTGAATTTGCTTAGGCATATTGTAAAAGAGCAATGTGATTAAAAGTTTAAACCAAATTAATGCAAAATACAAAGGAGGGTAATACAACTATTTAGAACAATGTCTAAGGCCAGACATTAAGAAAAGCATGCAGGGAGTTTGTTAGAGGTGTAGCAGCTGGTTGCCATCAACTTGTTAAAGACATTTTATTAAGGCTTTGGAAAACATTGCTTTATGGCTGGGCCTCCCCTTGAAACCCTGCCTGATCTTGATGCCTTCATGCTGCCCCTCTATATTTGGAATTACACCACTTGTTATTTGATTTTATCCATTGTTTGGTTTTATTTTGATGTCTTTGTGGTGTTCCATTATCTTGCTGTAAACTGCCCAGAATAGTCCTTCTCACAAATATGGCAGTATACAAATCAAATGATTGATTGATTGATTGAATGAATGAATGAATGAATGAATGAATGAATGAATGAATAGACTTAAAAATACACTTTACTTTGGAGAGATTTTCATGGGTTATAAATATATTACTCCACTGTAGATCTTTGGTACTTTTTTTCTAGTTGACTACATACAATTACCCACACAGTTTGTGTTAACTACAAAGCCAGCCTCAGGTTAAGTAGTGTAAGGGTCTGGTGAAGAACCAGTACTTGTTTCACCACTAAAAGGTATGCACGGGGGCTATGTCTCTATTATACTTTGTTCCATCAACAGCCTTGATGTCTGGTTCAAGAAACCTCTCATGAGGTTGTGAGCTAAATCCTAGCCTACTGGGTTCAAATGTCCTCTTTACTTCTCCAGCAACTGCTGAGGTCTGCGTTCTAAGCTGATGGCCAAGAGTGAGATGCCGTACACTATGTTTGAATATGCATTTATTCTCATTTGCTCTTTTGTAGAATGATTTTGGTGGCCACAGAAGCCTTGTCAACAAATGGACCACTTTCCTCAAAGCTCGCCTCATGTGTTCCGTGCCAGGGCCAAATGGCATCGACACACATTTTGATGAACTCCGTAAGTGGCTGACTTGCTTGTCGTTGTTGATGAGATGCCATTTTCCAACCAACGGAACAATCGTTAATGACTTTTCTCTTTTTCTTTTCTTTCTTGTTTGACAGAGGATGTGTTTCTAATGAACTCAAAAGACCCTAAAAATCCAATAATCTACGGAGTGTTTACAACTTCCAGGTACAGAAACATATCATTTTACTTATATGAAAGCTTATATTGGCCAGCTGTTCTTGAATGCTTTCTTTGTTAAGACGGCACTTTCCTTAACCTTTGAACTTCTTGAATCCAGTAAATGTAAGAAGTTAATGAATAGGATTCTTTTTGAGAAGGAGGTACAGTACATCATCACACTGAAGTCAGTAGCCACACAGTGTGAAAGATTATTCCTGTGTTTCCACAATATCCCGTTTCTTCTAGCTTTGTTCATATTTTGAAATGGCTTTGCAAATCCTTATTGAGCACAACATCTCAGACATAAACTGTTTACCTTCTTCAACTGTTTTAATCTGGGAACTGGATTCTTTTCTATAAATGTCCTTGGGTTAGGGTTAGGGTTAGAGTTAGGATCTATACTGGGATCTACACTTACCTGGTGTGGAAGAAACACAGAGTTGGTACCAACACACCAGTGAGGTAGAAAAAGAACCCCAGCAAAATGGAAAGAGTTTGTATTGGCTGTTGGGGGGAGATCCTTGAAGATCATGAAGAGTAAAGGAAAAGAGAGATTAAATGAAATATAATATTTTCCCTATATTAAAGATTTGAATTCCATCATATTTTCAGACATTTGGTTCTGAATTTGTTGGGCAAGCTGTTGTAGCAAGGTCTTTTTCTTCTTTTCATGCACAGTAAGAAATAGAGATGGGCACGACCAGAAAAAATTTTTTTTCGAGTTGTCGTTTTTCGGGATGGGTCCGTTTCGGGTCGTTTCCGTTTTTCACGAAAATTTTCAAAAAATTTCGTGCAGTGTCGTTTGTCTACTGTTTCAAGAATGCTCTAATAAGGTTAGAGTGGGTTAATGGCTTACCTTGAGTTCTTGGCCCATTAAGAGTGTACTGGTGTATGGGTTAGGGTTAGGGTTAGGATTAGTCTTAGGGTTGGTGGGCTTTTTATGCCCTCTCTGGCACATCCAGAAGTCTCAGCAAAACCTGGCCATGCGATTGGTGGAATGGCTCCAAAAATTTGCATGGTCCCATCCCATGGCCAGCCCATCATTGTGGGTGCGCAGGTGTAAAAAAATAAAATAAAATAAAATAAAATAAAATCAATGGAGACGTTTTGTTGCAAGAAAAACCCACTGCTGCTACTGTAAAAATTCAAGCATTTAAAATAGCTAATTTTCGTGTGTTTCTGTGGTGCTTTGGTGGGTTATTGGACCACGATTTCAAAAAAAATATTGCAGTCACCATTTTGGATCCCCCTGCACCGCATGGCAAATGGAGACGCAGAGGATGCCCCCTCCCAGCCTGGTGGCCGAATGTGGAATGGCTCCAAAAATTTGCATGGTCCCATCCCATGGCCAGCCCATCATTGCGGGTGCGCAGGTGTAAAAAAATAAAAATAAAATAAAATAAAATAAAATTGTTGCAAGAAAAACCCACTGCTGCTACTGTAAAAATTCAAGCATTTAAAATAGCAAATTTTCCCATGTTTCTGTGGTGCTTTGGTGGGTTTTTGGACCACGATTTCAAAAAAAAAATTGTGGTCGCCATTTTGGATCCCCCCGCACCGCATGGCAAATGGAGACGCCAAGGATGCCCCCTCCCAGCCCGGTACCAGTAGCCCAGGACAGGAGGGGGGAAGGCTGGAGTGGGGACCCCCCCAGAAACCACCCCTCTGGTAGGTGCCCTCAGGCAGGCATATTTTTGCCTGCTTTTTTGGCCAGGAATCGGGGGGGGGGTGTATTTCTAAAACTTTTTTGGTGGAAAAGGAATGACAAATCAGACCCAATGGATTCATAATGAGATGTACAAGTCGTGCCCATGTCTAGTAAGAAACAAAAAGCTACTGTCTCAAAAATGCTCTAATTGTTAATGGCTTGTTTTCTTCTTGATTTATTCCTCAATATTAGCAACATCTTCAAAGGCTCTGCTGTGTGTATGTACAGCATGACCGATGTGAGGAGGGTGTTCCTTGGTCCATATGCTCACAGAGATGGCCCCAATTATCAGTGGGTTCCCTACCAAGGAAGAGTACCCTACCCACGGCCTGGAACCGTAAGTGTAACTGGTCAAGGAGTTAGTTGGTGGAAAAGGAATGGCATGGATTCATATGAGATGTACTGTCCCTCTGGCTGTACACATAGCCCTCGATGAGGGAAAAAAACTCTCACACATCATTGCCCCAAACCCCAGAATGAGTTGTAAGACTCAAGGGCTGGGTTTTAAACAGGGCTCCACTTTATTAACTAGCAACTTGTAATGATTAACTTAAGCAGAGAGGGGGCTGGACTAGTGCGGATTACAGGCTGGGCCACCGAGGTCACCCTTGCCCTCTCCAGCCTCCCCAGCCTCTTTCCTGGATGAGTCCCATACCCACCATTTGTGCCATCTAACAGATAGCACACATGGGCTGGTACAATGTCCCAATACCCCCCAGGCATTTGGCTCCATCAATTGGTAACCCTTGGCCTGGGTTATAATCCCAGTGCATCCTTCCCATGACCCTGTAATCTCAACATCCGCAGGATTGTTAAACTGGATCATCTTGAATGACATTGTTAAATTGGACTCATCAACATCAACCCCTCCACACTACCTGCCAGTGTGACCAACCAGCATGGTGACAACACAATACGTTTCCTAATACGTTTCCCTGACCAGTGTAGGATAGGGGGAGAGACCCTATCTCCATGGCCAATCTGGAGATGGGAGTAAAAAATTCCTATCTGGCCCCAACAGGCAACCAGGTACACTCACACTGGTAAAAGGGAGGGAGGGATTGAATCTGCAAGCCACCAATGATGCTGGAGTCCAGGGAAGGGGGCTTAAGTAGCCCACTCTCCCTGTCTCCCCTGGGCAAGGCCTGGTTGTCTCATGTTTCCAGGGAGGGTGGCAAACCTGCCCCACTCACTGGATACCCCCGAACTAGAACGGTATGTTAACAGCATTATAAATTAATAATGCAGCCTTCCTATTGAAGTAATAATCATGGCTGCCAATAAGCATAAAATCTTTTGCTGCTTAAGAAATGCGTTTCCAAAGGCCCAACTCTCCTTCGGCAGCTACCAGGCATGAGTGAGCATTTTTATTCCCCAGCAAAATGGATTCTCCAACATTGTGGGAGACGGAAGATAAAACCTCTCCTGTTTTGAAGCCCAAGTCCTGTAGCAGAGCTTCACATGTGCAGTGGGGTGACTTCATCGCCAGCAGCAAATCACCAGTGAGAGTAAAGGGAAATCAACACATATTAAAGAAAACTTTGGCCTCTATCAGACTCAGACCCAATGGGATGAATTCATGTGTATCCCAAAGGAAGCTTTTAATAAATTTTGATTGCCTGCTGTTGCTGACATCATCACTGTCATGACCATAGAGCTGCACAAAGGGGTTTCAGCACAAACTGCCAACTATTTTTTACAAAACAACTCGCTCTATATAGATGTAGATAATGTATTTTGTAGACAAATGTTGTATCCCTATATGGCCTTCTGTATAATAATAATAATAATAATAATAATAATAATAATAATAATAATAATAATAATAATAATAATAATAATAATAATAATAATAATAATAATAATAATAATAATAATAGAAAGCAATTAATTATGAGGTGTTAGCAACCAGCAGGGAAGATGAGGTGCATTCTTCCATCAGACCACTAAATGTCTGCTTGATATGTCTGTTCAATAAAAAAGTAGATATTGGTTGGATAGATGGATGGCATATCAAATCAATATACAACAAAGTCAAAATGCCATCTCCCCTTCTGAATGCATTCATTGTAACAAGCAACAAAAGGCTGTCATGCTAGCAGACACTATCAAACACAGTGGAATTTACTTCTGAGTAAATATATGTGAGCATCAAGTGTACGGTTTACAATGCAATCCATCCTTAAATGTTTTCAAGGGCTGAGGAGTGCTGCTATTATGAGTAGTTATGATATTTTATTTGCAGAGTGAGGGGAATGGAAGGGAACTTCTTTTGCAAGGTTTTTTTTTAAATCCCACAAATATCCTAAGAGCCATTGTTCTCCATCTGCTACAACTCAGGAAGGGTGAGAGTAACCAGTGAGTGTCCACTGCTAAGTCAAAGGCACCCTCCCTTTGGAATGGGCATTATATTGAAAAGAATGCAGTGGACAGAATTACAGTTAAACACAAATTCCTCCATATTCTTTTGGATATTTATTCCAGAGGCAAGGAGTGGCTGCTGTTCTACCCCACGGTTTTTATGGTTGCCTGCTTGAAAAGGATCAAATCATCCACTTTTAAAAAAAGAGAGAGAGAGAATATTTAAACATTATGCACACATTTTTGTTTATGGATCCCCAGCTGCATTAACAATACTTATCACTTCTAAATTACTTTACTTGTTCAAAGCACTTCACATATCTTATCTGATTAATCATTATCTAATTAATGCAAGTGATCAGGATTGCACTCCATCTGGAAAATTGAGACTGGCTTGGGGATGCAAAAAATGGAATTATTGACAAATTTGCTATAGGCTCCAAAGAAGCTGTTATCAATTGTTGGTATTATTTATCTTCTGGAATGTGACACTGATTTAGAAAAAGGGGAGAGAGGATAAGAAGGGAATCTCTTGCAGTGTTTCTGTTTTTTAATTGTGTTTGATCCACAATTATCAAGGCTTTGATATTCACTAATAAAAGTGGATAGGGAAACTTTGCTGCTGGGAAAAAATGCACAATGAAACTTACAACCAGTAGGGAACAAAATTAGACAACACAGAACCGGTTCACTGCTATGACATTCATGGAGTGTGTGTTTTAACTACGTGGCTGATGCATTGTTAATGCAGTCATACCTATGGTCACTGAGGCTTCCCCATTGTGCATCCTGCAAGATCAATACTATTTTTAAAATTATATTTTAGCTTGCAAGTGGTGTATACAGCAGTGGAACACAAGCTCTTGAGGATACTTGAATCCTGGCATGTTTATATCCTTAAATACTGTGAACATCAAATATAGTATCACTATTCATAAACTGAGTGGTAAAAAGATAAGAGGAAATAGTATGACACCTCAGTTAGGCTGTTTCTGTATTCATACCAAACTCTCTAAAAGTATGGCTTATGCCAGGCATGTTCAAAATTTGGCCTTCCAGATGTTTTGAACCACAACTCCCACAGTCCTTTGTCATTGGCAATCTAGAATTTTGGGAGTTGTGGTCCAAAACATCAGGAGGGCCGAAGTATGGACATGCCTGGCTTATGTGGAATGGTGATTCATCCTAACAACAGCCCTGCAAGATTATCTGCAGCCTACAAACACTTTTAATCAAGGTGAGATCTGTATCCACAATTCAGTGGCTTGCATGCAGCATCACCAAAATCACACAAACACATAGCTAATTTGGACATCTGATCATTGTGAATATATAAGATGACATTATTAATACCTCCACACCAAAATCTGTAGAATGCAGAGTTTCTAAGGGAATTTTCAAAATGGAGATTGAAAGTTGCTTTTAGTGGCCAGTCTTGATGCCTGCAAAACAAAGGACCATTTGCATGAAGACCCAATTTCTTCAGAATCCATAAATTCTTCACCATTACATCTTAACACAGCGTGCAGATTGTATAGCTTTTATAACTCCTTCTTCCAGCATACCTTAACACTTGACAAAAAGATATTTTATTTTGAAACGTTCCAGGGAGAAGTTTATGCCTTCGGCCTGTATCAGACACCACCACAACATGTTCCTCTATGGGGAAAAAGACGACATACATATAGTTTTACTAAATAAAATTAAATAAATGGCATTTGGAATTTGTCTTGTGGCCAAAAATGGCTTTTCCTGTGTTTTACACAACATAGCTATCTACCAGCTTTTGCATTTCCTGGTTCCTACAACACAGTTTTTTTGGGGGGAAAGTCAACATCTGTAGTGGGAAAGTAAATTCATTTACAAATCTGTACTGTGAATAAAACAAGGAAAGGTCAGGTGAGGAGTGTGATAGAATAAGAATGGCAATGCTATGATCTATTTAGTAGGCCAGGAGCATCTGCATCTTACTGGTAGATACATATGCCCCTTATATCTGGCAAATCCAGGGTGGGGAATCCCTCAGAAGTAAGTAGGGAATACTTGCATTAAAGGGTATCTGGTTACATAGAATGCATCCCCATGGCAGGACTAAGGGGCACAACTACTCATTGAAAAAGCCATATCTGTCTGCCCAAAAATAGAAGAAATCAAGCTATGACAATTTTCTCCTATATTTTTCCCCACTAGTGCCCAAGTAAAACATTTGGTGGCTTTGACTCAACCAAGGACCTCCCGGATGAAGTCATCACCTTCGCAAGGAGCCACCCTGCCATGTACAACCCAGTATTCCCTATCAACAACCGTCCCATAATGATCAAAACCGATCTAGATTACCAATTCACACAGATTGTAGTTGACCGCGTGGATGCAGAGGATGGACAGTATGACGTCATGTTCATTGGAACGGGTGAGTTTCTGTCAAGGATTGAACCCCAGGTCATGAGCACAGTTATAGCTGCAGTACAGACATTTAACCACTGTGCCACAAGGCTCAGTGTAAACACATTTGAAATATTACTCCACTGATTTCCAGAAGTGGGTGACTTTTTCTTCCATTTCTTTTCTTTTCTTTTAAGCCTCTCGTGGGCTTCAAACAGCTGAAACAGAGGGACAAAATAATCTGGTAAAATTATCCTTACACCCACTTTAAAAATAATAATAAATGAGGTGGGTACTGGACCTCAAAGGGCTTGTTTGGTTTCAGAACCTCTGGAAATTGTCTCTGCCTGACTTATGCTACTCAGTTCAACTCTGTCCCTGAATTTCTTTGGGCAGCAGACCATAAAATGTAGCTAAAATAAAAGAGGAGAACTCAAATGCTTTAAAAACACATATTAAAAAAATAGGCAGTGAAATAAAATAGAAAAGGTATTCATATTACGCACAAAGAGTGTTTAGTAGAGTGCTATACCTATTTAGTGCAGGTGCACTTTATTCATGTTATATACATAGGTTCTCACTGGCTGGCAGTAAAGCTGTTACTAAAAGCACAGAACCAAGGCCAACAAAAGAAGTCACACTTGAGTCAATGGTTGTGAATGTTCACTGGGTGAGAGAGGAGGAGAAAAGAAACTATTAAGGTTTCTTTCAGTAGCAGAGTAAGCTCTGTGTAAACTCATGGGCTGTCATTCCCCCAGTAAAGCAGGAGAAATTGAGAAAAACAAATGAGTAAACTTCATTCAGAAAGTCACATTCAAGGTAGAAAAGCCTAAACTCTAATTCAAACTAAAACAGGCATGTACAGTGTCTTAAGAGGCGCACAGAGAAATGTCTCTTCTTTAGAGGAACAGGAAAGAAAGGAATTGGGACTGGTGAGTGGATCAGAGGGTCAAAAGGGCACACTGACTCTGGTTCCTCTTTTTATAGGTGCAAAGAAGAGGTTCTTTGTGGATGTGAGGTCAACACCTCCAAAAATGGAGTTATCTGGAATTTCTTTACTTTTGACAGATGCTGCTAAGAATATGCATTATGAAAATTATATAATTCTTGAAGATTCCACAATACCTCTCCCAAAAACATGTGCAGAAGGATCTATCTGTCAGAATGTTCAGACTCACTATGTTTGACAGTTTTGTTGACTCACATTTAAATCAACAAAACACTTAAAGTATATATGAAGTTACAGGCACAGACATTGCATAGGCGTTCTGCAGGGACTGTGTGCTTCCTTCCTCCCTTCCTTCCACGCAATCGTCCACTCACCAGTTGCAGCATGCTTTCCTCCTCTGCCTTCTCCACAATCATCCACTTAGATGAGGAAGCAGTGCAGCAAAGCACATGGCACTGCTGGCAAGTGGACAGTCACATGGAGAAGTCAGAGGAGAGAACTGCACTACAGCTGGTGAGTAGGCAATTGCATGGAGGAGTTGGGGGAGGGAAATGAGGAGTACCTACAGAACAACTGTGCAGGCATTGTGCCAGACTGGGGCGAACCACCAAACTGTGGTTCGGGCCCATTTCTACCTAGAACTAATCTGTAACATTCTCCAGAAAAATTGAGCAATCTGGATGTGTAACATTCCTTTCTGCCAATGAAATACTAAAATGTATCTAAAAGGGAGCAGTGCTGCCTAGATGCCCTAATTACATCCAATCTCGCCTGATCTCAGAAGCTAAGCAGGGTTGGACCTGGCTAGTACTTGGATGAGGGACCTCCAAGGAGTACCAGGTGCTGTAGGCACCTGGAGTAGGACCTGGCAAACCACTCCAATATTCCTGCCAAGAAAACTCAATGGACATGGAGTCAGGAAAAGTCGGTCACAACTGTAACAACACACACACACACACACACACACACACACACACACACACACACACACACAAGGGAGCAGTAGAGATCTAGAGTTTTTGTCAGGTGAAGAAATTGTTGTAAGGTGTCAGGAAGAGAAATGTTAGAAGTAAAACTTCACTACCAAAGCTAATATCTAAAATAAAAAAGAATGCATATATGTGTATCCCAAGCATATACTGAATTTCCCCCCTGGATCTTCCTGAGTCTCAAATTCCAAATGATAATCAAATCAGGGAGTGGTGATGGAGAGGCTTTGTAAGGGAGCTGGAGAAATGGGTGATACATTTTGGGAAGGGCATACTGCTTAACTTTCCATTCTAAAGAAATAATCAGTACATGCAAAATATCAACACTTGCCATGTTAAGACTGGTTAAGATCTTTTTTAAGTAAAAGGTAAAAAAGTAGGCACTTATCTGACAGATAAAGCCAGTCATTTCCAGCTCTAGGGGACAGTGCTCATCTCCATTTATAAGCCAATAAGCCGGCGTTTGTTCATAGGCATATTTTTGTGGTCATGTGGCCTGTATGACTAAAGACATCAGTGCATGTTATCTTCCCACTAAATTAGTACGTATTTATCTACTCGCATTTTACATGCTTGCAAACTGCTAGGTTGGTAGGAGCTGGGACAAGCTATGGGAGCTCATCCAGTAGCACAGAATTGAACTATTGATCTTTTGATCGGTAAGCCCGGCGTCTTAGCAGTTTAACCCACAATGCCACCTCCACCCCACCTTCACCAAATTGTGGTTTCCCATGTTCCTTGGAGGATGCTGTAGCAAATAAACTTGCACAGAGCCAAGGAGATAGTTCAAGCACTCATGATAGCAACAGTGTTTCAGCTACTGATATTGAAACAAAGTGTATCACCCACTGCCAATCAGATTGTTTGTCCATCAGTTTCCCTTCTGAAGTGCTGTTCTAGTTCTGAAATGCTGTTTTATAAAAATCACCAAAGATCAAGGATAAACATGAAAGCTTTCCTGTTCCATAACCATCCTCATTACATTCAGAATAGACATTCAAGATTATAACTGCTTGGAGAACCTTTTTGCATTATGAAGAACATGATTTTCAAGGCTTATGCAGCACACAGAGGGCTTCCATGAGCAGGTGATGTTAGCTGCTTCAGATATCTGCCCTTGGTGCAGCAAAAGCAACGAAAGCAAGGAATTTACAAGGGGAGGAAAATAATACATTCATAATTCTCTTCCCCATTTATGTGTGGCTTCAAAGTAGTATTTGAATGCCCGGATAGGGTTCCTGAAACCCCTAAATGGCATTTGCAGAGCCCAAACCATCAAGCTTATGCCAGTGCAAAGAATGTCTGTGAAGATTCTCAGTCATCCAGGTGAGTTTTTCTGGAAGTTGAGTCATGGCTACTGGACTTCTTTTTTGAGAGATAGAAACATTTCGCTGTTCATCCAAACAGCTTCATCCAAACAGCTTCATCCAAACAGCTTCATGAAGCTGTTTGGATGAACAGTGAAATGTTTCTATCTCTCAAAAAAGAAGTCCAGTAGCCATGACTCAACTTCCAGACAGTGCAAAGAATGTTTTAGTATGTCTTGTGGTGCACAAGCAGTTCATGTACGTGTGCCTTAGATTCTGCCCATTGGTCATGCTGGGAAAGATAAGTTTCAGGTGAGGAGTCCTATCATGCCCAGTAAGTTTCTAAGGAACTGCAGAGATCTCAAGACACTCTTTGAAAATGATCAACATTGTTAGAACAGTCAACCCGTTCCTATAGCATTTCACAACTTAATCTGTTTGACAGCATCTTTCCAGCTGCCTGTGTGTCCAACCACCAAGCCTCACAGTAACATCTGCCATTGTATTTTAAAGCAACCATGAAACTCTTGAGAATGGGTCATAAAATGTTTTCTGAGTGATCCAGTGCATTCCTGGCTCTAAAACAGACATTTGTGGCAGCTGACATTTTGTTAGTAACCATACACAGCTCTCTCTCTCCACTTGCTGACAGCTTAAATGGGTTCAGGGGTTCAGACTTTTCGGTGTTCTACAATTAAAAGATGTCAAGATAATTCCCCTTTGGAAACTCTTAAGAACTCTCCATATTATTTGGACAGCAAATGAGTGTTCTGTGGGAAGGAATCTGAAGAGCACAGCACTGCATGAACTTCTTTCTGAAACAGGATACTTGTTAGGTAAAAATGTGAAGATTTTGTTGATCTGATATTAGCTTGCTCTTATTTAAACCTTGGATTGTGGGGGATGGATCTCCCTTCTTTTTGTCCCCAGATATTGGAACAATTTTGAAAGTGGTTTCTATTCCTAAGGAGACTTGGCATGATTTGGAGGAAGTTTTACTGGAAGAAATGACAGTCTTTCACGTGAGTGTGAAAAAGTTTTCTATCTATTCCACCACCACCACCACCACCACCCCACACACACCGCCTCCACCTATATCAGCATCCCTAGACAGCTGCTGAACAAGTTTATTGTGGAAGAGTCCAATCAACCTTCATGATTAGGTTGTCGATTAAAGGCTCAGCCACTAGCCAAAATAAACCATCGGGTTTTCTGTGCCAGTTGTGAGTGCCTAAGAAAAAAGACATTGCAGACTGGCTTGATGGAACATTAGAACTAATAGATTCAGTTTGCAATTTCCATTGAAAATCATTGGTACATTTGGAGGCGTCTTCAGCTGTCTTCTTGACATAAAAATATACAAAGTTAATTCTGCATACAGCCACAGGCATTAAGGCGAGGACACAATGGAAGATTATGTTTGGGTCTTGAGAGTTTCTATTACATGACCAATTAATTTTTGATCATGTACTCAATTTCACTGTCAGAAAGGGAATTTTGGCATTGTTCGTAGAAACAAAGTTTGAAGATTTTTGTTGTTGCTTTGTTTTAAATGAGTTTTAATCCTTCATGATCCGGGCACATACAGTGAGAGCACCAAAACAAGATTATAAGAATAAAGACATAAATCTTTACTGTTTTTGTCCTTGCACTCAGCAATGAAAAACCACAACACTATTCTCCTTACTCAGTATTCTGTGGCATTCCCAACCCAAAAAAAGAAAAGAATTTGTTGTGTGTGTGCAAATGTAATGCTTTGACAAAAATAATGCCATTTGGCACAGGATGGTTGCAGACCTTTTTGTATAGACTTCAAGCACAAGAAGGGTTTGTTTGTGTCTTTAAAAAAACCTGCCTGGTACTTGTGTGTGTGTTTTCTTTGCAAAGACAAAGGACAGTTTGTTCAAATTATGGAGATATTGACAGAAAAAATAGCCATCTTTTCTCACTTTCACCCGGAGCTAAGTATTTCCTGGGCCTTGAAAATTCCTCATTGAGACATCTTGTCAGGTAGTGAAAGCCTGACTGGACAAGAATGAAGGATTTAGCAACTATTCTTTACGCCCTTAGCTCTGAGGTAGGTCTGGACTGCTAGTTATTCAATTTGTTTTATTGTATTCAAAAGTTCACTTAAACAAAGTGATTATCCCCCCCCTTAATTGCCTGGAATTTTTTGAAAAAGGGCATTGTGTGTTTGTGTGAGAGAGTAAGCTTACTCAGAGGCATTCCTCATCTTTCTTACTCATCCAGGCAAGTGTCTTGCATCATGTTGCCTGCTGCTAACATATGCATTGTTTATGAAGCAAGGTTTTTCATCATATTGAAATAGTCTCAACAAATGGAATTAAAGGAGTAAGCTTTATGCACACGTGTGCAGTGCAGACACATGCGTGAGAGACAGAATTCTGTGTGAGAGCAAGCCTGCATTTCATGCTCGTTTTCTTCATATACAGCTTCTTAAACATGGAATCCTTCCCTTATGCTTGGTTTCCTTTGAGCTCTAAGTAATGCTTATTCAATACCACTGCCAATTTGGGAGGGAAGTGGTGGGAAGAAGAGCCACGAGGCCCTGGGTTTCATGGGCTTACCCTCCAGATTGTAAGCCTGCTAACGGTCTTAATGGCAATACATATCTGCCTGGTAATATCAAGACAACAACAGAGTAGATTCAACCTTCCTGAGATAATATAGAGGCCAGTTGTCCAAAGGGCAGAAGAAAGCAGCATGAAATAAATGAAGAGGGGCCACCAGAAGGGCTCTTTCAGTCATCTAGCCACATCAGTCACTGTTCACATATGGTGGAGAATGCTCAAATAAAAATGTTTAGAATGACCAAGAGGTTCCTTATCAGCTAACATTAAATATTTTGACTTAATTTTGAATGCAAGTACAGATGCAGATTTTCCTCAGCCCTTTAGAGAAATATAATACAAAATTTCAGTGTAGCCCATTACTTGTGGATTTCTCACAGATCCCTGGGGTGAATGGATCTAATTTTCTGTCACCAAAGAATGAATTTAACAGCCTGCGTTTTAGCATGCCGAACACAGTGCTTTTCATGTACAGTCGCAGCTAAATGGAAAGCATTCCAGATGTATTACACTGATAACAAATGCCATTTAACCTGATTTGTGCAGTGTCTCCCTGAACAGCTGAGCAAACATTTCAGGACTAGCTGTAATTGACGCTTTCCAATACCATGTCCAATAATCCTTTTGTGAGGGAGAGTTTGCATGCTTAGCATCCACAAAGCTGTAACTAGTTCTCCAAGAGTTGGGTGGAGGACTGTGAAAGGTGGATTGAAACAATGCATGCAAATGCACCTCAGTCATTCCAAGATGCTAATCAGAAAAACTGTGAAAAGTTTTTTATGTGTATAAGACTATATTTTGTTAAACTAAAAATTGAGGGTTGTCTTATACCCAGAAGTAAGCAAGGGGGAGAACTGAATGGTTGCAAGTCTGTAATTTGAGGTTGGAAAAGTAGAGGTCCTCTTATACATGGGGGTGTCTTATAGACTGGAAAATATGGTAAATGATTTATTGGGCACAAAGATTCATGGACTGCAGCTTACTTGTTCCAATGCAAAACTTCACTTCACTGTGAAAAGTAGGCCACAATCTATAAAAGCACATACCAAATTAATTATCTTAGTTTTATTGTATGTGGGCAGATATGCTTCAAGTACAAAGATTCATTGTTGTATTTGAAACAGTCCTTAGAACCCATAATAATATAGGACCTTGGGAGATGTCTCTACCAAGAGTTCAGCACAGTCCTTCTACTAAAAAAGTAGCAGCTTTGCACTGAGTTCTCCTTTATGTATGTCCATGATTTGGTATATTCATTCATGAAGTGACATCACCTGGTCTTTCATTTTGGCCATGGTGATGTCACTTTTCATTATCCTCTTTCCACTGGTAGTACCCAGTGTCATTACATGATGAGACCAGAGAATCATGAAACAACTGGAGTAGGTTGGAAAGAAGTCATTCGCAGGAAGCATCCATGTTAGTCTGTTGCAACAAAAATAGGAAAGGGTCTTATGCCACCTTGGAGATGAATGTGCTTTATTTCATATACACTGTAGGATTCCATAGACCTTGGTCTATTTCTTCATATGTCTGTTCAGTCAATTTCCTTAGCTTCTGTTCTTCAGAACTGGCATTGAGGGAGACATCCAATTGGACATCCCTACCTCCTTCTTTGACAGTGACTCTCCAAATGGGAGCTAAATCATGGGTTCTTCTGCTCCCTTTTCAATGATCCTCTTGATCTGCAAAAGAAGCTTAGTTATCTTCAGCTAAGTTTAAGAGAAGAAAAAAGAAGTCCATACTGTAAAGGGGAAAGTTATAAACATTTCTACAATTGGCTTACAATTTGCAAGGAGCTGGTGCTGACGTCTGCGCTAGGACCTTTCTAAACAAAATACTTGATTAAGTCTTGCATTGAGTTACAACATGCACAACTGCACAGACACAAATTCATTTGAGTGCATCCATAGCAACAATAATGTTCCAGTGTGGAAGCCAGAGAGAACAATCAGCAGCAAGACAGTTTTCATCCTGTTTTTAAAAAAACACAGCTATTTAAAGCCTCTTTGTTTTAACTATACCTCTCTTTTCCAGGAACCCACAGCGATTACAGCAATGAAGATTTCCACAAAACAGGTATTGTACGCACACTTTCAACACTCTTAAATATTTATCGGACTCTACATTTCAGAGATGTTAATTAGATTCTGTGAATAAAGACACATGACAGAGGCCCCTTAGCTCCAAAACTACTCTATATATGAGTCACATGCTTATGGAGTGCGGATCTGCTCTATGAATTTATATATGCTCTGAATTTTACTGAAATGTAAGCCTATTTTTATATGCCAGTAGGGGTCGAGACATTACCACATGGTAGGATATTTTTTATAAATGTTGTGTGTAGGTGTGGGTGTCTCACAGAAAATCTGACATGCAAAAAGAGGGGGAGTCCTCATTTGTATTTGTCTAGCAATGATACAGAAATGCAATACTTGTGTATTCTCTGCAACAAACCCTTGTTTGTCTGTAGCTACAAATGTCATGTCTCCAAGAGTTCAAGTCTCATTGGCTGTGGGTGGTAAGAGGGGATTCCTTGCTCTCCAAATTTGACAGCGGTATCCTTCCCTGACACAACCCTGTTGTTTCCTTTATACACAATAGCCACAAGCTCATACATGTGCAAATTGGGATGGATTATGGAGCCCCTGTTAAGATCTGTTTAAATACCCCACTGGTCACAGTGGGAGAGTTAAGCCTTTTCACACAGCTAATTGCAGTGGACAAAATCCTGTTTGATAAAATGACACCAGCAGAAAATTGATGGTGTCACTTGTCGGGGAAATTTACAGCAAAGAGTCCCTGCTTCTCTGGAAGTTGAGTCATGGCTACTGGACTTCTTTTTTGAGAGATAGAAACGTTTCGCTGTTCATCCAAACAGCTTCATTTGGATGAACAGTGAAACGTTTCTATCTCTCAAAAAAGAAGTCCAGTAGCCATGACTCAACTTCCAGATAAACTCACCTGGATGACTGAGAATCTTCACAGACCATCCCTGCTTCTGTCTCATGGCTCGTGCAACTCATTTTGCATAAGCCATGCCTACCCAGCAGGAACACTGTAATTATTAAAACTCTTCCTCTCTGTGATGCCATTGCCCTTCTGCAAATGGAATTTGTGGAACAGAAATTTAGTCAACATAAAGCATGCTGCTTATATATCACCCCATAGCACTTAAAGCGCCCTCTGGGTGATTTACAAGTAATTATGCAGGCTTCAATTGCAAGCTGGGTACTCATTTTACTTTGGAAGATGGAAGGCTGAGTGAACCTTGAGCCTGCTACCTAGAATTGAATCCCAGGTCATAAGCACAGTTATAGCTGCAGTACAGCAGTTTAACCACTGTGCCATGAATTCAAACTGGAATAACAAAAAACAAACAAACCCCTAAATGTTATAGTATGCCCAAAGAGGAGATTGTACTATTTTGACTGCAAGACTTTAATGTGAAGGAAAATGTGGATACTGTAAAATCTGAAGTCATTCTCAGTCATTTACTTCATAGCCTTTTGACGGGATGGTGCTGGAGCAGGGTGACATAAACCCACAGTCCTTAGTGGCATAACCTCTAATGTGCCTGTCAACATAGATGGATTGTAAATATAGCTTAGTTCATGGGATGGTTTAGAGGAGGATGAGAAGGAAAGATTGGAAGGGAACCCTTATTGGACACTCTGGTAAAGAATTACAAAAGTCCTGGAAAATGTGAGATCATGGGTATTACAGTTCGTGCCATACAATAGTACCTCGTAAGATGAATTTAATTCATTCTATGTCAATTTGTCTTACGAAAAATTCATCTTAAAAGGCACAGTTTCCCATAGGAATGCATTGAAAATGAATTAATCCGTTCTGGAGGGAACAGAACAATAGGTTTTCAATGCATCCCTATGGGAAGGATGTCTAAACCCCCTTCAAGGTAGGGACAGCAGAAGGCTGTTCCCCCCCTCCATCCGACAGACAGCTGATTTTGACAGCTCAGAGCTGTCAAAATAAGGTGTCTCTTGGCTGCCAGGGGTACAGCCTTCTGCTGTCCCTTGATTGAAGGGCAGCCACCTCCTCTTAGCCCGTGTCTCTGTGCAGAGAGTTGGGTGAAGAGTCCCTGCTCTGCCCAACAAAGTATTGGGTGGAGTGAGGAACGATGGCCCCATCCAGAGCGCTCATGATGGGACATTTTAAAATGCATTTTCTCCCAGGCTGGGAGGTTTGCAAGGCAAGCAGCATTGGTGATGCGCCGCCACTGCTTGTCTTGCAAATCTCCCAGGCTGGGTGAAGATCATGGGTCTGTGCTCTGCCCAAGCAGAGCATGGACCCATGGATCTTCCCCAAGATTCTGCTGATTGGAAGGCAAGCAGGGGTGGCAGATAACCACAGCTGCTTCCCTTCCAAGCACAGGCTGGGTGAAGGTCAGTGAATCCCTGCTGTGCCCACCAAATTGGTGGCCAGAGCAGGAACCAACCGATCTTCACCCAGCCTGGGCTGTTCCCTTGCAAACAGCCCAGGCTGGGTGAGAATCAATGGTACCTCGAAAGATGAATATAAAGGGGAAGGAAAAATTGATCTTACAAGTTTTTCCTATCCCTGGAAATTACATTTGTCTTACGAGTTTTTCCTCTTCAGGGGCATTCATCTTACGAGGTATTACTGTGATGACTTCTCTACACACACACACACACACACACACACACACACACACACACACACACACACACACACACACACACACACACACACACACACACACACACACTACACACATTTCATTCCTTTGAACCACCTTGTGGTCTTGATAATTAAATGCTATGTCAATGCCTTCACATTTTATACAGCTCAGGCAACATGAAAGGATTGAGATGTACATCTCTATAAGTAGTCCAGTATATGTATTCTCTAAGGCTTTCACGGCCAGACTCTGATAGTTGTTGTGAGTTTTTGGGGCTTTTTGGCTTAGTTCTAAAGTTTTGCCAGACTCTGTAGCTGGCATCTTCAGAGAGCAAGGAGCTCAGGGAACTAGGAGTTCTCTCTGTGCTCTGGGGTATAGAGTGAGTGAGAAAGGGGATTTTAAAGTTGTCAGAAAGAGGAAACTTGTCCTAAGCAGGAGAATAAATGTTAGTCATTGTGTTGTGATGAAGGGGTTAAGAAGTTTCAATGCAATCAGGCGTAGCAATGATCCTTCGTGTAGTTGATGAGTGTCATTAGCTGTTCTATTGTGTGAACTGATCACTGGTGCTTGTGGTTGGGTGGGAATTATAGAGCTTTGACCTTTTGCACTCAGCAGTTTTTAGTACTGGTAGCCAGGCTTTGTTGTTTTTTAGACTTTCTTCTTTTTTGTTGAAATTGTGCTTATGTTTGTGGATTTCATCGCCTTCCCTGTGTAGTCTGACTTAGTGATTGGTAGTGTTGTCCAGTACCTCTGTGTCCTGGAAGAGGATTTAATGTCCAGTTTGTTTGCTGATTTTTCAGGATGTTTTAGTCTGCAGTGTGTTTCATGTTCTTTGTTTCTAGTCTGGATGCTGTGCTTTGTGGTCCCAATATATACCTGGCCACAACTACAAGATATCTAGTATACTACTGCAGTGATGAGAGTGGGTTCCTTTTGTCCTTTGCTGACCATAGCATCTGTTGTTCTCACTCACTCTATACCCCAGAGCACTGAGAGAACTCCTAGTTCCCTATGTCCCTTGCCCTCTGAAGATGCCAGCCAAAGAGTCTGGTGAAACATCAGGAAGAAAAATTTTCGGAACACGGTCAAACAGCCCCAAAAACTCACAACTATAAGCCCATTATATGTTGGAGAGATTCAGTACATATAATTTGAAATCATTTAAAGAACGATGATGACTTAAAAGGACAAAAAAGAGAGATTAGTGCTATCGTGTCTCAGACTGGTTGGAATGCTCAACAGAAGAATAAAATAGTCTCCTGATATTGTGTTTGAGTGACAGAAGACCATGTTGGAAGACCAGAACATTAGTACTTTCCTTTTGGAACAGGAGTCCCAGAAATCATACTGGTCAGTTGCTATGTTCAGACTTCAGTGTTCAAGAAGACCCTTTTCCATGGTATATCCAATCCAATTTTCACTAGGTATTTGAAAATATCCCCATGTTTTCTGGAAACTCATAGAGAGTAGCTTTTTAGAGTCAGGCCATTGGCCCATTGAGCTCCATTTTGTCCATCCCATGTAGCAAAAGTCAGCTGTCCAGTGTCTCCGCCAGGAGTCTCTCCAACCCTTCCTGGAGATGCTAAGTGACTGCATCTTGGATTTTCTGCATAAAAATCATGGCTACAGAAGACCCACAAAACATGAATGTTGACAATGAAGAAATTGAATAGAGATTGTGTATACCCTGGTTCAGTCATCAGTTCAAATAGAGATTAAAGCCAATAAATCAGAAGACAGCTAGGACTAGAAAGGGTAGTAATGAAGGAATTAGAAACAAGTAGTCAACTGTAAGAATGTGTCATTGGAGACCAAGGTCAAGATCGTCCACACGATCACATTTCCAGTTACCATGTATAGATGTGAAAGTTGGGCAGTTAAGAAAGCTGACAGGGAAAAATGATTTGTTTGAAATATAGTGCTGGGAGAGAGCTTTGCAGATATTCTGGACTGCCATGAAGATAAAAAAGTGGACCCTAGATCAAATCAAGCCTGAAATGTCTCTGGAAGCAAAAATGTTGAAACAGAGGCCATCCTATCAGGGGCACATCATGAGAAGATAGGGATACAGTGGTACCTTGTATAAAGGAATTAATGTTCCTTTATACAAATTTGCCATAGGAATGCATTGAAAAGAGAGTAATCCCTAATCGTGACCATTTTTATGTTGTATGGATTTGCCCCATAGACAATTCTGTTAAGCAATTTTCCCCTATCTCCAGAATTTTTTTATGTTGTACAGATTTTATGTTTTACAAACTGTTTGTTATACTAACGTCCACTGTATATGAATAAAGCAATAACACCAGGAAAGTTGTAAGGCAGATAGGAAAGAGGGAGACAAAATTGGAGATTGGGGGCTCCTGAAAGGAATCAATTTTTGAGTTTACAGGAACTAAGCAGGGTAATTGAGGACTGGATATTTTGGAAATCACTCATTCACAGGGCTGCCATAAATCAGAGGTTAATTGATGGAACATAACAACTGGCATTGAGCTTTGGTGCTTGAAGTCAAGATAAAACAGTAAAGTCTCATTGTCTAAATAGTGCATCTAAATGGAGTCATGCTAAGAATGTTGTTGTTGTTGTTGTTGTTGTTGTTCAGTCGTACAGTCATGTCCGACTCTTCCTGACCACATGGACCAAAGCTTGCCTTCCTATCTTCCACTGCCTCCCGGAGTTTGGTCAAATCCATGTTGGTTGCATTAATGACACTGCCCAACTGTCTCATTCTCTGCCATCCTCTTTTCCTTTTGCCTTCAATCTTTCCCAACATCAGGGACTTTTCCAATAAGTCCTCTCTCCTCATGAGGTGGCCAAAGTATTGGAGCCTCAGCTTCAAAATTTGTCCTTCCAGTGAACATTCGGGGTTGATTTCTTTCAGGATGGATAGGTTTGATCTCCTTGCAGTTGAAGGGACTCTCAAGACTCTCCTCCAGCACCACAGCTCAAAAGCATCAATTCTGTGGTGATCAGCCTTCTTGATGGTCCAGCTCTCACTTCCATACATCACTACTGGAAAAATCATAGCATCGACTATCTGGACCTTAGATGTTTCTGTTTTTTAAGATGCTGCCTAGGTTTGCCATCGCTTTCCTCCCATGAAGCAGGTGCTTTTTAAATTTCGTTGCTGCAGTCACCATCTGCAGTGATCAAGGAGCCCAAGAAAATAAACTCTGCCATTGCCTCCATTTCCTACCCCTTAAAATAGCTTAGAATAGCACCATTCAAACTAATGGAACTAGGTATTCATGACAAAATTTAACTTTCCTATTTTACGGGGTGCACTCTTAGCATAGCACTGTGAGGATCTGTTTTATCTTTGCAACTTTTTTTAATTTTAACAATGAAATCCTTCAAGATGGGTTTTTTAAAGGAAATTAAAACATTGTGAAGGTCATGGATATTGCTTTTGATGAGTTAAAGAGCCAGTCCTCTTTTGCAGCTTGAATTTTGTACAATCCAGCTGGGAACACCACTGTATATTGGAAGGTTGCCTAAAACAAATGTGTTTGACATGAAATATTTTGTTTGGGGTCACTTTCCCTTGCAGTTTATCACCTAAAACAACAAGGGGGTGAGATGTAAAAGAATGTGCTATTGTGGAGAAAACTAATTTCAAAACAAATCTGTCAAATTTTATATATGCCTATGTTCATGTAGTACCAGGATGCTCAGCTTTTGATTATTTTTACAAGTACATTCTTTTTAAAGGAGATGATTGTGTGTATAATGAGCCATGCCTTTAAGTGCAACTTCTTAATCAAAAGCTTCTTTATGTATTCAGGAGAGATTACAAAGCTCCCTGATCATCTGCAAAACAAATTTATAGTATTAAAGTTTTCTCCAGCAAAGAAAATCTGAGTTATTCATCCAGAGTGAAGCTCATAAGGTGTCATTCTATCCTCAACTGAAGCAAGGGGTGGGGTGGGAACCAAGACATAAAGGCATTCCTCATTGTGGGACTGTGAGATTGGGAGTCTTCAATAGAACTCATGAATGATGGTCCCGGCATAGGAAAAGGTTGCAATCAAAGCACTTTCTCCAAACTCATTGTTCCACCAAAACCAATTGTCCCCCACCCAGTGGATGTGAACAGGGAAATCTGGACCTGCCAATGTTCTATTCCTGGTGAACTGCATGGTTCCAGTCTGGAACCAATATACTGACCAATATATAACCAAAACAATTCTTGGTGAACAAAGTATGTGGGCCTCCATATCCTGTAAGACAGGCCTGTCCAACAGGCAGACCACGGGCTACTGGTGGCCCGTGAAGGATACAAAAGTAGCCCGCTGACCAGCAATAAAAATCTGAGGGGATAAGATCTCCACCAGTCCCCTCCCCCATCCCAAGGACCACCACTGCCCCAGCAAAGTTCTGGGTCTGCCAGCCCACTGTCTCAGTTGAGCGGGGCAGTTCAAAGGCCATGGCACATTGAAGCCTGTTCCCTACAGAACAGATTATTTGGTTTTCAATGCATTCCTATGGGAAACCGCTGTACTGACAAAAGGTTTTAGTTATGAGCACGTGCTCAGAACAGATAAAATTCATAAGTAGAGGTTTTAGTGTAGTAGCCCTCAGGCACTTTGGGCCATAAAAAGTAGACCTTGGCCTGTTCAAAGTTGAACAGCCCTGCTGTAAGACCATGGTAGCTCTAGTAAAGCAAAGGATGTTTTGGCATGGAAAAATAAGCACCATCACTTGGCAGGATGAGCCAAAGGAAAACAAACACTTCCTAGCCCCTTACCCATGAAAAAGCCTGTCTATAAGACATAGACAGGGGTGTCCAAACATTTTGCAAGAAGAGCCAGATTTGGTCAGGTGAAAATATGTGTGGGCCAACCATCCAGCTGCATTTGGCTCCCAGGGCGGACTTTTGCCAAGCCTCTAGGGCAGTGGTCCCCAACCCCCGGGGAGGCTCCTCCCCTTTTCCTCCGCCGCCCTCCTCCTCCTCCTCTTCTGTCCCGCAGGCAGCCGGAGGAGGGTGCCGCCGCCGGCACGGCGCACGGGCGGGGGGGGAGCCCGGGGCTCCTGGGCGGGCGGGCCCCGCCTCCTCCTCCTGTTGTTGGCGGCGCGGCGCCACGGCAGCCACCGGGTTCGGCCGCGACTCCGCGGCGGGCCTTCCCCCTCCCACCGGCCTTCCTCCCCTCCCCCTCCCGCCGCCCGCCCAAGGCCGCAGCCGGAGGCAAGCGGCGGCGCAGAGGTGCCCCACCGAGGCGGACGCCCCACCACCGGCCGCGGGCGCCCCGCCGCCGGCCGCGGAGCCACAGCCGAACCCGGGTGGCTGCCGTGGCCGCGGCCGCGCCGCGGCCGCCGCGGCCCGCCTCGGTTGGGGCACCTCTGCGGGGCGCCGCTTGCCTCCGGCCGCGCCGACTGGAGGAGGAGGCGGGGGCCCGCCCGCCCAGGAGCCCTGGGCTTCCCCCCGCCCATGCGCGCAGGGGAGCGCACGCCCGCCGCCCCCAGCCAGCAAGCGCCGCTGCCGCCACCGCCGCCGCTGCTCCCGCCGCCGCCGGGACCCCCGCCATGGATGGATCGCCCCGCCATCACTGCCGCCGCCGCGACCCCCCCGCCATCGCGCCCCCGCCCCACCATCGCCGCGCCGGGACCCCCGGGATCTAGCGCGCCACTGCAACCCCGCCATCGCGCCCGCCTGCGCCGCGACCCCCGCCATGGGCCGCGACTCCCCGCCATCGCCCCCGCCAATGGTCTATCATCTGGCGACCCCTGCAAGTGGGCCAGGGAAAAATTATCAAACATTTACCGGGCCCCGGTGATAAAAAGGTTGGGGAGCACTGCTCTAGGGCATGCAGGGAGGTGGAGAGGATGCTGCAGCAACAAAGCTAGGGGTGGGTAGGGTGGCCAGGTAACTGGGGGGGGGAGGAATGGATGGAGGCAGGGAGGGAGGGCAGGCAAACCATAAATCTACAGGCTGAAGTCTCCATCTGGTATGGTGGCAGGGTATCAGCTGGCAGGGATACATGATAGGCTGAGCTGGTAGGAAGAAGAGGCTACGGGCTGCTCAAAATTTGAAAATGGGCTGCATTTGGGCCCCAGGCCTGACTTTGAACATGCCTGTTGTAGAGGAATAAATGTGCAAAATGGGATCATTTCAACCAGAGGAGGGGAAGTTAGTATTTGGAGTCATAATTCCCAGAATCCCACAGGCCACACCAGCTGATAAATTCAGAGAGCTCTAGAGTGGTAATGTTTTCCGTCTCTGACTACAAGACAGCAAGAGAAACTAGTACTCTATATAACTTAATTCACATGCCAAAAGGGAAGCATCTAGATCTTCACATGCCTTAGAAATCAGGAGTTTCCTTTAGAAGACATGCATAAATCCTAGGTATTTTTAAGATATCATGTGGCAAAAGCAGCAGCTTAAGTTTAATAGTTTAATTAGTGAATCTAAACAATGAGTCCCCGTGAAGCTCTGTCACTTTTTAAGTATATTGCAGGGGCCAAAGTGGCTGAAGGATACATTCAAAGAGTTTTATGCTTTTCATAATGGTCATTTTGAATGAAAAAATGGCTGCTTAAATTTCTTTTTTCCCCTTCCCCACCAACAGCAACAGCTCTACATTGGCTCAGCTGTCGGGGTTTCCCAGCTTCCTCTGCATCGCTGTGATGTGTATGGGAAAGCATGTGCGGAGTGCTGTCTTGCTAGAGATCCGTACTGTGCCTGGGATGGCTCCTCTTGCTCTCGTTACTTCCCCACCGCTAAGAGGTAAGGCTGGGTTTATCTCCACTGCCAACATCGTTTCAAGGACTATCCTGATATGGCTGAGATTATACTGAACATGAAAAAGGAATAAATGACCTGAATAATTCTGCATTCAATGTACTGTGTTCACCTGCAAGATGGCATTAGAGGTTCAGAAATAGATTATGAAGTTAAAAGAGCCCCGTGGTACAGTGGTTAAGCTGCAGTACTGCAGTCATGCCTCTGCTCACAACTTGAGTCCTGCGATTCAGCCTTCCATCCTTCCTAGGTCATTAAAATGAGTGCCCTGCTCACTAAGAGGCAAGTTGTTTGCAAAATTATGTTGTAATCTGCTCAGAGAGGGCTTTGCCACCCAGCCCGAAATAAAGAGGCGACACACATTGCTTGGATTTAAATAAGGACCACAACTTTATTAACTATTAAACATTAACTTTATTGAAATCAAGGGAGCCTGAGTAGTGCCAAATGTTAGGAGGTGTGACTCAAACCGAGCACAAGCTCCAGGTGAGTTAATTGAGGTCCCCATTAGGAGTATGCTGCCCACATCTTCAGCACACTTCCAACATAGAGGTGACCTTAACTCTGGGCCGGCCTCTGCCTTCCTCACCAACCTTGAGTTTACTTTACTTTACCGCATCCAAATCAGAAGCCTATTTACGGCAAGAGAGCTACCAAGCACCAAAACCGATGCCTTATCCGGGACCACAGTTGACTAATCATCTTTGCACTACCCACCTGTTGCGACTGGTTTTGAGATGACAGTCTTGCAACCCTTCACTCTAAGTTGATAATGGGATGGGCGAAAAAACATTGCCAGCCTAGGCCAATCTGGTTGGCAGTCAAAAATTCCCATCGGGCCCCGAAGCAACCAGCTAGTCTCGCTATCAACTGAAGGGGGGAGGGAGGGGCTCTTGCAGTATGGATGAAGAAACAGGGTATGTCCAAGCAGACCCTTTTATAGACTGTCCTGCCTCCACCCCAAAATTATGTAGCGCTGTGCCATATCACTCCCCTTTCATGTGGCAGACAAAGAACCCCCTCCAATGGACTATTGCCATTGTCAGAGGGGCCGTTAGCATTATGAGGCAGTCAAAACAACAACATAATAACATTCTACATTTGTTCCAGTACCTTATAGTCAACACTGTATGGTTTCTGGGCATGCACTTTAGTTATTTACCTATCTCACCTAATGACGATTGATAGATTTTCCAAGAATCTCAAACAAACTAACAAAAACACCCACCACCAAATAAACCAGCTGTATACTCTTCATTGGTGAAAATCATGTTGCTTAGGTAAACCAACATATTACCATCATTAAGTTCTGGTAACTCAAAAATCAAAATTACCTTCCTCACTCTGCACCATTCATGACGCTTGGCATGCAACAGGGAACACAGTCAAAGACTTCTTAACCAGCAACAGCTCATCTCTCTGATATATGTCATTTGACTTAACATTGCTCTATATAAGTAATAGGATTCTGGACAGTGTATGTCCTTCTGTTTCATGAACTGATCTCCAAACCCAAAGAAACATTGAACTTTCCCTCACCCCATTTGGAAAACCATTGCATTATATATTTTTATTTAATTTTTTCCACATAAGCGATGCAAAATGCCATTATCTCCTTTGAGAAATCCCATTACTGGAATATGACTGTCGAATATATTCATTCATTCATTCATTTTTATGTTTTTATATTTTTATACCGCAATCTGATTTTCCTCAAATGGGAACTCTGGGCGGCTAAACAACAATAATTTATCAAATAACCCAAAACATAATAAAAATGGTAATAGTCTAATAAATACATTATTATCATGTCTGTGAAGATTCTCAGTCTGGATCAGGGTAGCTTATGAGTAGAGATGGGCACAAAACAGAAAAATGGTGTTTCGGTTTTTCGTTTGTCGTTGAGAGGTCTGTTTCGGTTCGTTTCCATTTGTCGGGAAATTTTTGAAAAATTTCGTTACCATTTTTAGTTTTTTTCGTTTGTCGTTTCTACCCACTTTTTGCACGATTTTTAAAGCATTTCCATGCGCAGGTATCCCCCAATGCCCCAGACCAGAGGGAAAACACTAAAAAAAAAAATGGATGCTTGCAGAGACACAGTATAGACTAGGTATGCAGGGAGGCTGCAAAGGCAGCGGCGGGCGTTGCCCAGGGTGCAAGTCAACCGCAGAGTGACTGCACTGTGGGGCAAGGGAGGGTACTCACCGAGAGGTACGCAGCACGCACGCACACAGGGAGGCTGCAGGACTGAAGCTAGAGTCAAAGCAGAGACAGCAATCCCACCCTAACTCCCACCAGAGACTGCAAGGAGGATGGGGGCTGCCAGAGCTTTTTATGCCCTCTGTGGCTGCCAGACCTGCCCACCCAGTCTAACCTGGGCATGCTATTGGTTGAACATGATCCCATCACATGGCTTGCCTCCATTTTGTGGCTGGTGGTGACATCCATTTTAAAGGGAAAAGAAAAATACATCGTGATGGGAGAAGACTAAAACAAACGTTTTAAGGACCCAACCCCCCTGGTAGGTATTATTAGACAATATAAATAATTATTCCTGTGTTTTTATGGATGTCCAGGGCGTTTTTTAACATTTAAAACAGCTCATTTCATTGTGCGTCGCCATTAACAGAAACGAAACGTAACGACCACAATTTTCGTGGTTCTGTTCATTTCGTTTCATTTTCATCACAATTTTCGTTTCTTGTTTCGTTGCGTAATGGAAACGACAAACGGTAACGGAAACGAAAAAATGTTCGTTCCGTGCCCATCTCTACTTATGAGCCCAATTTCATGCGGACTATTTGAAGATTCCCTCACTTGGAGATATGTATAGCTGATATCACTGGGATTATAGCAAAAAAACTCCAAAGAGGCAGGACAAGGGGGAAAAGCAAAGAAAAACAAATGGACCAATATTTCTCAGGATACTCCTAATCATGATCCATTAATATTCACATCCTTTGTTGATAAGAAAGGAAGAGGAGCCTTTTAGTTTAGAAAAGTTTTCCGCGAGGATACACATTTTATCATCAGCTTAGCTTTTCTTTATTTGAGAGACAAAATGAGTCTTAATTTCTGTGCACTACCTTCCTACACAGCATGGAAGGTCAGTGGATTGATTCCATTGGGATTAAAGCCAAACTAATTTAGTCTGGATCTGACTCAACGTTCTATAGTTTTATTTCTCAACAGCATATTCTTTTAACCTGTACAAATGAATGCATGTTTTGTTTTTGTTTTAAGTTTGCACCATGCTTTTTTCCCTCTCTCTTTCATACTTTCACAACAGATGCTGGAGGCTATAAACAAATGTGGTTTTCTTCAGAACCTTTTGTTTACTTGATTTCAAGATCTAAAATTCCATCATTGTTCAGCCACCTAATCCTCTCTTTTTTAAAAACTCCCACCCTCCTGCCCCACCTCCTTTTCTGACTTCTCATTCCTTCAGTGTTTCTTTTCTTCTCCAAGTGAAGTGCTCTGCCTCTAACAGTATATTTGTCTCCCGTGTTCTTTTCTTCTACTCAAAGCATCCCCTTTTAATGGATTGGAGTGGGGACCAGGGCTACCGCTGTTTGCTACAAAGAAAGCAGACAAAGCAAATACAACAGTAGCAATCAGTCTGAACAGGAGGAGACAATTTCAAATGGCTTTGTTTCTTACAAAATGGTTTTTAATGACACAAAAGGAAGGGAAGGTGGAATGTTATTTAAGTGTATGTTGCTGTGGATCATAAGACAGGTATAATTGTGACAGAAGCTACTAACTGCTTTGAACATACACCATTGTAATGTTCTGAGGAAGCTCTATAATTCCCCTCATCTTGTGGTAAGTTTTGTTATTGCTGGGTTTTTCTTTCACAGTCCATCTAAGGCTAGTTTTAGTTTATAACATTGGTGGCCAAACTTTGGCCCTCCAGATGTTCTGGACCACAACTCCCACAGTCCTTTGTCATTAGCAATACAGGGTTGGAATTCTGGGAGTTGTGGTCCAAAACATCTAGAGTGCCGAAGTTTGGCTACCACTGGTTTTATAATAATAATGTTACAGCCACAGAGCTGGAAAGGGATCCTGTGGATCACCCAGTCCATCCCCTGTCAAAACGGCAGTGGAAAATCAAACTCCCAACCAATCAGAGACTTAAGCCACTGAGCCATCCAGCTTTATTTTGATAATCCTTAATCTTAACCATATTTCAGAGGTGCTGGGAAAATATAATAACTGAATCACGGTTTTGAGGCTAGATTTAAGTGTATAATTTGTATAGATTTGCCTTCAAAATGGAAATGAGCCAGTTTTAGAATCATGGAATCATAGAATCACAGAGTTGGAAGAAACCTCAAGGGCCATCTAGTCCAACCCCCTGCCATGCAGGAACCCCCATCACAGGATTTCCAACAGGTGGCCATCCAGCCTCTGCTTAAAAACCTCCATAGAAGGAGACCCCACCACCCTCCTTGGCAGCATATTCCATTGCCAAACAGCTCTAATTCTCATGAAGTTCTTCCTAATGTTTAAGGCTTCAGATACCTATGAACTGTAAAGACTACCATTATATATATATTAAAGGATAAAGTTTGGAAACATTATTAGAGATCCAGGATGACGCTGAGATATCCCTATCCTTTTATATATGGAACTCTGTTGTGTGTGTTGTGTCGTTGCAGTCATGACCGACCCTTCGTGACTCCACATCCATGGAGTTTCCTTGGCAGGAATACTGGAGTGGCTTGCCAGTTCCTACTCCAGGCGCCTACAGCAGCTGGTATTCCCTGGTGGTCTCCCATCCAAGTACTAACCCAGGATGACCCTGCTTAGCTTCCAAAATCAGGCAAGATTGGATGTGCTTAGGGCATCCAGGCAGCCATATGGAACTCTAGTACATTGCAAACCAAGATTCCGAGTAGATCCCTAAATCCTCTGCACGCTTCAGATACTTTGAAGCTGGTGGGACCACTGATGATTGGCAGGTTTGTTTCTCATGGAGAAACCTTTCAGTTTAAAATTCACTGCACCTTTAAGAAAGATAAAAGGCTGAGGATACTTTGCAGGTATGTTGAAATATCATCTGTCAAAATGCCCTTCAATCAGACTCTTTAATTTAATTACAACTGATGCACCCTGGAAGGCTTTCAGAGGCTCTCCTCGCAGAGAAACATATGCTGTTTTAGTATTGACTTTTGAATGTAATGATACCAACAAGAAATGTTGTTTAAAAAGTAATGAATCAATTTGTATAAACTCCCATATCTCTGTCATACTTTTAGTTCGCATATGCTGTATTGTCTACAGCTCCAATTTTTCCACCTTCTCACTTTGTCTTTTAAGACACCTCCTTATCCTGTTATATAAAAGAGTGAAATTTAACAGGTGAAGCTTTCCTAAATTTATCTTTTAGCCATGAGGATCTTGATCGGACAGATATTTTGTGGCTGTTCTCCAGCTAGAACAATA
This sequence comes from Phrynocephalus forsythii, assembly GCA_029282475.1. Classification (NCBI taxonomy): domain Eukaryota; kingdom Metazoa; phylum Chordata; class Lepidosauria; order Squamata; family Agamidae; genus Phrynocephalus; species Phrynocephalus forsythii. The sequence goes on along the minus strand of JAPFRF010000006.1, from coordinate 15,716,592 downwards.
ATTTATTAATACCCTCCCTTCCTTTTTTATCATCTGATATCACCATGTACTCAATGGATGGATGCAATGAGAATTTATCAGTTTTTCTGTTCTGTTTCAGACGTACAAGACGGCAAGATATACGAAATGGTGACCCACTTACTCATTGCTCTGATTTACAACATCATGGTAAGTTTTAGCTATTTGCATAAATACAAATCATCTTTTTTTTTCCCCAGAAAGGAAGGAATTGAAATTTGCCTCTCTATATAGCTGATCAACCACCACTCACTAACAGGACATCAGCCAACAATTGTAAATTTTGCCTCTTGGCTTCAGAATAAGTCCTACCCAGTTGCAATTAAATATGTATCTGATTAGTACAAAGCCTTTTGAGCACGACGGGGATTATTTCCCAGTAGATATACCCAGGTCACTGTATAATCCCCTATCAAATGTCCTTAGAACTCATTTCTCTCAAATCAGCTGTATGTTTACCCAGGAATAAGTTTAGTACATAGAAAGTGCTTTATTTATGTACTTACTTAATCTGGACATGCAGGAAAACGTTACTCATCAATTTCAATTATGTCCAAATAAATAGACATTCAAATCCCCACCTTCTCTCTTGCTGCTCCCAGACTTTGCAACTCCCTCCCATAGGAGGCTAGGCTGACCTCCTGTTTGCTGACCTTTCTCTTCAGGCAAGCTTTCCCTCAGTGACTGGCTGCCTGAATGGGCTTTTTAGATGGATTGTTGCACCTTAATGTATTGAATGTATTATTATTATTATTATTATTATTATTATTATTATTATTATTATTATTATTATTATTATTATTATTATTATTATTATTATTACTACTACTACTACTACTACTACTACTACTACTACTAGTAGTAGTAGTAGTAGTAGTAGTAGTAGTAGTAGTAGTAGTAGTAGTAGTAGTAGTAGTAGTAGTTTGATCCTTTCTAGTATTTGTATACTCATTGTTGGCTTTAACATCATTTAATGATGCAAGCTGCCTTGGGTCCTTTTAAAGAGAAAGGCAGAGTAAAAACATTTTAAATAAAATACAAAATAAAGAAATCTAAGCAATAAGGAATAAAAGCAGCGACTCTTTAATTATCAGCAATCTGCCTCTGTAGGTGACACAATTTCCCTTATGCTAGTGTAAACATATATAAGAGAGCCTTGGCCAAAGCATGCAAAGCTGTGGTATCAGCAGTCTTATCTCATGGACTATATAAATTTGAAGTAATGGTTAGACTGTTTGCATCAATTTGATATTCTGTGCTCCTTGTGTGCACATGTGCATGTAACATTAGCATCACAAGGAGAAAAGGCAATTGTTTTTCTACAGAGACTTTTTGTGCAAATTGAAGAAATTTCAAGGGCTGTAATTTTTTGCACTGGAGGCATGGGAATCTTGCAAAGTTTAAAATTCCTCCAAGTTTTGTGTTCTGATGAAATAGCATAAGTCATCAAAAGCAAAGAATTTAGATGGCAGTCATCTCATCTTTGTTTCTGTCTCCTTGGATGTTCTGTTGATACTTCACATCATTAGTAATATGCCACATTGTTTTGTATGCATCTGCTCTGAGGAAATCCCATCCAGTTTTCTGACTCACCAGGAAGGTGGATACAGGATGAAGCTTAAATAAAGATTGAATGAAGCTTGGATAAAGATTAATAATTTTTAAAAAATGTAATGAGTGTGTGTGTTGTGTCATTACAGTCATGACTGACTCTTCATGACCACATGTCCATGGATCATACCAAACTGTTGTTCACAAAGGAGAGCACACTGTGACAAACAGTTTGATAAACTGATTGGACTACACACTATGTGTTCACATTTTGAAAAGTGTATAGGGTCCTCAGTCCAATGATTAGCAAAGGGAGGACATTATCCTGTTTTTGCAGCAGCAGTCTTTATGTCCATCACAACCATGGACAAAATCCATTTCCATTGGCTGTTGCTAATGTTCATGAAATGGGTTGCTAGTTTAACCAAATAGGTACATTTACAGAATAGCTCAGTGCTTTAGGTATCTGACTGCAGAGCCAGAGGCAGGGGAGTTTGATTCCTCACTGTACCTCTTATGTGTACAGACAGCCTGTGTGGCCTTGGGCAAGCTGCAAAGTCTTAGGGCACCACCAGAAGAAGGGAATGGGAAACCACTTCTGAGTACAGTAATACTTTGGAAAATGAATGCCTCTGATAACAAAAGTTTTGGGTAGTGAATGGAAATTTCCGGGTATAGGTCTGCCTCGGATGATGAATGTTTCCTATGGGCTGCTTTGGATAACAAATGTTTCAAAATGCCTTGCAAAAAAGTGCATCCAGGATGCATTGCACCCCTGTAGTTTGTAGAGGGGTGGGGGAGTTAGTGTTGGGGGTATGGTGTCTTGGAGCCATTCTGGACATTTTTTGCTGAGAGTTTTGGACCTTTTGAACTTGGAAAGGTAGGGAGCTAGCTTTTATTAATCTTTGCACTGCTTTTCTTTGCATTTTTGGTGGGAACAGGCTGGGATAGTCTTGCTGCTTGTGTTTGTATATGTTTGCATTTTCCCCCAATTCACAGGCTGGGATAGCCTTGCTACCTTCATTTTTCCATGTCTGCAGTCTTTTCCATTGCTCTGCAAGCAAGAACTGGCTGGGGTAGCCTTGCTGCTTGTGTTTGTGTATGTTTGCATTTTTCCCATTGCACTTTGGGCAGGAACAGGCTGGGGTAGTCTTGCTGCTTTCATTTCTCCGTGTTTGCAATCATTTCTCATTTGCAGCAGGCAAGAATGGGCTGGGATTCTCTTGCAGCTTGTGTTTGTGTATGTTTACATTTTCCCCATTGCATTTTTTGGTGGGAACAGGCTTGGGTACTCTTGCTGTTCTCTTTTCTCCATGTTTGCATTGCACTGGAGGGTGGAGTGTTCGTGGGTGGGTGTGTTCCAGCACTTCATACCTTTAAAGTGCACTTTATAAAAAGGTCTGAAACCGTCCCCCAGCTTTTTTTGCCTTTTTCCAGACCTCCAGAATGGATTAATCGGTTTCCCATTCATTGCAATGGGAAACTGTGTTTCAGATAACGAATGTTTCAGATAATGAATTCCATTGGAGAACAAATTAAATTCATTATCAGAGGCACCATTGTATTCTCTAGATGGAAAACACTGGAAAGAGTTGCCATAAATTGGAATGGACTTAATGGTGCATGACTGTTATTATTATTATTATTATTACACAGTTCAGAAGTTACTCAGACACAAAGTTAATCAAAATAATATTTTCCTTCTGCAAAGAAAACTGCCCCATACTCCCTATTTTGTATTTGTAGACCAAGATCAGACATATATAAATTAACTTCACAGGTGATTTTTCTGGAATGATTTTTAATAGGTGCATCCAAAATGGGGAAGATAGTAAAGCCCTCAAACTTACAAAGCCATATTTACATGCCAAATAAATGCTGCTGGCTTTAAGTATTTCCAGTCAGCGAACATCTACAACTTGTATCTCACCCCACAGCTCAGAAATTCATCATCCTTGCCAATTCATTAATCTCAAAACTTTCAACCCATACTTTTGCCTAAGAAGTGCATTTTCCTAATTTTCGGGATTGCTTCAGAAAGTACATTTTGCCAACAAAATTGGATCAAATTGATCATTGTTTAATATTATAGAGCAAGATCACTAACTGTGACAACTATGCAGGGAGTAAACCCTGCTGTGATGTGTTTTTATCATAACACTGTCCATTTGAAAAAAGGCTGGAGGTAAGAAGATTCCAAAGCAGTATAGAATGGAATTTTCAACTTGGTGTTTCTTTTATTTAGACTGCTAGATTTGGATCCTTCTGTGATTATTAACTGGGAGTTGAGTCATGGCTACTGGACTTCTTTTTTGAGAGATAGAAACATTTCGCTGTTCATCCAAACAGCTTCATCGCTCAACTCCCAGTTAAATGAACCTGGATGACTGAGAATCTTCACAGACGTATTTCTGTGATTATTCTTTTTTTCAAAAAAATAAAATATGCAGTCCAGGAGCTACAGGAGGTTGCATCCGGTATCTATCCCAACTCATCAGTTAGAAAGTGGAATTCAAGTGCAGCCAGGGAAATGAAGCACTTTTTAATAAGAAGATTTAGGCACCACTGCCCTCTACTGCAGAGATGCAGTCATTTCCAGCTTTAGGTTGTTCAAAGTCCTGACTGCATGATTATCTATCAGGCCTAGGCAATACATGTCTGCAACTGTGGCTTTTCCATATACAGGTATGTTACATTTCAGTAATGGTCATCATTTCACCTGCTTTCCTTCAAGGTAGTGATTTAGTCCACACAGCACAGTTTCTAAATACAAAAGTGGACCAGGTGATACCTTTAGGCTACCAGAAAAATAACAAAAAACGTTGCTAATATTTCAAGGCTGAGACACTTTTCTTCAGATTAGTACCAATAGGTTATAACATGGAAAAAGATGGATTTGCCAGGAGTTATTTCTTAGATGAAAGGTCCTTGTCAAGATGGAAAGAAAAGCCAGGCAGTTTCTTAGTTGAGGCTTAGAGCTTGGATGTTCTTAGGCTGCATCCGAATTGAAGGGAGAGGGGTGTTTTTACTGCCCCAGTCCTTCCAAAGACATGTCACATGGCTCACGTACACACATTCACGTCTCTCCTCAATGTGGCTCATTGAGGCCGAGGCCAATGGCCCCTCCCTTGTCAGCAAGGGGGAGTGGGTTTGGTGCAGAAGGCCCATGCATTTCATTTGAGGATTGGGATAAAATTTGTTTGTGAATTTGTTAAAAGGTTTGAGCTTAAAAGAAGAGCAAGCTTGGGAAAGTGATCATAGCTCAGTGGTTTAGGCCTCTGATTGCAGACCTAGAGGCTGGGAGTTCAGTTCCTCACTGTGCATCCTTGACAGGGGCTGGACTTGACAACTCATAGGGTCCCTTCCAGCTCTACTGTTCTAAAATTCCAAGATCATGGATTACTTTAAGTCTTTACTGTGCCATGATGACTTGAGTGAGTGAGTGAATGAGTGAGTGAGTGAGTGAGTGATGTTACATTTCTTGCTAATACGGTGGCCAGAGGATCCTGGAATTGTTGTTCTTTCTCGCCGCATCATTTATAAATAAGTTATAATTTTGAATGCAATGAAATTTTAATAAATTAGTTAAAACATAGACTGATTTAATTGAATACATTTTTCACCTATTATAATAAAATGGTTAGCCTTGCAAAGCTTACAATTGTGATGGATTACAATTGTAATCCACCACATTTCTCCCCAATGCTCTCAGTTCCACCTCTCTCTAAAGCAAGGCTGGGAGACTTGGTTTGGGTCCAGAGATCCCTTTTCTGCTCTTCCTGTACTTTCCAAGAGCCATAAAGATCACAAAGGTGTTCCCGATTTCCCACTTGTGTTCCCTAGTGCAAAAAGATCTTTTTTCAAAGTGGCTGAGGGTAGGCTAGGTTTGAACCATGGAAAATTTGGGGTGCTAAATGGTTGGTGGGGCATACTTGAAAACTGAATCCACTTTCTGGGGGCTCCTAGGACTTGATCACAGATTTCAATGAGGCTACTCTGTTTATCACTTACTAGGCCAAGCAACAGGAATTCAGCCTAAATGTGTGTCCTTTTATAGCGTTAAAAGGAAGTCTTGAAATTTTGTGCCTCATTCCCTTTGTGGTGCTCAAGTGAGGAGCAACTGGCATGTAAATCCAAAAGCAGTCCAACATTTCCAGCAAATTGATGGATAGCACGAAAACAATGTTGTTCCAAAAAGGAAGTAATTTATTTCACTTTCTTTCACCAATCCCACAAGGTCTGGTTTATAAGCCTTGTTACATTTCCATAAATTATATGGTTTGGTAGAGAAAATGATTAATTGAATGTTGTTTCCACAAAAATAAGATTTCTAGTCATTAACAGCTGCTGCGAGGCACTGCACTGCTGTATAATCTAAACACGGTTTACTGCTTTTTTTGAAGGCTTTCTATTTTATGGTGGTCTATTAAAGTATTATGGTCATAAACCTCTTGAGACATAATTAGATCTTCTGACACCACACCCAAGCTCTGTTTATAGAATACCTCCTCAAGTCAATTTTATAAAGATTTCAATGAACTGATATCCTGAATGTAAGAGAAACAGCAGGCTGTGGGTTAAGCAAGAATGGTTTCCATTTAAGACAGGATGCACTTCACATTGGTGCAGGCAGAAATTTGTGCAAGCTATGGGACTGTGCATTCCCATTCCATTCCCCTCTTTGAATGCAAATATGGAAAGTATTAATTAAAATTAATTAATTAATTAAGTAAGTAAGTAAGTAAGTAAGATTTTTGCCCCACCTGGCTAATGCATACACACCATTCTGGGTGGCTTATGTTATGAATGGCAAAAAGCTGGACATTACAATAAAGAATATATATATATATATATTTAAAAGATAGCAATAAACATAAAATATAACAAGACAAAAAAAAAAGACAAGACAAGATGGTGCCAAAAATTCAGGAACAGAAACAATTAAATTCGGTTAGGGAAGGGAAATTTTCAATGGTGGCCAGTCCCAAAAGCCTCGCTTAACAGGGAGGAAGCTCGGTGAAGCTCTGCTGGGAGTTGGTTCCAGAATACTGGGGCCACCATAGAGGAGGCTTTATTTCACATAGCGGACTTGTGAGCTTCTTTTGGGGTAACCATCTGGAGCACTTTAGACTGTGATGTCCTAGTGCAGGCATGTCCATACTTGGGCGCTCTTGATGTTTTGGACCACAGCTCCCAGAATTCTAAGCTTAGATTGCCAATGGCAAAGGACTGTGGGAGTTGCGGTTCAAAACATCGGAGGGCCGAAGTTTGGACATGCCTGTCCTAGTGGGATGGACAGATGATATTGGGGCAATCTGCTCTGACATGTACAGCACTGTGGCCCCAAACTGTGGACTGCTTTGTATGTCATAGGCAGAACTTTGAGCCTGATTCGGGAGGCAACACGTAGCTAGTGGAGAGCTTTGAGTACTGATTTGTACAGATGTACAAGTACCGATTAGTATGACTGTACAATTTTCACCCGTTTTAGCGACCCCAAGCAGCTTTACCAAATGGCTTTGTGGGGAAAACATGTGGCCTGATTTCATTATTAAACATTCCAGAAAACATCTAATAATATTAAAACATTATTAATTTTTGTTTTTTAAAAAAGGGTCTGATCAAGTTTGGCTGCTGCATTTTGAACTTTTCCATTTCTGCTTTTAGTCACAGGAATTGTCATTAGCTTTTCCCATTTAGCACCCTTCCTCGCCCAATAACTACTTTTCCTTTGGACCTTATGGTAGTAAATCAAATCCCAAAAAGGGAGAAAGAAGAAGATGAGCAAAATTCCTGCATACTTCTCTTGTTTGTCTGACTATTTGTAAACAAACAAACAAAATGTTAATTCTGTACATAGGCAGAAGTCTCAGGCATCTCTGAAATTGGTATTAATGACATACAGTAGTGTAGCTTATGATCTCCAAATTTGGGTGCTTTAAAATTGTACTTTTTATAATATTTAGAATATGTTGGAAGCTTAAACAGATGGAACGTAGTACAACCTACCAAGCTAGCACTACTCAATGTTCAATCACTTCACTTTGGTTTCAGTGGTTTTCTTTCAGGTTTATTACCCCAAATGGGATACTTGTCAGACCTCAAATATTTTTCCTTCCATCCCAAGGGGCACTCATTTCCTCTAGTAATGCTCCAATGATTTATTTCCCTTCATCTTTCTTCCCAGATAATCCAAATGGCCATGGACTTGACGAGAAGATCATCTATGGGGTGGAAAACAGCAGCACTTTTCTAGAGTGCAGTCCGAAATCCCAGCGTGCTCTGGTCTATTGGCAGTTCCAGAAGCAAAATGATGACCGGAAAGAAGAGGTAGGGCTCTCGATCTTCAAAGGCTTTGGGTTTGAACCAGAATTTAACTAGTTTAAGCACAGTTTCTTGAGTCTGGGTGTCAGTGATATGTGGCCTGAGTCATACAGCATCAGGCAACCATGTGTGGGTGGGTGGGTGTGGGTGGGTGGGTGGGTGTGGAGGGATATGGAATGATTCACTTCTAAACCATTTAGTAAAGAATTTCCCTAGTGTTAAAACAGAAAATCAGTTGGTCGGGGAAATGTTCTGACAAGCTGAATATGAAAATAATAATAAAGTTTCATTCATTTTTGTGAGTCCATTTCTGCTGTCAATGACAGAACCAAACAGATGCTAGTTTAGTGCCTCAGTGAGAACTATTAGTCATAGGACCTGTGCCAATATATATTTTACTCCAAAAAGAGAGAAGTTTGGCTGTTTAAGCACCTTACAAAAGGGTTGACACATCCAAAATTGACTGTCTTATAGGTGACTGTTGGCACATTTAGAACATGGCTGCCATTATACAAGCCCCTCAGAACTCATAAGGAAGACTTATGAAATTGGTTCCACTGAATGACATTTAAATCAAACCACACCTTTGCTTTTATGGTATATGTCAAGATTGGTTCTTATTCTGTTCAGTCATTGTGGTACATTAGCTTTTAGGACCAAACAAGGACACTCATATAGTTTGCCTTTGAGTGCATATTGTTTGTTTCACAAAGGGGTCTTTTAATCCTGAATGGAACACAGCGGAGGTACAATAATCCCTTGCTTCTCATATGCAGCCAGATCAAGAGTGTATGCTGGCAACTTCTGAAAGAAAATACTTGAAATCAAAGTCAGTTGCATGATAAATGTCCACTGGGAGGGCCATAACTGTAGTGTAAAACCAATGAAGAATCTTGCAACACCTTACAGAAAAACATGTTTTATTTGGCATAGGTTTTCACAGACTCCAGCTCTAATTTCCCCTAGACTTTATACTACTTCTTCAGAAAGGCCCTTATACATCCCCTCTAGAACTCATATTTAACTACCAAAGAACAGTTTCCTTGCCCTGTCATCGGAGGGTGCCAAAACAATGCCCTTACAACAGCCTGAGGCGACATCCAATCTCTATCTTGAAAAGCTCCCCTGTACCTCTGAAAGGGGCATTTCATACCTAAACCATCTTAAGAAAATCCCCATGGGAACAAAAAGCATTCCTAGTCAGCATCATTCAGAAACTGTTAAATGACATTTATATCCCCCCATTTTCCCCCTATATGCATTTACCAACCAAACAATACAGTTATTCTGCTCATTTCTCCAGGTGCTCAAGGGGATTGGTAGGAATGTAGACATCCTTTCTAGCCTGAGAGGTCACTTCATCACCACGTTTTTAAGGAAATAACCTTTGCTCTGCTGGCAAGACAGTTTTACCTGAACCAAGAGAAATAGTCAGGTTAGGGGAGAGGGAAGAAGGAAGGAAGGAAGGAAGGAAGGAAGGAAGGAAGGAAGGAAGGCTTTTAAACAGTGTTTGATGTGCAGGATCCAAGAGACACACTCATTCTTGCAACAACCATGGCAAAAATGTGCATAATGTTGTTCTTTCAAAAGTTCTTTGCAGATCTACATGCTGCTTTGTTTTATAAAATTAGATGAAAATAAATGATAACTACACAAACATTCTGATGTAGTATAGGTAGCATTTAGAATATGTCAATTGCAGTTTGCCCCTTAATGTAGATTCCCAGAATGTATCCATCATGCTTTATTTATTTATTTTTATTTATTTATTTTTATACCACCCATCTTCCCAGGGGAACTCTGGACGGTTTACAAAGGAGGCTAAGCAATCAATATAAAATCAATAGAACAATCGAAAGAAACACGCACACACACAGGAAAAAGAAAACCAACAAAATAGTGGGAAGAAACATCAATAATAATAATAATAATAATAATAATAATAATAATAATAATAATAATAATAATAATAATAATAATAATAATAATAATAATAATAATAATAATAATAATAATAATAATAATAATAATAATGGTTTGATTTGTCCTTAATCTTGCACAGAATAATAGTTTATTATTTAGAAGACTGAAGTTCAAGTCCCTGGTCAGCCACAGACTCATTGGCTGGATAGAATTGGTTAAGCCACTCCCACATACCTTGGAAACCTTCCTAAGGTAACAGTAAATTGGAAATACTGTATATACTCGAATATAAGTCTAGTTTTTCAGCCCTAATTTTGGGCTGAAAAAAGGGTCCCTCGGCTTATATTCAGGTCAATACTTTTAGCCACGGAGGCAAGTGCTTGGGTCAGTGGCTAAAAGTCATTTTAAACATAGTGTGACCACCACCACCACCACGTTGTGGGGGAGCATCATGCAATGTTTAAAATGTTTAGCCACTGACCCAAGCACTTGCCTCCATGGCTAAAAGTCATTTTAAACATCACACACTGCTCCCCCAGCTCACAAAGGAGGAGCTGCCAGGCCCTGCTGAATTTCCCACCCAATACTTATAATCAAGTCAATAAGTTTCCTCAGTTTGGGGGGGGGGGTTTAAGTTAGGGGCCTCGACCTATACTCGGGTCAACTTATACTCGAGTATATACGGTAACTTGACAACACAAAACACATATGCTTTATTATTATTTCTAAATGTAACTCTGGAAGACACAAACACAGATGTACCTACATATGCACTCAAAATAACACATCAATTCTCCGTGATTTTATTTTGCTGAAATAACAGTTTGAAAAGGTAGTGGAGGATGTGGGGCTAAGTTCCCAGGCTTTACGTCTTGCCTCCCAGGATGGCATTTTCTCTCTCCCACTGATCTTGGGAGAGGGAACTCTAAGATGTTTGGACCAGAGGGCATCAGTTGCTGAATATTCTATATCCACTAAATTTTGATTTTTACATTTAGAAGAATAGTTCTTTACCTTGGGTGAGTCAGATTATTGGAGCCTGCCAAGAAAGTAACATTCATCACAAACATTAAAGATAAATGCTGTTAACATTCAACAGAGTTCAGGAACAGGCCTAGCAAAGCACAGGTACCAGTTTCCCATGAGATGGGCAAGCAAAAACTTTCATACCAGAAATGAGGTGGCCCTCTAGTGGACCCAGTCAACTGCAGCAACTCCAACTGTGTACATATGCTTTGAAGAGAGCATTTTCAGTGTGGACTTCTAGTTAATGTCCTTGTTCTTTCTATTACTATTGAGAGAGAGGCAGCAGAGAAGTCAAATCCATTCATCCATCCATTTGTAAACGTATGTGTGGATAGATAGATAGATAGATAGATAGATAGATAGATAGATAGATAGATAGATAGATAGATAGATAGATAGATAGAAAATCTTACCCAATGAACTTCATGATTGGACATGATTTTGAACCCATGAATGCCTCATGAATGCCAAATGTTCCCATCCCACTGCCACAAAGTGTTGAAGCTCTGTAAGAAAACCAGAGAACAGTTTTGCATGTGTGACCCCTTTGCTTTTTTCCAACATAGATCAAAGCAGATGACCGCTTAATTCGAACAGAACAAGGTCTTCTGCTACGGAGCTTACAACGGAAGGACTCAGGAGTTTACTTCTGTCATGCTGTTGAGCATGGCTTCATGCAAACCCTCCTCAAAGTGACCTTGGAGATTATTGATACGGAGCACCTTGAAGAGCTGCTTCATAAAGAGGAAGAGGGTGATAGTTCCAAGATCAAAGAAGCATCCAACAGCATGACCCCAAGCCAAAAAGTCTGGTATAGGGATTTCATGCAGCTCATCAACCACCCCAACCTAAATACAATGGATGAGTTCTGCGAGCAGGTGTGGAAAAGGGACCGCAAACAACGCCGGCAAAGACCTGCCAATGCCCAAGTGAATACAAACAAGTGGAAACATCTACAAGAGAATAAAAAAGGCAGGAACAGGAGGACCCATGAGTTTGAGAGGGCACCACGGAGTGTCTGAGCTTCATTTACCTCTGGGAACTTCACCCAAGTAGAATCTTGCATAGACAGGAAACTGGAAATGAAATGCAATATACATGAACTTTCCTATGGCATTTATGTGGATGTTTACAAGGAGCTGGGAAGCTCAAACAATTTCCACCTGGTTTAAGACGAACCCAGTTGGTTAGGAATTTCCCATTAGACATGTCCCATCAAGCCCCAGTGTTTTTAAGGATGGAAGCTCTCTGAAACTAACTTATTGTTCTGTGGATTCTACAATGAGACTGGTCCAGCTGTTCCCTTTTGGACTGAGGTAGAAGTGTTATCTGTCATTCTTCCATGTAGAAAAGGAATACAAGGGGGAGGGGCACGCCAGCCCTCATCAGTTATGCTACTTTTCTGGAGCTTGACTAAAAACTGCACCGACCTTGTAAAGCTGATGGACACTTTTCACATTTGGTTGCATACACAACAAAAACTATTTTCTTTTCCCCCTCCTCCCACCCCATTTTTGTTCTGTTCTGTTCTGTTCTGTTTTTTGTCTACTAGTTCTCTTGTTTATATTTGTCCTGGAAGAATGAAATCAATACTGTATGTGTTTGCTTGTTGACATTGAACCATCCTTGACCGTTAATTAACTGCAGCAAAGCAAACCGCAAGTGGAACATTGACCTACTACTGATGACTTCTCTAACCTTTGACCTAAAGATGTATTTTATTAAAACAATTATTTAAATGTACCACAACCAATATGCAGTCAAAGCAGCTCTTTTTTTAGCGGGGAGGGGGAAATGATAGAATAGGCTTTTTATCTGAAAATGTTCTAATATCCTAAAATTTAATTTTAAAACAAAATGGAGAAAGTGTTCAGTTTCCTGTTGCTTACTTTTAATTGTTTGTTTTCAGATTTCTTTTAAAACTGCAAGCAGACTCGGCTAAAGAGCAGACATTTTATATCATATGTCCCTTCCACCCGATCTCATCATCCGTATTGAACTAATCCAGCAAAAGAGTATATGCTGCATGGATATGTTAATCTTTCATTTTTCTCTCTCCCTGATTGTAAAGACTTCAGCTTGTACAATACTTTGATACAAAGAGAAACTGATTGAAACAATGCAGGCCAATGCCATTGACCTAAGCTGTACATTTTCTTTCTAATTTCAAAAGACTGTGAATAGCATTAAAGTATTTCTTCTGCTCATGACCATATTATATGGATGACAGAAATGAAACCCCAGGATGCAGAATTCCATTGATTTGCTTGTATGGTTAATATAGTGGTTTTCAGACTGTGTTATCATTTATTATCCTAGATGCTTCCACATCAAGATCAGCAGACCCTCTTGTAGTTCCAATGCAGTGTGATGCAGTCAATGTGCAGCGTGACACATTTTCAGCCCATGCAAAGCATCTGTGGCCAGTGTGTTGCATAAATCAGCTCCAAAGCTGACTCCTATGCCCTGCACCTGGCTTCACCATCCCCAGTCTAGGAAGGTCCCCCTGAAATTTTGAAGAACTTCCATCAGCCCTAGAAAACATGGAGGAAGATGTGAGATCAAGAGCATTGATGCACAAAATATCCAGTGAGAATTAGCTTGGGGGAAAAATCAACACAACAAAACAAAGGTTGCCAGAAATTGTGGTAAATATATTCTATAGCTAAAAGGTTCGCAAAATGTTGGCTGCAACCCAGGTAACCAGAAACAGTCAACAGCTATGCATAGTCATGGTCAGACACACATGGAATAGCTGTATTGAATGATGTACTGTGTAATGTATTGGGTATAATCCAGTGATTATCCAATTCATTAAGATGCTGTGCTGGCTGGACTTTCTGGGAATTGCAGTCTCAGAACACCCGGGTTACTCAAGTTTGGGAAACACTGTTGTCATGGATTTAGCTGGAATTATGAATGTAAACATTGTTCAGGCATTCAGAAAAGGATTAATGTGATCTAGAGATGGGCACGAAATGAAAAATGAAACAATTTTGTTTTGTTATGTAATGTTTCATTTCATTATGAAATGAAAAGGTAGGATGTGTTTTGTTACAGAATGAAACTAAACAACCTTTTTTCCTTCTAGGAATGAAAAGATTCACCATAGAGTAACCAAAATAACAAGGTAGCTTCATCGGACTCTTCCCTGTAAGCCCCCCAAATTTATAGAGGTTTGGGGTTCAGGGGGCTGAGCTATTAGGCTCCAAAGCCCCCCCAGGAGAAAATAATTTCTAATTGAGTTGGGAAGCATTATTAAGCACATCCTGACTCAATTAGAAATGATTTTCTCCTGGGGGTGAAGAGGAGACTTTTTTCCATGAATGAGGAATCTGAATCATTAAGTCCATAAGGAGAGAGTTACAAAAAAGCATTGGAGGCCCCCTCTATCTCTCCTCACTTGCTCAAATTGACATTGTTCCCAGCAATTTAACTGGGTTAGAGATTCTCTGGACATTGTTCCATTGCTGAATAGGAAATATTTTCTCTCTACATGGCCTGCTGTGGTGTATTGGGAATTTCAGTTTATTTCCACTGGGAGATTATGTACTCTGGATCAAGCTATGCATTTCCAAACCTCTGTTTCCAGAATTTCTTATGTTCTAGATGTAAGGAATCATTGCTATTTAGCAGGGGAGTACATGGAGTCAGTGGTATTACTAAAATAGTTCTTTAATTACTGAGTCTGTGCAGAGGTACAGTATTTTGTCCTGACCTCCTCACGTGAAGCATGAATTTGGCCAACTGGGTTTCGAAGTGAAGAACCTATAGTACATGCAGAGCAATTAACAGGTTTTCAACTAAATGAAGAAATGAAGAGAATAGTATATGTAATGCTTTTATGTTCTATAGCAATTTTTGAACATTCCTGTAGTGAAATATGAACATGCATTGAGGTTTGTATACACGAGAGAGCAAACCTAAATAAAGCATACTTACTCATTTAAATCCAGTGAATCTAGGAGAGCAGTTAGATGGCTAGAAGGGCACATATCCAATCATGCCTGAAAGGATTGCTCTGCAGGGTATGGACTCCCTTAAAAAAGCAACACAACTGTTTGCTGGAGAATTGCTCCATTCTGGGCCCCATAACTATCAGCCCTACGGCTGAACCAAAAAGTCTCACCTGAGCATGCTGGAGTGCATGTCCAGTGCATATCCTCATGCCACATGATCACTGAAATATAGATCACACCAGAGCACGCCAAAAGCTTTCAAAAAATGTAAGCTATTGCCCCATGTGATCACACCCTTACTTTTGAGTAAGAAGCTCAGGGATGCCAGTTGCACTTTGATTATCAAGCACCATCTGCTCCAAAATATTGTATATACTCGAATAAAAGTCTAGTTTTTCAGCCCGAATTTTGGGCTTAAAAAAAAGGAGCCCTCAACTTATATTCGGGTCAATACTTTTAGCCACTGAGGCAAGTGCTTGGGTTGGTGGCTAAAAGTCATTTTAAACATTGTGTGCCGCTTCTCCTGGCGCCCCCCCCCACATGATGGGGGAGCAGTGCACAATGTTTAAAATGACTTTTAGCCTCCAAGACAAGTGCTTGCCTCGGTCACTAAAAGTCATTTTAAACATCACACACCGCTCCCCCAGCTCACAAAGGAGTTGCTGCTAGGCCCTGCTGCATTTCTCACCCTAGATTTATACTTGGGTCAATAAATTTCCCCATTTTTTTGGAGGGGGTTAAATTAGGGACCTCGATTTATACTCAGGTCGACTTATACTCAGGTACAAATGGTACATTGTGATTGACTTCCACATTTCAGAATGCCTTTTCCTAGGAAAAATGGAGAAACCAAACTTGCCACATGCCTACAGTTCCTTTAAAACTCCCTCTGTAGCAGCTTAGTGTCTCTCTTGAGCAATCAAACAAACAAACAAGCAAGCAAGCAAGCAAGCAAGCAAACCTGTTATCATAAATGTGTATCCATTTTGTTTGTTACAGAGGTCATGACCTATGGACTGAGGCAAGGCCATTAATGTATCTCTGAAGAGGACATTTAATATATAAACTTGACTACACTTGTGTCCTGTTCTTCTATATGTTATATATGAAAGAGGAAGTGAAATAACAGTGGATGTGGCAGGGTTTGTTTGTTGTTGTTGTTTTTTGGAGGGGGGTTGTTGTGTTTTAAATGCAGAGATGCCTGAATACGTGAAAGTTGTGTCCTATCCCAAATGCTTCCCTTGGGGACTGTTGTTCTAATTAGAGTTTTCCATTTGATTCAGTGACCTAGATTGATCCTTGGCCTCCCATATTTCTCTGTGTATATTGCATTGTGAGTCTATTTGGTCAAATAGCCACTGTAGCAAAGGAAACAAAGTCATGGCAGTCCTGTTTATATAAGTGATTGTGTGGGCCACACAGAGATGTAGTCATGTTCAACTCTTGTTTGTGAGATCTCTTCTCTCATTCTCCCATCTGTGTCTTTTACAGTGAAGAAAGAACTGTATGCACTAAGCCTCTATATCAGTAGAAACAATAAGCATCCTCCAAAGCCATGTTCGGGATACTTGGAATCTTCTCCAACCAACTGAAAGAGTCCTTTGCAGGGATGGGGAGAGCAAATTGTTTTTCTGTTCTTAGTAGCCTCCAGCAGTAATGGTTGTACAATAACATATGGTGCAAACCCCTCACCTCCCCGCCAATGAAATTAAGTGGATTTTATCCAGCTTTGATTTTTGTGATCTTTTTGTTCCCAAGGAGCCAGTTTGAATCCTGATGGTTCTTAGCAGCAACAAACAAACACACAAAAACAAGCAACCAAGTAAGCCCCCCACCAGGTCCTTGGATCCTCTGCATTTGTTCACATCTGCTCTTCATGGACACCCAGGCCCAGATGCATGCAATGAAATGTGCTCACACAGTCCCTTATATATCCTGTTAGGAGAAATGTTTGTACTTATTCCTTGCCCTGCAGAAAAGTAGAATAGTAGCCTTCAGCTGGGTGACCTGAATATATTGACCCATTACAAAGTATGTGTAACTGCTGCCTCTGCCAAGGAAGTTTTATTACTTATAGTTTTAGTAATCTTTGTGATCCTGTGAGGTGATCTTCATGACGAGCCATAATGTCCAGTGTTTTCATGATATTCATCATGCAGTAAATGTCAATATTTGCAGCACACCACTTTCTTTCACAAGCCGATACTTCTGATGTGACCGTATTTGGGGCTTAAGTAGGGTTCTGAACACCATAATTATACATTACAGGAAAAGAACCCCGAGTCCTAATTTTTAACAGGTCAACCATGTGTGTGTAAGAGAGAGTGTGTGTGTTTCTGCTCTTGTATTCAATCACTTCTACTTGACTTCATTAGCACTGGAGCAAGTGCTAAAGCATAAGCAATTTCCCACTTGTTTGAGGGTTTCTTTTGCCAAACACAGACATATGTAAAAATAAAATGTAATGTGGTGTGAGAATGAAGAAAAACTATGACAATGCCTACAGGCACTTTCCAGTCTGGACTCATGAGTTAACATAAGGACTATGTCATATGGCATTACAGTTTATGAAAAGGGAACAGCCACTAAATAATGGTCATTCCACCAACAAAGAGATTGTGTGGATGGGAGGGTGTCACAGATTTGGAAGGGAAGCTGTAAAGGTATTGTTGTATATACTGGACCATTTCAAGTTACTCCATCCCAAAGTGTCCCTCAGAGAGTTCTGAGTAGAGATGGGCACGACTCAAAAAAATGGTGTTTCATTTGTCGTTTGGTCGTTTAGGGGTCCGTTTCGGTTCGTTTTTGTTTTCGTGACTTTTTTGCAAAAAAATCATTTTCGTTTCGTTAGGTAACGAAATGAAAAAATGAAAACAAAAATGAAAAATTGCTGTTTCATTAGCATTCTTTTTAGTTCAATGCATCTGCTGCAATGAAAACGAAAAACACGGCAAATTTGGTCCTTTCATTTTCATTTTTGTTTTGTTTTAAAAAATTGTTTCATTTTCGTTGCGTAACGAAACGAAAAAATGAAAACGAAAATGAAAAATTGCTCATTTCGTGCCCATCTCTAGTTCTGAGGCATGTTGTTCCAATCCCTGACTCCAGACAGGGAATAATGTGAAGTGGTTTACCATTCCATTCTGGGGGTGTTCTATGTGCAGCTTACCCAAGGCCACACAGGCTGGCTCTACTCACAAGAGGTACAGTTAAAAGTTTAACCCCCAACCTCTGGCTCTTCAGCCAGACACCCAACCCAGTGAACTATCCACCTAGCTCCCTAAGAACATTTTCATTTTTTTTAAATTGGGAAGAGGATATCCACCTGTGCTTTGCATATTGCAGTGCATTTTCCCTCTTTGTTCTAAAACATATTTCTATAGAAGACTCATTTATGAACTTTCTGTTTAATGAGAAAAAGCTGTTGTTTAGACAAAGAAGGCAATGGTAAGGAAATTATTTGATGAGCAATTTCTTATATATCTTTACTGAAAGAAAATAATCATAGTCATAATCATTCAATTTTTAGTTCTCTTTCTGTTTCCCAGATTGTCAGTCTCCATATTTCTACATTTTTAATTAACCTCTTCACCACCTTCCATTCCTTCATTCCCCCTTTCAGCTTCACAGAAGCCTTTAAAGCAGAGCTGTCTGTGGTGTTTCACCTGTCTGTGGGTGCCTGCCTTGTAACAATTAAGCAATTAAGGCTGCAATTCTTATTTTCATGACTACATCCCAAGGAACACAATGGAGCCTACCTCAGGGTCTGTATTCATAGCACATCCAGAGTAACAAACATGTTAGTCACATGGCAGCCCTGAAACCTGTGAGTTTCATTCAGCAAAAACATAATTCAACTGCCTTCCACAAGAGGCAGAGATGGCAAATATCACTGAACTCTCTTGGAGTAAAACAAACCTAGGATGACATCTGTGGTTGAAAAAAAAACATATAGAATCTATTAAACTCCCTTCTGGAGATACTGAAGGAAGCATATTGTTGTGAACAAAAATTATCATTGATTTCATTTGGATTTCCTGTGGATACCAGCAGCCACAACCATATGTCCTTAGATTTCAGTTGTCTATTTATAGCTGGCTTCACCTCTCAAAAAAAAGCCCCCAATGATCAGTCATCTGATTTATCACCTAAATTTGTTTAAGCATCTAAAAGCAGTAGCCCTTCATTAAAGAGGCTGAAATATGCTAGAAGTTTAAAGAGTAAAATTGAATAGTGTTCTCTGTATAAACTGTTCCATGAAGAAAGGCTATTGCAGAGCACCCAAAATACAGCAGAGGATTAAGGAGGCATATTTAAACTGAATGCATTTACATTACAACAATATATGAATAAACTCAAAAGGAAAATTCCATGGATGAGCCCTACTAACACTGGATCTGGTCAAAATTATAATCTGGGGGGAAATCTGTTATTCACAGCACTGAGTCATTTAACAACTTTTCTTTAGTTGCTATTTTTGTTGCTTATAGGTTTAAGGTAAAAGGCTGAACACATTCATGTATACAAGACAGAGGTGAAGGAATCTTTTGCCCCTCCTCCCTCTTGACAGAAGGAAAGTCTAACCGATTGTTCCCCTGGTTTGGTTCTTTTTCTATATTCAGTGCAGAATAATAGAGATGGGCACGACCAGAATTTTTTTTTTCCGAGTTGTCGTTTTTCGGGGCGGGTCCGTTTTGGGTCGTTTCCGTTTTTCGTGAAATTTTTTAAAAATTTGTCATTTCGTCATGTCATTTGTCGTTACCGCCGCTGCGATTTCACGCGATTTGACATCCCAGCGAGTGGCGTCCCGCTGGCACTAGGTGTTTTTGCGCCCTAGGCGGCGGGCGGGGTGGTGGTGGGGCCATGGGTGGGCGGCGGCAGCGGCAGGGGGAGGGGCGGGCAGGCGGGCGGGCGGGCTGTGGGCGCGGGTCCCGAATGACCCAGAGCAGGCGGAAAACACTTTAAATTGACTTGCTGCACAAGTCTGCATCGAATAAAGCAATTGCAATTTTTGTTGCAAACAAAGTGGGCAGTGCACCCACAGCAGAGCTGCAGGCATGGTATGAAAGGACCTTGGCTTGCCACTAAGCAAATGAAATTTTTAAAATAAATCCACACCTCCCCTCCCACTCAAACCTCCCCCCCTTTGAAGCACTATTAGAAAAGAAATCCTAACAAACTGCAGGAGAATAAAAAAGAATAAACTGTGTTGCTATTCCCCACAGCAGACAGAGAATGAAAGGAATTATTATTATTTCCTAAAAATTCAATTGAATCAATTCCCTGCCTGCCTGCCTAACTGAAATCTAAAGGCTCCGCGAAATCGAAACTAGTCTAGCACAGCAGCCAGCTACACACAGCCCTCTCCCACCCATATCCAAGCCTGGACTGCGACTCTTCTGGGAGTGCCTCGGCTTTTTATGCCCTCTGGCACATCCAGAAGTGTCAGTCAAAACCTGGCCATGCGATTGGTATAATGGCTCCAAAAATTTGCATGGTCCCATCCCATGGCCAGCCCATCATTGTGCAGGTGTAAAAAAATAAAAATAAAAATAAAATAAAATAAAATAAAATCAGTGCGACCTTTTACTGCTATAAAAAACCCACTGCTGCTACTGTAAAAATTCAAGCATTTAAAATAGCTAATTTTCGCATGTTTCTGTGGTACTTTAGTGGTTTTTTGGACCACAATTTCAAAAAAAATATTGCGGATGCCATTTTGGATCCCCCCGCACCGCATGGCAAATGGAGATGCCGAGGATGCCCCCTCCCAGCCCAGTACCAGCAGCCCAGGACAGGAGGGGGGGGAAGGCTGGGGACCCCCCCCCCCAGAAACCACCCCTCTGGTAGGTGCCCTCAGGCAGGCATATTTTTGCCTGCTTTTTTGGCCGGGAATCGGGATTTTTTTATTTTTAAAACTTTTTTCTGTTCCGCTTGGCATCGCGCGATCGCCGCGCGATGCCAGGAACGACAACGACAAATCAGACCCAATTTTTCTTTTTTCGGTTCGAGTTAGAGTTCTGACAGCTTAATTGTCGTTACCATTTCCGTTACGTAATGGAAACGATATCCAAAAATGGAAATGACAATTTCGCCAAGTCGTGCCCATGTCTACAGAATAATAACTTTGGGCAGGAAAGTAGGCTGTAGGATTTTGCTGGCCTCAGAACAAGTCGCCTGAGGTCTGAAAGATGGTGGTTATCTAAATCCATTATTCTCTACCACTGCCTCTGATACACTTCGGTTCTAATCCATCTAAATCAAAACTAGTGATGTTACTGGAGGACTGGTCCCTTTTTCAGTCTGTATTTAAAGATATTTAGCTTGATTTTCCCTTCTGAAGATTTCTGGGGAGGGAGGAGATTATTATCAAACAGGATGCCTACATCTGCAGGCTAGGGAGACACACTTCACTGGGTCAATGCATAATTTGGCTAAGAAATACAGAATGGTTTATGGAGCATTATAAACACTAGATTGGCTGTGAAAGGGAAGGTCCCACTATATCCAAGAGTGTAGCATACCCCTAAAGAAAGAGACCCAGAACCATTACAGGTAAGGCACTTTATCTTCCACAGAAGCTAACAGATTTGCCCTGTAGTTGGCTCTAATGCAGCACATGAGTGCATAAGTTGGAGCCTTCCCAGTTCTTTGTGAAGCTCAATGCTTTGCACATACATGGAGCCATGTTTCATGTACACATAGCATTTCATATTACAAAAGGGAGCAGCAGTAGAATTTCAGAACATTCTCATATGGTGATAGGCTCATGTCTAATTTACTCACAAATCTTCTAAGACAAGTCCTCAAAATATCACCACCAGATTCATGTTCAGTTTGCAGAGGAAAAAATAAAAGGTTTGGGCAACTCTTTGCCAAAGGCTTGAAACATTTTAATATTGTTGGTTTCAACGAGTGAGTCAAGCATTTTCTGGTGGCCTCTCTTGTTAAACTGTATTAATTAAACTCACAGAGCAGCACAGCATATATAAATTCAAAAGTTCATCTCACTGAGTTCAGTAGAGACCTGGTCTCATGTACATATGGATGTTTACGATTGCAGCCTTTAAAATACTCCATTTTAATATAGTTATGTCCCTTCTGTGCAGCCCCAAGCCCTCTGAAACGGTAACAAATGCTTTGGATTTTAAAGCATGCCCTTATTACTTTTCCCTCTTGATCCACAAGGATCACTGCATCACTGAGTTTGCCCAGTCATTTTCTAGAAACAGGCAGGCTGTGATCCTTAACAAGGCATAAACCCCACTGTAACACTGTAGGGCTGAAGAAATATATATCAGATTGCAGTGATAATAGGCTTACATGGCAACCCTATCCTTGCCCACTCAAATGAGAATTCCACTGAAATATGTGGGATTTCTCTCAGCCCTGTGAGTAAACAATTGGAGTGGTAAAGGATTAAAGTATTCCATCAAAAACAGCCTTGTCTTTTCTTCCATCCCCAAATTAAATTACACGCCCTGCTCAAAAGAAGACAAAATTAAATAATGTGCCCCTTTGCACCTAACCCAACCTACTTATATGCACATGAGCTTCTGTTTCAGAAGGCCCAAGTTGCTTCTGCTCACTGTATCCAAACCCACACATGTGAGCAAACAAAAAGCACATGAGTGCTTTGTCAAAACCTTCTCCCCACTCCATCCTGCTATAGAAAAAATGGAGGATTCAGTCTTCATGATTGGTGACCTATCCGTTAGTCAGTGGAAGTGGAAATAAGCAAGGAGGGACTGTGTGAATTTCTGACTTCACAAGGAGTCCATTGTAGTGCTTTGGCTATAAGGCTAAAACAGATACTTACCCCTCAGGTGAGAAAAGGCTGGTTGAGATGTTCTTTCGATTGTCAACTACTGTCATGCAAGCCACATTCCTTACTGGACAGCAAACCATTCCACTTTTGTATTTATATTGCTCCAACTCAGATGGGAACTAGAAAGCTGGAGAGAGGGCAGGGGGAAAATGTAATGAAACGACTGCTGTAAATTATTTCTTTTAGCATGTATTCAGTTGTTAAATAAACATTTCTTCAAAATATTTGAGGTTGGCTGTCTTGACTATTTACATGGAAATGTTCCTTGTAAACTTTATGGAAGTGTGGAGTACATTACTGCCAATATAATTCTGTCACTTTTCTTTTAACTCTCCGCTCTCTAAGCCAAAAATGTTTGCTTTTAGCTTCTATATTGATTATATTTAGAATAGTGGCCCAGCATCACTTAAACCAAGAATGGAAAACTCCCACGTTCTGTCCTTGATTTAATCTCCCTATGTGGTCCCGGAGAAGTAACTTTTTATACTGATTCTTATGTTTGTGATGGTGATGATGATGATGATGATGATCTTAGAACTGCAGAGCTGGAAGAGACTCTTTGGATCATCAAGTCTAGCCCCTGTTGAAGTACCAATCTCTAGCTCCATAATAAGAGTTGTTTTATTGTTATTATTATTATTATTATTATTATTATTATTATTATTATTATTATTATTATTATTAGTAGTAGTAGTAGTAGTAGTAGTAGTAGTAGTAGTAGTAGTAGTAGTAACCACACAACTAACTATGCTGGATTTTGTAATACAGTTCACTAGTCCAAAGCTTCCCAAGCATTTAGGATTATGTGATGTATCTGCAAATTATGCGAGGAAATCCCAGTAAGGCAGCTTTCTGAAGCTGACTGATGGTGACTTTGTCAACTCCAATTTCTTCTAAATACTTGCTTAGCTGTTTAGGCACCGTACCCAGTGTGCTGATTACCACTGGGACACCTGTACCGGTTTATGCCAGAGTCTCTGAAGTTCAATTTTCAGATACTGATATCGGGTAATTTTTTTCAAGTTGTTTCTTGGTGACTCTACTATCACCTGGTATAGCAATATCAATGATCCACACTTTTTTCTTCTCCACAGTCACAATATCTGGGGTATTATGCTCCAAAACCCTGTCTGTCTGTATTCGGAAGTCTCAAAGTAAATTTGCAAGCTCATTATTATTATTATTATTATTATTATTATTATTATTATTATTATTATTATTATTATTATTATTATTATTATTATTATTATTATTATTCCAAAAAGCATATGTGTTCTAAAATCTACTGTATGATTCACATATTGGTAACTATTTCCTCCAAGTTACATGCTTCAGATGTTAAGCATGTTTCAAAACATATTATTGAATTTACATGGATTTTCTAAGAGTTCTGTCACACTTTCCAGTGGCACTATATTGGCATATTGTGTACATTATTACATAATCGTGTAAAGTAGCTGGTGGACAGGCATGAGCTTGTCTATACTCAAGGTTCATATACTAAGCAGAGCTGATGGGCTTCAGTTCTGTCACTGCATTCCTATAACATATTAAGGGACATTTCCTTTTGTCCTCTTTGCATATTTGCCATGGGAAATGCTGAAAAAGACACTGGAGATTTTCATGTTCACTATGGAGCATCTCTGAGGAGCAATCCAGGAAATGGGTTGCAATAAATATGGTTTTCTGTCTACCAGTGCATTCAGTTAATTATAGCCAGTAAGGATCAATGGGATCATTCTCTTCTGTTTTCTTTATGGCCACCATCTTGGCAAAACTGATTTCAAACCTACACTATCCAGCCAAATCATTTTGTTTTAACTTTGGCAACACTTAAAGGAGCCTGGTATTTATTTTCCTCATGAATTGCATTCCAGTCCTAAACACATAGATTTAGAACCAAGTAAAGGCATATTCATGAATCCATAAGATGCCAAAACTCACAGCATTTCAAATTGATAATTATGGTCAATTATGGGTTCAGCTACAGAAACAAGAGAGCAGACATCCATGATTAGCACCAACCATTGGAGGTGTTTGTGTGACATGGTATCTGCTGAAATCTCAGCTCAGCTGTAATTGTGCTTTGGGACTCAGTTGTCTTTCGTCCTCCTCCTCCTCCTCTTCTCCCCTCACTCACATTTAGACTTGGGGTGTGTGAAAGGCAAGGACTTCAGTACATCAGTGGCAGAGCACATGCTTTACATGGAGAAGGTTGTACATTCATCCTCTGGCATCTCAGGTAGGGCTGGGAAACATTCCTGCATGAATTCCCAGAGAGCCTCTGGCAGTATACCTACAACAACCTTCTCCAGATGGAACCTCTCCAGATTTGTGAACTGAGATGCCTATAATTTCTCATAATTTGGCCAAGCTAAGTGGGGCTGATGGAGGCTGAATTCCAATCATCTGGTGGTCATCACCGCTGAGGGCTGATATTACAGACAGTACTGGTTAACAGCTTTGGGACCTGGGATATGTATTTTTAAAATTATTTTGTTGGGTACCCAAGGGCATTTTCCTCCCATCCTTCTTTTATATTGATTTAAAGCTTTTGTACTTTATCCCATTACGTACTGAAATTTGTACTTCTTGTACTCCATTTTTACACATTTCACATAACTTTCTGCCAAGCACATTTTTACATGGTTTTACAAATAATTCCCTTTTCCCACTTCCTTTTAAAATATACCCAGTGCTTTGAGCATGCTTCATTTTTGGAAATACCCGTACACAAAGGTGTGGATTCTTGAAACGTGGTAACCTTCTTTTCAAAAGGCTTTGGAAAGGCAAAAACACAACTTCCATTGGTTTGTCAGATCCCTTCATACTTTATTTTGAAGTTGCAGCTAGTACAAAATTGCAGTTACTAGTTGGACAATTGTTGCACTGCTTAAGGTGTTGAAGAGCTAGACACTGTTGTTGGTGCCTTGCTTGTTGATCATCAAATGTTCACACTGAAACAAATTTGTTAAAGTGACACCGTGTTTGGCCCTAGTTTCTCCCCCTTTGTTTCCACTTTCCCCTTTTATGAAAGCGCAGAACACTACTACTTCTTTGGAAACAACCATCCAGTTCTCCTGTGCCTCCTCTGGGGGAGTATTTGTTGCTTCTCAAACAGAAAGAAAACTAGTGACATTTAATGCAAATTTTAGGGACTGGTTGGGGGAGAGATTTTTGCCTTATTCTGGAGGTGAGGGTTATTGCAAGACTCTAACATTTTTCCTGGAGGTGTCTCTTCACATGAAAACAACCCAAATTCAACCCCCAACAACAGAAATGAGCCGTTTAGTGAGCACTCTTTTTCTTTCCCTACCAAGGATACCCAGAAAAGGGACGTGTCTGCTGTGTTACTCCAGTTATGGAATGCCATGTCTTTGGAAGCCTGACTGGCACTGCCACATCATGTCAGTGCCAGATTCAAACTTTAGTCTTCACTCAAAGTTTTAGGGTCTAGTGATTGGGGTTTTGTTCTGATATACTGCATAGCTGGTCACTATCACTTCAAATTACCCTTTTCATTGTTCAAACTATTGTACTGTCTCTAACCTGCCCTGATACAGGGACAACATTTTCATAAATAAAAATGGATTTATGGTTTAATTCCACATAAGCTATATTTCCAGAAGCAGGTAGTTTTAAAAGCAAAGTGTTCTGTGTATATATTACCTCATAGTGCTTATAGCACTTTCTGGGCAGTTTACTATTTAATTTTGCGGGCTACACATTGCCCACCCCAGCAAGCTGGGTACTCATTTTACTCACCTCGTAAGGATGGAAGGCTGAGTCAACCATGAGCTGGCTAACTGGGATTGAACCCCCAGGTCGTGAGCACAGTTTTAGCTGCAGTACAGGCATTTAACCATTGCGGAGCAAGGCTCCACCATGGTTTTAGACTGCAACTCCCACCATCCCTCACCATATATTAAGTATTTCCATTCTGGTTTTCTGGAGAGTCTTGTTGGATCAGTCCAGAACATGAAATTTAGGTCCCACTAAGCCCATTCCTGTCCTTCCCTCTGAAACTACTAAAACCAAAGATGGACCCAGGTGAAGCCTCATTACTATTTTCTGTTTCAGAAAGGGAAGTACTTTAGATGAACCTTAGTTGCTTGTCCCATCTAAAATCAACATTTAATGAAGGAGATTTACATAAATCAGGGCTGGAAAATGTCCGAACTTCTAGGGATCACACATGTGCATACCTGGACTTAGGGGGAATAATTTTACAGTGGTACCTTGGTTAATGAAATTAATTCATTCTGTGGGCCATTTTGCAGTGCAAAAAATTTGTTAACCAAAACACAGTTTCCCATTAAAATAAACAGGAAACCAATTAATCCATTCCAGAGGTCTGGAAAAAAAGGCAAAAAAGCAGTGGTTTTTTTTTCAGATCTCTTTATAAAGTGCACTTTAAATGCACACACCCCTGGAACACCACCACTCCCTCAGTGCAATGTAAACATGGACAAAAAGGCAATTCAAAGATGTTCAAAAGAAAGCAAAGAAACCTCAGCTCCCTACCTTTCCAAGTTCAAAAGGTCCAAAACCCGCCACAAAAAATGTCCAGAATGGCTCCAAAACATAATGAAAAAACTGCTCCAATTCCTCCCACCCCTCCACAAACTACAGGGGGTGCAATGCATCCATCGTACACTTGTTTTGCAAAGCATAATGGAAAATAAGTTATTCGAGGCAACCCACATAAATATTACATTAAACAAAACATCCCTATTCCCAGAAATTTCATTACATTAACCGAGTTTTTTGTTAACAGAGGCATTTGTTATCCAAGGTGTTACTGTACCTTTACCACACAAAAATGCACCTTCTCGGAGCAGTGGGGAACAACTTTGCTTTTTTTGCTACCATCTGTCTGAACTGTTTTAGGTCATGAAGAATCTGTTCTTTAAAACTGGCCATGATAAGGTGTTACTTTCTGCTTCGAAATCACCGGGGGGGGTTAAACAAATCCCTCAGGGAACCCAAAAACATAAGGAATTTCCTATGCAAACTCAAAGAACATGATAGGTTCTTCCGAGTATCTCTGAGACACAGAAATACATCTCCTGGCAAAGCAGGCAACTCATGGAATATGTGTAAGCCATCTCTGGCATATTGATTTGTCATTCAACAGTTGTCTCCAAGGTTGATGCTAGTTGGGACTTACGATTGGCTTTAAGCGAACATTTTCAGAACTAACATGTTCTAAGGTGTCATTTCTTTGAAAATGCTGTGAGAAGTGGAGAGGCATAAGAACAGTATTTTAGAATGCAGAGATATCAAATATGATTTCATAAATACTTTACTGTCTCAGATACATCCAAAATAGACCAGAATGGTCTGGATCGGTCATGTCTAAAAGGATCAAAGCAACCAAACCTACGATGAATCACGTGTCAGTTATTGGGAATAATGAAACAACCCGCAAAACATCCACAGAAACCACATGGCAGTAACATATGGTTCATGTGCCAGAGAATGGCCCAGAATAGCAACAAGGGAAGCCAATTCACCAGCCAGTTGGCATTAGATGGAAGTGATGAAAAAAGCCACAACCGCCTACAGAATACACATCCGATATCTATTCCATGAGCAATTCTGGTTTTCACCAACTCCCTATTGTATCCTAGTAAAAAGAGTTTTTGTTTTTAAAGCTTTAAACCAACCCTTTTGGTTGTTGACTTTTTTTTAAAAAAAGCCCAAGAAACATGATATTAATCATCAAAATAATAAGTAATAGTATTCAGCAGCAGCAGCAGCAGCAGCAGCAGGGTCAACATGTTCATCCTCATAGAGCTTGGACGGAGGATTATGAAACAGTATAACTATGGTGGCATCTTACTTCCCTTGCTACAGAACAGGCTAGCAAGTAGCAGGTGTGTCTAGGTTGAGGACTGAATGGCTTCCAGACTGTTTTTCTTTTGATTTCAAAATTACCTTATATTGATCTTGGCATTGCAGAGCTTAAAGGGACCACATGGATCACTGAGTCCAGCCCCTGTCAAGGAACCACAACGGGGAACCCAACTCAACCTTTGGCTCTGCTGCTGGAGACCTAAACCACTGAGCTATCCAGCAGTTCTCCTTTCCAAATATTTTTCTCTATCCATCTCAGATATTTTCCTGCAGTTAAAAAAAAATCTTGCTTTCTCTTGTGTTGAAATTAATGAGAAGTATTTTAGTCAAACTTTCCTCTCACCCCCATCCACACATCAAACAAAAAATCTAATACTAATATTTGGGGGTGTGTGTGTGTAAAAATCTAATTCTAATGTATTTGTGTGTGTGTGTGTGTGTGTGTGTGTGTGTGTGTGTGTGTGTGTGTGTGTGTGTGTGTCATTTTAAAAAAAAAACAACACATCCAAAAATCATCTGTAGCATGCTGCAATATTCTCCCCATAATCCTTGCAGTAGTGTCAGGAAACATAATTTCAGATCGGTCATGACTGTAATGACACACACACACACACACACACACACACACACACAGACACACACACACACACACACACACACACACACACACACACACACACACACACACACACACAGGGGAGTCAAGACTGAGATAGTTCAATGTGTGAAAAACTACTTAATTATCACATTTTCATAAGCAAGCACTTGTAGGAGTCTTAATTTCTGGAATTATCTAAGAATCGGATTCCCTGTAACAGAAAAAAAAAGTTTGGCCTAGATTTTAAGTCAGTCTGAAATTTGTTGACAACTTCTTTCTCAAAATTGAGTTTTATTGAATCATTTAAAGCAACTGTATTGTTTTGCTCAGCTGTCCATCTAATTCATTATCTACCGCATTTCTGAGACCAGTTTATAACTATCACCCATGAGGACTATCTTGCCCAGTGAAATTTAATTTCCTTTCATTTACACGAGAGCATGAG
The DNA here is from genome assembly GCA_029282475.1 of Phrynocephalus forsythii. Lineage (NCBI taxonomy): Eukaryota > Metazoa > Chordata > Lepidosauria > Squamata > Agamidae > Phrynocephalus > Phrynocephalus forsythii. Next base: position 15,687,061 of record JAPFRF010000006.1, on the reverse strand, counting down.
AACACACATTTTTGGACAATCCTTCATGCTGTCAGAGGGTTTCTGGAGGCTGAAGCCCAAAAGGTTGTTGTTGTTGTTGTCATTGTTACTCCCTGCATACAGATTTTGCCTTTTTCAGAAATGTAAATGAACTTCACCTGCATAGAGGTCATCTGAAAGCCAATATTCATATCACAAGGATGGTCTCAGAAAAATGCATAGCAGAACTGAAAATTTCGTGTGTGTGTGTGTGTGTGTGTGTGTGTGTGTGTGTGTGTGTGTGTGTGTGTGTGTGTGTGTGTGTAAAAACAATTCTAATTCACGTGTTTGCCCACATATGCTACTCATATTCAGGTAAGCTTTATGCCACAGGTTATTTGATTAAAAATTTTACGAGTTTCATGTATATATATCGATATAGATATATAAAATCAGTGTTGCTTAGATTTTCATATATGTGGTATATGTGCTGTATTTGAAAGAGATCGTGTTCCATAGGAGGAATGACTTGTGGTATGGGCTTTGGCCAACTTTTTCCTTATATTGCACATATTTTATGAGCTTGAGAAATATGTTTGATCGAACAGAAGAAATATGATTTTTCCATATGCTTTAGTTTACTCTTGGGGAGAGGGGTTGCATGTTTCTTCAGAGGGATATAAAACACAGAGGCAGCTAGACTCACTGCAAACCACAGAGAGGGGAAGTTAGATGTCTAGCTGGATCTGCAGACAGAGACATAGGACACTTTTTGTTATGAGGCCTCAGAAATTCCAGAAGGTCCATATAGTTATTTCTTGCTACTCAATGGTAAGGTTCTCTTACTGTTCTTTGTCAATCACACACCCCTCCCACAGCTATCTTGTGTGTAACAAGTTATACTAAGAGACAGTGATGGCAATATTAATAAATACTGCTGGAACAGATAGATAGATAGATAGATAGATAGATAGATAGATAGATAGATAGATAGATAGATAGATAGATAGATAGATAGATAGATAGATAGATAGATAGATAGATAGCAGAGATGGGCACGAAATGAGCAATTTTTTGTTTTTGTTTTCATTTTTTCATTTCGTTACACAACAAAAATGAAACAATTTTTTAAAAAACAAAACAAAAATGAAAATGAAACGACAAAATTTGCTGTGTTTTTCATTTTCGTTGCAGCAGATGCATTGAACTAAAAAGAATGCTAACGAAACAGCAATTTTTCATTTTCGTTTTTGTTTTTTCATTTCATTACCTAACAAAACGAAAACGAATTTTTTTGCAAAAAACGTCATGAAAATGAAAATGAACCGAAACGGATCCCTAAACAACCAAACGACAAATGAAACACCATTTTTTGAGTCGTGCCCATCTCTAATAGATAGATAGATAGATAGATAGATAGATAGATAGATAGATAGATAGATAGATAGATAGATAGATAGATAGATAGATAGATAGATAGATAGATACTGTATGTTCTACTGCTCCCAGAGGAAAGAATTTGCACTGCCTTTTTAAAATAAAAGATGGACATTTTATTTATTTATTTATTTAATATATTTAGTATCATCTGTAGGCCACTTGTCTCCTGATGATGGCTCTGCAGTGACCAACTGATGTCTGCCACAATGTCAACAAGTCAACAAATGAAGAAATGTATTCCAAGTAGTCATGGAAGGGTGTCACAAGCTATCATGTGCTAATGTCAAATTCAAAACACAAATCTTACCTCCAGCAATCAACATGAACCAGTGAAATCTTCCCCACTGCAGTTTTATGGATGTGAGCAGTTGTACTGAGAATCCAGTGGCTATAATTGGGTGACAGCAATTTGTGGGTGGCAGTCTCATCTACCAGATGGCAAGTAGTTGCCACCCTAGAAAAAAATACCTGTCTAAGCAACAAGCCTCACACTGCTGCTAAGTGATGACATGGCTTCTTTGTGAAAAGCAGGAAAAATGGAATTGAGAGGGGGATTCAATGCTTCAAAATCAAGACTATCAGCTCAATATAACTCCAAATATCAATGATGAACAGAATCAAAGTTTGAAAGCAAGTAGGCCTGACGTTGATATTCAAGGGGAAAAAGAATAGTAAGAACATTAGAGATGGGCACGAAACGAGCAAGTTTTCATTTTTGTTTTTGTTTTTTTGTTTCGTTACGTAACAAAATGAAAAACGAATTTTGTCTCCAAAATGAAACAAAATGAAACAACAGAAATTTTGTTGTGCATTTCGTTTTCGTTGCGGCAAATACATTGAACTGTAATGAATGCTATCGAAACAGCAATTTTTCATTTTTGTTTTCATTTTTTTGTTTCATTACATAACAAAATGAAAACAAATTTTTTTGCAAAAAATTCATGAAAAATGAAAACGAACCGAAACGGACCCCCTAAACGACAAACGACAAACGACACACCATTTTTTGAGTCGTGCCCATCTCTAAAGAACATATATCTAGAGATGGGCATTTTTTTCATTTTGTTATTTGTTTCATTTCCTAATGAAATGAAAAATGAAGTGCCCTTAAAAAGACTAAATGAAACAAAATGGAAATATTCATTTCATTCCATTCTTTTTTTTCATTTTTCATTATTTATTCTGACAAGCGCCAATCTCGGCGATTGTCAAAATAAATAAATAAAAAATAATAAATAAAAATAAGTGCCAATCAGTTGGCGCACAGGTCAGTTGATGGGATTAAAAAAAATAACCTGCCGGCAGGCTGGCCCAGCCCCTACAGTTTAAAAAAATATAAAAACCAAAAAAATGAAACAAAATGAAATATGAAATGAAATTTTTAAAAAACTTCATTTTGTAATAAATGAAACCAAACAGGGGAAAAGAAATGAAAAACAAAAAGAAATGCCATTTTGGCATTTTGTGCCCATCTCTACATATATCTCATGAAAAGCAATTCCTTCCCTTCACTCTTGGATATTTTGGACATTGGACATTGATACTGATCATGCATAACACAATATAATGTAATGGGCACAGAACGAACATTTTTTCGTTTCCATTACCGTTTGTCGTTTCTGTTACGTAACGTGATGAAAAATTGTGATGAAAATACAACGAAACGAACAGAACCACGAAAATTATCGTCGTTACGTTTTGTTTCCGTTAATGGCAACGCACAATGAAATGACCTCTTTTAAATGTTAAAAAATGCCCTGGACATCCATAAAAATGCAGCAATAATTATTTATATTGTCTGATGGGGGGTTTGGGTCCTTAAAACGTTTGTTTTGTCTTCTGCCATCGCGATGTATTTTTCTTTTCCCTTTAAAATGGATGTCGCCACCAGCCACAAAATGGAGGCAAGCCATGTGATGTGGGATCATGTTCAACCAATAGCATGCCCAGGTTGCAGACTGGGCAGGCAGGTCTGGCAGCCACAGAGGGCATAAAAATTTATGGCAGCCCCCATCCTCCTTGCAGTCTCTGGTGGGAGTTAGGGTGGGATTGCTGTCTCTGCGACTCTAGCTTCAGTCCTGCAGCCTCCCTGTGTGTGTGCGTGCTGCGTACCTCTTGGTGAGTACCCTCCCCTGCCCCACAGTGCAGTCACTCTGCGGCTGCCTTGCACCCTGGGCAAAGCCTGCTGCTGCCTTTGCAGCCTCCCTGCGAACCTAGTCTATACTGTCCCTCTGCCAGCATCCATTTTTTTAGTGTTTTCCCTCTGGTCTGGGGCATTGGGGGATGCCCACACACAGAAATGCTTTAAAAATCACGCAAAAAGCGGGTAGAAATGACAAATGAAAAAATGAAAAACGGTAACGAAATTTTTCAAAACATTCCCAACAAACGGAAACGAACCGAAAGAGACCTCTCAACAACAAGCGAAAAACCGAAATGCCATTTTTCTGTTTCGTGCCCATCTCTAGTAATCAACATCATACTGAACCGATGAGCCCCAATGCCAGCTAGGAATGAGTGATGAGTCCCTAGGCCTCAAACATGCCTCACACACAAATACCAAAAAACAATCAATCAATTAAAACAAAAACAAATAAATAAACAAATAAAAACAAAACAAAACAATCTCCACCAGGACTCTGAAATTTGTATTCTTACTTGGTGATCCAAAGAGGCATAAAATTACCCAAAAAGACACCTCTTTGAAACCTGGCAAACCTTTTTAGCTCAGAGAAAGATAAGCTTTAATACTTGCCTTGCCTTAGCAGAATTATATGTGTAGTTTATGTATATAAAATGGGGGGGGCATTTTAAACTGCAAAATCAGAAGGACTTCATGGACTGAGTTATGCAAGAGTGACCAAGAAAGATACAGTATGGTACCAAGTATGGCTGGTAAAAGTAAAGAAAAAGATACCAAGTATGGCTGGTTACCAGAGAGGCAGGGGAAAATATGTAGATTAGAGCCCTTCTGATCTACCTCACAAATAAAAAAATTCAGAAGACATCTGAAATGGCATTTGTCCTCCAGTGAAGGAGAAATATCTTGAAAACAATAAACCAAAGTACATTTGAATGGTTCATTTATACTTTTGTTTTGTTATATTGGGTTGTTTATATATTTATGACTCAACTTTTGGATTCATTTAAAGTAATACTGTACTGCAAAATGGTACTCAAAGTTGCATGATGGCTTCAGTTGTGATATAGACCTAAGTATCTATTTTAGTAAACCTCTTTCCATAAACAGATACATTTCTCCAAATGAAATGTCCAACACTGTGCTAAAAGTCACCTACTTCAAAATCCAGATGAAGATGGACCTAACGGTAGACAGATATGAATGTGGTGTGCTCCTAGGGTGGTGTGTACAGTCCTGTCATGCTATAAATAGAAAGTCAATACCAATATGGCCCAGTTACCAGGGTGGACTAGAACTAAAATCCAAGTTCTGTCATGCTCTTTTGTTGTGTCTTTGAATGCCTAATAAAGAGCAGGAAAAAGGAAATTGCATGATGGCAGGATTTGCAAAAATAGCATAGATACATCTCCTTGCTCCCTCAGGGTATGACCTTCTCGTCCCTCACATATAATTTATTCTTGTACAGTGGACCCTTGTATAACAAGCAGTTCGTATAACATAAAATCTGTACAACATACAAAAATTCCGGAGATAGGGGAAATTTGCTTAACATAATTGCCTATGGGGCGAATTTGTACAACATAAAAATGGGATTAATCTGTTTTCAATGCATTCCTATGGGAAATTTGTAAAAAGGAAAATTTGCTTAACATAATTTCATTTGGAACAAATTAATTCCTTTATACAAGGTACCACTGTACCTTGATTGATTCCTCAGTCAAATTAAGCGCCACTGACTGATTTATACCTAACACAGCAAATAAGATGTTCATGAAATCTTTCGTACACCTAGAAAAGAGTGATCATATCACAAAACCTTCATCCCCATATGAAAAACAGACAAGCAACAGTTCATTGCTTCTCCACAAAAAGTTGAAGGCCTTTCAGAACATTAAAAGGTGTCTTCTGCCATCTAGTGGTTATTCTCAAGAGCAAAAATGACTGTGAAAAAAAGACAAAAAGACATTTCAGATTTTAATGGTATCTAATGCATTTCCAGCACATATACATACATATGTACAGACAGACAGTTGCAAGAAAAAAGCATGTGAGTCTTTTGGAATGTCATGATATTCTGCATTAATGTGCTCTTCAATGTGATCTAATCTTCCTCTAAGTCAAGTGTACTGACAAATAATGTGGCTAAAATAACAACACAAAAAACATTCTGATCTTTCATATTTTTATTTAACACACTCATTCAACATTATAAATGCTAGCAGGAAAAGTAAGTGGACCCTTGAGTTGAGTTTAAAAAAAAAACACGAATGGGAGTTAGATGGTAGCATACCTGGAGTCTTGTTAAGAAAATGAGTTTGGAGGTATGGACTAGAACTATGACTGATAAAAACCACTCAAACCTTCTGAGTTTATGCCACACAAAAAGAATATGTTTATGTGTGAGCCACGCCTCACCAAAAATAGCTTTCAGATGATCTACGATCAAGAATTACATAAAGCTGAATAGTAATTTCAAAGACTTTAGAAATTCACCAGTCCACCATTAGACAAATGAATGGAGACACTTCCGGACTTGGCTACCCTACCAAGAAGTGGGTGACCAGTCAAATGGACCACTAGAGCACAATAAAGACTCATCAGTGAGGTATACAAACAACCTTGAATAACAGCCAAATATTTGAAGGCATCATTGTAACTGGCTAACATCTGTCTATGTGAATCTACAGTATGTAAAACATGGAACAACCAGGTGTCTATGGCAGGACACCGTGAAGGAAGCCGTGGCTTACTAAGAAGAACGTTGCTGCATGCCTGAGCTTTGCGGAAGAGTACACTAACACTCCACAGAGGTGTTGGGAAAATGTATTTGTGGAATGATGAAACAAAGACTGAATATCATCATGAAAACATCATTCTAACCGTCAAGTATGGTGGAAGAAGCATCATGATTTAGGCCTGCTTTGCTGCATCAGGACCTGGCCAGCTTGCAGTCATTGAGATGGATTCCCAAGTGTATGAAAAAACTCTTCAGGATAATGTGAGAAGGTCTGGGTGCCAGCTGAAACTCTGTAGAAGTTAGGTGATACAACAGGACAATGACCCAAAACACAGGAGCAAGTCCACCACAGAACGGCTTCAGAAAAACAAAAATGGCCCTTTGAAGTGTCCAAGTCAGGCCCTTGCTTCTGTGTACTTGTACACACTCCAATCAGTAAAATATATAGCCTGGAAGTGTTGCTTCCCAAAGATTGCAATTCTCCAAATCCCCTACCTAGGGGTTTCTCAATGTTGCAATCTGAAAAAGTTTATTTTACAAGCACTAGTAATTTTCCCCCACCCAAGCTCATGTTTGGTGAATATGCCAGGAACCAGACAAGGGGAGTGTATCTATTTTGTTTCTGCTGAACCTGTTGGATGCTTTCCATGCCATGGTATCCTTCTGGAATACCTTTCCGGGATGGGACTTGGAGGCACTGTCAAAGACAATGGTGAAGGACAATGGGGTTTGTAGTTCAACAACACCTAGATGGTCATTTTTTCCAACCCCTATTCTAGGGAATCAATTGTGTTTCCCCTGAGTGATGCATGTCCTGTCTTCCAGAAAGGACTTACCCTGTTTGCTTGTCTGCATGTAAGAAAAAGCAGTTTTCACAGGTCCCCATCATTTACAGACATAGCTAGCATCTTTTGTTGAGAGAAGCTAATATGAATTGGGTATTCACCAACACGCATGCTGGCTGCTCTTCTGTTTCACTTTAGTTCCACATCTCAGTGCATTCCTGATTCCAGTGTAGGCGATCACATTACACACTCCATCACTCCCCGGTCTAATTGTTCATACACCTTCAATAGGTGTAGTTCATTTAAAAAAAAAACAGCAGCAACATCAGATAATGTGTGATCACATGCACATGTTCTCATGCAAATAAGATTAGATGCCCCCACTCCTCAAACTCACACATTTATAAGAGTATGTAAATTGAAAAAGCAAAAAGTATGCCCTAAGCACATTCGATCTCACCTTATTTTGGAAGCTAAGCAGGGTCATTCCTGGTTAGTGCTTGGATGGGAGACCACAAGGGAATACCAGGTGCTGTAGGCGCCTGGAGTAGGAACTGGCAAACCACTCCAGTATTCCTGCCAAGAGAACTCCACGGACATGGAGTCATGAAGAGTCATGATGTGCCACAATGTAGGCTCCTGCCGGGCTTGTCCCGGCTTGGGGCCGCTTTGTCTCCCTGGCCGCCGTAGTTTCGGCGCGAAAGAGGAGAGCACGTGATCCCCGGGCCGTGCGGGGATCAAAGCCCTTAAAAGGGAAGCCCACACTCCAACCCTCCTCTTTCGCGTCGAGCTGCACTGAGCCAGGAGGACGCCGGAGTGCTATCCGGCAGAGAGGAAGGCCTGCGGGACTCGTGCTCCAGCCGAGCCCTGGGTGATAAACTGGGAAGGGGGAGGGCACCCTGCTTGGGACGGTAGTCCCCTAAACAGGGTAGATTTCCCCCTCTAAAACATCACCTTCCCCCTAGTCAGAGCACAGCCCCCGGCTGACTTACCCCAGCGGGTGGTGGTGGACTGTGCTTGAATGTAAATAGAGAGCATCCACGCACTCACTGTCAGCTGTTCGGGGCTGGGGCTGGGACTGGGGCTGGGGTTGACTGCCGGCGTCCGCCGGGATAGCGAGGCGACCGCCCACTCTCCCCTTTCCAGCTCACGCGCGGCTGCTTCGCACGCACGCCCACGCAAGCCCGGTGGCTGCCCCGGCTCCTTGCTGGCCCTTTGTTGGGCGTGCTCGCCCGGGTGGGGTCGAGCCTTGCCCGGCGACGGCTGTCCGTTTCCCTGGCCCCGCTTAGGGGCCTTGGTCAGGCCTTTGGCTCCTTGGGCGCCCGTCGCGCCCTGCTTGTCTCCGGCGCAGGCAGCGAGGGATAGTGGGCGTGCGCTCGCTCGTCCGCTTTGTGTGCGGCAGCCCTGTTCCCTTAGCGAGGAGCTCCACTCGATCCCTGCCTTGCGTCGGTGCCTTGCTCGGGCCTTAGGGGCCTTAGAGCGCCCTCTGGGCCCTGCTTGCTAGCAGGGCTTGTGTGGTTCCGTATTTAAAAAAAAAAAAAAAAAAGAGAGAGAGAGAGTGAGAGAGAAATGATTAAATAAATAAATAAATGATAAAATGATGAAAACATATTAATATGACTATTAATAATTATTATAACTATAATTATAATTATATAATTAAAGAAATATAAATACAGTGGACCCTTGTATAACAAACAGCTTGTATAACATAAAATTTGTACAACATTAAAAAAAAAAATATTGCCTATGGGGAGAATCCGTACAACATAAAAATGGGATTACTCTGTTTTCAATGCATTCCCATGGGAATTTGTATAAAGGAAAATTTGCTTAACATAATTTCATTTGGAACGCATTAATTCCTTTATACAAGGTACCACTGTAACTAATATAATATATAAATAACTAATATAAAATATAACCCCCCTTCTTGGGTGGGTGGGGGCTTCTAGGTTTCTTTGTCTTTAGGCCAGGGAGGTAGCTACCCGTCCTGGGTCTGGTGGATTCAGCGTGGTGCCACCTATCCTGCTCTACTCCACACTAAACATGGATTGCACATCCTTTGGCCAAAGGGGGTAATCCCTATCAGTAAACTGGGCCTTTGCCCTTGCATTTAATGCACTGTGTTATTGGCCCACATTTTCTGGCATATGCGTTTCTGCCATTTGGGCACTTATCGACCCATCAGGGGTCATATGAACATAAGAAGAGCCATGCCGGATCATTGTCAAGGTCCTATCTAGTCCAGCTCCCTGTATCTCACAGTGGCCCCACCATGTGCCTATGGGAGCACACGAGACTGGTTATCTGTCTCCTGCAATGGGATAGAAGGGGTATAGGGGATTGCTTATCCCGTGCCCAAAAGGGTGGATCCTCATCAGTAAACCTGGTATTTAAGGCACCGCGTTATTGGTTCATACCTAAGAACATATGAAGAGCCATGCTGGATCAGGCCAAAGGTCTATCTAGTCCAGCGTCCTATATCACAGTGGCCCCACCAGATGTGTCTGGGAGCACATGAGATTGGATCTATGTTTTCTGATACCACTCCCCTGCAGCTGGCCCTTGAAGTACCTTGGTTATAAACCCAGAGATTACACAGCTCCATCTTGATTTGTAATCTGTGATGGACTTTTGCTCCAGTAATCTGTCCAATCCCCCTCTTGAAGGCATCCAGGCAGAATGCCATCACCACCCCCTGTGGCAGGGAGTTCCACAGACTGACATTGTGCCAGGTGAAATATTTTCTTTTGTCTGTTCTTACTCTCCCAGCCCTCAATTGAGCATATGTCCCTTAGTGCTGGTATTTTGTGAGAGGAAGAAGAATGCACCTCCATAAACTTTACTCATGCCTGGCATTATTCTGTATGTCTCAATCATACTCCCCAGGTGCCTTTTTTCCAGACTAAAGAGCCCCAAATGTTTGAGCCTTTCCTCATAAGGTAGGTGCTCCAGCCCAGTAAGTACTTTAGTTGCTTTCCTTTGCACCTTTTCCAGTTCCCCTATATCCTTCTGTTTGAACATGTTCCGGCTGGTGCTCTGTGTAAGAAGCAGTCCGGTACGTATGCTGGGGAATTTTCACTTCTGAGTGGCACCTATATGGGCACACCTGCCACTTACTTCAGACTTCTGACTACACATATTAGGAGGCCACTGTCGCCTCATGCTATAGGTGCCAACTGGAATGTAATTATTATCTAGTTTTCAACTCTCTCAATTTTGTCGCACGGTTCTCCTGTTATAAATCTTCTTATGAGATATGGCAGTCTATGATATTTTCATAAACCAAATGCAAATATTTTGGGAATAGATTACTCAAAATAACCCAAAAAGAAATACGGAAAAAAATGTTTTGAATTTATCACTGAGCAGGAACTTTGCCCATCGTTGGCATAGAGGAATCTGAAGCAACTACTGCTGAACATCAAAATATCCTGTACCTCTGAATATATATATATATTGCCCCTGTGTAGGGTGAACCAGGTTAAGGTCAGTGCAGCACAGACCGCCTTCAGGTCGTTATTTGCGGCCAGCAAAATATCTTCAGCAGCAAATTATGCTGGATGCCCCGCTGGGGTCCTTATCTTGGGCTTAGCGATTGTGTCCAGATGGACTGGAGGAAGGCACAGAATGAGCCGGGATAGCCTCTCTAGGGTGGCATCCCGTTGCGCCTCTAATGCCTTGATTGCTGCTTCGCTTGTACATCTGGACTGGAGAGGAAAGCGCTGAATGCGCTGGGATAGCTTCTTCAGGGTTGCATCCCATTCCACCTCTGAAGCCTCGATGGCTGTTCCACTTGTGCACCTGGACTCGAGAGGAAAGTGCAGAATACGCTGGGTTAGCTTTCCTGCGGCTGCACCCCATTGCGTCTCTGAAGCCGCGATGGCTGTTCCAATTGCCTCCTTGACTGGAGAGGAAAGTGCATGATGAGCTGGGATAGCTTCTCTACGGTTGCATCCCGTGGCGCCGTTGGCGCCCTGATGGCAGTTTTCCTTGTACGCCTGACCAGAGCTAAGGGAGAGGAGTTAATTCTGAGGGTCATTGAGATCCGCAGGCCTTTAAGGCCCAACTCCCTTGTACCCATGTGGGTCTGGTCAGTGATGTTGCCACAGCTGGTGTGGCTGGGCGCCCGTATCCCACTGAAGGTGGATTGGGACAAGCAATGTTTGAATCGAGAAGTTGGTATTGCTATGCGCCGGGGCTTCGGCTCTGTGATTACTCACTCAGATATAAAATTCTCGCTATTCAAGCTAGCCTGAGCCCCCTGCTTGTCATTAGAATTATCAATCAAACTTGTCCCCTGTCATCTGGCTCATGATCGATCTAGTGCAGTATGCACATTACAGCAAGTTCGACATTGTTCTCTTTTGAGGACATGGCAGAAACAGCATCAATTTGTTTATGGTCCTTTTGTCGGAGGATCAGCAATGTGTTGCCATCAAAAATTACCCAAATGCTCTCTAAATGATGGAACTAAATGAATTTCGACTAGGCACAGTTAGCTTTCCATCTAGCTCTGAATAGTCAAGGAAAGCTTACTAAATATTGGTAGTATTATATTAGCCAGAAACTTCTTGCTCAATGGCTCAGCCAGCCTCACCAGCAGAGCTCTAGGCTCTGCAAACGACATAAGTTGGAATGCTGTTTGAATAACTTAACATTATGCCTGTGAGAGGTGGCAAGATATCATGTCCAGACAGTGCACATTGTACCATTGGATTTCACAGTTGCACTGTGCAATTCATGATGTGGCCTGTACACTGGGACGTGCTAGATAACTGATGAACCAGCTTGAAAGTTTAAGTCTGCAGTTTTAAACTTAAAAGTGCCAAACAATTACAGCAGGCATTCCTCCATCTTGAATGTGAGTCCATCTACTGTAAATCAGATATGGGAAGGATCACCCAGATATCGTTCAGCCTCATCAGTGTAGGCCACCAGTTATATCTGGCAAGCATAGTGGAAGGCCCAGTACTGGGGTCAATCTAGTATTATTATTATATGCTGTTAAAGGGGGCTGTGGTCTCACTAACGAGTTGTGTTTCTACAGGTCAGTGCAGCAACAAACGCCTTTGGGTCCTTGATGGTGGCCACAGCTATATATATTTTGGGCTGCAAAAGATGCTTGACCCTCTGCTTGGGGTCCTCAGCTCGGACCTGGCGACCGTGTCCAGGTGGACTGGAGAGGAAAGTGCAGAATGAGCTGGGACAGCTCCTCTATGGTTGCACCCCGCTGCACTTCTGAAGCCTTGATTGCTGTTCCACTTGTCTACCTGGACTGGAGATGAAAGCGCAGAATGAGCGGGGATAGCTTTCCCATGGTTGCATCCCGTGGGGCCTTCAACGCCTCGAGGGCTGTTCAGCTTGTCCTCCGGGACTGGAGAGGAAAGCGCAGAATGAGCTGGGATAGCTTCCTTACAGTGGCATCCCGTTGTGCATCTGGTGCCTCGATGGCTGTCCATTTGTCCTCCTTGACTGGAGAGGAAATCGCAGAATGAGCTGGGATAGCTTCTTTACGGTTGCATCCTGTTGCTCTTCTGACATCCCAATTGCTGTTCCGCTTGTATGCCTGACCAGAGCTAAGGGAGAGGATTTAATTCTGATGATCATTAGTGATCTGCAGGCCTTTAAGGCCCAACTCCCTTGTACCCACGTGGGTCTGGTCAGTGATGTTGCCACAGCGGGTGTGGCTGGGTGCCCGTATCCCAGTGATGGTGGATCGGGACATGCGATGTTTGAATCGAGAAATTGCTACTGCTATGCGCCAGGGCCTCGGCTCTGTGATTATTTACCCGGACATACAATTTTCACAACCTAAGCTCTTTAGGAGCGATGGGGTCATCTGAACGAAGCTGGCTTGGATATCCTTTAGCTGAATTTGGGATGGGCCTTGTGCCATGCTAGATGGCTTGGTGGCGGGCAAGGAGCATGTGTAGCAGCTCCTTTGCCGTGGCGGGTAGTGCAACTAAAATGGGGCCAAGACTGTGACGTCAAAACTGAAAACGCACCTTGGACAGGGAGCAGGGCAGCTGTACAATAGAGAATATCAAAGATAATAACATCCTATAGGTAAACCCCACAGAATGAAAGTAAATTAAAAGACCATAAAGTCACTGAAAAATACGGCTGCCCCAAGTAATATGCTGACCTAGTTTTGGCTGGGAGGGCTGCTTCCTTTGAACAGCACCCCCGTACTGGGTCACAACATGGCGTCACACTAAAACAACATCTGTAGGCTAAAATATAAGTTGCACTACGGGAGGCCCATCCCTCGGCTACAACTATTTAGTTACAGCTTCAGTACCGTTAATAATAAAGTGCATAAAGTTATTAATAAAGTTGTGGCCCGATTTAAAACCCAATTATCTGTGTGGACTCCTTATTTCGGGACTGGGGGGACAATGTAGGCTCCTGCCGGGCTTGTCCCGGCTTGGGGCCGCTTTGTCTCCCTGGCCGCCGTAGTTTCGGCGCGAAAGAGGAGAGCACGTGATCCCCGGGCCGTGCGGGGATCAAAGCCCTTAAAAGGGAAGCCCACACTCCAACCCTCCTCTTTCGCGTCGAGCTGCACCCCACCCTCCCACCCTTAGAGGTCATGAGAATGAGATAATCTGGTCGCTTCGGGGCCGAATGGGAATTTTTGACTGGTACCAAGATTGGCTGCAGGGTGCCAGTGTGTTTTCGCCTATTCCATTCTCATGGACCGTTAGGCAGGGCCACCCGAGTTTGCTTGGCGGGTAGTGCAACTAAAATGGGGCCAAGACTGTGACGTCAAAACTGAAAACGCACCTTGGACAGGGAGCAGGGCAGCTGTACAATAGAGAATATCAAAGATAATAACATCCTATAGGTAAACCCCACAGAATGAAAGTAAATTAAAAGACCATAAAGTCACTGAGCTCGTACGGCTGCCCCAAGTAATATGCTGACCTAGTTTTGGCTGGGAGGGCTGCTTCCTTTGAACAGCACCCCCGTACTGGGTCACAACATGGCGTCACACTAAAACAACATCTGTAGGCTAAAATATAAGTTGCACTACGGGAGGCCCATCCCTCGGCTACAACTATTTAGTTACAGCTTCAGTACCGTTAATAATAAAGTGCATAAAGTTATTAATAAAGTTGTGGCCCGATTTAAAACCCAATTATCTGTGTGGACTCCTTATTTCGGGACTGGGGGGACAAGGCTCCTTTGTGGGGCAAATGCTGACATTTACAAAAATACAGTGCGGTAAATATGGTGTTTTCATAAAAGAATGGCCCACAGATCCCAGGCAAGTGTGAATGGCAACACCCAACTCACCTTGGAAGACAATAAAGTAATAACAATACATGGGAACGATTCTGTGTCAAATGGCTAAAATATCCACCACATCCCATTTAAGTATAATTTAAGTATAATTTCTTCTTGATCCAATATGTACAAAGCATGCCAGTGGCTAGCCCCTTCCACCCTGGCCAGTGTCTCTTCCAAACATTTATAAAACCAAACTTTATAAAAACACTGTTTCTGGTTGTTGTTGTTTCTAAAGCACTTCCACTTTTACGGGATCATCATATCTTTAAAAGAGCAGTGTTGCTTCAAAAGATGAAAGCTTCTCCTTTCACTCCCCTTTCACAGCTTCCATATCCCTTACTAGTAGGGATAGCCATAAATGATAAATGAAGGAGATCTAAGACCTTGTGCCTGGAGTGGAAACTATGATATGTGGAGGAGGCATTGGTTCTTGGCTACTTACACTCACTGCCTAGTAGAAACACACACCCTTTCCTTCACAACGGCAGCAAGACCACAATAAATTTCCCAACGGATTATTTTGGAAATGGAAAAAAAGCAGGATAAAGGCAGGCTGCCATAGGAGTATGTTGTATGGGAAGCAGGGAGCTAAATGTGGGGTAACACAACATCAAAGCAACATTAAGCTCCTGTTTGGAAGCTCACTTAGGGCATGTTTACATTCCTGTTTTTCTCTGATTTAAGCTCTGATAATTTATAAAGTGAGTTAAGTCAAGTATGAGTCACATGGGTTTTAATTCACAGTTGCACATTTACACTTCTTTGCTTACAAGTGATGAAGAGAGTTTCAGTGTGTGGTGTGGGTTAGCGTGCTGGTCCTTAAGGTGGAACAGCCACTATAATAAAGGGAGGGGCAGCTGAGGTGAAAGAGTAATTAAATATTCCTTCCTACCTTGTTTCCTGGCCCCTTTGCCTAGAATCAGTGCTCCTTCAGTTCTCTGAAATGTCCTTCAGCCCTGACAAGATTGCATATCGAGATACAGTGATTAAACAAGAAAAGCTAGGAGGCAGAAGGAGTGAGCTACTGGACCGGTACTTCGAAAAGACCCTTCATGAAAAATGTTGCTTCCTTGTTGACATATTGTATGTGGAATTGATCCATTAGAATCTGCCTCAAAATAAGCAAACCTGTGGTGGAGGAGTAAAATAACTGACTCCCTGGCATGGTGCCCCATGCGTTCATGTACTTTGTGTGTACACCAAAATGTAAATCTTGGGGGGAGAGGTTAATGCAGAACCTGCTCTTATGTTAACGCACACACATATCCTCTCTCTCTCCCCGCCCCCCCATCTCACACACACCAGGAATAGATCTACAACTGTAGAAATTTCCTCCATTATATCCCCATCCTTTCAACTTTATTGCTGCGAAGGGATTTTGGGGGAGGTTTTGTTTCCTGGTACTCCAGATGGCTCGGCTTCAATCAACAGTTTTTGTGGCTTCTCTCATTTAACATAAGCTGTTTCCTCATGCCTTAAAGTAATAAAAGTGTGCACTTAAGGAATGGAAGTCATCAGCAGATTTTAAGTGCAAGAAGCAAACGCATTATAAAGCAGAGCCCTAAATTCACACTGACTTGATGTAAGGGCAAATAATACTCAGTACTAGTTGGAGTTATTCTGTGGTTTACCATCAAACCAAGCACTGGGACTTTATTTATTTATTCATTCATTTATTTATTATTTCTTTTATTTCTATACCACCCATCTTCCAACAGAACTCTGGGCGGTTTACATCAAAGCTAAAATCAACAATACAATACAAAAAAGCCAATGAAATAGGAGGGAGAGACCCTCAGTGAAAAGGCGTCAAGAGGGCAGGGGGGGAAACTACTCCTCCCTATTCTCACTGCAATCCTTTATACAATTGTATACATGTAGTGCCCATGGCTACATTGCCTGGGAAGGAGGTTCTAGGTATCATAACATTTCAAAGGATGGTTGCAGATAGAGATGGGCACAAAACGAACAATTTTTCATTTCCGTTTTCATTTTTTCATTTTGTTACACAATGAAACAATAAATGAATTTTGTCTCTAAAATGAAACGGAACAAACAAAAACACCAGAAATTTTGTCGTGCGTTTCGTTTCCGTTACTGCAATATGAGTGAATTGATTAAAATCCTTTAAAAAATCACAAAAAAATAAATAAATGGTAATGAAATGGTAATGAAATGAATGAAAACAAAAACGATTTTTTTGCAAAAATTCACAAAAAACGGAAACGAACCAAAACGGACCCTCCAAATGACAAACGACAAACAAAATGCTCTTTTTTTTATTTGTGCCCATCTCTAGTTGCAGAGTAATGATGTGATCACACAGAGAAATAGATTACTGTTTGGACCACTTCTGGAGTGGTCAAGTGCCATCCATTTTCCACATGACACATGTGGGAAATGCATGTCAGCCTGACCCAAATTTGTGCCCAAGCTAGACCTTTTTTGTCCAGATATAGGGCTTCATTTTGGAGGGGGATATAGGCTGAACTAAAGATTAAAGACACATTCAAATGCTCCATGTAATGATCTACCTTTTAATTTATTTTTAACAGTGCCCACTCTTCATCTCTTTGGGAAGATGATACGCTTCACCTACTCAGTCTCACTTGTTCAAAGCCTTTTTCAAAGCCAAAGTAATAAGCCTATAAGACCTTAGCAATGAAAAGCTTTATGTGTAAGTTAGAATAGTTGTACTTAGTAAAGCTCTAAACACCTGCAGAGCTGAAGAATCTGTGAATGACAGATGTGACATAATATTCTGAGGGCATAAGAGAATTCTGGGCCTGAATGAATCCATAAACCAGGGATAATTTTCAAGATATGTTGTAGTGTTTTCCACTTCAGCTCAAGCTTTGCTACTATAGGTTTTATCAGTGAGTGATTTTAATCACCACCTTAGTTCTGTACAGAACCATGACTAGAAATTTTGGGCTGAGGCCTCACAGCCCACTGGTCATGTGATAGTGGCATATCTAGAGAACAGGCTGAAGAACCGGAAGCAATGAAAAGGCTGTGATGAAATGGCTATATTGCTTCTGTGCTAAGGCTGCATGTTTTGCATTTCTTTTTGCCCCGTGAGGAGGCTTTAGAGTTCATATACATGCTCAGAATGGACAGGTTGCTTCCCTTTCAGCAACAAAGATTTACACCCTCTAAATTT
The DNA here is from genome assembly GCA_029282475.1 of Phrynocephalus forsythii. Taxonomy (NCBI): domain Eukaryota; kingdom Metazoa; phylum Chordata; class Lepidosauria; order Squamata; family Agamidae; genus Phrynocephalus; species Phrynocephalus forsythii. Next base: position 15,669,539 of record JAPFRF010000006.1, on the reverse strand, counting down.
CTGCATCCTGGTGCACTCTGGAAGAACTTGGTTGCATGCTGTGCTTCTGCTACAGCAAAACGGCAATACTGCTTAATGTGCTCCTTTCCTCTGGCCATTGTAAAACAGCTATTCCAATAAGCGAGTGTATTCTCCCCTTAATTTGAATGACTTCCACTGACCTCTGTAATAAATGTTAACATTTACTGTAACATCTACTCATATGTTCCATTGTCTTTATTTGGCCTGCTGGTAGACTGTTTTAGAATGCACAGATTCAGAGCAGAATATAAAAACACAACCACCCGGAATAAAAACATGTCAGCAGAACAGACAAGAATGCTGGGCCACTAGCTAAACACCTTGTTTTAAAGCCTCAATGATTTGGTTGTAAGCAGGATCTCCAGAAATAGTCTTAGAGTGGGACATGGCATGTGTTTCTCAAGGGTGAAAGGGGTGGTTCTAGAATCATGTCACAACTAGAGATGGGCACGAAATGAACTTTTTTCATTTCCGTTATTCGTTATTCATTTTGTTACGTAACAAAACGAATAACGAACATTGTGATGAAATTGGAACAAACTGAACAGAACCACGAAAATTAGGTTCGTTACGTTTCGTTTTTCATTAATGGTGACGTGCAATGAAATGAGCTGTTTTATATGTTAAAAACGCCCTGGACATCCATTACAACGCAGCAATAATTATTTATACTGTCTGATAATACCTACCGGGGGGGTTGGGGTACTTAAAAGTTTGTTTTTGTCTTATCCCATTGCGATGTATTTTTCTTTTCTATTTAAGAATGACAAAATGGATGTCACCAGCCACAAAATGGAGGCAAGCCATGTGATGGGATCATGTAAATTCTTGGACCACTTCAACCAATAGCATGCCCAGATTGCAGACTGTCGCTGTGATTCATTATTTTCACTTTAGGCCAGCCAGGCAGGTGTGTGTCTCTGAGTTCCTGCCAGCTGCAGCCTGGCTCTTAGGGGAGAGAAAGAAGAGATTTCTCTCTAGCTTCAGTCCTGCAGCCTCCCTGTGTGCGTGTGTGCATATCTCTCGGTGAGTACCCTCCCCTGCCCCGCAGTGCAGTCACTCTGAAGCTGCCTTGCACCCTAGGCAACGCCCACCGCTGCCTTTGCAGCCTCCCTGCAAACCTAGTCTATACTGTGTCTCTGCCAGCATCAATTTTTTTAGTGTTTTCCCTCTGGTCTGGGGTGTTGGGGGATGCCCGCGCACGTAAATGCTTTAAAAATCATGCAAAAAGTGGGTAAAAATGAAACAGCCTAGCTATCCAGCCTAGCATCTTGTTTTCCTAGAGTTTCAAAATTCTAATGAAAGCTCCACTGATAAAAGAGACTCTCCCTCTTTTTTTTTCCCAGAAAGTCATCTTCTACACACAGATGGCAATGAAGAACAATGAGGGAGGGAAAAATGTGCACCCCTCCATAATAGGCCTTCTTGACAGGTCAGCTTGGGGCTGCCCTTGAGGCTGATGCAGAGACTCCAGCTGACCCAGAACAAGGTGGCCAGATTGCTGACTGGGACTAGAAAATATGATCATAGATCCCCAGTGCTGGTCACCCTGCACTGGATTCCAGTTTGGTTCTGCATCGACTTCAAGGTTTTAACTATGACATACAAAGCCTAAATGGTTTAGGACCTTGCTACTTGTCAGAGCGCCTTCTCCATTGAAAACCGCCCATAACACCCGATCCTCCCAGGCTAGGCATTTGAGGCAACTAACAGCACGAGTGGCCCGAAAGGAAAAAAAAAAACTAGAAATAGGACCTTTTCTGCCATTTCCCCTTACCCGTGGAATAACCTTCCACCAGACATCTGCCTGGCCCCCTCTTTGGCTGCCTTTAAAAAAACCATTAAAAGTTTGGCTATTTAAGTAGACATTCCCTCAAATATAATGCAATTTCAGTGTTCATCCATTAAAACATGATTTTAACTGATTAGCCTGCCAATAATAAGACATTATTTTATGTCACTGTAATGTTAATTTTATTTTTATTTTTATTTTTATTATGTTAATGTATTTTATTTTTTATTGTACAAATTATTTGAATTTATTAATTGTTGTAAACTGCCCAGAGTGACCTCACTGCCAGATGGGTGGTATAAAAATCCAATAAATAAATAAATAAATAAACTTAGAGAAGTTCAAGATCATCTTTAAACATTTCAAAAGAAATGGGACTGCAAACGTAGGTGACTTGTGATGGTAGTTAAAGAGCTAAGTCACTTCCCCTCCTCAATCAGCAAGCCAAGACCTAAGAGTGTATTGTTTCTGAGTGATGGAATGCTAGGGAAAATTCTCACACAACTTTGAGTTTTTAATTTCTTTTCTTCCCAGATTTCATATTCTGGAGACAAAGGGAGCTCTGGACATGAAGGGGCCTTAGAAGTCCATACCCGGAGCCTGGAGCTCTGGAGTATTAAGGATGTTTTTGGTGCTTCATTTATATTCTGCGTGAGACAAAAAAACCCCATCAAAAACAGTTTGATACAATGGCCAGAGCCTTTGTCAATGTGTCTAAGCTTTTTCTTTTGTAATGTAGGCAAATGCAATCCTATTTCTTAATTGCAAAATAAATTGACATCTAATCTTGCTAATCAACACATGAGTGGTGTCGCTTCCTGGTAATTATCTACAGTTATTACTAGATTTATAATAAATTGAAATCATTACACCACTGATGGAAAAGTAGATGAGCTCTGCTAAAGATTCATTTGTGGTTATAGTAAAGGGAGGGGTAGCATTTCTGTGCACAGGTAGGGATTGGATTGTACCTTTGAATCTTCTTTGTTTCAAAGAAGTGGTACCTTTAGTCCATTATTATGGAAATTTAACCATTGCCTTACAGTTGTGGGTTTCCTTTGCAAGAAAATGGTATTCAGTACTGGATTTCTTGTGCAGAAAATTACATCTCTCTCTCTCTCTCTCTCTCTCTCCCTCTCTCCCTCTCTCCCTCTCTCTCTCTCTCTCTCTCTCTCTCTCTCCTCTCTCTCTCTCTCTCTCTCTCTCTCTGTGTGTGTGTGTGTGTGTGTGTGTGTGTGTGTGTGACACACACACTCACTCACTCACTCACTCACACACACACACACACACACACACACACACACACACACACACACACACACACACACACACACACACACACACAGAGAGAGAGAGAGAGAGAGAGAGAGAGAGAGAGAGAGAGAGAGAGAGAGAGAGAGAGAGAGAGGTGCTAGTCTTTGTAGTTTGAAGGTTACAAGCCTGGAAGTGTTTCTTCAAAATGGGAGAGGAGGACGAGTTGTGAAGTGTGTGGTCCAGACCTTCATGTGGACTTCCTATTGCAGTGTGGTCTATGTATTGATTGCCCTGAGTCTAAGGAAAAATAATGACCAGCCTTGCTTGGGTGTTCCCACATAGTTTGCAAAGAAAATTCTTACCAATTTCTAGGATCCTAATATTTTCATTTTATAAGTAACATTTATAAAATTATTTAATATTGTAAAATATTTACTTCCTGGCTCTCCTATATCCTCCATGAGTGACAGCAATCCTTAAAACAACAGAAAAGCAAGAGGGTATAAAGATTTTCAATGTTTACAATGTTTTGAGTTTCTCTCTTGATCATTGTGTGTGGGCAGCTGATGAATGCCAGTGACTTTTCAGTAATGCCTTTAATGTTCTCCTCTGAGCAATTAATATTCCCTAATAATCATATTAAAATGTATTTCCAATTAGATAGCAACCACAGTCATAAAGAGAAAATGAAGAAGTCCCCTATTGAACATCACAAGTCAGCTTTTTTAAACCATCTCCAACTGGCTTCCTAGAATCTGTCAGAATTTTTATTTAAGTTGGTACAATGTAAAATTATGCTTGCAGAAGTATGCCGGGCCTTATGCCTGAGCAGCCAGCATTGCACATTTGAGTGCAGTGTTTGTGGTGCCATTTAGGGATGGGAACAAAATGGAAAAATTGTGTTTCAAATCATTTTGTTTCCTTTCCCCCTTCATCTTGTTTTGTTTTGTTTTAAAATGATTGTTTACTTTATTAAATGGCTGCCCTGGGCCCTAGAGGCACCACATTTTGTGGGTAGTTTCCTTTGAATCTCCCCTTTAAGCCCTCCAAATTTGGAGATGTTTGTTGTTCAGGGGCTGAATTATTCAACTCCAAAGTGGATGCCCCCCGGAAGAAACATTTCTAATTGCAATGTTATATCCTTGAAAATAGTGATCCCAGGCATCTAGCAGCATGGAAATTACAGTGGAGCTTCCTCGAGCTTTAGCGTTCAGAGGGCCAAGTTATTAAGCTCCAAAGGGGGTGCCACTAGGAAACAAATCATTTGTAATTTGAATGTATTTGAAAATAGTCATCCCAGACATGTTGCAGCATGGAAATTTCAGTAGAGCTTCCTCAAGCTCTTCCCTCTATGCCCACCAATGCATATAGGGCTGTATCAAATGGAACCTCTGTTGCAGTGCACCAGACAGGCAGGCAAGAAAGACTGGACCATATCAGACCCTCAAGTATGAAGAAAGAGTGTGCATGGAACTCTCTGAAATGTCCAAGATATAAAAGACACCTATATGCCCAGGGCAGGTCTTACAAACATTATGGGCCATATTAGACTTTCAGGTATGAAGAGAGAGTGAGTGGACCTCCCTGGCATCATGACCAAGACAGGTCTTAGAAAGAATTGGGCCTTTTCAGAACCATAACATGCTGTCAGGCTGGCAGGAAATGGAGTACTCCAGCTAGGCATAATGGAGTAGGAGGACTCCCCCAATTCTATTTTGTTAGTTTTCAGAACTCGGGTCATGCTTCAGAGGGACAGCCATGCACATTCATATTGTGCCACACTACTGAATGGAAGAAATGGTAGTGGTGGGTGGTGGGAATAACAAAGTCACCAGACTCAGTTCTTCTTCATAATTTGGAGGAGAAGCCATAGAAAAATCAGGCCATATCATTCAGACCCTCAAAGAGAGAGAGAGAAGCAGCCTGGCAGGCCTGTAGGAGGGAGGGAGGCAGGAATACTGGCCAAAATATTCTAGTTATGAATAATGGAGTAGGATGACTTCAGATGGATGGCCATGCAAATTCATATTGTGCCAGGAACTTTGAAAGCTGCAGACTGAAGGTCCTCTACTGGCAGGCTGTGGTTAGAACAATTTACAATTTGAGCAATTTTGGATTGTGCTGAACAACATTGCCTTTTCTGCTCCCTGATTATTCCTCATTTACTCTTTCTTTTGGACATTAAGCTGATAGTGTTATGATACGCTAACTTCTCCATAGCATAAAAAGAACTGTAATTTAGCAAGGAGCAAAGGAAGGGGGGAGTGTCTAAAGCAGGCATACCCAAACTTCGGCCCTGCAGATCTTTTGGACCACAACTCCGAGAATTCCAAGCCTGTATTTCCAATGGCAAAGGACTTTGAGAGTTGTGGTCCAAAACATCTGCAGGGCTGAAGTTTGGGCATGCCTGGTCTAAAGGTATCTGAAAAGGGGAGTGCCATAAGAACTCAAATTGATTTTTTTGTGGTAAACTGAGTAGTAGGAAGATGGTATCTTGAGCAAAGAAAGAGGAGTCTCCAAGTCAAGGACTAAATTTATCAAAATTGATAGGACAGGACCCATTCAAGAATGCTCTCCAAGATCTTCAAGTGAATATTGTTAAGCAAATTTCAGATCAGATGCAAGAGCTAAGGACTGATCTCAAAGCTGGAATAGATAGTAACAATCAGAAGGTCACAGGTGGTCAAAGAGGTGGAACACAGAGTTACCAAAATGGAGGAAGAATTGAAAACTTTGAAGGAAGAAAAAAATAAGGATCAAGAAAGACTAATGATGATAGAAATGGATAGAGCATCATATTTTCTGAGAATTCAAAATGTGGAAGAAGAAGAGGGAGAAGGCTTAGAGCAATTAATAACTGAAGAGTTGGCTATGCAAATGGGGCTAACCAAAGAAGTACTACAACAATTGACAGACAGAGTATATACAGCAGGGAATGCCTATTCAAGAAAGAACAAACTGCCAGAAGAGGTCCACATAAAGTTTTTTTAAAGAAATCTATAAAAGAGAAAATATTGAAAATCAATGAAGAAAAAGATCTGTCAATTCGATGAGTGAAGGTAAATATTCTGAAACAGGTGCCATAGAGCACGCGAAAAAAGAGACAAGAGTACTCCTTCCTTACAAAAGTACTCATAGATAGGAAAATCCCCTTTAAATGGTTAACCCCAGAAGTTGTTTTTTTCTGAACTGGGAGACAAGAAGATTTAACCTAAAAAGCAAAATAAAGGCGAGAAACATCCTGGAAGATATGAGACACAAGCTGAAGCTGACAGAAGAACATTTGCAGTTGTCCAGTGAAGAACCAGAAGGAGAGATAAAAGGGAAGGAGGAAAGAACACAGAGCTCCCCCACCCTAACCATCTCAGTTCACCTAGCCTAGGAAAACAAGAAACTGTAATAGAACCAAAGATAAAACTGATAAAATTGGTAGTAAAAGCTTGTAAAATGTCGAGACAGGTAGGGATCAGTTTGGTAAATGTAAAAGGGATGAATTCACCCCAGAAGAGGAAGTCAATCTTTAATAAGTTGTATAATGGTAAAGCAGACATTATAAGGATTCAGGAGACCCACATTAAGGAATCAGATAAAAATATGTTAGGAAATGATAAACTGGGACAAGTGTTTATAGCGGCAGACAAACAAATGATCTTGAACCAAAATTAATATATGACTGAACTGACAGAAGAGTTGTAATGGTAGACATCTCAAAAGATGGAGAAGAGATAGTACTGGTGAATATTTATACACCAGATGAAGCACAAGAAAAGTTTTTTTAGCAACTGAAAGAGCAGCTGACAGGGGAGCTAGAAAAGAAACTATGCATTTTGGGGACTTTGGACTCTATCACATGTCCTTTAAAATGCTGATTAAATTTCAAGATAAAGCATTTCCAAAAATTTTGTCCCCACGGCAACTGGGCTTTTTGAAAAACCTGGTTATGCCCCTTCTACCAGAGAAGTTGGTAATGTTTTGCTCGGGTAAAGAATGTGAGCCAGAAGTCCATGGGAGCTCACATATGATCCCGTTTTCTGCCCTTTTTCCTAGCCCTGACCAGCTGTCCTGGGGCTGGTTGGCGCTTTTTAAATTTATTTTTTTAAATTTCTCCTCCCGCCCCAAGCGCTGATAAGCTGACCTTTGGGCTGTCAGCACTTTTTGTTTGTTTGTTTGTTTGTTTTCATTTTTTCCCTAGCCCCACCAGCTCTTGGGGCTGGTCGGCGCTTTTTAAATATTTTAAAATTTTCCCCTCCCCCCAGCACTGATCAGCTGGCCTTTGGGCTGTCAGCAGTGTTTATTATTATTATTATTATTATTATTATTATTATTATTATTATTATTATTATTATTATTATTATTATTATTATTTTCCTTTTTCTCCCTAGTGCCACCTGCTGGTCGTGGGGCTGAACAGCGCTTTTTTTAAAAAAAATCTTTGGATGTGGGAACAGAGATCCCACATCTTCAGTCATGTGACCAAGAAAGAAGAAAAGTCAGACTTTCACAATATCTGGATCTTCCCCCAGGTGAGAAAGCAGCCTTTAATGCAATGGTTGATAAAGTAAAAGATACTACAATGATGAAGGGGACAGGAAGGAAAAGGAACAGGAATACAATTCCCAAGGTGTTCTTAGAAATGGCTCAAGAATTAAACCTAATTGACATATGGGGAACCTGAAATCCGCAGGAAAGAGATTACACGTTCTACTCATGTAGACATAAATTATGGTCAAGGATTGATAATTGCTGGATTTCAGTGGAATTGACACACCGAGTGGAAGTGATTGAAATATTACCAAACATATATGCAGACCATAATCCAATAATGATGACGCTAGGATGATCAAGAAGGAAAAGGGGATGGTGACTAAATACTTATCTGTTGAGGGATGAAACTTTTGTAGCCAAAATGAAAAATGAATTAGAACTCTGTAGCCAAAATGAAAAATGAATTAGAACGCTTCTTCCAAATTAATAATTCTCAAGATACAGAAATGACTACTAAACGGGACACATTCAGAGGAATGGCACTACAGTATAGTGCACAAAAGAGAAAGAAACGAAGAAGCAATATCAAGATCTATTACCTTTGTTTAAAAAAGAAGAGGAGCTTCAAAAAAAGACACTCGGCCATTTATTTAAAGAATAAGATAAATATTTTACAACACACAATCCACCTGCTGGAACAGGATGAGACAGCCAAAAAAAAAAAAATCAAATTTACAAGGCTGTTTTTTTTTAAATGCCAATAAGCCAGGAAGATGGTTAGCATACAAAATCAAAAGAGAGAGAGAGAGAGAGAGAGGGAAAACAAGGATTAATACATTAGAAAACAGGGAAGGCCTGGAAGTATATAAGCAGAAATAAATAAAAAAAAACAATACAAGACTACTATACCAACCTTTATAAAAAGAAAGAAATTGAGCAGGGAGAGCAGAGGACGTATTTAGACAAGATAGGGAGCTGGAGATTTAGTCCAATAACAACTCATGAAATTATGGAGGCATGGAAAAAACTTTTACATGAATTTTTACTCTCTTTTTTATTGTGTGCGTTTTCTTGTAGCTTTAATGCAATGTTGTCTATTAATGCTGTAAAATGTCCCTCAATCCTTTGTTCTCAAATATTTGAACATGTCTTAATTGTACTGGACTGTATATTATCCCTTGGGTCCTTTTCCAAGGAGAAAAGGCAGGGTAAATAATATAATAATAATAATAATAATAATAATAATAATAATAATAATAATAATAATAATAATAATAATAATAATAATAAATTGCCGTAGTCATCATCGTCATCATCATCATCATCATCATCATGGAAAACAGACAGTAGTATTGATCCAAAAGATAATCCTAGGCCTACAGAAGCTTTGCTTCACCAGCTGCCAATGATGCCAAGTATTACTTTACTTTACTTTACTTTAATTTATTGGCTATTTAGTCCATCCATCTAGCTACAAGGTCACTCTGGGTGTTTTTTAACACCCTTACTTGATCACCTCACTAAAATTGGAGGCTTTAATGATTGGCCTTCTTTTTTTCAAAAACACCCTTTCCCTCACATCTTAAACTAAAGGTTTCTCAAAATAATTAAATTATTGCTTCCAAATTACCCTCTTTTTGTTTTCTCTCTCTTTCATTTCACCTTCCTGTGACTTAGGTGAAAACATTACAGTGAAATACATTTCTAAAATCTTCTTGTAAATTCATTTGTTTTCTCCAGACACCAGCATATGTTTCAGTTTTTCAATGCTCTTAGATAAGTCTACACATATATAACACAGGGTATGTTAAGAAAAACAACTAAAAAAGGCAATTTCATGCTATACCATTGTTAAACTGTTTGAAAAGGAAGTAAGACCAGCAACACATAAACATCCACACAATCTCAGTGAACATTACATATTGTGTTTTGCTTTCTTTTCATTCCTAGTCAAGTTTGTTACAGCCCATAAGCCATATAAACATATATTTAGAAAAAGAATAAACTATAGATTAGAATGCATTTAAAAATGTTCTCAATATGTTGTGTGTTGCTTAAACATACAGTATAGCTTAAGGGTGGATGGAACATAGATTCAGAGATAACACATAGATTTCTGACAATTGCTAGTAAATTGGCTCAGGGATCTGACTCCAGATTGTTCAACAATAGCAACAATTTTCCTGAAAATTAGGATGCTGAAATGAAGAAACCTCAGGGGACAGAACTGGATTTTACCAGGAGAGCCATTTAGGTAAAAACATTCCTGGGAAGAGCATATCTTCAGGAGTATCCCATTCCTTGATTGTAGGAGTGTGTTGCATCCTCTAGCCACTGTTTTTCATCTGGCTTTAATTTTCAAACCTTTACATTCTAGTTAAAGACAATGTTGCTCCTGCAAACCTTACTTCTAATCTAAAACATTATTCTTCATGAGTATCAAGGTCATCCTAAATCTCAGAAATGAGGATTCTGGCTTCTAATGCAAGGAAGTATAATGTATCAACTATTTGCATAGACTATGCCAGGAGTAGAGGTAGAAAGAAGCAGAAGGCACTTTTCTTCATTAAAAGTGTATGACCCAAAACTGGAAGCAAATGCAGCATTTATGTTTGGCTGCTTGGATCTCATTCTTACCTATTTACTAGAGATGGGCACGAAATGAGCAATTTTTCATTTTCGTTTTTGTTTTTTCATTTCATTACGTAACAAAATGAAAAATGAATTTTGTCTCCAAAATGAAACGAAAGGAACCGAAACAACAGAAATTTTGTCGTGCATTTCGTTTTCGTTGCGGCAAATACATTGAACTGTAATGAATGCTAATGAAACAGCAAATTTTCATTTTTATCTTCGTTTTTTCGTTTCGTTACATAACGAAACAAAAATGATTTTTTTTGCAAAAAATCACAAAAAACGAAAATGAACAGAAACGGACCCCCTAAACGACAAACGACAAACAAAACACCATTTTTTTGAGTCGTGCCCATCTCTACTATTTACTTAAATTGTGATGTGCCTTGCTTTCAGTTGCATTGGCCTCCTGAGCATTCTTAGTACCATAACTTTTAAAAAAACACCAGTCCTATGATTTGATTGATCATCCTGTATCTTGTAAGTGTATAATCAGTCTTTGCTGATCAGGAATTATCAATGTCACTGCAGGGAGGAAATACATTATTTTTACCTTATACATTGGCTGATATTTGCATCTCTTGATTTTTAACTGCACGTTATCTAACGTAGAAATGGTTTGGGCTTGGCAGAAATTGAGTCTAGCATGCTTACATTTTGTGTTATGTGCAACAAGTCACATCTGCTTATAATGCTCTAAATGGGCTTTCAAATATATTTAAAGATTGGATTTATCAGTGCCTCCCTCCAGGATATTTCCAGCACCAAGCCATTCAAACCCAGATCTCCTGAGCTCTAGTCTGTTACTTTATGTGTCATACCACTCAAGCACATACATAAATGCCTGCCCTATATTTTATGTATTTCCTTTGCAGAATAAGCCTGTTGCCTTTGCAAGTTCACCCAGTCTTGGCAATTACATGCTATAGAGATAATACTGAAGAATGCATTGGGCAGGAGGCAATTCCATTCTTGAAGCAGCTTCACCAGATGTCATATGTCTATTTCCTCAGAGGCTCCTGATCTTTGGGGATGACATCTCAGCCAACAATGGGATGTCATTTGAAGGGCTGTCATGGCAAGCAACAAAGCAGAGAGATGAAGAAAATAAATGCATCAGATGGCATTGAGGCAACAGCCTAGATAAGATGTCAACAACAGATCCAAAACCAGGAGATTAAATGAGCTTTCTCTCCCTCTGGTATTTGTATTAGAAAAATAACATTCTTTTCAAATGTGGTAGAGGCCAAAGAGCCAGAAAACAATGTCTTTAGAGCTGGGGTTGGTGTTGGGCAGGCACCATTTTATTTGGTATAGGGCCCCATATCTCCCTCTCTGCATTGCACTTGCCAACTGTCAGGAAATGAATCAGTGATGATAAAGGAAAATCAAAGAGCAACCATAGTCTAAGAGTACAAAAAGTGGTTTGTATTGGCAATCATAGCCCAAGAATTAAAAAAAAGAGGCAGCAGGGGAGGGGAGAATGAATGTCCAAGAATCCCATGCATGGATAGATGCACACATACAGCACAGCATAAAATAGGACAACATGGAAGATGTTGAAACCAGGATAAAAATAAGTAAGATTTTCCTATGTGCATATTCCTTCAACCATACTGGAATCTGGTAGTCCAAAGAAAATAATAATTCTAGATACTGGGAGCAAGAAAAAGGCTTGCTAAATCAACACAACTGATCATTTGTTCTTTTTCAAATAAACCCAGGAATTTTTTACTGATCTGAAAACTGTATTTTTGTTGTTGTTCTACACCCATTGATACACTGATCTGCAGTTTAATAATGGGATAATATTGATGCTTTCATATACAGTGGTACCTCATAAAACAAATTTAATTTGTTTACGGGGCAATTCATTCTATGAAAAATTCATCTTGTGAAGTGCTGTTTCCAATAGGAATGCATTGAAAAACAATTAATCCATTCTGGAGGGAAGGGATTAATAGATTTTCAATGCATTCCTATGGGAAGGCTGTCCCAATCCCCCCAATCAACGGGCAGCCAAAGGCTGTCTCCCCCGCAGTCAACAGACAGCTGATTTTGACAGCTCCAAGATGTCTGCCTTCAGCTGCCAATGATTGAGGGGATTTACCCCCGTCAAAGGGTTTTTTGCTGCGTTGGGGCAGGGGAAAAGCTTCACTTCTTTTGCTGGCTGTGACTCCCTGTCTCCTCCTCCTCCTTTTCAGGCATCCAACAGCTAAAAGGGAGAGGGGACAGGGAGCAGAATCTGCTGGGATAAAAAAACACTCTGGACTGCTCCAAAGCAGCTCAGTTTGTATTTTCCCCAGAGGCTTGAGCAGTACTCCTCACACAGCCCTGCCGCCACCGCTCTCCTCACAAACAGCGCGGGCGATGGAGGTGAGCTGAATACATATCTCAGAAGTGGCTGCTTGGGAAGTGCATGTCTTGCCAAGCAGATGCTTCTGAGTTCTTGGCTGGCCTCCATCACCTGGGCTGTTTGCAAGGGAAGCAGTGGTGGCAGGGCTGGGTGAGGATCACTGCATCCTTGCTTCACCCACCAGGTTGGTGGGCAAAGCAGGGATGCAGTGATCCTCATCCAGCACTGCTGCTGCCACCACTTCCCTCAGAAAGCCCCCTGCTGCCAGAGATTGGGTGCTGCACACTCACTCGGTCTGCAGCGCCTGGTCCGCCGCTCTGCCTAGCCACAATGGTACCTCTTAAAACAAATTTAATCCATAGGGATTATTTGTCCTGGGAAGCATGCCTATTCCCAGAAATTACATTCGTCCTATGAATTATTTGTCTTACGGGTCATTCATCTTACAAAGTAAAACTGTATTTAAAATTATTGACCATGTCATGTGGTTCAATGGACCAAAAAGCAATGGAAGACAGATGCCTCCTGAGTAGAGATGTGTCAAGCCCTGCACACAGATCACACACACAAACAGGATTCAGTTCTTTGCCAAGATCTTTAGTGGAAAGCAGGCAAGTTCAAGTCCTTTGCTAACAATCAAGTGCCAGATAAATAACAGAATCCAACTCCCAGCAATTACCAGTCCAAGTCAAAACCAAAATATCTCACGGAAACCAGATGCCAAACCCAAGGGAACAGATCAAGCCATTGTCCAGGAAGCCAGTCCGAAGTCAGGAAACAGAGCCAAGGAACGTGGTTGCAAGTTCAAATGATGCGTGGCTCCCACAGAGAGCTCAAGGTGAGCTTGCCAGCTTTATCCCAAAACAGGGAACACACCCTTACTTCTGGAAAGGCTTCTTCTAGTACTCAGGGCTTCCCAACCTGATTCCCCGTCTAGCATCAAAGACCCTTTCCCTAGCTCTTCTGGTAGCACAACTTTGCAGAATCCTGCTCATGGCCCCTCTAGGAGGTGAAGATATGTTTTCAGCTGAGCCATCAGACCCAGCTGCTTGCTGATTTGAGCTGCAAGGCTCCTCCAGCAGATCTTCACCATTTAACCCCTCAGAGTCAGGTTCTGTGGCAGGCAGGGCCCTGGCAAGATGGGCACAGAACGAACAAGTTTTCGTTTTCATTTTTCGGATTTTGTTTTGTTATGCAATGAAATGACAAACGAAATTTGTCTCTAAAATGAAACGAAACGAACAGAAACGCGGGGATTTTTGTCGTGTGTTTCGTTTCCGTTACAGCAATGAAGTGAGCGGCTTTAAATGCTAAAAAAACATAAAAAATTGGAATAAATGGTAACGAAATTGTAGCGAACCGGTAACGAAACGAAAATGAATTGTTTTGCAAAAAATTCACGAACAACGGAAACAAACTGAAACGGACCTCTAAACGACAAACGACAAACGAAACTCCATTTTTCTATTTGTGCCCATCTCTACTCCTGAGGCTCATAAGGCCAGCAAATCTTAGAATCACTGGAATTGGACTGAACAGATTCTATGGCTTGTTTAATTACCGTAGTTAATTCTTGCTTTCTCGGCATAACACTTGTTTATTGTCCAGTTGGTGAAAGCTCAGTGTACTTTATATATAAGTGCCTCCAAACCTTGAGTGCATGATCTAGAGATAATCTGCCATCATCATTCCTCAGGGTTGAGACTAGGGAGGGGCTCAGAAATCATAATTCTTATTAGAGGGTCAGTGAGTCATTAAACACCACTTAAACAATGAGAATCATCTTCAAGGGAAATAGTGTCTAAATTACACTAAATTAAATCTGGTTTAGTGCAGCAATCTCACTGGAGCAGTGCTGAGGTTGCTGAGAGAAGCTTGAAAATGAATCTCCAATGTAATCAAAATGACAAACTCTTCTCAGTGGATATATTTAGATCCCTGTGTGTGTGTGGTATTAAATCCTTCTTAAATTGCATGGGGAAATTTACATTTCATCCTTTCCTCTTTGGCATGTCTCATTAAGTAGCAATGAAACCTTTGGGGGAAAGTTTGCCTCAGCTTTTTTTCCACCACTGCTTATGAGACTTTGGTACAATGAGCATCACTTAAAGTAGATAGGTAGGGCTGTGAATATAGTTCCATATAACTGTGGTGAAATTAAGACTTAAAATGACTCTTTTGTCATTTTGGAGACAAAATTGAGAGGTCTTTCAGACTACCCAGAAGCATAACCTCTGCTTAGCTATGGATCTGAACATGGTCCTACCTGGCCCCTGTGCCCATTCCATAGGGGAATCTACAAAGTCTTGAGGTGTTGCTGACATAATCCCTTATCATTGGCAGTGTAGGGGAATGCAGCTGATGGGAAAGATAAGCAAAAACTAGGAATTTCTGTGTCAAATTGTTTTGATTAAAATGTAGCAATACTTACACATTTCTTGTTTTTCATTTAGCTGGAGAGGAAAGTTAGTTTGAAAGATATGAAAATCAAATCTAAACATCTCTGAAGTCAAGCTTTTATTTTCTATGTGTATACCCCCATTAATGCCAACATGAGATTCCAATTTTCCAATGGGGAAAATTTCTCCATTGAAATCCATTGACAATGCATTTCAATGGAGATTGCAACCCCTGCCCCCCACACAGCCCCAAGACTTCTTGGAGGGGCCCGGGGGTGTCGCGGAGCCACTTGATTGCCCCCTGCCATCCCCCACCCCTCCAGAAGCCTCAGAACCATGCAGGGTGTGGTGGGGGTGGTGATTGCATCGCTCCCCACCATCCCCACATGGCTCCAAGCCTTTTCGGAGGGGCGGGGGCTGTGGGGAGTGATCCAATTGATCCCAGGTGCTCCCCTGGCATGGCTCCATGCCTTTTCGGAGGGGTCCGGGGGGGGCTGCAGGAAGCGATCCAATCGCTCCCGGGCACCCCCACCCCGCCTGGCTCCAAGCCTTTTTGGAGGGGCTGGGAGGCTGGGGGGAGTGATCCAATTGCCCCCCCACCACCTCCCTGTGCAGCTCCGAGGCTTTTCGGAGAGGCGGGGGCAACGTGGAGTGACCTGATCACCCCCACCCACCCCAGCGGTGCAGGTACTGCGATCCCGCAATGTAGTGGGACCGTGGGACCTGAACCACGAAACGGCAGGCGGTGACTGTATATACAGCTCCATAGTGCTCAAAGCACTCTGTGGGTCGTTTACAATTTAATTATGGAGGCTAATTAACCACCACTACCACCACTGGTGAGCTGGGAATTCATTTGACCGACCTTGGGAGGATAGAAATCTGAGTCAGCTATGAGTCGGCTACCTGGGACTGAACCCCAGGTTATGAACACAGTTTTAGCTGAAATACACTGTGCTACAAGGTAGATAACAGATGGTCCTCCTCTCCATGTTGGGAATGACATTATCTGAGGAATTTGACAAGGCAAATGGAAGATAATTTCATTTTGGTTCCTTTTGTATTAAAATAAACAAACAAACAAAGCTCAAAAATCAGAAATTTAGGATGGGAAGATTTCAACAACCTGGAGAGAAAAAGTAGAAGTGACAAATTTTACCATCTAAAGTAAACTTCTAAAGCCCCAAAGAGATTCTTATATCCCTAGTTTGCATGCATATGCATTGCCCCGCCTGGGTGCATAAGTATGTAAGCTCGAGACATCAGCATTCTCACTGTCTCATTTCACAGCCAAGACTACTGCCTCAGCATAGCAAGGCAGCATTTCAAAAATTTGCCATTGAGAACTACCATCTCCAGCATGGGAGGGAGATAATAAACACTTCTCAACTGTGTCCATCGCTCTTTTTTTGGGGGGGGGCAAAATGTGGCCCAAAAGACAAAAAGATATACAGACAGCTAAAAAGTTGTGGAAACAACTCAGCCAATGCTTCTGCATTTTTGAAATCTATACAACACTGTAGACAATGTAATTTTGAGTTTTGTGGAACTAATTAAATAAATATGAATTACAAAATAATGGTCTTTGTAAGCAACAACAACAACAAAGGGCCTTTTCACACGACCCCTAAAATCCGTGGCAAATGGCTCCCAGATCCGGAGCTTAAAATTGTTTCCCCACCAGCTCTGGAGTTTACAAAAAATTAAGTGCGACCACGCCCACCTAAGCGCATCCCGGTGCACCTTTCAAGTACCTGCTCTCCGAGGGTGAAAAATTCCTGATGTGGAAGTAACTTAGTGAGTGCCGGGCTCTCCTCGCTTCTGTTTGTTTGTTTTTGCCGCCTGACCCTTTAAGAGATACGAAGAGACTGGAATAAGACGGCAGAACGGAGGTGAGCCGAGACAGCAAAATGGAGGTGAGCCACATTCTTTTCTCCTTTTTTTCTCCCTCCCCTCACACAGACAGCAGCCAGGAGTGCAGATGGGGTGGGAACACAGGAACAGCGACAAACCCCCAAGATCTCTGGTCCGAATTTAAGTGGCCAGTGGATCTTAGAGGTCGTGTGAAAAGGCTCAAAGAGAAGATCATCAGGCAATTCTATTTCCCTTAGTTGAAGTTTACACTTCCGACTGGTTTTATAATAATCACAATGGCATAGAGATCACACTTTATTTCTTTTGCCTATACAGTGATACCTCGTATAACAGAGGGTTTGTTTAACGAAAAATCCGTACAAGAAAAAAAATCCACCCCCCTCCCCCCCATGAGCCCCTCGGAACTAAGTCCTCTGGGGCTCCGGCAAGAGGCGAGGGGGGTGGAATTCCCGGCGCACCCCACTCCCTCCGTTATACGAGGTACCACTGTATATATACCAAGTGGTGCACCCCACTCCCTCCCCCCACCCCCGTGGCCACCTCCGCCCACCACCTGCGGCCGCCCGGGAAGAGGACGCGGGGCGGTCGGGGAAAGAGGGGAGGGGAGAGGAGGGGAGGATCTTCCCTGGCAGGCAAGGTGAAAGGGAGGTCCGCTCTCTCTCTCTCTCTCTCCCACACCCACCTCATCACCTGAAGGCACGCCCGTGTCCCGGGAGGCCCTGCAGCTTGTTAGTCTTGGCGCTGAGCAGAAAGCAGGCGCCCACCGAGAGGAGCGAGAAGAGGAGCGCGAGGACGACGGGGCCCCTGCCCACGCCGCCCGCGCACCGGCAGCCGCCGGGAGGAGGAGGAGGAGGCGAAGCAGCGGTGGCGGCGGTGGCGGGCGTCCTCTCTCGCGGCTCACTCATGGCGCACACGGCGGCTCTCCTCGGGTGTCCAGGGTCCCCCTCAGGCAGTGAGGAGCATGTGTGTGGTGGTGGGGAGGGGGCGCGCCTCTCTCACCCTCATTCTCTCTCCCCGTCCCTGGTGCGCTCTGGACACGCTGGGCAGCGGCAGCCTCATTCCTGGGCAGCCGACTGTGGAGAAAGTGGAGCAGGAAGTGTCGGGAGCGTGGCCTCTTTCCGTCGCATGGCCCTCCAGCAGTGCGCTGAGGGAGGCGGGGGGTGGGGGAGGGGGCTTGAGTCACAGTGGGTGCCGAGCCCCCTCAGGGATGGGACCAGGACTGCCTTGGCGGGAAGAGCCTCGCACACCTTCACGCAGAGGGGCAAGAAGGGGGAGGGTGTCTCTCTCTCGGGCTCCTCCTCATTACAGCACTGTACTCTTGACTGCATTGGAACGGATTAAATCCACTTCCAATGCATTCCTATGGGAAATTAGGGTTTGTACAAGGAAAAACTTGTATAATGTAATTTGATTTGGAACGAATTAATTACGCTATACAAGGTACCACTGTACAAACATACACACAATCGATTACATTTGAGCCTGCTGTGAAGCTGCCTGATTTCAGGAATATGGCTTTGCTAGATATTGTTCAATCCAGTGGGTGCCTTTCTACATCGAAGGTTGATCTTTAATTGTCACAAGAAATGAAATAAAATATAAGCAATGAAGACAGATGGACTATTTCCTCTGACAACTGCAGCCTCAAATACGGCTTTAAAACACTGTTCCTACCTGCAGCTAAGCATTGGGGGGAAACAATAGGAAATGTGAAGTTATCTGTTTTAAAGGACTCTCTTGAGTTTCTGTTTGTTTCTAATGATAATAATGAAAGCCAAATGTGGAACAGCAGGATGGCTGGTGACCAACCGCTCCTCTAATAATAAGTAGCTAAAAATATCAGCTTTCATGTTTTACCTCAATGAACAAGCAACAATTTCCAAGCCAGCAGAACATGATATTGGATATCCATACCAGGACACACCAGGGTAGTAAATATGTCTAGTACAATTTAGAACCCAACTTTGGGCTTTTGAATTTTGCTCTCATTCTGGTGACCAAAAGGTACCCTCCAGGAGAATAAAATCAGTTCAGCTATTTGACTTTCATCAAATAGGGCTCTTCTGCAGAACAAGAGAAGAGTGTCATGTTTGATGACAGCACGTTGTATTCTATAGGGAAGCAACGGATACTTGAAAATGTTATTGTTCTCTGTGGTGCGCCCTGGCTCACCAGCCCCATGCAGTCTCCTTTGCCTTCTCAATTCCCACTCATTCTGTGCAGGAAACTGTCAAATTCAGCAGAGCTGAATTCTGCTCTGGTAAATCCTACACAGGGAAAATCTCAGTATAACTGTGACATCCTGCCAACAGCCTCCTGTTGACCATGTTCCAGTGTTAGAGGATCACTTCACAGGCTTTAAAGGCAGCCAGGGTTGTGGGCTAGAAATTTGAGGTGCATTCTTTCTGCATTGGTGCTGCATCCATTGCAGCAGCATTGGGATATGGCAAGCAGGGAGTTAAGCACATGGGAAGATGAATGTCCTGCCAGTTTCATAGTTATGTGTGTTATTGCCACATTGGTGTTGTTCTGTGTTCTTTGTTTTTTTCAGGTCTAGTGCTTCCATCATTCCATTGGTTATTGGCTATAGTTTTGTGTTCTTGGCTGCCAAGTTTCATTGAGATCCATATGTGGACGGAACCTGGACCTTGAAGCATGAACCCTCCTGGAATGGAGAGGCTGAAGAGGACTGTCTTGGAACAGGTTTATGGACCTGGTCAGTAGTGGTGGTGTTCCTATTTCCTTTGTTATAATTGTGGTTCACCTGGGTAGAAATGACTTAGCATGGAAAACATGCAAGTCACTTATTATTATTCAGTTCTGAATAAAGTGTGACCCTGTTTATAGCCCATTCCTATTACTTGTCCCATTATTCTGGGCTGGTTGAACAAGGCTCCTTCTGCAGCCATTTGCAGAGGTGGAAGCTCTTTGCCTGCTTCCCAGAAGAGGCAGACAACAGGAGACTACAGTGACCTAGAGGGATAGGCTGAGGCTGGCCTATTTCTGGTGTGGATTGGCCCTGCCCTATTGTAAAAAGCAAGATTTACTGGTCACTTTGGGCATAGATAGGAATTTTTGACCTGCTCCCACAATTGGTTCAAAGGGGGGAGGGGAATTTTCACCCATCCCATTATTTTTGACTAAATGTTTATTCTGGAGTGTGGTTTCATTACAACAGTCACACAGGCAGGTAGTGCGGAATGTAGGATTACCAATGGACGTCCGACAGAGGCGTAAACCAGCCCTTGTGCCAACATTGAAAGCCAAGAGGATTCAGCACTGGGACATGGATGCGGAGGGCACCCCCCCCCCTTTGGCTGAGATTACCCACAGCAATCTCTGCATATTTGGAGGCTAGCAAAATGCTCACGAGGGAATAATAATGAATATTTTCCCCTGGCTTCATCATGCTAGGTAGGAAGTGTGGGATGGAAATCTGCCACAAAGGAGAAAGGTGGGGTAAAATAAATAAATAAATAAATAAATAAATAAATAAATAAATAAATAAATAAATAAATAAAATTGGAATGTTTTTATTTTATTTGACTTAAAAGAAGACTTTTTCTTGGAAAGCTCATTCTCAATGATGGGGTGTGAATATCCTCTGTGAACCAGATGATTGTATATTTCATTTGTCCTTTTTCTGATATTCTAAGAGCCGAGCTCTTTGATGTTACCCCAAATCAACTAATTGGCAGGGATGGGGACTCAAGTCACAGGAGTCACTGTCAACTCAGAGTTAAGTCACACTGGTGACTTGACTTAGAATCAACTCACCCCCCCACCATGATTCAGACTCAACTCAAGATTCAGAACCCAGCCAGTTCTTCCTCTTTTCTGGGTTGGAGGAGGGAAGAGCTTCTTTTTTAATAGTAACTTAGACTTGGGGCTTGAGACGCATGACTTGGTACCAGAGACTTGTCAACATCCCTACTAATGGGAAGGCTGATCTTGCTATCTCACATATGGGGTCAATGCATATGAAAATGTGTTTCTGTCAGAAGGAAACGGTGAGCTTTGTGGGGTAATCATGGACTTGAATGTGGGTTTATTTAAGGAGAACCCGTTACTCCAATCAACTTTCCCAAACTGATGCTTTCCTTGTATTGGATTAAAATTCCCATCCCCACAATAGCATGCTATGGATGATGGGAGTTGCAGTCCAACTCCTCTGGAGAATGGCAAATTTGGAAGACTGACCATTGATTCCTTTTTAAGCATGATACACAAATTTAAACAATTATTGCTCAATGTATTCTCAAAGGCTTTCACTGCCGGGATCTGATAACTATTTTGAGTTTTTCAGGCTGCATGATGTTGCGCCAAATCAACTAATCGACAACCAAGTTCCCTGAGCTCCTTTGCCCTCTGAAGATGCCGGCCACAGAGTCTGGCAAAATATCAGGAAGAAAAACTTCCAGAACACAGCCAAACATCCCAAAAAACTCACAACAGCTAATTATTGCTTGCTTAAGTATTGGCGGATTTTTCTCTCTCCTTTCTAGAAGAATGGCTCTTAGATTCAAAACAGCAAAAAGAAACACACTCTCACTAAGTTGCCTTGCAGCAGCAGCAGCCTTTGGGCAGAAAAAAAATAGTCTGGGAAATGAGTGTTGGCTTAGAGAAGCCAGTTTAAAATAAAATCCAGCTTTTACTTAAAGCCACAGCGGAAGGGAAACCAGCTCTGTTACACTAATATTTGTTTAGTTCAGGCCCATTGTTAAAATTGAGAGGGAGAGGAGGAAGCTTTAAAATTACTTTTTCCCCCTATGTGTTTTCATTGGAGAAGAATATGCTTCAGTTTTTCTCATCCACCTAAAAAAGAAAATAATCAAGCCAATCTGTTGGAGAGTGCAAATTCCTCAAAAATAAGCAGCATGTAAACAAAATAAAAGAATAAAGCCTAGGGAATCTGTCTGTGTTTACCCAAAAGATGGGTAAAGTAGCTTCTTAAAATTCATTTCAAGCCTCCAGAATTGTGAGGTAGACATGTCCCTGGCACGAGCGGTAACAATATACTCCGGACCATGAACTTGGCCTTCTAAGTAACGAACAAGATGTTATCTGAGCAAAACAGTTGCTTATCTGCCCCTCCAAAAAGAAGGCAGGGGTGGGAAGGCTTGCCAGGCTTCGTTAGGGAAGGAGAGGTATAAACAGGCCCTTGGAAGTCTGTCACTGCTTCCACAAGACTGTGGTAGGAAGATGGCGGGAATGGGAAGAAGGGCAAAGCAGCCCTTGGGCCTTGGAACCTTCCTGAGAGCTGCTCTGGTAGGGAGAGAAAAAAAGAATATGAGGAACATGGTTTCAGGAATCACCGAAGAGGACAGGATGGGTTAAGCAACCCTTCTTGTCTGCTGTTTCATTTAGTACTGCAACCCCCTTTCTTTTTTCCACCACATGAAAAAAAATTAAAGATAAAACATAATATGAAAACTGGAGACTGCTTTCACCCCCCGTGCAACTTCTTACTTATCCCTCAGTCGTGTGATTAGAATAACATCTACTGCTAGCT
This sequence comes from Phrynocephalus forsythii, assembly GCA_029282475.1. Taxonomy (NCBI): domain Eukaryota; kingdom Metazoa; phylum Chordata; class Lepidosauria; order Squamata; family Agamidae; genus Phrynocephalus; species Phrynocephalus forsythii. Next base: position 15,647,211 of record JAPFRF010000006.1, on the reverse strand, counting down.
GTGTTTGATGCAAATCCTTCAGAGAGTGCCATTTTAAGATGACAGAAATACCCCCATCAGTGGCACTGGGTTATTCTTTCATTCCAGTCTTTCTGAAACAAGGGCTAGGCCAGACCTCTGGGGGACTCGCTGGAACTTACCAAGGAATTTACTTGATAACTGGATCAACACATTGAAGATGGAAAAGGGCTGGGAGGTAAGGAAGAGAGAAAGAGAGAGAGAGAAAGAAGGGGAAGCAGAGTTATACAAGGATGTTCCATATTTCAGTAGAAGCTAATCTCAGGAATTTTGATCAAGCCAAACATATGAACAAAACTGCTGTAGCAAGATTATGGATATAATATAACATTTAACATTTTGCTTAGGACAAATGAGCTCTCGCAGCTGACATTCTGCAGTCAGTTTCATTTGCTAGTGCCATTTGGACCCCATTTTTGCTCTATGGTGGAAAACATAGGTGTTTGTGGGGTCATTTCACCCCAGACATAACATTGATGAAAGCAAAGACTTAGCTGCTCCTTTATTACATTTGTATTCCCCCTCTTCCCTGTCACAGCAGGATACCAGGCATTTAAAGATCTGTAGTTATGCCACTTGTTTATTTTGCCAGGCAGACCGGGTCATGTCCTGTGCCCTGTGGTTAGCTCCTTCTCTTTCACAGATGCTGGTGGACAATGGGAAGTTTCTTAGCGATCATTTGGGACAGGCACTACTCAACCTCTTTCATGGTGTGTTCTCAGTCTTGCCACATTTAACAGTGTCAAACAGAGGGGATCAAGAGACATAGTGGAGCTTAGGGAACAATGTTAGGCAGTTTTGTTCAGTGGCACCCATATCAATGAATGAAAGGGAGATTGTTTTAAGATTAGCCCTGTAGAATACAGGTCACCTATCTACTTCAGCACAGAGTTTCTGATCATGGCAAGGCAGATATAAAGAGTAATGATGTGCTTTCACCTCAATTCTGATTTATGGTGACTTCTCCCAAGATTTCATAGGTCCAGTGTATAGAGACCTGGTTCATTACTGCATGTCCTGGGATAAAACCCAACTTTTGTGTTGTCTTTGGGAAGTTTCACAGTCCCACATCTGCCAAGAAACAGGGAATGGGAAACTACTTTTTAAAGCACTGTATACCTAGTAAAATGCAGAACGTATCACCATAAGTTGACTGAAAACACACACAGTCCTTCTTCTTCTTCTGGAGTGCTCTGAAAGTGCCCAGTGGAATCAAGACATTGGTGCTTTGGCTGTTGGCTGTTCTCCTGGTAGCCACAACAGAGACTTCAACTCCCAACCTCAGGTGCTCCATCTCTCGGGTCAGTTTAAAACAACAGGGAGCCCCATGTTAGGGTATGAAGACAATGGCCTTCCGACATTGTGTGCCCCTTCAAACACATTATCCCTGAACATAGTGGTTTAGAGCTGGTTTTCACTTATTCCAGACCTGTTGATTTTGCCTCATAATTCAGACCATTTGTGGGTCAGGATTGGTTGAATCATTTTGGTATTTATCTATCCTTTGCGGCACCACTAATTTGTTATACACCTTTCCATTTTATGAGCCCATTCCATTTTTGTTGTTGTTCAGTTGTTCAGTTGTGTCCGACTCTTTGTGACCCCATGGACCAGAGCTCGCCAGGCCTTCCTATCTTCCACTGCCTCCTGGAGTTTTGTCAAATTCAAATTGGTTGCATCGCTGACACCATCCAACCATCTCATTATCTGTCATCCTCTTTTTCTTTTGCCTTTGATCTTTCCCAGCATCAGGGACTTTTCCAAGGAGTCCTCTCTTCTCATGAGATGGCCAAAGTACTGGAGCCTCAGCTTCAAAATCTGTCCTTCCAGTGAACATTTGGGGTTGATTTCTTTCAGAACGGATAGGTTTGATTTCCTTGCAGTCCAGGGGACTCTCAAGACTCTTCTCCAGCACCACAGCTCAAAAGCATAAATTCTGCGGCGATCAGCCTTCTTTATAGTCCAGCTCTCACTTCCATCCATCACTACTGGAAAAACCATAGCTTTGACTATCCTGACCATAGTTGGCAAAGTGATGTCTCTGCTCTTTAGGATGCTATCTAGGTTTGTTATTGCTTTCCTCCCAAGAAGCAGGCGTCTTTTTATTTTGTTCCTGCAGTCGCCATCTGTAGTGATCAAGGAGCCCAAGAAAATAAACTCTGGCTTTGCCTCCATTTCTTCCCCTTCTATTTGCCAGGAGGTGATGGGACCGGTGGCCATGATCTTAGGTTTTTTTATGTTGAGCTTCAGTCCATTATTTTCACTCTCTTCTTTCACACTCATTAAGAGGTTCTTTAATTCCTCCTCACTCTCTGCTATCAGAGTAGTATCATCTGCGTATCTGAGGTTGTTGATATTTCTTCCAGTAATCTTAATTCCGGCTTGTGATTCATCCAGACCTGCCTTTCTCATGATGTACTCTGCATATGTTAAATAGGCAAGGTGACAGTATACACCCTTCTCATACTCCTTGCCCAATTCTAAACCAGTCAGTTGTTCCATATCCAGTTCTGACGGTTGCTGCTTGTCCCACATACAGATTTCTTAGGAGACAGATAAGGTGGTCAGGCACTCCCATTCCTTTAAGGACTTGCCATAGTTTGTTGTGGTCCACACAGTCAAAGGCTTTGGCATAGGTGATGAAGCAGAAGTAGATGTTTTTCTGGAACTCTCTGGCTTTCTCCATAATCCAGCGCATGTTGGCGATTTGATCACTAGTTCCTCTGCCCCTTCGAAATCCAGCTTGCACTTCTGGAAGTTCTCTTTCCACATACTGTTGAAGCCTGCCTTGTAGAATTTTGAGTATAACCTTGCTAGCGTGTGAAATGAGTGCAATTGTGCAATAGTTGGAGCATTCTTTGGTGTTTCCTTTCTTTGGGATTGGAATGTAGACTGATCTTTTCCAGTCCTCTGGCCACTGCTGGGTTTTCCAAATTTGCTGGCATATCGTATGCAGCACCTTTACAGCATCCTCTTTTAAGATTTTAGAGAGTTCAATTGGAATGCCATCACCTCCACTGGCCTTGTTGTTTGCAATGCTTTCTAAGGCCCACTTGACTTCACTTTCCAGGATGTCTGGCTCCAGGTCAGCAACTATGCTATCTTGGTTATCAGGGACATTCAGATCTTTCTGATATAATTCTTCCATATATTCTTGCCATCTCTTCTCGATCTCTTCTGCTTCAGTTAGGTCCCTACCATTTTTGTCCTTTATCATATCCATCTTTGCATGAAATGCCCCTTTAATATCTCCAGTTTTCTTGAATAGATCTCTGGTTTTTCCTTTTCTGTTGGTTTCCTCTATTTCTTTGCACTGTTCATTCAAGAAGGCCATCCTGTCTCTCCTTGCTATTCTTTGGAAGTCTGCATTCAATTTTCTGTATCTTTCCCTTTCTCCCTTGAATTTTGCGTCCCTTCTCTCCTCCACTATTTGTAGGGCCTAATTGGACAACCACTTTGCTTTCTTGCATTTTCTTTTCTTTGGAATAGTTTTCATTGCAGCCTCCTGTACAATGCTACAAGCTTCCATCCATAGTTCTTCAGGTGTTCTGTCCACCAAATCTAGTTCCTTGAATCTATTCTTCACTTCCACTGTGTATTCATATGGGATTTGACTTAGATTATACCTGACTGGCCCAGTGGTCTTCCCTACTTTCTTCAGTTTAAGTTTGAATTTTGAAATAAGAAGCTGATGATCTGAGCCACAGTCAGCACCAGGTCTTGTTTTTGCTGACTGTATAGAGCTCCTCCATCTTTGGCTGCAGAGAACATAATCAATCTGATTCCAGTATTGTCCATCTGGTGATGTCCATGTGTAGAGTCACCTTTTGTGTTGTTGGAAAAGAGTGTTTGCAATGACCAGCTTGTTCTCTTGACAAAACTCAATTAGCCTTTGCCCTGCTTCATTTGGAACTCCAAGGCCAAACTTGCCAGTTATTCTTTTATCACTTGACTCCCTACTTTAGCATTCAATCCCCTATGATGAGAAGAACATCTTTCTTTGGTGTCAGTTCTAGAAGTTCTTGTAAGTCTTCATAAAATTGGTCAATCTCAGACTCTTCAGCACCAGTATTTGGTGCATAAACTTGGATTACTGTGATGTTGAAAGGACTGCCTTGGAATCGTGCCGAAATCATTCTATCATTTTTAGGTTGCATCCCAGCACTGCTTTTCTCACTCTATTGTTGACTATGATGGCTACTCCATTTCTTCCATGGGATTCTTGCCCACAGTAGTAGATGTGATAGTCATCTGAACTGAATTCACCCATTCCTGTCCATTTAAGTTCACTGATGCCCAAGATGTCAATGTTTACTCTTTTCATCTCATGTTTGACCACATCCAGCTTACCCTTGTTCATAGATCTCACATTCCAGGTTTCTATGCAGTATATTTCTTTGCAACATTGAACTTTCCTTTCTCTTCCAGGCACGTCTGCAGCTGAGCATCCTTTCGGCTTTGGCCCAGCCACTTCATTAGCTTTGGAGCTACTTGTACTTGTCCTCTGCTCTTCCTCAGTAGCATGCTGGACGCCTTCCAACCTGAGGGGCTCATCTTCCAGCATCATATCTTTTAGCCTTTTATTTCTGTCCATGGGATGTTCTTGGCAGGGATACTGGGGTGGCTTGCCAGTTCCTACCCCAGGAAGTCTTATTACAGGCCTCATTGTCACCAGTGTAATTAGCCTTACAATGATGAAAGCACAGTTCAGCCTGTATTATTTTGTAGCCTCACTGATCAACTGGGACACAGAAGTAGAAATGTGCCCCATTTATAAGATATTCCAGACTGAGGCATGCCCATTCCATTAGGTACTATTATATCTCAAGATTTAAAATGTTCATCTAATATTGAAAGTATAATTAAGAAAGCACAACAAAGAATGCTTTTTCTGCATCAACTTAGGAAGTTCAGACTGCCAAAAGAACTGTTGACTCAATTCTATAGAGGTGTTATTGAATCTATCATCTGTTCCTCTATAATTATCTGGTTTAGTTCTGCAACTAAGCATGACAAATATAGACTTGAAAGGTTAATTGGAACTGCAGAAAAAATTATTGCTACTAATCTGCCATCTATAGTGGAATTGTATACCACACAAGCTAAAAAGAGGGTGATGAAAATATATACTGTTTCCACACATCCTGGACATAACCTATTTCAATTGCTACCCTCAGGGTGATGTTTTAGGGCATTGCACACCAGGACAACTAGATATAAAGATAGTTTCTTTTCAAGTGCTATCAAACTGTTGAATATTTAATTTTTACTTCTCTTCTTCCTTTCTTAATAGTAGGTTATATTGTATTGTTGTACTGTGTTTTTATTCTTGACTATATGATTCTTATATTTCCTTTTAGATATGGAGAACATATTTTACCAAAACAAATTTCTGGGTGTGTCCAACCACACTTGGCCAATAAAATTATTCTGATTCTGATTCTGATGAGCTGTAACCAAAAATCACTTCTTCCATAGAGTCAGAAGCATGATGGAGCACAACATCCCATTCCAATTGATGCTTCTAAGTACTTCCAAAACCTGCCCCAGATGCCTGTAAAACCCTAGTTTGGCCAGGTGACATCTTCATGTTGAATTTAGACTTGACCTTGTTTACAGAGCTTGCCCCATCCCTAACATAAGCTAAAATCTTCATAACTGCTAATGATCGCCTTACGTCACTTGGAGTAAAAGTAGTAGAAGAAAGTGATTAAAACTAAAATTACTGTAAATAACACAGGAATAATCTGTGAAGTAAGTGCTTCAAATAATGATAGTTTCCTCCCTTCATAGATTTTATGAAGTATGATTCTTTTAAAAAATCAAACTAAAATAATATAAAATGCATGACATTTAGTTCTGATCATATTGAAATTTCATTTTCCAAGTAAATTATACTAAGTGGGGTTAATGTTGAAAGCTATAAATCTGAAACAAAAAATAATTTGGCATGGGAGATTTATAATTAAAGCAAATGAATGATATCTTCATGGTTTAAATGAGTAATAATTGGCTCTTCTGAGAGAAATGGAAATACTCAGGCATTTTGACATCTATTTCTCATTGAAGGGCTACATCTGTGGAACCTGTACTGCTTTTTAGATTCTAAATGGAGCTCAAATAGAATATTTCTCCATTCCTCTCCCTCCCATTCCCCCAAAATGGCTCCACGTAAAGAGCTACACCTGGAGAAAGGTTGTGCACGAGCAATCTTTGTGAATTTAATTCTATCAGGTTTCTTTAAACATGATTATCCTAGCCTGAACATGAGAATAGAGGCATGTTGCAGTCAAGCACACATGAACTCAAATGTGTATGCATGCCGAACATACAAGCAGATGTTTTAGTCTGGTTCACAGATCAAGTTTCACACAGGGACAAGAGAATTTAGAATAGCTAGAATTTAATGGCTAGATAGTTCAGATTGAACCAGAAGTAAGGAGTTCAATTCCCCACTCTACTTCCTACAAGTCAAGCCAGACTTTGAGGACTGGTAAGCTGCACAGTCCTTGGGTGCCCCCAGAAGAAGGGAATTCTAAACTACATCTCAGTATTGTCTGCTTGAAAACACTAAGAAGGGTCATCATAAGTCAGAATTGTCTAGATGACACATGGTTACTCCCATTATCTCTAACAATGAACAATGCTCTCACATGAATTGAATACTAAAAGGTTAGCAGTTGACTGGCATTATGGGATAACCCCTTTTTGTTACAGATTTTGATTCAAAATTACCTCATGGCTAGAAAAAAATTATGACAATTGTCCATACGTGACCTACTGTGAGGAATATTGGATTTTGACTCCAGATAGAACACTGAGAGTATTTAGAGACATATGTGTTTTTGCCCTGCATTTCTTATTTTTACTATGGGAAACAAGACAACAATGAAGCTTTCTTGAGAAAGGTGAAATGGCCTCAAGAACCTGGTGGAATATAAGACTAGCAAGTCCATTTGCCTTACTACCTTCAAAAGGAATGGTTTCCATTTCAGCAACTAAGTCTATGCACTTTTACCCTTGGCTGGTGTTGATGATCTCACTTACATATGAAAGTATTTATTTGACATAAGATATGTCAAATCTTTTTGTCACTGGACTTCAACATTCTTTGCCTGGAAAACAAGTTGTCCATCATGTGGCTTTGTGTTATGAGCTGGATTTCTGAGTATCATATGGGAAATAAGATGTCCGTGGCTGAACTTTGAAAAATGGATCAGAGAAGCACTGTTGGGTAGCTTGGGGCATTCTTTTTATTAGAAAACATATTTTTCATTCCTATTCAGAGATGTTGTTCTGTTTGCTTTGGAAGCTTCACACTATGTTTTTATATTAAAAATCTGAAGATGATTTTGGAAGAAATGCTGACTGAGAATGAGAGTTCCTCAGGGCTCACCCAAGATGGTTCAGATGGTTCTTTTTATAAAAAAAAAAAAAAGTTATTTGCCACAAGGATGCATTTGAATTGTACAAACATGTGAGAGGAAAAATAATGGGCCCATGTGATCATCTGAGCAAACTCAGATTAATGACAGGTCTGAAGTACTATAGAGGCATTTTCCTGACATCACAAACCTTTTTGGAGAGTGTTCCTGAGGCAAATATCAGAGAGTCTTCTATAGCATTAGATGACATGGCCTTCATGAAAGCTTGTAGCAAATGAAGTGGTTAGACTTCTAGGTGCCACAATCTTCTTTCTTGTTTTTACTGCATCGGACTAAAACATCTGCCCCCCTTGAAAAGAATAAGTGAGTTGCTTGAGGTGCATCAATGCATGATGTGCAGTAAGAGAACTGAAAGGAAATGCATGGTGGCATTAGCTGTTGTGCACAGAGGCAGTCAACAAGTCATGCAACAAGCAAAGCTTATGCTGAACTTCTTCATTGAAGCAATTAATCATTGAGATTAGACTGAGTTATGCGAGTGTAAATACAGAAGAGGAATCCAGGTATATATTCAGGATGGTCATAGATCCAAAATGGTCCAGGATTTTAAAAAGGTGAGAGATTCTATTAAAGAGACTTTTGGGTAGTGGGTGGCATATAAGTTGTATAAATAAATAAAGCTCATTTTCTTGAAAATGGAGAAAAGGAACCTGCAGAATTTGTTTAGAAAATCTACGTCAACACCATAGGCACCTTTCAGGCCTCAAAATGTCGACCATGGCCTTCAGACCCCGCGTGGGCCTGGCACCGGTGGAGGCGCTGCAGGCGGCAGTGGCCACCGGGCCTCCCGAGGGGACAGTAGAGGCCAGCGCCAAAGCGGACGGGCCTAGCGAGCCGGACTGGGGGAGCGGCAACGGCCCTCCCCCCATGTGAGTGGGGTGACGTGCGGCGGCCCCCGGCACCTCGGGCCTTACTTGCCAGCCCTTCCCACTTCGGGAGGCCTTCCCCTGGCCTGCCCCTTACTCGGGGGCCTGGGGAGGGCTTACGACCTCGGGTGGTTGCTGGTGAGCGGGGGCGGGGGGTGCTTGGTGGGCCATGGGCCCTACTTCCCCCGCAACTCCCAGCTGGGTGACATCCCCCCGCTTCCCTACCCCATCCTCGGTGGGCCCTGCTTAGGCCTAGATCGGGGCCGGGAGGGGGCCTGCAGCCGAGGCCTACCCATTGTCCCTCTATCCCCCTGCCTCCTGGTAGCACCCCCTTTTGGAAAGTGGGCCTTTTAGGGTGGTGGGCTGTGGGAAGAGGGATTACCCCCCCTCCTGTTTAAGGCGGCCACACCCCAGGAGTTCCCCTGGGTGGCAGTCTAAGGTGGTAGGCCGGGGCACCGGGCCTTGTTCCACTTAGTAGCCGGGGCAGGGGGGTGGTAGTGCAACGATGGCCCCAGGGAAGGGAAGGGGGAAGAGCAAGGGCAAACAGCCTGCAAAACGGCTGCAGCCTGCACCCCAGCTCTCGGACTCATCTTCGGACGAGGAGGAATGGCCTATTTGGCTGGAGCTGGAGTCACACTTGGTGGCTCTGGAGACTGCATAGGGGGTGCAGGCTACTGAGGACCCACAAAGGGTGCAGCCATGGACTGGGACCAGGCCTTCAAAGGCTAGGAAGCGGGCCAAGTTGAGGGAAGTGGCTCAAAATTTTTCTGCTCGTTTTGCAGCCCTGGAGCAAATGGAGCCCGCTTCCAGGGCGGCCATAGCGACTGGCCGCCCGCCGGCGACTGCCCGGCAACAGCGATCCACACCGCGCGGCCCACCTGCAGCGACTGCAAGCCCAAAGGTGACGGGTGGAATGGAAGATGACGGTGCAGAGCTAGCGGCTGCGGAGAACCCCACCACAAGTAAGTTGGCTGGTGCACCGGAACCAGCGCCCACACCTACATGGCCTTGGCCAGTGGGTCCGCCCGCTCCGGGATCGCCTGCCCTGGTGGGCTGGCCGGCACAGGTAGCTTACTACACACCGGCTACGCTGGGCACTGGGTTACCCTGGAGTAGCTCTGTGCTGCCTTCGCCAGGGGCGACGCCCGGGGTGGGCGTGCATGCGCCAAGTTGACAGCCCGGGTCCCTTGGGATGGGGGGCGTGCCAACATGCCGCCGGCCCCCGCTCCGCTCTGCTGGCTCCACAGACAGCTGCCCACTTGGCCTGCGCCTGGCCAGCTGCCCGCAGGTGCTCCAGCGTGGCCGTACCTCAGCGCAGCCCCAAGCTATGCGGAGGTTGCTGCTGGCGCGCTCCCTTATGGGGACTACGCTTCGCCATTCAGGCACCACCTGCCACAGGCTACGAAAGAAAAAAAATTGGAGGGGGGAGTTTATTGATATTTTTAGCCTCCTGAACCGGGACCTGGATACCAAGGAGTTAGAGAAAGAGGACCCCCAGGATAAGGAGCGGAGGCTATGTAAGAAGCCGGAACGCTCCTGGGCTCCCTGGCTCCCTGCCTACCTCATCTATATGTCCCTGACCTTGCAGGCCCATCCCTGTCAGGCGCAGTCCATGTTAAAATACTTGGACCTTATATACCGGGACTTCGTTGATTTCCCCGGCCATACCTGGCTGCAATATGATGAAGAATTTCATCGTAGAGCCACCTTGGAGCCCTACCTGCGGTGGGATGAGCCCCTGCCGCCAGTGTGTTTATGACCCCCATCCGCCCAACCCTAGGGGAGCGCTATGACAGCGGTCACCTCATACATAAGGGGATGCAAAATCCAGCTGCCCGTGCCTCGGCGGGCCAGTCGGTTCAAGTCTGGCCAGTCTGTTGGGATTACAATGGCCAGGGGGCATGCAACAGGAAGCTGTGCCGTTTCAAGCACCAGTGCTCTGTATGAGGGGGGCAGCACCCTGCAATCAACTGCAGCAGGGCCCACCCACAGCAGGGGAAGGGGCGGGAGGCTGCGGGTAACAGGAAGCCAGGACCTGGGGACAACGCCCCTCCAAAAGGGCCCCAGCCCAATCAAGCTTGAAGTTCTGCGGCGGTGGGCCGCGGAGTGCCCAGATAGGGAAGCGGTCGAGTTTCTGGTTACTGGGTTTGAGGTTGGTTTCCATATCCCATTCCAGGGCCCCAGGCTGCCCATCTCAGCCCACAACCTTAGGTCCCTGAGGGGTGGCGAGGGGGTGGCAGCAGACAAGATCTGGAAGGAGGTGCGGGAGGGCTGGGTACTCGGCCCTTTCCCTCACCCCCCGGTGCCCAATCTGAGAGTGTCTCCGCTGGGGTTAGTCCCCAAGAAAGCCCCAGGTGAATTTCGGCTTATCCATCACCTCTCCCACCCTAACGGCATATCGCTGAACGACGGCATCCCGTCCGAGCTGTGCACGGTCCAGTACACGTCATTTGACACAGCAGTGTGCATGGTGCGCTCATGTGGGGTGGCCGCGGAGATGGCGAAGTGTGACATCAAGTTGGCCTTCCGCCTTCTTCCCATCCACCCCGCTGATCTCGAACTTTTGGGATTCCAATTTCAAGACCAATTCTTTATGGACAGTGCCCTGCCGTTCGGATGCTCGGTGTCCTGTGCCGTATTCGAGAGGTTCAGCACTTTTGTGGAGTGGCGCCTGCGCCATGTCATGGGGTGGGCAAGTACGGCCCATTATTTAGACAAATATTTGTTCTGTGGGCCCAGTGGGTCCGGCAGCTGTCAACTCCTACTGGATCACTTTAGGGCACTGGCCGGGCAGCTGGGACTTCCTCTAGCTGAGGAAAAGACAGAGGGCCCCATGACGGTTCTCATCTTCCTGGGTATTGAGATTGATACCAGGGCACAGGTGTGACGCCTCCCCAAGGACAAACTCATGTCCCTTCGAGACACAGTCCACGAGGCCCAGGCACTCGGAAAAATATCTCTCAGGGAGCTGCAGGAGCTGGTGGGCCACCTTAACTTCACGTGTAAGGTGGTCGCTCTGGGGCGGGCATTCCTTCGCCGCCTTTGCTCCGCCATGGCAGGCCTACGCAGGCTAACACATAACCAGGGTCACCAGGGTCACATCTGCCATGAGGGAAGACCTGGCGGTTTGGCGCATCTTCCTGGACGGCTTTAATGGGGTCTCATTCTGGAGGGACGAGCTCCACTTGGGGGCACAGTTCCAAGTACAGACCGATGCTGCAGGGGGCATTGGGTTTGGCATATTCTGGAAGGGGCAGTGGTGTAGCAGCATCTGGCCCACAGCCTGGCATGATGCCGGCATCACACACGACCTAACATTCCTGGAGCTATTCCCCATATGGGCCGCCTTGTACATTTGGTCGGAGGCCTGGGCCAACTTGGTTGTCCGCTTCTGGTGCAACAACCTTGCTGTGATCCATATCATCAACAGTTTAACATCCCACTAGCCCAGGGTGATGTGCCTGGTCAGGGCATTTACCCTTAGGGCCCTCCAGTACAATATTGTGGCCATGTGCCAGGGGTGGAGAATGAAATAGCTGATGCATTGTCCCGCCGACAGGCCGAGCGTTTCCGGGCTCTCGCCCCAGGAGCAGCAGCGCTTCCAGTGAAGATCCCAACAGAGGTATGGCAGGTTGGCGAGATGAAGCTGACAGGGCACTTTGCCTCTCGGTTGCCCCCAGGACACAGAGGGGATACGTGGCCGTGATGGAGGAGTTTGCCTCCTTCCGAGCCGTGCAAGGGCTGGGACAACTGTGGCTGCTGCCCGTAGACCATCTGCGTATCTTTCTCATGCACCTCCATAGGAAAGATTTGGCCCCGAGCTCCATGCTGGGAAACCTGGCAGCCCTGTTATTTCATTCCAAGCTCCGGGGTTATGGGGACCCTACTGGGGACTTTAAAATAAAGGGTATGGTCGCGGGGTGGAGCAGAGAAAGGGGGAAGATACCAGACTCACGCTTCCCAATCACCCCCCAAATCCTTATGGCAATGTGTGCCAAGTGGCACACGGTTTGCCAAGATGCATTCGTGGCTGCCCTCTTCAAAGCAGCGTCACTTCTGGCCTTTTTTGGAGCCCTGAGGGTCGGTGAGCTGGTCGCGGCGGGCAGGCAGGATGGCTCGTTTGTAGCCCTCCTCGCTTCAGATATTACCCTTGAGCCCGGCCGCCTCACCATTCGCCTTCGGCAATCCAAGACTGACCAGAAAGGTAGGGGAACGCTCATCCACCTGGGCACTTGCTCACAGGAGCTCATTTGTCCGGTGAGCGCCCTTCGGGCTTACATGGCACTGAGGGGACCTAACAGGGGTTACCTCTTCCAACACAAAGATGGCAGACCATTGACGAAATTTCAATTTGGGCAGCTCTCTGGAAGGGTCCTGAGGGACTTGGGTTTGGGATCACTGCGGATCGGCACACATTCCTTTCGGATTGGCACGGCATCCATGGCTGCAGCGGTGGGGTATGGGCAGAGTGACATCCGCCGGCTGGGCAGGTGGTCCTCCAAGTGTTACCGGCGGTATGTGTGCCCGCTGCCGGTGCTCTAACTTGTTTTTTATGTTTTCCCAGGACTGCTTCCCTGCGACTCCCATGCCAGAGTGGTTTTCATCGGCCACAGTTATGTGTACTGGGCCAAACGGTATGCCCGCAGGTCTGGCTGGGGGCCCAACCTGGGGCTGGGTTACCAGGCCACAGTAGAATGGTGGGGGAAGCGGGGAATGAGATGGAGGGAATTCCTGGGGGCGGTGGCGGCCGCTGCTACTGGTAAGCCTCCTGACATATTGGTCGTCCACCTGGGGGGCAACGATTTGACCAAACAAACCGGCAAGTCTTTAGTGCTGGAGATTTTGCGGGACTTCAGCATTTGGAAGTCCATGTACCCGGCTTGTCGAGTGGTTTGGTCAAATATGATACCCCGCCAGTGCTGGATGGCTGACTGTGACCCAAATGAGTTGAACCACTCGTGGCGGGGGTAAACAAAGAAGTTTGCCGGGTGGTGCGCCGGGACTTTGGGGTGGTGGTGGGCCACTCGGATTTTCAGGTGGGCAGGGGGGAACTCTACAGGCCTGAAGGCATGCACCTGTCCAACAAGGGTATGGAAATGTTCTTGTGGGATTTGCAGGGGGGCCTGGCTGCGGAGTTGGCCGGGTGGGGGGACCGGGGCCATAGCACGGCTAGGCCCTCAGCCTTGGCGGCTGAAGCAGATTCAGGCAGCGGTGAGTAGTTAAAACATCTGTCACCGGATACCCAATAGCCAAGGCCCTGCTGATCGAGAGGTCACAGGGCCTGGTTGGGGTACAGGGGGACACCTCCCTGCACAGGAGATAACCCAGCCTTAAGCTACAAGACGCAGGGAGAGCTAATATCAGGCCGGCATGGGTGGCGTTGTCACCTGACCACACCACCCGGGGATCAGAACTCGCCCCATGCTGCCTGGTTGGAGGGGCCTGTAATGACCCTGGGGTTCCAACCATGAGTGCTGAAGCCAGGCCCCTCCCTGTTATTGTTGTTGGTTTAAAGTTGTGTTTCAATAAATGTGTGGCCCAGTTTCACCCCACATTACTGCCTCATCTCATTATTCCGGGTGGGTGGGCAATGGTCGCTCCGTGGACGGGAACACCACCCATGGAGCGCATTTGCCTGTCCTTCCGGAGGGAGAGACAGGCAGGACGCCTGAAACATCCAGAGGGGAGGGGGAGGAGCACCCTTTAAAAGGGCTGCTCCAACCCCCTCCAACATCCAGTTTCAAGGAGCGTTCCCCGCCTGCCCACCCTTTAAGGACAAGTGTGAGCGTTGCTGGTCACATTCGGGGGCCGGATAGGAATTTTTGACCCACACTCTAAATTGGCCGAAGAGAGCGGGGATTTTTCACCTGTCCCAGACTGGTACCTGGGCTTTAGGGAAGTCACCTGAAGTTTGGTCACACTGGCGGCTGAAGCGGATTCAGGCAGCGGCAAGTAGTTAAAACATCTGTCACCAGATACCCAATAGCCAAGGCCCTGCCGATCAAGAGGTCACAGGGCCTGGTTGGGGTACAGGGGGACGCCTCCCTGCGCAGGGGATAACCCAGCCTTAAGCTATAAGACACAGGGAGAGCTAATATCAAGCTGGCCTGGGTGGCGTTGTCGCCTGACCATGCCACCCGGGGGTCAGAACTCACCCCATGCTGCCTGGTTGGACGGGCCTGTAATGACCTCGGGGTTCCAACCATGAGTGCTGAAGCCAGGCCCCTCCCTGTTATTGTTGTTGTTGGTTTAAAGTTGTGTTTCAATAAATGTGTGGCCCTGTTTCACCCCATATTACTGCCTCGTCTCGTTATTCTGGGTGGGTGGGAAATGCCCTATAGCCACAAATGCCTGAAAAGTAGTGAGCTTACATAATTTCTGCTGCATTTCATTGCAGTTGCAGTTTTTTTAAAAAAGCAGCAAACCAAACATTAATCTCAACAAGACATTCAATAATAAGATTTATGAAGTATTTTGCCAAAGTAGAAATGTCTGTCTTTAATTCTTTTTAAAGAAGCCACTCTCTGTGCCCATCTAGACCAAATCTATATTACATACAAAGGGCAAGTTTAAGTCTTCCCCATATTTTACTTGGACAGCAACTGTGTGCCAGCATTGAATGGAGAATAAAACAGTCACATCTCTCAGAAACAATGACAGTGATAGTTAAGCCGGGTTTCATTAGTACTGCATAGGATAAATTAGTGATAAAGCACTTCTGAATATTAAATTAAAACAAAAGACTCTATGAAAGAGTTAAAAATCCTCAAAATCGTCAATGGATGACTGACAAAATTGCTTTAAAATTGCAAAAGAACAATAAAGAAAACAAGAAATTAAAGAGGAAAGAAATAGGATCAGAATCCTAAATGAAACAGTTTACTGGAAGTTACACAAGAACAGAGATTTATTACCATAATCACTGCAAAGGCACAGAAAAGAATGAGAGATGACAGGATCTTTTCTGTAAGATTGAAGATTGATTTCTCTAAGAGAAATTTTAATCATCATCAACATGATGATGATTAGAGATGGGCATGACCAGAAAATTTTTTTTCGAGTTGTCGTTTTTCAGGACGGGTCCGTTTCGGGTCGTTTCCGTTTTTCGTGAAATTTTTCAAAAATTTGTTGTTTCGTCGTGTCGTTTGTCATTTATCATTACCGCCACGATTTAGCGCGACTTGACTTCCCAGAGCATGGGGTTAGGGGATAAGGGCTAGGCTTAGGCTAACGGTTAAGGTTAGGGTGGGTTAGTGGGCTGTACCTCTGGGTGCCTCTGGCCCACTAAGAGCACAGTGTACTGGCGTATGGGTTAGGGTTAGGGTTAGGATTAGGATTAGGGTTGGTGGGCTTTTTATGCCCTCTCTGGCACATCCAGAAGTCTCAGCAAAACCTGGCCATGCGATTGGTGGAATGGCTCCAAATATTTGCATGGTCCCATCCCATGGCCAGCCCATCATTGCGCATGCACCGGTGTAAAAAAAATAAAAATAAAATAAAATAAAATAAAATCAATGGAGACATTTTATTGCAAGAAAAACCCACTGCTGCTACTGTAAAAAATCAAGCATTTAAAATAGCTAATTTTCGCATGTTTCTGTGGTGCTTTGGTGGGTTTTTGGACCACGATTTCAAAAAAAATATTGTGGTCGCTATTTTGGATCCCCCTGTACCGCATGGCAAATGGAGACGCCGAGGATGCCCCCTCCCAGCCTGGTACCAGCAAGTCTCAGCAAAACCTGGCCATGCGATTGGTGGAATGGCTCCAAATATTTGCATGGTCCCATCCCATGGCCAGCCCATCATTGCGCGTGCGCAGGTGTAAAAAAATAAAAATAAAATAAAATAAAATAAAATAAATGGAGACGTTTTGTTGCAAGAAAAACCCACTGCTGCTACTGTAAAAATTCAAGCATTTAAAATAGCTAATTTTCGCATGTTTCTGTGGTGCTTTGGTGGGTTTTTGGACCACGATTTCAAAAAAAATATTGCGGTCGCCATTTTGGATCCCCCCGCACCGCATGGTAAATGGAGACGCCAAGAATGCCCCCTCCCAGCCCGGTACCAGCAGCCCAGGACAGGAGGGGGGAGGCTGGAGTGGGGACCCCCCCAGAAACCACCCCTCTGGTAGGTGCCCTCAGGCAGGCATATTTTCGCCTGCTTTTTTGGCCAGGAATTGGGTTTTTTTTTAATTTCTAAAACTTTTTTTCTGTGCCGCTTGGCATCGCGCGATCGCTGCGATGCCAGGAACAACAACGACAAATCAGACCCAATTTTTCTTTTTTCGGTTCGAGTTCGGGTTCTGGGGGAGTAATTTTCGTTACCGTTTCCGTTGTGTCACGGAAACGAGTAACGGAAACGGAAACTAGAATTTCGCCAAGTCGTGCCCATGTCTAATGATGATGATGATGATGATGATGATGATGATGATGATGATGATGATGATGATTATGATGATTGGTTATGAACCACACAGATTCATAACTTTTTCCAGTTTGTGCCCATCCCAGTTCTTAGTGCATCAGTGTCTCTGTGACTGTTTCAAAATTACCGTAACATGTTAATCTGACAGTATATAATTGTGAAGATTTTTTAAAGTTAAAATAGGCATATTAGATTGATGAGCAAAGAAAGGAGAAAGGGGTGTGTCACATGTGACATTAACCATGCAATCTTGCAAACCTATACTCAGTAATAAATCCTACACTCAAATAGGGGTTATTCCCAGATAATGTGTATTGGGTAACATGCAACCTTTAAAATCTATTTTTGTTTTGTTTGTTTGCTTATTTTTTTGTTTCAGGTGGCTTGTGATGGGAATGTAAAATCTGTATCTGCCAGACGAATAATTTGCACTATAAATGCTTTCTTCTCTTGTGTCCCCTTCTGTGTTAACTGTGATCAAAGTTCAAGTGTATAGCGTGTGAGTGGATCAAAAGCAATTTAAGCATCAATAATGGAAACACTCTGAAAATAATGGTTCGACCCTTGGTCTGCACAGAAATTGGATGCCACTTTGGGATTTCATGTTAAATTCCTATGCATTTTAGATTTCACTGACAGAAAGGGCAGGGGGGAGGGAGGGAGGATTCAGCAAGGCGTGTGTGCCTAGATACAAACAATGAAAATGAAATGCACATTTTGAAACAACATTTGTTAATACTGCTTCTCTTTCTTCTTGACACCACACAGTGGCCTCATTTCAATTGTATTTTTGGGACTCATTCGTGTGATGAGGAAATATCTGAAATGCAACAACATTCAACATTCACCCAGGGAACAGTTCTGAACTATCACAATGGAGGAGAATCATAAGCCATTCCCATATCTGGTTATTGTTATTCGTTTCGTTTGCATGCCCTCCAGTTGATTCTGTCTTATGGCATCCCTAGCACAGTTCCCAAAGTCGATTTTTGATTTTCAGGTCTTCTTTGCTTTTCTGGATTGCATTTATTTCACTTCCTATCCCTCTAGCTTTCTTGATTCCAGCATAATCATTTAGGTGGGAAATAATGTTTTTTTGTTGTTGTCGTCACTATAATCACTGGGAATGCTGGCTCATCAATTGCAAATTATCCAGAGAAATACCAAAAGATATTAATCTGCTTTCTGTCCAAAAGGAATTGTGACTTTAAGAGCCAATACCAATATAGATAGCCCATACTTAGAGATGAAATTGTCCTGTTCTGAGGGGTTGTGTGAGGCTTGCAAACACAATGTACTTGAGAGGTAAAACAGCACAAAATGGATGCCGCAAAATAGACATGCTTGATTTCCAACTACAACAACAACAACAACAACAACAACAACAACAACAACAACACTTTATTGTCAAAGTGCAACTTGTGTACAATGGGATTAGCTAAGCCTCCCTCACATACCCCCTCCCACCACTATGGGTGCCAAAACTGGAGTGCTTTGAAAGTCAAATGAAGTTGTGCAAAATGGTTCTTTAAAGTGTCTGCTGAGGGCAGAAGATCCAGAGCACAAAGGAAACAGCTCTGGTGTACAGACTGAAAGGCCAAAGACCAAGGTGGCGAGGGTCTGTCCTATAATCCAAGGGAACAGTGGCTCTTTCCATCCAGAATTCCCCTGATCTCTCCCAAAACTGAAATTTTAATGAAACTCCTTCCTACAATTTCACTTCTGATTGAATTGAAACAAATAATCTCCAGCTATCACAAGGGGACATCAGTGTTGTCAGGGGTAGGATCAAGTTAGTGCTCAGGAAATCAGATTTAAAATGAACAAACAAGGTTAAAAAATCGTGAGGACCACTCAGTCTTCTGGAGATGAAAGAAACTGGCATGTGACCTCAACATGCAAATACTTTTGCTCTTCTGATGACGTGCTACCTTTAACATCTGTTTGCACCAGTATGTCAAGTGCTCCCTTGTTTACAACAAAGTGGTTTCATTATATCCTAGCCACGTTGCTGCTAGATATCAGCATTCCAGTATTTGTTGTACCTTGTATAAAGGAATTAATTCATTCCAAATGAAATTCTGTTAAACAAATTTTCCTTTGTACACATTTTCCATAGGAATGCATTGAAAATGGATTAATCCCTATTTGTGACTGTTTTTCTGTTGTACAGATTTGCCCCACAGGCCATTCTGTTCAGCAATTTCCCCCTATCTCACATATTTTAGAGGGCTAGATTTATTTACCATATAAATAAAATATCCATATTAGAGATGGGCACAAAAGAGAAAAATGGTGTTTCGGTTTGTCGTTTGTCGTTGAGAGGTCTGTTTCGGTTCGTTTCCGTTTGTCGGGAATTTTTTGAAAAATTTTGTTACTGTTTTTTGTTTTTTTGTTTGTCGTTTCTACCCACTTTTTGTGTGATTTTTAAAGCATTTCCGTGCGCAGGCATCCTCCAATGCCCCAGACCAGAGGGAAAACACTAAAAAAAATGGATGCTGGCAGACACAGTATAGACTAGGTATGCAGGGAGGCTGCAAAGGCAGAGGCGGGCGTTGCCCAGGGTGCAAGGCAAACTGCACTGCGGGGCAAGGGAGGATTCACCGAGAGGTACGCATCGCACGCACACAGGAGGCTGCAGGACTGAAGCTATTCGCAGAGACAGCAATCCCACCCTAACTCCCACCAGAGACTGCAAGGAGGACGGGGGCTGCCAGAGCTTTTTATGCCCTCTGTGGATGCCAGACCTGCCCGCCCAGTCTGCAACCTGGGCATGCTATTGGTTGAACATGATCCCATCACATGGCTTGCCTCCATTTTGTGGCTGGTGGTGACATCCATTTTAAAGGGAAAAGAAAAATACATCATGATGGGAGAAGACAAAAACTAATGTTTTAAGGTCCCCAACCCCCCCTGGTAGGTATTATAAGACAATATAAATAATTATTGCTGTGTTTTTACGGATGTCCAGGGCGTTTTTAAACATTTAAAACAGCTCATTTCATTGCGCGTCACCACTAAAGGAAACGAAACATAACAACCACAAAAGAAACAACAAACGGTAACGGAAATGAAAAAATATTCGTTCCGTGCCCATCTCTAATCCATATAGTAAAATATCCAAATGTATAAAACATGCATTTTCTAGATCATAGGTTATTGGAAATACTTTACATATCAAAGGCCAGCCTGAATGTTGACAAGACCAACAGCAGCAGTTCAGATGGTCTTTAAGATACCCTTTTGGTCTACCATTCTACCTGCCAGTAGGTTTTGTGGCAAATGCAGATTTGAACAACTATCTCCTGAGTAAAGATCTTGGTGTCTCGACTGGTGTCACATGCAAAAACTGCTAAAACACGCATGTTCAATAAGATTCTACACAAAAATCTGTTATTTTTAAAAGCTTTTATTTGGGGGAGGCAGGAGGATGTTTGATAGGATGCTAAATATAGATACTGGATTCAGTCTTTTCTTTCAAATATTTGTACAGTCATTATACTGCTTTTTTTTCTTTGAGCTAAAAAAGTAATTCTTTATTGTGGGGCTGTCTTCTTATTTTGTCCAGTTACTATATATTGACTCATGTATTTGTGGTTGAGGATATAGATAAACCACCAAACCACTGGCTACATAGGACTTTGAAACGTGATTATACATTTTGGTCTGGGTGTTTATTCAATGCCAAATTACAAAATTTAAGGGTAGTTCAGGGTGGTTTGGTAAAGAGAGAAAACTCAATTTGGTCAGCCACTTACATCTAATTTATGAAATTAGTCTTCGTATCTTATTTAAAATCATGTGTAAAGTTTGGGGAAAACCTTTCAAATTCTTGGAAATCAGCCTACTTACAGCAAGAGATAAAGGTCTTTGTTCCATGACTAGTTTTGTACCATGACAGCGTTGGTTGCCATCACATGGTTCTGCCCCTGTTTCAGTGTTCCCATGGTTGTGATAACTTGTCTCATGACAAGTGTTACCTCATGGTCTTATACCATGACAAACACTTAATTTCTCTATCTTCCTTTTTCCTTTTTGGGTGGGCTTAAATAATTCTTTTTCAATATTTTGCTTCTGAAAAAAAGTAAAAAAATGGACAGTTTTCTGAAAGAAATGAATGTTTTGTTGTGTGATAGTCATTACCACATGGTGTCTTGTCTTGGAACAGAAAGCAGAGACAAAGAGTGACAAGGAAAAACACTACCCCAGCATCAGGTACAGTATTGTTGCACTTAGCACCCATTCCGGGGGCATGGTCAAGACAAATTTCAGTAGTTGCATGACGGATGTGAAGCAACATTTTTTGTACTGCTCCTAAGCACAACACTAACAGAGACAAAACGGACATGAAGTAAAAGTCTGTTGGTGATCTACAAACTTCATGTATCAGAAGTACGCATCTCTGTCCCTTCATATTTTTTACCTGCAAATCCCATCAACCCTTGCCAACACAGCCAATGGAGATGGATTATGTAATTTGCAATTCAAACACACATGGGGAGCAGAAGTTGCCCACCCCTGCCTTAAGCCAACCCATTTGGGTTTGCCCAGTATGAAGATATCCTCTGGGCTATGTGCCTTGTCTGTTTTGTTCCTAATACGTAATACTGTACTTCTTTGGCTGTATGTGGTTGTGATTCAGGTAGGAACATATGAAACGCCTGAGCAATAAATCAACAAGCATCTGGATTTCACCTCAGCTGCATCCTTCCAAAGCCTTATAAGAAAAGCTGTGAAACTCAGGAATGACACACATAACTGAGAGAAAAGACAACCTGATGTTAGTTCATAAAAGACTCTTGGAATATTGTATGTAGATGAACCAAGGAGGAAAAACAGCGGAGGGAGCAGCAAGGAGAGCTGATGAGGGAAGAGCAGCCAGGAAGAAGAGAAGAAGAGGCAGCCAAGTGAAGAAGAGTCCTGAGGGGAAGAATAAGTGCAATGGTGAAAAGCCCCATTAAGGAAATGTATCAGAGGCAGCAAATCATATAAACAAATCCCCACCTCCAACAGTAAGATGAGAACACAAATAAGGTAAAATGACTACAATTTCCTACCCTTTTGTGAGACCCCAAATCTGCTGTCTAAAGCAGCTGCCTCACTCAGCCTAATGACAGGACCTGTGTCTGCCACACAACTGTGAAAATGGCTTCCATTTTCCTCCTAGTTACTATTTGAATGATGCAAGACCGAAAACAGTGGGTAGAGGAAAATGCAACAATTTGCACAGTTATGGCTTTGTATATTATGCAAAGAATGCTGCCTATGTAGAACAACATATGTAAATTAGGTTACCTGAATTTGGAGAACTGGAGTATGGCAACCCCTATCTCTGTGGTGGGTTAGAAAAATGAACTCCCAGATGTTAGTTATTACTGTTAAGCTGGCTGGTTTAACTTAGAGGCTCTGAGTATCAACTGTATTGCATTCTAAAACAAGAGGAAGGCAGGGGAAAGCTGTGAAAGGATGTCAACAGATACCTTGTCTTATTCTTCTATATCCGTAGTTCCCAGCCTTGGGTCACCAGATGTTCTAGGACAACAACTCCCAGAAACCCTAACCAAAGGAACAGCAATTTTTCACTTTAGGAACTAGAGATGGGCACGAAATGAACTTTTTGTTTGTTCCATTATTTGTTATTTGTTTTGTTATTTAACAAAATGAATAACGAACCCCAGAGTGATTTTAGAAAGAAACAAACAGAACCAAACAAAATTGGTTCATTTATGTTCATTTCGCGGTGGTCTCCTACCTGGTGCTGCTGGAGTCTTCGGCCTTCCTGGCTGCAGGCGGAAAAGCCAACCAGCCCGCGCTACAGCTGTAGCATAGGCCATGTGGTCAGAAGTAAAAATAAAATAAAATTAAAATAAAAATAAAAAAAAAAGGAGTGCCTACCGGGCCCCAGGGGTGGCCTGATTGGAACACTAAAATCACAAAAATAAAATAAAATAAAATAAAATAAAAACCAGCGCTGACCGGGCCCCAGGGGCTGCACGGTCAGCACTTTAAAAATAATTTTTTAAAAAACCCCGGCCCGTGCTACAGCTGTAGTGTGGGCCAGGAACCCGGAAGGCACCACTGGAGCAGAAAAGAGATTGCAGTGTGTGTGGGGGGGAGAACAGAAGGATGAAAGGAGAGGCTCCTGCCTGGCTGGCTGTCTCTCTCTCTCTCTCACCCACCCCCACCCACCCCAGCAGAGGTCCTGTCAGCAGCAGGCAGGTTCCGCGGGGAGGGGAGGAGAAGGAGGAAACCAAAGGAGGGTGTGAGTGATTGAGTGAGCCAGGGAGGGGGGAGGGAGGGCTGGCCATGGTCCTGGCGGTCCTCTATCCCAGATTGCTTCAATTTCCCCTCTCCATTGCTCACTCTGCACCGTGAGCTCCGGCAGCAGGGACGCTGCTAGAGCGCGGTGGCAGCGGCGGCCATTTAACTGTGGCACTCAAACCAAATGGGGGCCTTGCTATTTATTGGCAGTGGCTGGAGCAGGCCAGCTCAGAGTGGCTGATGAGTGCACCTGCCCCCCTCGTCGCATGGACGCTGCCATGGCTCCCTTCCTGGGGCTGTCCGGCTGCTGCCACCACTGCCACCGCCGCTGCTGCCAGGGCGCTTCCTGTTCCCGTTAGTGCTTCTGCTGCTCCCGAGTGCTTGGTGGCTGCCGTCGGAGCCATGAAGGCGGTGTGGCTGCTGCTCCTCCTGAGTGGCTGCGTTCTGCTGCTGCTGCCAGCGATGTGCGGCTGGGGGCCAGGCCAGGCCAGGAAGCTCATTCTGCTTGCCTACAAGCAGTTCAGCCCCAACATGCCTGAGAAGACACTGGGGACCAGCAGCATGTACGAGGGCAAGATCACCCACAACTCAGAGCGCTTCAAGGCGCTCATGCCCAACTACAAGCCGAGCCGCCGTCGCCGGTATGTAAGAACCTCAACCTGTTAGGGTTTGTACAATTTTTTTAAAAAATTGGAACGAACCCAAACTCGAACCGAACCAAGGGTGGGTCCAAACCAGATGAACCCGAACCATGGGTTTTCTGGTCCGTGCCCATCTCTATTAGGAACTTGTGATACTCATCTGTCATGTAGCTATTAAAAATGAGGACCCTATCAGATAATTGGCTGTGACAATGTAATTTAGGCTCAAAGAAATAGCTGGACAAAAAGGGACTCAAGCCCAGAGTGAGCCCATCAGGGCGTTTCAAGAGTGAGACTGAAAGTGTGTATCAACCACTTTATTACTCAAATTTGAATTTTTAAATTTGGAACTTCCTTCTACTAAATCAGGCATGTCTAAACTTTGGCCCTCCTGATGTTTTGGATCACAGCTCCCAGAATTCCAAGCCTGTATTTCCAATGGCAAAGGACTATGGGAGTTGCAGTCCAAAACATCTGAGGGCCAAGTTTGGACATGCCTGTACTAAATGCATGCCAACATCTGTGATTTTGGACTATTCTTACCAATAAGCAAAATGGCCAGCTTCCCTAATCCCAGTCCTGAGTATACAGACTCCATAAAGGACATATCAGAGATTACATTTGTTGACAACTGACTGAACGTAAAACTCTAGCCATAGAGCTGTTTGCCCAGTGCTCATGAATCCTGTAAAAGGTATCTGAAACATTAGAGTTCATCTTGCTCTACAGCTTTATCACTTTGGTTGATAACCCAGAGGCTTGCACTAAGTTTAGCCCTGCTTTCTTTATGGGGGCGGGGGAATCAAGGCCAAGGGATAAACATCTAACCTAGTTCATCTGATACATATGCCAGTGTCTCAGAAATGGTTGCCTATCTTCCCATACCCATTGCTTGGTTTATTTATATAAGTCTGCTAATTCAAAGAGACAGTCTTCTAAGCGTTCTGCTATATTTCCTCCCACAATGCATCTACCATTTTCCCCATTGTTGTAAGGCATCCTATAGCTGTGCTGAAGGGGTCCAGTTAATGGACTGTCCAGCAGATTTCTTTAATGGGCAGCAGGCTTTTGTTGTCCAAAAAGGTGCTCCTTCCAGATTTCCTCCTCCATCTCTTTCCCTTCTACTAGCTGTCTGCTTTAATTACTGGCAAGATGCATAAGAAGCCACTCTAAAGCACCAGAACTGACAACTGGAAGTAATTCCCACTCCATGCCCAGTGCTAGAGCCTTTGCAGAACACAAAAGTACAGTACCACTAAGATGAGGAAGGAAGATTTCAGAGTGGAAACAGTCTTCCAGTTACTTGTGCCATTAATATAAATTATATCTAGATGTGCATCTGCAGCGCCCACTGAGGTCTTTATAAGGGACACTGCAGATGAACATCTAGATCATTCATAATCATCATCATTGGCAACCTTCAGTCTCGAAAAGACTATGGTATCATGCCTGGAGTCGAGATCCTAAAAACAACACCTAGTGTGACTAAATAGACCAATTCGGGAATGGCAGTCTCTACCGCACTGGGGGCAGATGTATTCTGTTTCTTGCCTGGTCCTCAAGTTTCATTCTTTCTGTGCCTGCCTCTTTTCCTCTGCCTGTTGGACAAATGCCTCTTCAAATTTATGTAGACCATGCTGTATCTCTTGCCTCCAGACAGTGCGATCGGAGGTCGGGGTTTCCCAACTGTTGAGGTCCATTCCCAAGGCCTTCAGGTCCCTCTTACAGATATCCTTATACCTCAGCTGTGGTCTCCCTCTGGGGCGCTTTCCCTGCATTAGTTCTCCATATAGAAGATATTTTGGGATCCGACCATCATCCATTCTCACAACATGTCCAAGCCAGCATAGGCGTCGCTGTTTCAATAAAGTGTACATGCTAGGAATTCCAGCTCAATTCAGGACTATGCTATTTGGAACTTTGTCGTGCCAGGTAATGTTGAATATTTGCCTAAGACAGTGCATATGGAAGGTATTAAGCTTTCTTTCCTGTCAGGCATGGATGGTCCAAGACTCGCTGCAATACAAAAGTCTGCTCAGTATGCAAGCTTTATAGACCTGTATCTTTGTATGTTCTGTCAGCTTCTTATTGAGCTGTACTCTCTTTGTTAGTCTGGAAAACATAGTTGCTGCTTTACCTATACGCTTATTCAGCTCAGACTCTAGTGAGAGTGTATCTGAGATAGTTGAACCAAGATACACAAAGTCATGGACAACTTCCAGTTCTTTTGCAGAAATTGTAATGCGAGGAGGAGAGTCCACATTCTGGCCCATTATTTGTGTTTTTTTCAGGCTGATTTCTAGCCCAAAATCTTTGCAAGCTTTACTAAAATGGTCCATGAATTGTTGGAGATCTTCGGCAGAGTGAGCAGTAATGGTGGCATCATCAGCAAAGAGGAGATCCTGCAAACACTTCACCTGTATCTTAGACTTTGCTCTCAATCTAGAGAGGTTGAAGAGTTTTCCATCTGATCTGGTCCGGAGATAGATACCCTCTGTTGAAGTTCCAAAAGCATACTTCAGCATGGTAGCAAAGAAGATCCCAAATAAGGTTGGTGCAAGGACACAGCCCTGCTTCACTCCACTTCAGATGTTGAAGGGATCTGACACCAGGCCATCAAAAACTACATTGCCCTTCATATCCTCATGAAAAGACCTAATGATTTTAAGGAGCTTGGGTGGGCATCCAACCTGGAGGAGTAGAGATGGGCACGAAATGAACAATTTTTCATTTCCGTTTTTGTTTTTTCATTTTGTTACATAACGAAACGACAAACAAATTTTGTCTCTAAAATGAAACGAAACGGACAGAAATTTTGCCGTGCATTTCAATTCCGTTACTGCAATATGAGTGAATTGCTTAAAATCCTTTAAAAAATCACAAAAAATTGAAATAAATGGTAATGAAATGGTAACGAAACGAACGAAAACAAAAACAATTTTTGTAAAAATTTGCAAAAAATGGAAACAAACCGAAATGGACCCTCCAAACGACAAACAACAAACGAAATGCCATTTTTTTATTCATGCCCATCTCTACGGAGGAGTATTTTAAAGAGCCCATCCCTACTAACCATATCAAATGCCTTCGTAAGATCTATGAAGGCTACAAAAAGTGGCTGTCCTTGTTCCCTGCATTTCTCCTGCAACTGCCTGAGGGAAAATACCATATCAGTAGTGGACCTGTTGGTTCGAAAGCCACACTGTGATTCTGGGTAGACTCTCTCTGCAAGTATCTGGAGCCTCTTCAGTATAACACGTGCAAACAGCTTCCCGACAACACTAAGAACAGAGATACCACAATAGTTGTTACAGTCTCTCCTGTCACCTTTGTTCTTATAAAGCGTAACAATATTAGCGCCCTTCATATCCTGTGGTACTCCCCCTTCCCTCCAGCAAAGGCAGAGGATTTTGTACAGTTCATTGGCAATGATCTCTTTGCAGCACTTCAGAACTTCAGCAGGGATGTTATCTTTCCCAGGTGCCTTGCCAGAGGCAAGATAATCCAGAGCCACATTTAGTTCTTTTAGTGTTGGTTCATTGTCAAGCTCCTCCAAGACAGACAAGCACTCAATATTATTTAAGACTTATTCGGTTATTGTGTTTTCTCTGGAATATAGTTCAGAGTAATGCTGCACCCAGCGTGCCATCTGCTGCTCACGATCCTGGATGATCTCACCTGAAACAGTCTTTAAGTGTGATATTTTTCTAATGTGGCTTGAACAATTCTTTGATAGCCTGGGGTAGTCCCATGGGGAGACCACAATAATAATTCTTCTGCATTAAGGCATAAGGTTCATATACCCATGCTGGTGTCAGAGGTCAACCTGGATATTTCCATTTACCTGTGAATATGAGGGGGTTAGAACTTATAAGTGAGGGGGGTTTAGAAATTATAGAATTTATAGGTGAGGCAAAATAGTTTGACATGTCATGTCATACTTCAAATAAGTGTTTCAATTTATTATCTATTTAATTATTTTATTGTACCTGTACGACACCTTTCTTTCTCTAGAAATGGATCTCAAGGCAGTTCTATTAATTTTTAAAAAAATCCCAATACAGACATTAAAATGAGATTAAATTACAGACATTAAAATGAGATTAAATTCCTTATACAATTACAATTAAAATTAAAGCATTCTAAAACATTTTATTAAAATACTAACAGTAGTTTACCTTTTTCTAAAAGAAAGTCTGCACATTTGTTAAAATATTACAGTTTGAGACATTTAACTTCTAAGGAACTGTTGAATTTCTGAAGACCTGGTTGCCCTCACCCCACCCACCCAGTGTATGCTACATATGAACTGGGAGCTCTATCAAAAGAAATACTAGTAAAATCTGGGGAAAATGAAGGGGGGGAGGGAGAGCAAATGTGGATAGTGGAAATATGGTCCCAGGATTATATGATGATATATGGACTAGAGATGCACTTTAGACCTAGCATTTAATATACTGGAGGTTACATGCACCATACACCAACAATGACTTATGACTTATAAACAGATTTCCCCCTTGACTTTCTATTTAAATATCTCTAATGTGAATTATCTTTCAGTTGATGTCAAGTTAATAAGATGCTTTTGGTTAAAGCAGAAATTGGGTACATATGTTCACTACTTGGAGGATGAAAGCTTTATTTTATATATTTAGCCCTTTCCTCCAAACCAATATGATTGGATATATGCTATGTTTATAACAACAAGCACTTTTGAAATGCATAGCTGGAAGGGACCCTATGGCTATGGATCACTGAACCTCAGCCCCTCTCAAGGAGGTAGAGTGGAGAATTCAGCTCCTAAACCCTGGCTCCATAGCCAGAGATCTAAGCCACTGGTCTCATGTGCCTGGCTTATGGTAAACCCTTTCAAGGTTTTCCAAATAAAGAACACTCAGAAGCAGTTTACAACATCAAGCATAAGGATGTGTCTGTTGTAATTCCAGTACAAATGTGGAAACTGGACAGTAAAGAAAGCTTGCAGGGAAAGTGGGACTATCCTGCTTTGGGCATATCATGAGAAGTAGAGATGGACATGAACCGAAACAATGGCAATTCATTTTGGTTTATTTCATTTTAGGCTTTGGTTCAGTTTGTTTCATTTTTAACAATTTGGTTCATTTTGAATCGTTAATTGTTTTTTCCCACTTTGTGCAATTTAATCCATTTGACAGAACATGGGTGGGAAAAACATTTAAAAATATATATAAAAACACAGACATTGACAACAACTGCAGAAACTGGACTGGCAGCATCCTCATCAACCACATCATCATTCATCACATCATCCTTACCAGAAGGCAGCACTGGCAACGAGACGATCCTGGCCCCTATGGCAGGGGTTTTTTGAGGTGCTGGCTTGGGACCAGTGCCACTTTTTTTTTTTGAAGCACCAACCATGTGGCCCCTGGGGCCGGGTTGGCACTAGTTTTACTTTTTATATTTTTTCTTTATTTTAGGGTGCAATCCGGCCACCCTTGTGGCGGGGTTGGCTCTCCATTTTTAAATTTAATTTTTTAAATGTAATGTATTTTTTTTACTGCCGACCACATGGCCTGAGCTACAGCTGTAGCGTGGGCCAGTTGGGTTTTTAAAAATCTTTTGCCAGCGCAGGCCAGTTCCATGGCCCGTGGGATGGGTCCGGTGCTCACAGGCTGGTATTGGACATCCACGCTGGATCGTTGTTGTTCTTTTGCCGGCCTGCGGGCTGGGTCCATGACCCGTGGGCTGGGTCTGGTGCTTGTGGGCTTGTACCAGGGCCCGTGTGACAGATCTTTTATTTTATTTTATCTTATGTTATTTATTTTTTTAACTGCCAACCATGGCTGCCTACCAGCTGTAGCGTGGCTGGTTTTTTTTATTTTCTGGTTGCCCCTTCCCTGCAGCCAGGAAGACTGGATCATCCAAGAAGGACCAGCACCAGACAGGAGACATCTCCACTGCCATTAATGAAAAGAACCAAAATGAACCAATTTTTTTTTGTTCTGTTCATTTTGTTTTAGAACCACTCTGAGGTTCATTATTCATTTTGTTATGCAATGAAATGAATAACAAATAACAAAATGGATTAAAAGTTTGTTTTGTGCCCATCTCTAATGAGAAGGCACAGTTCTCTGGAAAAGACAATAATGCTGATTGAAAGGATTAGGAAAAGAGGAAGACCAAACACAAGATGGATTGAAGGAGGCAATAGGCTTGATTTGAAATTAGATACGATTAAAACTATACCCAAATAAGCTGATGTCTGTGGGCTGGCCAACAAGGACTTGACCGATTCCTGATGGAAAACTTATTGGTCAATTTTTGGAAGAGCATGCTGGTTGATCATTTGTACATAAATTTTTTGACAAATGTCAGCATACATTTTCCATGGGTCTGAAAGTCAGGAAGATGCAGTCTGCAAAAAGGTGTTTCAGGGCAATCTTTTATGTGACAGTTTTCCATAGAAAAATAGAACTTGCTGGGTTTTGCAGTTAGCACTCTGCCTGTAAGTAATGTAAACTGAGCAGGTGGGATAGCAGGAAGAGTGCTAGCTTGTAAAGAGTACTTTGCCAAAACACAATATAGTGTGACAGTTTTTCTAGGCTACATTTTGACAATCAATTCTGCAAATACATTGGGCTCCTTTGCCAGCCACAGTCCGTGCTTCCAAACCATTTGCTTTTACCGTAAACTCTTAGAACTGTGTGTGTAACAGCAAGGAATCCATGGCAGTGGCATGGAAATTCAAATTGTTTTGTCATTAAACACACACACACACACACACACACACACACACACACACACACACACACAAATGCCTATTATTGCAGTATTTACACCAGAGCCCACATCCCGTGATGTCAAAGATGTCAGGGGTCTCAGATTTTCACTCCGAAATCTCAACAAATAAAAAATATCTGGCCTGGCAAACCAAATTGTCAAAAGTGTCTGTTGAATATCTTTGTGGTCCACATAGAGGGAAATTAAATCAGCTCTAAATCCTAGCTGAGCCTTTTTACAGGTGTCCCAAACTATGGAATTGTCTCAGTGTCAATATATGCATCAATATGTTATCAAAAACAGGTTGAATTTCCATAGGTTGGTATAGCCAGTCTCCCACATAAGACAGACTGATTGTAAAGTCTGCACCTATATTTTCAAGAGTACTGAGCTTATGTACTTTAAATTGTGAATTATTTGAAGTTAGATTTCAATGAGCTGATGAGTTTTCATGTCAACTTTAGGTTAATCGCATCTTGCTATTTTTCAGAATGCTGTACCATTTTAATTACTATGTACAGTATGGAAATCTGTACAGGGAAGAAGACAGGTAGGACAAAGATAGCTTCATTTGAAATACATTGTTGTAGGAGACCTTTGCAGATACATTGGATTGTCAGAAAGACAAATAGATTCCTAGATCAAATCATGCATAAACTCTCTCTTGAAGCAAAATTTGTACAATAAAGGCCACTGAACTTTTGGCTTATCATCAGACTTGCTATAGGGATCAATAATTATAATAGTAGATAATAAAGACTAGATGCAGAAGGAAAAAGCAAGATCAAATAGGAGCTTTATTGACTTCATAATGGAGTCATGACTTTTCAGGAGCAGAGCAGGACTGCTGATGATAGGAGGTCATTCATTCACTGTGAGTTTTGGAGGTCACTTATTGAGGAGGTCACTGTGAGTCAAAAGTACTTAATGGTGCATAAAAACACTTTTTTGTTAAATTTAAATTTTTAAAAATGGGCCAGCGTATTTTACAGAGAGGGCAGAACGTAATGCATCACCATAATGTGGCACTCCTGTCTGAACACCAGCTTTCTATAGTGGAAATGGAGATTAGAAATCATGAAGGGTTGCATGTGCAAACATGAAAAGAGACAAGCAGTTTATTCCTTAAGGGCACAAACACGAGGAAGAAAGAGTCTGTGAAGATTCTCAGTTATCCAGGTGAGGTTATCAGGAAGTTGAGTCAGGGTGACGGGACTTCTTTTCTTGAGAGGTTGAAACGTTTTGCTGTTCATCTAAGCAGCTTCATCACTCTGAGGAAAATTAGTGGTGAGTCCTCCAATTTATAGACTATCTTCATTTCAAATCACCCTGGTCTGAACAGACTCATAAGTTGGACAATGGCCTAAATGGGCTCGTTAGGTGGACAATGGCCTGAGGACCATGAAAATCCAACCTATGCAACCCTTCCCAATTAGTATGGGTCGTTAGATGTCTGTGAAGATTCTCAGTCATCCAGGTGAGGTTATCTGGAAGCTGAATTATGGCAACCAGACTTCTTTTCTTGAGAGGTTGAAACATGTCACTACTCATCCAAGAAGCTTCATCAGGAAGAATGCATGGTATTTTGTAAGTCAACCTAAGCACCTGGGAGGCCACAGATATGTACTGTCAGGAATAAAAGGGATTATATGCTTTGGCTGTTCAACAGAGTTTAACATCTGTTTTGGTTCTGCAGCCTTGATGATTTCCAGGTCTTTTCATCTGGTCTTGAATCACATCCTCCATCTCATCCAGTTTTTGGTAGACTTCAGGTGGTCATCCCATTGGAAATAATTGGCCTTCCATGTTTTGCAACATCTGAAACTTTATCCAGTAATTACATCTAGGACAGGGTGAGCAAAATATAGGATACAGGTTTCACATGATTGCAAGGTCATATGTAAAGATAACCTTGGATTCCCATTCCAAGTTAAGAGCCTAAAAATAGTTGATTACTCCTGAAACACCACTTGGTACCATAGGGAGCTGACCAGTTTTAGATGGGGGTGAGAGGAGAAATGAACAGAAGGATAGCACCAAAGACAAATAAATTAAAATGACATTGCTTTAAACCCTATAAAGGGGTGCCAATAAAACCAGTGAGGTGAGCAACCAAATCCTGCACATATTAATTCAGGAGAAGTCCCACAGAATTAAATACGACTTATTCCCAAGTCTTCCTTAAATTTGACAGGATCATATTGTAAGTCTGGAGTGCAGTTAAAATCCTTCTATTCTAGTCTCCTTAATACAGATTTGTGTGTGTGTGTTCATGGATCCACAGACATACATATAGGCAAGTGCCCTAATATGTAACCTGATTTAATTGTGTCTTCCAGCATGCTTGAATAGCTGAGAAAGATTGTGAAAGGGTGAGGGGGTGGGCAGGATGGCACATTTTTCTCTAGGCAGTAACAGTCAAAGCAAGTGTTGGAAGCCAAGCTGTGAAAGAAAGAAACCCCCGAGAGCATAATAAAAGGCACAAAAGAATGCATTTCTTTTCTGTGGGAGTGTGTTTTGCATGTCCAAAAAAGAAAAGAAAAGCTTAGGCCAAAGAGAGGACAGTCAGTTTTAATAATCCAGGCAAGAATGGAATGTCACTTCAGAAGCACCAGTGCTTCTATTCGATTTGACAAAGGGGGAGTAGTTCCAAAAGATAAAGATCAAAGGCTTTGAGCTTGGACAGGGAGGAAAGCTCAGATAAAATTCCAGTTGCACCCCAGACATTATTAGCTAGCCGAGCATTTGCAGTTTCTGTCTTGTCTTGCCTCCCTGCTGCTCATATGAAATATAGATGCAAGGCTTTGCTTCTGGTTCATATCTCATTCCAGGTGAATCACCCCCCTTCCCTCCTGACTTTGCCATCTCTTTCCAAACAGCTCCTTCTTTCTCTTTTAACTTCCTACCTTTATGATCATCATTCTCTCCCCACCCCACCCCCATCAATCTGTGCAGTTTCTTATTTTGGAACACTGGCCGTAGCAATATACTTACATAATAATTCTAATCACAATCATACTCTTAAAATTGCAGACCTGGCAGGGAGCTTATGGATCACCAAGTCCAACCCTGTCAAGAAGGCCCAGTGGGGGAATTGAACACCTGACGTCCGGCTGGAGTTACCTAAACCACATTCTTCTAGAATTGCAGATCTGTTTGTCAAAGCAAAGTGTTCTGCTTATATACTGCCCCATAACACTTCAAGTAGTCTCTGGGCAGTGTACAGGTTTTTTTAAAATTACATAATGCAGGCTACATATTGCCCCCCCGCAAGCTGGGTACTCATTTTACCGACCGCAGGAGGATGGAAGGCTGAATCAATCATGAGCCTGCTACCTGGGATTGAACCGCAGATCATGATCACAGTTTTACCTGCAGTACAAGCATTTAGCCACTGCACCACGGGACTTCTTAATCCCTTCATCCTCATGTACCATTATGGGAGACTGGCGTGTTATATCTGCCTTTTGGTCTAAGTCGCTTGTGGGGGCAGAGTGAACAGGAAAGGATGTGTTGTCAAACTTCTTCTCAGGGTAAGAAGCACATGGAAATGGTGGTTAGACAATGACGCCTCCAATATGGCCAAAAAGCTTTTCAAAGATTGTGGACTATGGGCTATTGCTTTTTATAGCCTGTTGAGGCAGGTTATTCTGAAGTCAAAAGCCCTCCAAACTCCAGGCCCATCTGGAATCCAAATTTTAAACTGGGCCCATGACAATCACCTGATGCTGTCTCCAATTGCCACTGCTGTACTGAACACTTGGAGTTGGCTGGAAAATTCAGCAAGTTAAGTATTTGGCTGAAGAACTCGAAGTGGTAAGATTAGTTCCCCAGCTTCGCGGTCCCTGAAGAATGGAATGGTAAACCACCTCTGAGCACTCTTTACCTAGAATACTGTGAAAAGGGGTGCCATAAGTCAGAATTGACTTGATGGCCTAGGAATATTATTATTACTGCTGAAGCTGCCTAGATGCCCTGAGCAAATCCGATCTTGCCTGATTTCGGAAACTAAGCAGAGGCGGCCCTGGTTAGTACTTGGATGGGTGACCACCAGGGAATACCAGGTCCTGTAGGTGCCTGGAATAGGAACTGGCAAACTACTCCAGTATTCCTGCCAAGAAAAACTCCATGGACATGGGGTCATGAAGAGTTGATCATAGAATCATAGAATCATAGAATCATAGAGTTGGAAGAGACCTCAAGGGCCATCTAGTCCAACCCCCTGCCATGCAGGAACCCCCATCACAATAATTCCGACAGATGGCCATCCAGTCTCTGCTTAAAAACCTCCAAAGAAGGAGACTCAACCACCCTCCGCGGCAGCATATTCCACTGCCGAATAGCTCTAACTGTCATGAAGTTCTTCCTAATGTTCAAATGGAATCTCTTTTCCTGTAGTTTGAAACCATTGCCCCGAGTCCTAGTCTCTGAAGCCATGGAAAACAAACCTGTTCCCTATTCAATATGACATCCTTTCAAATATTTAAACATAGCTATCATATCCCCTCTCAGTCTTCTTTTAGAGAGGCTAAACATTCCCAGTTCCCTAAGCCGTTCCTCATAAGACATTTCCCCCAGACCCTCAACCATCCTGGTAGCCCTCCTCTGCACCCACTCGAGGTTGTCAACATCCTTTTTAAATTGAGGCGCACAGAACTGGACACAGTACTCCAGGTGGGGTCTGACAAGAGCAGAATAGAGTGGTACTATCACCTCCCTTGATCTAGACCAGTGTTTTTCAACCTTTTTTGGGCAAAGGCACACTTGTTTCATGAAAAAAATCACGAGGCACACCACCATTAGAAAATGTTAAAAAATTTAACTCTGTGTCTATATTGACTATATATAAAGTAATTCTCTTGAATAGGAATCAAATAAACACAAAGAAATTATTTTATAATTACTTTATTATGAAATAGTAAGTAAACAGAAATATGAAAAATTATAAAATACTTTATTCAGTGCGCAACCTGGGCCTATTTGGCTGAATACAAATCTGATATACTGGCTGGAATCGAAGAAAGACACACACGTAGCTCTTCGTCAACAGCTCTCAGTCTCTCTCTGTATTTAGTTTTTATAGCAATCATGCTTGAAAAGCTCATCTCACACAGATATGTAGTGGAAAATGGGAGCAATGTCAAAATAGCTTTGTTTGCCAGAAGGGGGAACTCCTTGGCAGTATCCAACCAAAAACTGTCCAAAGGTAGATCAGCAAATCTTAGCTTGAAACCACAATTTTCTCTCAGTTCAGTTAGTTCCTCCTGCTCCTGTAAAGTCATGTCCTTTCCACCAACTGATGCTGAGCTATAAGGGTCCCTAACCCAGTCAAGGCATTCAGTGGAGACTGAAGAGAAATAAAATGACAACTTCTCCTCGAGAGTTTTTAAATATTTAACTATTATCTCACATAGTGCAGCAGTGTGAACACCTTGCCATTGCTTGGCGAGTGTGAACATTTCAAGATTGCCACATTCCACGTGTTGATGCCAGAGTTGCACCTTTGAACGGAATCCATTTATTTTATCTGTACTTGTAAGCAGGTTTTCATTTCGGCCTTGCATTCGTGTGTTCAATTCATTCAGATGATGAAATATATCTGCCAGGTATGCCAGCCTTGCACACCACTCATCACTTGCAAGCAGCTTTGCGTAATCTGACCTCTCATTTGTCAGAAGCACTTTAAGTTTCTCCTGCAGCTCATACACACGAACCAAGACCTTGCCACGTGACAACCACCGGACCTCCGTATGAAACAGCAAGGTTTTATGCTTCGCTCCCATCTCCTCACACAAAGCTGCAAATATGCGACTTTTCACGGGTCGTGACTTTACAAAGTTTACCATGCGCACAACATCATCCAACACATGAACTAGGTCTGCTGGTAAAGTCTTGGCTACGAGGGCTGCACGGTGTAAACAGAACAGAACCCTGGGGCACCCCACTGGTCACGTCTCTCCAAGCTGAAGAGAGGCCATTTATGGTCACCCTTTGGGTGCGATTAGTCAACCAATTACAAATCCACCTAACAGTAGCACTATCTATCCCAATTTCTACTAACTTCTTAGCAAGAATACCATGGGGAACTTTATCAAAGGCCTTACTAAAGTCCAGATAAACAATATCCACAGAATTCCCCTCATCCACTAGGCCTGTAATTCTATCAAAGAAAGAGATCAAATTTGTCTGGCATGACTTGTTTTTAAGAAACCCGTGTTGACTTCTTGTAATGACAGCATTGTTTGTTAAATATTTGCAGACTGCCTGTTTAATAATCTTCTCTAGGATCTTTCCAGGAATTGAAGTCAAGCTGACTGGGCGGTAATTATTTCGGTCCTCTTTTTTTCCCTTTTTGAAGATGGGGACAACATTAGCCCTCCTCCAGTCGATGGGGACTTCCCCTGTTCTCCAGGACTTCTCAAATATTATTGCCAATGGTTCCAAAATTACTTCCGCCAGTTCTTTTAATATCCTTGGGTGTAATTCATCTGGCCCCAGAGACTTATATTCATTTAATGTTTCCATGTGTTCCTGTACCAGCTCTCTTCCTATTCTATGTTGTAATTTCCATCCTACCTCATCTAGTCTTTGTCCCAGTGGATCTCTTTCTTCCTTTTTGGAGAAAACAGAGGCAAAGAAGGTGTTGAATAGTTCTGTCTTTTCCTTGTCTCCTGTTAGTAACTGGTTATTATCGCCACGCAGAGAGCCTATCATTTCCTTATTTTTCCTTTTGCTGCAGATATAACTAAAGAAACCCTTTTTATTATCTTTAATGTCTCTGGCCAGTCCAAGTTCGTTTTGCGCTTTAGCTTTTTTTACCATCCCCCTGCATATATTAGCTATTTGCTTATATTCCTCTTTGGTGCATTTCCCATTTTTCCATTCCTTGAACTTGTTTTTCTTTATAGTTAGCTGAGTTGAAAGTTCTTTAGTAAACCATTGCAGTTTCTTTAGACCTCTCCTATATTTTCTTCTTGTTGGAACAGTTTAAATTGTGCCTTTAACATCTCGCTTTTAAGGAACTCCCATCCATCTTGGACTCCCTTCTCTTTCAGTGTGTCAGTCCATGGAATCACAGCCAATAATTCCCTAAGTTTACAAAAAATGGCTTTCTTAAAGTCCAGGATTCTTGTCTGACTATGCTTAACTTCACCTTCCAACTGTATAACAAATTCCAAGAGGGCATGGTCACTTTTACCTAATGATCCCACCACTTCAACCCCATTTACGAGGTCCTCCTTATTGGTTATGACCAGATCTCATGTGTTCCCAGAAATTTGTAAAGGGCTCTGAAACCCCTCCTCCTAGCTCCTCCTTGCTTCTGAAAGGAAAAGATTTAAAGAGCACACAACTCTAGGCTTTAAAATGGAAGCAATAGCAAAAGCCTCTGCTAACGTGTTTATGACTGTAATGACACACACACACACACACACACACACACACACACACACACACACACACACACACACACACACACACACACACACACACAATTGCTGAACACTTGCTAGCTAGATATCTTTTTAAGCATATGACTAAATGTATAAATGAAAGCTTAGGCTGTAAACTTAAATGCATTTTTCTTGGAATAGACCCCATTTAACCTGGTAGAATCAATATTTGAACACATGTAGGTTTATTAGAATACACATCAGTTTATATTTATTTATTTATTTATTTATTTATTTATTTATTTATTTATTTATTTATTTTACAGTATATTTACCCCGCCTTTCTCCTTGAAAAGGACCCAAGGTGGCTTACAGTAATGAGGGATAATATACAGTCCAAGACAATGAAGAAACATTCAAGTACTGAGAACTACAGCATCCTACAGCATCAAAAGATAACATTACATTAACTGTTCATAAGCCTATTAGGGATAATCTGCTTTCCATTTCAGGTGGCTAAAGAACTTGAAAAGGGACTTTGTTTTTGTTTGTTTGTTTGTTTGTTTGTTTGTTTGTTTGTTTGTTTGTTTGTTTCATTCCCCCATTTTGTTAATGAAGCGAAGTGGTGCAGCTCCCTATTTTATACATTTTCAGCCATTGTGTAGTAGTACTCTCTCTCTCTCTCTCTCTCTCTCTTTTACTTCAGTTGCAAAGATTGTATTGCATTTTGTTATTCATCCTAATAAATGAAGGGCATTACAGAAACCAATAAGGCAATAAGGTGTCCTTCAAGGAGGCAGCAATCAGTTGTGGAGTTCTGTTTATTGCAGAAGCTGAACAGGAAACATGACTGTTTCTAGAATAATTCAAGTGTAAGGTGATTTGTCTGAGGAAAGGCTACAGATGCATGAACTGTATTTGCTGAGTTTGTTGTCTTATATCTTATTCTGGCAGTCCCCCCTCTTTAATTATCCTCTTCCAAGTGCAGAATTGCACAATGGCATATTTTGCTTTAACATGTAAAACACTGGCAATGGGAATTTGGATAAGCAGCTGCTTTCTCTCAGTGACAAAATTCAGATACTTTAGGGAAGACTGAACCCAATTACTTCATTGCTTCAGCCTTGTGTCTTTCTGCTCTTTCAGAAATTCTGCTATCAGCTTTTCCTTTATTCTTTCCCATGGCTTAAACCAGTTGGCTTGCCAATAATTGTCGACAAAGCGTTTTGAACATTGGGAATCATTCTTTGCATGGAGGTATTGCACTAGGAGTAGGTCCTTTTTTGACAGCTCCATTTTCAACTAAAAATAAATTGTAGAAGTGGAACAAATACTCAAAGTTGAAGTAATTGTTTGAATTGCTTCAGCTGCATGCATAATATGCATGGATTTTGTATGAATTATCAAGAAATGAGCATGGCACTTTCTAAAATGGTCCATGTTTCACAAATGTTTTGCTATACATAACTGTGGATGTGCAGAGAAATATTTTGAAAATCAGGTTTTCAATATGTAGGACCGGTTTCAATATTTTAATACTATAAATTGTTTTTGGTAGCTGAATTCCTCATAAATGTTCTATGGGATTAGGATACAGCAAAAGACACACACACCTGCTGCACACCTCGAATGGCTAGCATGATCACACATTCCTGACATCCATACAATTATTGTACAGCAGGTGATAGATGGCCTCTGGCAGTGAGGTACGCACTGAAGTTTCCCTGAACCCACTGCAGGTGGAACCCATCTTGACAATAAAATTTAGAAAATTTAAAACATAGAAATGTGAGATGGGCATGAACCGAAAAAAATGGTGATTTGTTTTGGTTCAGTTCATTTTAGGGTTTGGTTTATTGTGTTTCATTTTAAACTATTTTTTTTTTTTTAAAAAAATCATTTCATTGGTTTGTTGATTCATTTTCGTTTTCACCGCGCAATTTAATGAATTTGACAACGTGCGAGCAGGAAAAAACAGTAAAAAAAAAACCACTGACATTGCAACTGCACAAACTGGACTGGCAGCATCCTCATCCTCATCATCCACATCATCATCATCATCTTACCTGGTGGCAGCTGTGGCAGTGGGGCAATGCTTTTATTTTATTTTATTTTATTTTATTTTACTTTATTTTATTTTATTACTTCCAGGTTCCTGGCCCGCACTACAGCTGTAGCGCGGGGCTTCCCCCTCTTTAATTGCTGACTGTGCGGCCCCTGGGGTCGGGTTGGTGCTCCATTTATTTATTTATTTATTTATTTTGGATTTTCTTTTTCTTATTCAAGCGCCAACTGCACAGCCCATAGGGCCGGGTTGGCACTCCTTTATAATTTATTTTATTTTATTTTTATTTTTTATTTTTATTTTTAGTTCCGGGTTCCTGGCCCGCACTACAGCCGTTTTTGTTTGTTTGTTTTTTCTCAAGTGAAGACCGTGAGGCCCCTGGGGCCCGGTCAGAGCTGGTTTTATTTTTATTTTTATTTTCTGGATTTTAGGATGCCAACCCAGCCACCCCTGGGGCCGGGTCAGCAATCATTTATTTATTTATTTATTTATTTATTTATTTATTTATTTATTTATTTATTTTATTGCCTGGTCACCCTCCCTGAAGCCAGGAAGACCAGACCTCCAGGACCAGCACCAGGTAGGAGACATCTCCAGCACTGCCATTAACCATTTTTTTCTGTTTCATTTTGTTTTGTTCTAAATCCACTCTGCGGTTTCTTATTCATTTCGTTATGTAATGAAATGAATAACAAATAACAAAACAAAATAAAAGTTCATTTTGTGCCCATCTCTACTTGTAAGCCTTGAAAGTTCCACCTATCCCACTCACAGTATAACTGAATTTTTGTTTACATGCCTATAGTTGCTCAGCAGAAGTATGGAGTTTCTCAGATTATTAGTCCACCCCTTTTTCTCATCAACTGGTCCTTACTGTTGCAAAAACTTTCTGTGAGATATTAGTAGGAGAAAGAATAAAACTGATTTATATACTTTTATATATCTATAGTGACCAGGCAACAGCAAACATGATGTTCAGCAACAGGCCATAATAGACTCACAGACTGCATCAAACAGACAAAAGAGAGTTAAAAACAGAGCAGAGAGGTGGGGCTGTCTTTGAATCAATCGATATATTGACCGTCAACCCACTCTAGATAGATCACTCCCTGCCAAACCTATTAAAGACAATATGTAAGCTTGTAAAACCCCAAACAGAATGTACAGAAAATAGATTTATGAACAAAACTGTCACTGAGGTCCTCTTGCATAGCTGCATCTATCCAACAAGAATGCCGCGCGAGACCTACCTGGTCTCGCAGAGAGGGTGGAGACCAGAGCCCATTTAAGGGCTCACCACGTGGCTCCAGGCCTCTTCCCGCGGCGACCGACGTTGGGAGGAAGCACGGAGCCCTGCTGCGCGCGGCCGCCATTGGGCTTAGTGGCGGCGCGGCGGCAAGCTCCGACGAGTCGGGCAGCGGACGGAGGCCTGCGGCGGGCGGCAGTTCGGGCGCGGCCAACGGCGGCGGCTGCGCGCCCCAGCACACTCGACGACCCGGGAACGGAGGAGCCGTGGCCGGCGGGCTCGGCAGCGCGCCGGCAACCGCGGGGCCGCGGGCAGAGGCTGGAAGACTCGTCGGGGGAGGCGCGGCGGCGCCTTCCCGAAGGTTGGCGGCCCGACGGGCCGTGGCAGGGGCGCCGGCGGAGATTTCTCCCTGCGGCCTGCGGCGGTCCGCCGGACCTAAAGGGCCCACTCCGGAGCGGGGGAGGAGGGCCGGGGAGGGTGCCCCTTCCCTCTTCTGCGGCGGTCCCTTGATTCCCCTTGCCACAGCCGCGGCCTTAGCGCGGCCTGCAGGCCTGGAAGCCCGGCGCCGCGGCAAGAGGCTTGGGCCCCGGGATCCCCGGGACCGGGGACTGACACTACCGGGAGGCGCGGCCTGCGGCGACCTGCGGGGTGGGGGCCCCGAATCCCAAGCTAACTTGGGGGAGGGACGGCCGAGGGGTCGGCCCTAGGGCCGCACGAGGGGCGAGGGGGCGGCCCGGGGGCGCGGGGACTCACCATACTCTGGGTAGCGCAGGGTAGGCGCAGGCGATCGTTCGGCCTACCCGGCCCAGAGAGACCGGGGTATGGCACCCAGGAGACCGAAGGGCGGGCCCAAGGGCAAGCACCCGGCCAAGCGGCCTGCCCCAGAGTTGTCCGAGGCTGAGTCCTCATCTGTTGGGGAGGACTGGCAGCAATGGGCCCACCTCCAGGCCCGCATGGAGGCCCTGGAGGGAGGGCCCAGCAGGGATCTGCAGGCAGGAGAGGGGACATCATCTGGGCGGAGTATGGATAGGCCTTCCAAAGCCAGGAGGCGGGCGCGCAGGAGGCTACTGGTGCGTAAACTAACACAGTGTTTGGCCAATATCACACAGGTGCCCACACCAGCGGCCCGGCAAGACGCGGCACAGACGGGCCAGGTGAGCCAGGCACCACCAGCCTCACGTCCGGTGCCGGCAGGGCTGGCTCTGGCGGGCGGCCAGGACGGGACGATGGCGGCGGCAACAGCGAGAGCAGACCAGGCTGAGACAGAGGCCGCAGAGCCCCCGGCTCCTTCCCCCATGATTGAGATGGGGGCATCATCTCAGGGCAACAGTGAGTTGGCATGCGCCCCGGATACACCTGCACAGGAGGCGTGGCCGTGGGGGCCAGTGGGGGGGCCCCAACAGTCACAGGGGGGGCGGCCGGCCCAGTGGGCAGCGAGCAGCAAGTGGCAAGCACAGGATGGCCTGGGGGTTCGGGTTTTGGAGGGCCGCATTCCAGCGTGCCACCAGGAGGCCCAGGGGCATATGCCCAGCAGGTAAGTACAGGCCAGAACCCGATGGGGTGCCACTGGGCGCCCCAGCAGCGCCCCCCATGCACGGTATGGCAAGGGTCCCAATGGCAGCAGGGGGCGGTAAGTACAGGTGGTGCTGGGTCATGGAACCCCCTACAACAACCCGGTGGGTTCCTGGGGGCGGGCAACCCCCAGGGGGGCCCGCAAGGGTGGGCGGCAGCCCCTGTTTACACAGGGGTCCCTTACACCGCACTTCCTCACGCCGATTATGCGTCCCCCTTAGGGGATCACCTGGCTCAGGGTACGAAGGAGCGGATATGGCGAGGGGATTATATAGACCTGTTTAGCCTTCTTAACAGGGAACTGGAACCTAAGGAGCTGGAGAAGGAGGACGCAAAAGACAGGGAGCGTCGATTGAGGCGCAAGCCGGAACGCAAATGGGCTAACTGGTTGCCGGCTTATAGTATCTACATGTCCATGGTCCTGCATGCCCACCCGTGGAGAGCGCAGTCGCTCATTAAATACCAGGACCTGATTTACAGGGCCTTTGTGGATTTCCCGGGGTACGCCTGGCTGACGTACGACGAGCGTTTTCGTATGCGGGCAGCCACACAGCCCCACCTGCGGTGGGACGAGCCATACCCCCCGCTATGGTTGCAGTACATGACACCCATGCGCCCGGCGCTGGGAGACCGCTTTGACAGCGGGCATATCATTAGGCGCCAGGCCCCGGCAGCAGGCACCCGCCAGGGGGCGGGCCAGCAGGTTCAACCCCGGCTGGTTTGCTGGGACTTCAACGGCCAGGGCGCCTGTAACCGGGCCCAGTGCCGCTTCAGACATGAATGCTCGGTCTGCGGCGCCCAACACGCAGCTGTCAACTGCGCTAGGGCCAAGGGCAGCTTCGGTAGGCTGGGAAACGGGGGGCAGCAAAGGAAACCACCGCAAGGGGGAGGCCCTAATCCGCCAAAAGGGCCCCAGCCCAATCAACCGTAAAGTCTTGGAACGGTGGTTGTCCCTATACCCGGATAGGGAAGGGGCTCAGTTTCTGGCGGAGGGGTTCGCTGTGGGGTTCCGTATTCAGTTTGAAGGGGTCAGGTGCGCAGTTATGGCACCCAATTTGAAGTCATTGAGGGGTATGGAGCGGGTAGCGGAGCAAAAGATTCAGAAGGAGGTGAGTCAGGGGAGGGTCCTGGGGCCGTTTGACAACCCCCCGTTGTCCAACTTCAGGGTGTCGCCCCTGGGGTTGGTCCCCAAGAAAGCGCCAGGTGAATACCGGCTAATTCATCATTTGTCATTCCCGGAGGGGGCTTCAGTTAATGACGGAATCCCCCATGAGCTATGCTCGGTTAGGTACACCTCCTTTGACGCAGCAGTG
Organism: Phrynocephalus forsythii; assembly: GCA_029282475.1. Lineage (NCBI taxonomy): Eukaryota > Metazoa > Chordata > Lepidosauria > Squamata > Agamidae > Phrynocephalus > Phrynocephalus forsythii. The sequence continues at coordinate 15,603,207 of JAPFRF010000006.1, read as the reverse complement.
GCCATGGTCCGGGCTTGTGGGGTGGGAGCCGAAATGGCCAAATGCGACATCCAGTCCGCGTTTAGGCTCTTACCAGTTCACCCCGATGACTTTGACTTGTTGGGTTTCCAGTTTCAGGGGAAATTCTACCTGGACAGGGCGTTGCCGTTTGGATGTTCGATATCATGTGCAGTTTTTGAACGGTTCAGTTCCTTTGTTGAGTGGCAGCTGCGCCATGTTACGGGGATGGGCAGTATTGCCCATTACCTGGACGATTACATTTTCTGCGGGAGGAGGGGTTCGGGGGTATGCCAGTTCTTACTTAGCTCTTTTCAGGCCTTGGCCGATTTAATTAGGGCCCCCTGGCAGGGGATAAAACCGAGGGCCCGGCAACCTGTCTCACTTTTCTTGGGGTGGAACTGGACACTTGGAACCAATCCTGTCGGCTGCCGGGTGATAAACTGGAGGAACTCAAGGCCAGGGTGGCAACCCTCCTGCGGCGCAAAAGCGCCACGCTGAGGGAGTTACAGGAGCTGGTGGGACACCTGAACTTTGCCTGCCGCGTGGTGGCACCTCGCCGACCGTTTATACGACGCTTTTGCGGCGCGATGCGGGGCTTGAAGAAGCCAGCTCACAGAACTAAAGTGACGGCGGGCATGAGGGAGGACCTCAGGATGTGGCTGGAATTTCTGCAGGGGTTCAATGGGGTGTCCTTTTGGAGGGAGGAGCTGAGGTTAGGGGCAGACTTCCAGGTGCAGACCGACGCTGCGGGATCCCAGGGCTATGGCATCTACTGGAAAGGTAGGTGGTGCCATGGCACCTGGCCACCTGACTGGGCAGCGGCCGGGGTCACACGGGACCTAACGTTTCTAGAGCTGTTCCTGATAGTGGGGGCTCTGTGGCTCTGGTCGGGGGACTGGGCCAACTCCATCGTCCGCTTCTGGTGCGACAACATGGCCGTTGTATACACCATTAATGACCTAACGTCCAAATCAGAGAGGGTCATGGAGTTGGTACGGGCCCTGACATTGCGAGCGCCCAGTACAACATCGTGGTGCGCGCCGCCACGCCCCGGGCTGGATAACTCCATCGCGGACGCTCTTTCCCGCCAGCAGCTCGAGCGCTTCAGAGCGCTGGCACGGAGGCAGCCGAGTTTCGAGAGGCTGCCAGAAGAAGTATGGCAGATTGGAGGAGGAGGCGGATGGTGCCCTGGAGCTGGCGCTGGCGCCGAGAACACGGCGAGGATACGACGCCGCGACCAAGGACTTTAGTAACTTCCGGGACCTGATGGAGCTGCCAGCCACCTGGCCTGCCCCGGTAGACCACATTCGGCAGTACCTGGTGTACTTACGCAGGAGGGGCCTGACGCCAGGAACGATGCAGGGGCGGTTGGCCGCGTTGGCTTTCCACGCTAAGGCCCTTGGGTGTGAAGACACGACCCGGGATTTCCGGGTTAGGAAGATATTAGAAGGTTGGGCCAAAGCGGGGGGCCGGGAGGTGGATGCCCGGTTCCCCCTGACGCCGAACATCTTGGCACGGATGGGCAAGCTATGGGCGAGGCTATGCAGAGATAACTATGAGGCAGCTTTGCTGAGGGCGGCGGCCCTTGTGGCCTTCTTTGGGGCCTTCCGGATCAGCGAGCTGGTCGCGGCGGGCAGGCAAGATGTATCCGGGCGGGCGCTGCAGTGGGCTGACTTTCACCAGTTGCAAGGTAAGATGGTGTTCCTGGTGCGCCAATCAAAGACCGATCAATGGGCAAGGGGACAGAAGGTCGACATTGGGCCCTGTTCAAGGGAAGAAGTCTGCCCAGTGCGGGCCATGGGTGACTACGTGGCCTTGCGAGGGGAAGGGGAGGGCCCACTGTTCCGACACACGGACGGGGACCCCTTAACGAAGTTCCAGTTCTGGAGGCTAACGCAACGGGCGCTGGAAGAACTGGGACTGGAAGGGATGAAGTTTGGGACTCATTCGTTTCGAATCGGTGCAGCGTCCACCGCAGCGGCCTTGGGATACGGGCCGCGGGAAATTAAGTCCCTGGGACGGTGGGCGTCGGCACGTTTTAAGACCTATGTGCGCCCCCTCCCGCAATGTTAATTGTTCGGTTTTGTCTCCCTACAGGACCCGGGCCGGGACGATTCAGGTGCCGCGTTCTCATACTTGGACATAGTTACGTTTATTGGGCGGCAAAGTATGCAGCCAGAACGGCCTGGGGAGTTAATTTGGGATTGGGGGGAAGGGCTGTGATTGAATGGAGGGGGCTCCGGGGCATGCGTTGGTGCCAGTTTGAGCGGAAGGCGCGGAGGGAGGCCAGCGGCCGCCCCCCTGACGTTATGGTGGTTCATTTGGGGGGCAACGACGTGGGTTCCCAAACAGGGAAGTCTTTGGCCCAAGACATTGTCAGGGATCTGACAGCCTGGAAAAAGGCCTTCCCCCGGGTGGAGTTGGTATGGTCCAACATAGTGCCACGGCACCAGTGGAGAGCACAGTGCGCCCCGCAGGTGATGAACACGGTGCGCAGGGGCATCAATAGGGATGTGTGCAGGGCTGTAGTCCAACATTTGGGATCTGTTGTGGGTCACCCTAGAATTGTGGCCGCCATCCCTGGATTATACCGGCAGGATGGGATTCACTTGTCCGAGCAGGGAATGGAGTTGTTCTTGGCGGACCTGAAACGGGGCCTGCTGGAGGTTTTGGCTCGTTGGTGGGGTAGGTAGGGGCCGTGGCAAGGCCAGGCCCCTACCGTGGCGGTAGTGCGGGTATGGAGAGGCAGTAGGGAGTCAGGTCTCAAGTTCCGGAAGGGACCGTCCGCTCTCACGGCGTTGCAGATCGGAGATCACAAAGCCGGGGGGGATGGATGTACCTGGAGGGCCCACCGGACTGGCAGGCACAAAGGACGCGCCTGGGCAGTCCGGCTGGGGAAAGGGGACCAGCTGACCGAGGCCGCCCTGCTCACGGGCAGGACGGAATCGGGGCCAGCGACTCGCCCAGATAGGCTGCCAGGTAAGGGGGTCCGGGGAGACCCAGAGTGTCAATGCCACCCGCACTGCAGCAGGCCCCGGTTTAAAGTTGTGTTGTGTTGTATAACCTGTTAATAAAGTGGCCCGGAGTTTTACCCCAACATCCTGTCTCGCATGGTTATTCCGCCGTGGGGGGGGCAAAGCCTGGCTCCGCGGCGCGACTGCGCAGTGCGGAGCCTCCTTGCCCCCTCCCAGGCCGGAAGCCGCGCGAGACCTACCTGGTCTCGCAGAGGGTGGAGACCAGAGCCCATTTAAGGGCTCACCATGTGGCTCCAGGCCTCTTCCTGCGGCGACTGACGTTGCCCGCCCACCCGCCACATTTATGCAGCAGTATGAGCTGGTCTGGTCGCCTCGGGGCCGGATAGGAATTTTTGACCCGGGTGCGCAATTGGCCATCAGCACCCGGGGATTTTTCGCCTATCCCATACTGCTGCGGCGTGGTGGGTATCCCTGGTGGGGCATTGGATTTGGCCACTTGGGGGGCGGTAGTGCGGGTATGGAGAGGCAGTAGGGAGTCAGGTCTCAAGTTCCCGAAGGGACCGTCCGCTCTCACGGCGTTGCAGATCGGAGATCACAAAGCCGGGGGGGGATGGATGTACCTGGAGGGCCCACCGGACTGGCAGGCACAAAGGACGCGCCTGGGCAGTCCGGCTGGGGAAAGGGGACCAGCTGACCGAGGCCGCCCTGCTCACGGGCAGGACGGAATCGGGGCCAGCGACTCGCCCAGATAGGCTGCCAGGTAAGGGGGTCTGGGGAGACCCAGAGTGACAATGCCACCCGCACTGCAGCAGGCCCCGGTTTAAAGTTGTGTTGTGTTGTATAACCTGTTAATAAAGTGGCCCGGAGTTTTACCCCAACATCCTGTCTCGCGTGGTTATTCCGCCGTGGGGGGGCAATTTCAAAGGATTTCTTTGGTGATTTGGGGCACATGAGACTTGTAAACAATGGAACAAATTTGGGTACCTTGAAATCACCAATGGACATTATTAATCAGTGGTGATGCTGATGACATTGTTCCACTTCTGCAGACAGGGCTGTACATCAGGATTTCAGGCTGTGAAGGCAAAACAGATGAAGGAAACATCAGATCATGCCATTGCCCAACCTAAGAAAGCCAACTGTCTTATGAGGAGATAACTATGGGACAATATCCTTTTGAATGTTGTTATGGCACAATTCAGAAGGCAACAGCAAATGCTCATAGTGGCTCCTTTATTTGCAGCAACAGATTCGTATGGATTCAATTATATTGGCAGAGGTTACTACTTGGATTCTGGCCATGAGTATGCTTTGTTGTTGTTGTTTTATCTTTCTACTAAAGAACTGGTGCCTGAGTGTTGTCTTTTCCACAGCCCTCCCACATCTTCTCTTCTTGCCACATGTTTTTCAAATTGCAACCCTGCAGGCAGGAAGTGGCTAGTTTATTGCTGACTTTTGTCAAGTGGCACACTGTTTACTTTTCTGATTGTTGAGCCATATATATTTAGAAATATATGCCACAAAGAGGCAAGGGCCGAAATGCTCTTTCACAACTATTCTGCCATAAGCCAACAACAACTTTTGGAGACAAACATCTCCAGGTTACCCAATTTACCACAGACAACTGATTTTGGGATTATATATTTGAGGACGTTGCTTTTCAGAAGTGTGAAACCACAGTGGGTTCTTTATCAGTGTCTATACTAGCAAGGGGTGATAATAATTGTAGGTCCAAAATGTCTGATTATAATTGTAGGTACAACCACAGTTGTCCAGCCACAATAAGTAGAATGTCAAAAGCACCCTAAGAGGAGGGCTTCAATCAGTGACATCAGCACAGTTTTTTGGTATCAGCAAGATGTGGGTGTCCCCACAGCCCCTTAAAACACACCTGCTTCCTTCAAAATGCAGAACATGAAACAGGCAGTTTAGCTATCATTGATTAATAATGCTTATAAACAGAGGGAAATCATATTTGTTTTAATGTAAGGCTAATCACTTTAACATATGATTTGGAGAGGCTTTTACATCACTCGTACTCCCGCTGCTTGTGGAGTGTAGGAACAGGCTGTCCCCCAAGGCCTGTTGATTGCCTTTGGAATAATGGAAAGGCCAGAGTGCAAAGTTGTTCTTACAACTGCACTATTCTACTCTAAGCAAATAATAATAAGAACAGGAAAACTGAAAACAATGGGCAGAATTCCCACATCCTTGTTAAAGGAAACTAGTAATAGGTTCTAATAATGCCTGAACCATATGAAAGGATTTTATTAGCAGTAGAAGAAACATATGAGAACAATATCCTCCAATTTGGTAAATGGCCATTAATTATATTTAAAAGACAGAAAATCTATAGAGAGTTTTAAGTCTGTGTGAATTAAGATGGAGTAATTTAAGGGGATGTCATCTGAATGTTGGGGGAAAGATAGGGAGTGGGGGGAGATGTGGGGGGAGTATAGGGTAACCTATATAAATTACTCAGAACAACACACACAACATATTCTCAGTCCACACAGTACACTGAACTTTCTGAACAATGTAAATGTTGCATATTTGGCAGGATTATATATCTATGCATTAAAACACAAATGAAAACAAACAAAAGGTAGCACAACATATTTTATCTTCTTTGAGCACAAGAACTAGCTCCAGCAGCAGCTCATGCCATGATTTCCTAATTAGTCATTAATTAATTTGATTTTAATTTGATTTTAATTAATTTTGCTCTCACATACAGATTAGGTTTCTAAAAAGAATAGAATGCACTGTAATAATGGAAAGGCATAAGCAGATTCAGGTCACTGAATAGAATAGAATAGAATTTATTGTCATTGTTTAAAATATGGGATGGGACTAAAAAGTGCCATCCAGTCAGCTCATTCACATGCCCAGTATAAAAATCCAAGACATAAAATCTACCATTTAAGAACAAACATCTATACACAGCTCATTCACATGCCCATGCAGAACATCACTTGACATTAAAAACTGACATTTAAAAACCAAACACACACACACACACACACACACACACACACACACACACACACACACACACACACACACACACACACACACACACACACACACACACACACACACACACACACACACACACACACACACACACACACACACAGCTCTTAACGTGAGCTTTTCTTGAAATACATTTAGCATTTTTAGAAATTTTGTCAGAAAAGTGGTAGGGAAACAAACAGGGTAGCTTGAAAATTTCAGAACAGCATACTGATCAGTAGCAGCATTACAGTTTAGCTTAAGGAATAGCATTTTGTCATTGTTACTAAATTATACCTTGGGGGGAAATTTGGGGATCTCTTTAACAATAATTATAGTGTGTCCTTAAAAATATCCACTGGTTTCTGGTTTCTAGTTGTGCAGTGTTACTTTTAAGTGAGGAAAATTAGAAATGTATTACTTTTTATTTTACTTTGTAGTACATAAAGGGAGTGAATTGCTTTTAAAAAGTCCTGTTCAATGCACAGTAAAACAGAGGCCATCTTTTTGTACACCTTGGCTTAGTCACCAGTTCAAATGGAGAGTGCAGCCAAGGAATCAGAAGAAGGTTGAAACTCAAAATGATATACAAAGTGATCAGAAATACAAAACTAACACAGAGACACTAACTGATTCATCTGAAAAGAGTCGCTGAAGGAGAGCTTTGTGGATACTCTGAACTGCCCCTGTAGACAAAAATGTTGAATCTTGAGGCTATCCCACTTTGGGTACATCATGAGAAGGCCAGAAGCTCTGGAAAAGACAGTAATGCCGGGAAAGGTAGATGGCAGCAGGAAAGGAGAGGGCCAAAACCAACCTAATTAATTCCTAAAGGAAGTCACAGACTTGTGTTTATAAGAGCTGAGAAGAGCTGTTGAGGAGAGGACATCTCGGAGACTGCTCATTCATAGGATCACCATGAGCCGGAGATAACTTGACAGCATATAACAAGATGTATTTCAATGCAGGACTGAAATGTTGTGAGAGCTACACTCTTCAGGAAATCCCATTATTATACCAAGCAAGGAAGCCCTCAAGATCCTGACTTCCACAAGAAGACTAACAGTTGTCTCACTTACTCACACTAGCTAAACTAGCCTGCTTTCCCAAGGATGTGACAAAACAAGGAAATTGTGGGATTAAAGAAGTGAAACACAATGAAGAGACCTTTTTTAGTCCATCCCTTTAAGGAAGGATTGTGTGACTAATGTCCCATGATGTTTTGTGCTATATCCTCCTCCCACGTTTTTTCCTTTGAAGTATTCGGAAGGGTTAAACAAACAAATACAGAGGTCATATCACTGGAGGAACACTCTGGCAAGACTCTGGGGTTCCACTAATCCCCATTTCAATTTGTCTGCTCTTCCCAGTGTCAAGATTTGACTTGATATCCCTTTTGACCTGGTCGCAGAAGCATGCTTTATAGATTGGCTGTGAATGAGTTTATCAAATAACGAAAATGGGATAATAAGTCTTGACAGAAGGATCAGGACATGGTTTCTGGTCAAGAGAGACTTAACTAATTTGACATTGCAGATCAAAGCCGCTTTTCTGAGTCAGCAGTTTCATTGGCTGATGACTTTCTGCCTTACTCACTCTCCTTCTCTTTTCTTGTCTCTCATTTTAAGCTCAGTCTCTCCATATATATCCAAAAGATATTGTAGAACAGGAATAGATGCAGGAAATGATAGACAAAATGACATGAACACTACAGGGCAATTGCCCTGAAGGGAAAAGTTACAACAGCTGGGAATTTTTAGCCTAGGGTAGGGAGGGCAAGACAGAGTGATGATGCATAAATCACACATCCTGTGCAGAAAGTGGATACAGAATAAAATGGCTCCTTTGCTCATAATAATAGAACTGAAGGTCATCCCAGGATGTGCTATAGTGAGAGATTCAGGCCAGATAAAAGCAAACATTTCTTCGCATGGCACACAGCAGAACTATAGGAAATAGTGGCAGAAATTATCATGAGGTGCACCAAATTGGATAGCTTTCAATGAGCATTCAACACACCCATTGCGGACAAGGCTATAAAATGGATAGCAGTATTGGAAGTACTATGTTTCTGAATGACAAATCCTGGGAACATGAGTGAGACGGAGCTATCTCCTATAAATTTCCCAGTTGGCCATTTCAGGGACTGAAGTATAGAGAAGGCAGATCTTTCTATACTGCTTCTAACGTTTCTTGGCTACAATTTTTGCCAAAGCCAGTCTGCCAAGTCATTACTGGCATTCTTATTGTTGAAGGGTGGGGAGGTATTTTAAGACTGGCTCTAGATTTCATTGTCTCACAGAATATGTGGGTTTTTCATGCTATCTGAGTTAAAATTATTATTTGTTCCCTTTTGTTGTAGTTTATTGTCATCTGTTTTCATTTAGCTCACAAAATTTACCTTCTGTCACACAGGATGTAACTGTGCTGTTGGATTAAATATAGAGGTATTTTGGGGCTTTATTCAATTAGTTCTTTTGCTGGTGGCTGGTCTCCCTCAGGGGAATGGCTTCTGTGAAAATAAGCACAGGGTTGCCTAGTTACGTGGTTTGCCTCAAAGTGGGGTCATGTATGTGTGTGCAGGTATGTAGAGAGCTGGTTAAAAAATACCACGGAAAGTCCCCTTAAAATGTAGGCCCTAGGTTGGAAAGGCTTGCAAAGGACTGATCTTTAGTCACATAGAGCATAATTTTGAAGGCCACTTTTCAAAAAGCAAAACAGAACAAAACCAATGAGTGAAATGCTGTACACAAGCACAAGGTAAGTCTGCAGGAGGGTGGCACAGACTCTGAGAGGGGTTGATTTCCAGTACTTAAAGACTTCCCCCATCTCTCCCAAGGCTGGTCTGTCTTACAATCAATCAGTTTCATTGTGTGGAAACTGGGAGCCCCAGGACAGAAGTCTTTAATTACCAGAAAGCTGCCCTTGCCAATGATGTCATCTCACTGCTGCAGGCCTCTTACAGAAGAGGATTTTGCCCACTATGGATTAACTGACATGCTTTAGTATGACAGACTGTGTAACAAATCGTTGTGTGTCTTGAGACCTTTTTGTTGGATTCCCTGTTCAACAGTGGTGGGTTGTCTATCCTTGCATTCTGGCTTTGCATAAGGACCACAGCACTTTTCTTTTGTAGTCCACAATAGAGATGGGCACAAAATGAAAATATGGCATTTCATTTCATTTCATTTCATTTCTCCTTTTGTTTCATTTTGTTTCGATAATAATGGATTTTTAAAGAATTTCCAGAATGATATGAAATGAAATGAATTGTTAATGGTTCCCCTGGGTCCTAGAGGTACCAGTATTACAGGGTAGCTTCTATGGACTCTTCCCTGTAAGCCCCCCAAATTTGGAGAGGTTTGGGGTTCAGGGGGCTGAGTTATTAAACTCCAAAGGAATCCCCCCAGGAGAAAATCATTTCTAATTGACTCAGGAAGCAGTTAATCATTCCCCCACGTGGGGCTAGTAGCTGCTTTCTGACTCAATTAGAAATGATTTCCCCCTAGGGTGACCACTTTGGAGTTTAATAACTCAGCCCCCTGAACCCCAAAACTCTCCAAATTTGGGGGGCTTTCAGGGAAGTGTCCAAGTTAGCTACCCTGCAATTTTGTTTTCTCTGGGATGAATTGTTTCTTTCCTAGATGAAAAAAAATGGTGTTTTGTTTCATTTCATAAGGAAATATATCGTACCTTTTCATTTTGTAAAGAAATGATTCATTATGTAATTAAATGACAAAACAGTGTTTCATTTTTCATTTCATGCCCATCTCTACTGCACAGTGTAACTGATACATATGTGGGAAGTAGGGTTGAGAGTACCATTGAGAAATAAGAGCAGGGTAGCCCATGTAATTTATAGTGCCTATGTTCCAGTGACCACTAAGTAGCTGTGTTGGCCAGGATTTTGGCTGGTTGTAGAATATTTGGGGCTCAAGGTTAGAAACCTCTGATTTAGATACAAAAAGTCAAGTGTGCATTAGTGGCAGGAGATTATTATTTTTAAGGTAATCAGGATTTTTGGGGGGATAGAGATAGCTAGATCTTAGAAATAGCAATGTATTGTAAATGAAGAAATTTAAGAAGAACTTGAAGAAATGAATCTGTAACACATCACATTATTCCCTTTGAGCTAAAGTCGGTTTTAAAAAATGAGACAGATTGAATGTAACCCTAATGATTCCAGTCTGCCAGCTGCTCTCCAGCTATATTACTCCCCCCCCCCCGCCCTGCCCAGCCTCTATCACATTACCTTCCAAGTATCATAGTGAGGCTGACAAGATACCTTTCCACAGTTCCCTCATATGGATGGAGAATTTCTTGCTGCTTCCTTCCTGCACCCCCATTACTCATGTGTGGAGTAGCTCCTCTGAACAATGGGCCTTTCTTATGCCTTTTCTGGGATGGGCGCCATAGTAATGTTCAATAAATAAATAAAGTTCAGCACAATATAGTCCTCCTATACATAGTCATAATATTTTCCTAGGGCAAAAATCTGACGTAACTGATGTTATATATGTTATACTTCAGTAAATGGATGTAATACAGCTTGCTGCAATAACAAAACTTTGTTTACTGAGGTATGAAGTGGCGTCCAATCAAGTCTAATGTAATTTGTGGCCTTATCTTCTGTGTCTACTCTCTTCAGGGTATCATACTATCACATTAAGTACTCCAAGTACTCCACTCTTGGTCCTTCCATTCTTTGCTGTTGGATTTATTTCCTTATTAGACATGGGCACGACTTGGCGAAATTGTCGTTTCCATTTTCGTTTCCATTACGTAACAGAAACAATAACGAAAATTAAGCCGTCAGAACTCGAACTCGAACCGAAAAAAGAAAAATTTGGTCGGGTTTTTCATTTCTGTTTCTGGCATCGCGGCAATCGCGTGATGCAAAGCACAGAAAAAGTTTTTTAAAGTTTTTTTAAAAACCCCTGACTCCCGGCCAAAAAAAGCAGGCAAAAATATGCCTGCCTGAGGCTTTGCCACCTACCAGAGGGGGGGTTTCTGGGGGGTCCCCGGCCTTCCCCCCCTTCTCCTGTCCTGGGCTGCTTGCACCAGGCTGGGGGAGGGTCATCCTCGTCGTCTGTCTCTCGCTGCATGCCATGCGGTGGGGGGGGATCCAAAATGGCAACCACAATTTTTCTTTTGAAATCATGGTCAAAAAACACACCAAATCACCACAGAAACATGTGAAATTTATTTATTTTAAATGCCTGAATTTTAATAGTAGCAGCAGTGGGGTTTTTATAGCAATAAAACATCGTATTGATTTTATTTTATTTTATTTTATTTTTATTTTTTTAGACCTGCCCATTTGGGCTGGGCATGGGATGGGACCATGCAACATTTTTTGAACCATTCCACCAATGGCATCGCCAGGTTTTTGACTGACACTTCTGGATGTCTCGGAGGGCATAAAAAGCCGAGGCACCTTCCAGAAATCGCAGTCGGGTCGGTGTATGGATGTGGTTGAGGGAGGAGGGCTGGCTGCTGGTGCTGGTGTGATCCGATCGAGTTTGAGGAGGGAGGCTGGAGGCTTTAGGATTTAAGTTAGGCAGGCAGGGAGGGAAGTGAATTTAAAAAAATAATTTCTTTGATTCCCTGCAGCTTTGTCTGCTGAAGGGAATAGCAGTTTATACTTTATTTCTTCTCTGGCAGTTTGTGAGGATTTTTTTCTGATATTGGATAAAGGGGGAGGTTCGACTGGGAGTGCGAGGTGTGGATTTATTTTAAAAATATATTATATACTACCATTTATTTTCTATTTTCCCAACTTCAACTTGCTTGCACACAAACACAATTGGGGTGCAAGCCAAGAACAGAACCTCTATCTTAAGTGATATCCTAACTGCCCACTCGCCCGCCCGTGCCGCCACCCACCTGCGGCCTGCGCCGGCGCCCGCCCACTCGTCCACCCACGGCCGCCAGCCACCCATGGCCCCCTCCCACCACCGCCCGCCCGCACCTCCCCCGCCGCCCCCCACCCCTCCCGCCACCTAGGGCGCAAAAACACCTAGCACCGGCCCTGATTGCGGGACGCCCTGGGAAGTCAAATCGCGCTAAATCGCGGTGGAAATGACAAACGACAAACGGAAATGACAAAGTTTTTGAAATTTTTTGTGACAAACGGAAACAACCCAAAACGGACCCATTCCGACAAACGAAAACTCAAAACGTCATTTTTTCTGGTCGTGCCCATGTCTATTCCTTATGTACAATTGCCTGAACTAAACTGCCTGTCAAGGAATTGAGTGTAATGTAAATGGTTTGTATAGTACTTTTCTCCTCAAGTTCTCTAACAAGATTTTACAGGTGGCATCTTATCAGCTGAGAGGCAGAGAGATACTGGTAAGGAAGTCAAAACATCTAAATTCCTGTGGCATGAAGCAGGAGATCTTTGCTGGGAACATTAGCACCTAGAGGCGCTCTCACTCAGCAGCTTGTGCTGAGTATGCTTGTTTTTCTGCCCGGAAGGCTTCCTGCATCTGTGGCTGGCTTGCACCAACTAATTGGTCCATTTTGCCGTTTATCTGCATTTCAGGGGCTTGGCCCCCTGGACCATTCAAGGGAAGATGTCTGTCTTTTATTAGTATGCCAAGGCTCAAGGCCATGAGCAACCTGATTGTCAGTTTAATGTTGGGGGGATGGCCCAAGGAACAAGGGCAAGTTAAGGACTCCAGGACACTGAATTCTCCTCCAATGTTGGGCAAGTTGGCCAGGTTTGGGGTCAAATCTGTACTGATCAGTTTGAGGCTGCATTATTTCATGCAGCTTCCCTGGTGGCCTTTTTCGCTGCGCTTAGAGTTAGTGAGTTGGTGGCTTACTCAAAATCTGATATATATCAGTCTGCCTTGCTGTGGTCCAATGTGGCGCTCGACCAGGAGCATGTTATCCATCACATACGTAGGTCAAAAACTGATCAATTAGGCAAAGGTGTTATCTTAGGCAAATTTGCCCTGTGGAGGCCTTACATCACCATGTGGCCTTGATTGACAGCCCACATGGCTATCTATTTCAACACAGGAATGGTGCCCCACTGATCCAGTTTCAGTTTTGGTGCACATCCTTATGTGCACTACAGGGGGCTGGTATATCTGGCTGGCATTTTGGAACTCATTCATTTCAGATAGGTGCTACTTCGAGAGCAGCTGTGATGGGCATTGATTCTTCTGGTATTTAGCACATCGGACGTTGGAGATCGCACCAATTTCAGGCTTATGTGCAGCCACTGGTAGGCCCTGGCCAGTTTATTCCATTTTTCTCGTTGCAGGTACATTGCCTGGAGTGCATGCCAGAATTGTGATTTCTGATCACAGCTTTATCTATTGGGTGGCCAACTATGTGGCATGCACTGGATGTGGCTGACATGTTGGCTTCGGAGTTTGGGCTGAGTTGGAGTGGAGGGGAAGACAGGGAATGCTCTGGGATGGCATCATAGCTGCTTCCAGCAGGGATTCCCCTGACCATCCACTGGCCATTATGGTTGTTCACCTCGGTGGCAATGATATGACCTGTATGTTGGGTAAAGCTTTGATCCTCAAGGTCATTGATGACCTGAGGGAGTTAAAAGAGGGCCTGCAGGCCAAGCTGCTCAGCCTGATGGGGTAAAGAGGCATATTGCATAGTCTCTTTAGTGTTGCAGGTAGCGTAATTGGTATAATTCAGTTATGCCCCTCCTTTATATTACATCTTTAAGGTGCTTGGCAGCCCTCATATAAAAGTAAATAACAACAGAAATTAGAAATAGGTATAGGTTAAATTAGAATATCCAGTCAGGCAAATGAGGGCTGCCAGAGAATAATGAGATTCAGTATGGGAAGGATGCTTAAGTAGTTTGGAGGCATCGTTCCATATGCATTTTGAATTTCTTAAACAGGGAGAAGCCATTAGTTATAACACCTGGTTTACCATTCGTGCTAAGGCACAGGCTCTCTTTAGTTTACAGGTAAAGGTTACGGTTAAAAAATATGGTTGTTAATAAACTTGTGGCCCATGTTTAACCCAAAGAACTTTGTCTCATCTCTTTATTTCTGGGTTGGAGTTGGGGTTTCTCTTTATTTCTGGGTCTGGGTTGGCAATTGTAGATGACTTCATTTTAGAGAACTCTGTTTTTGCAGCAAAATGGGGTTTGTAATGGTTAGCAATAGTGTTTCTTAGTTTCCCCCTTATTTTCTTAGATTGTCTTTCCTGGAACATGCAATCAGTTTATGATTTATTCCAGGGCTGTTCAACTTTGAACAGGCCAAGGTCTTCTTTTTCCAGCCCAAAGTGCCTGAGGGCTACTACACTAAAACCTCTACTCACAAATTTTATCCTCCAAGCATAAGTAAAAACTTTTGTAAGTAGAGCAGCAGTTTCCCATCAGAATGCATTGAAAACCAATTAATCTTCTGAAGGGAACAGATTTCAATGCACCATGGCCCTTGAACTGCCCCATTTGGCTGAGACAGTGGGCTGGCAGACCCAGAACTTTGCTGGGGCAGTGGTGGTCCTTGGGATGGGGGAGGGAGGGGTGGAGAACTTATCCCCTCACTTTTTTTATTGATTGCTGGTGGGCTACTTTTGAACCCTTCGCGGGCTACCAGTAGCCCACGGTCTACCTGTTGGGCAGGCCTGATTTATTCTTTCAGCCTTGCTTTTACCTTGTTTACTGAAATTTTAAATGATTTTGAGTTTTTCTACTTTTGTACTTTGTAATAAGAACAATTAATTTTTTTATCAATGTATGTATGGTCTTTTAGCAGAGTGGGTGAGTGTGGAAAAAATCCAGTGTCTTGAACAGAACATTGGTTTTGCAACTCTGGAACATTTTTGCCATTTGTTCTTCCTGGCAAGGTTAGTGTAGCTTCTGAAAGTACACAACCAAGTTTATGGAGTCTAGTGTCAGAGAGGCTTAGGGGCACTTTCACATGTACCCTCCTAAGATTTGGAAAGCTTAGCACCCAAGAGTGGAAGAAGTTTGTGTTGCAGCCTGGCCATTGCCTATATTTTTAGAAGTGGGACCATCTGAGCAGCCCCACTGCCCTTACACTGCCATATGTGCTCAGTTCTATTCACAACCAACATGAATATGTAGTACAGCAGGAAAATTTAATTTATAATTTATGATTTTGAGGATCCTGAGATGATGGAAATGGTTAAGCCTTCAATGGATGAGGCCTTTGTCATCCAGGAACAGAACGCTGCCCTGCACTTCATAGGTTCAAGAGGGGCAAAGCCTAGCGTCACCAAAGAGAAAAGAATCAAATATGCGAAGGAAGTATTGCAGAAAGAGATGCTTCCACATGTTGATGTCAGTGACTTTTGTGAAACCAAAAAAGGCTTATTTTCTTGGCTACATGGTCCATAGGCTGTTGCTGGCAGCCTTAACGTAACCGAGCCTTTTCTGTGGCTGGTCCTGTGCTCTGGAACCATCTCCCAAATGAGTTGTGCCTTGCACAGTCCCTTAGAGACCTGGCTTTTTCGTGAGGCATTTGGCGACCGTTAACCTTTTTTTTTTTTTTTGTCCCGCCTCTTGCCAGTGATTTTTATTGTGATTTTATTATGATGATTATATTATGATTTTTTTCCATTTTTATTATTGCTTTTTCTTTTGTTATTATTGTTATTGTTCTGTTGTAAACCGCCTGGAGTTCCTTCAGAAGATGGGCAGTATATAACTATTTAAATAAATAAATAAATAAATAAATAAATAAATAAATAAATAAATAAAAGACAACTCAGTTCTTTCAGGGTAGTTCTGAAGTGCAAATACAGGATATTGGAGTTTCTGCATTTGCAGCTTCATACATGCTGCCCCTACTGTTCAATCTTCTGTGGATTTCATGACTGCTCCATTGCTTTGGAACTAGTTCTGTTGAAAGGAATTGTTACATCAGTCAGTTTTAACTCACCACAAAGCTTAGTGTGGCAGCTTTTTACTACTGTTTTCCTCCAGCATCTCTTTAGCCTGCCATGCATGAAAGGCAAACAAATTATATGGAGTCATACTCATTTTTCCGTTGAGGGTTATTCAATAGCTTGAAATTATTTTGAGAATGTTAGAGCATTGATGTCCATTTTCCAAACAGAAAATCGCTTCACACATCTCTGCTTTTAAAGAAGGAAACAGCTCCGCAGTATCTTTCCAGAACGTGATTCTGAATTGGCATTTTTCTTTTCAGGTTGTTATTAAATGACTGTGGAAGGTCAGTGGAGGCATTTTAATGGCATTTCTACCAGATAATGGAACATTTTGAGAATGATATGACTAAGAGAAGTCCCAGTATTAGACTTCAAGGACAAGTATGGCTAATGTCACAAAAGGTAAAGGTCAGAGGCTAATCCACCCTAAAAGTAATTTGTAGATCATATTTAAATTATTTGAAATGGTTGGTTAAAAAATCACTACATTCCATTTGCACAACAAGTTCTCTTTCTTGACATAATCTGATAGAAGTGCATAGTTATGAGACATTTGCTATTATCTTTCATGCTAAAATGTTGGAAGGCCCTTTTCTAAAACAAGTATTCTTTAGTTAACAGTTATGGTGGAGGCTGAAACAGGAGAAATGACAAGGCATAGCTAGAAGTGATTTGTTGTTGGTTACAAAAGGTGTGGCATCTTTCCCATTCATACTGAACTATCCAGTTCTCGCCACCAGCAAGGGAGACAGCATGCCACATTTCCAGACTACATTAAATTTAGTGCCCAATGGCTCATTTGCACTAAATTTCAAAACACATTTCAATTAATAGCCCAAGAGCAACATTTGGGTAAGCCCTTAGTAATGTAAAAGAAGCCCAGATGTGAAGAGAAATTGCTACTCTCCTTGCTTGAAAAATGCAATTTACTTGAAGGCCGTCTATAAACTTAAATAGGAAGGACACTTCAGTTTCATAAAGGCATGAACATTCCTCACCTCATAAAGCTCAAATAAAGCCGACTCCACTGAATAAGGGAGAAATCAAACCATGGTTGGGTGTAGCAAGCAGAGCAGCCAAAATATGTGCTACGGTACTCAGCAACCAATGAGAAACACATGTTAATTAAACACACACAATATATATAAATAATGTGGCTTTTGGTAGAGCCTTGTATATAACCAAACAGTTTTGGCAAAATCCCCACCTCTGCACAACTGAATAAGTGAGTTGACTGAGTAATGTTAAATGAAAAAGTGAATGTTCATTACTTGTTCTGGAAACTCATGTCCTACAATTCAAGTCTTGAAGTTTCTTGCCATTTGCCTCTTCAAATGGCCATGTATGCCAGGGTATCAAAGTTATCAGCACCTTAAATGTTCACTGTTATCAAAGTTAGTTGATCACATTATAAGCAAGTTGCCAGGTTTTAACATGCTAATGTCATTCCACCTCTACATAAACCAGTAGCTCAGATATTGTGTAACATGTTTCCATGGATTACAATTCATGAAAGCACACAATGAAATATATGAGTTAGTTTTACAAGTGGATAGAGGAACTGTAAATATTCCCTTTCTTTCTTTCTTTCTTTCTTTCTTTCTTTCTTTCTTTCTTTCTTTCTTTCTTTCTTTCTTTCTTTTCCTTCCTTCCTTCCTTCCTTCCTTCCTTCCTTCCTTCATGTTACAGTTCTTGTTCTGGAGGAAAATCTATGCTTCCTCTGCTAACTGAAAACCATCCACTTGAATTCATTGACAATGTTTCTGCTTCTTCTTCTGCTGCTGCTGCTCCTTCTCCAATGGATGGATGGATGCCATTATGGCTATTTTGATTTTGGGTAAGGCATGCCTAAACAATGACACTGTGCTACATCCAAACCTTTCCCTGAAAGCTCTTGGTTCTTCAGCCAAGAGTATTTGTTGTTCCTACACTTATATTCCCATTTATATTATCTTGAAAGACCAGCTGTAATCATCCATACTTTTTGTTTCTCGGTATTCTACCCTTTTACATTTGTTGTGTTTTACTATTTCTTCATCTTTCTTTATTCTCCTTGGTTGATCACCATTTTCAACTAAGGGCACTTTTACACAACCCCTAAAATCTGAGGCAAAGGGCTTCCAGATCCGGAGCTTAAAAATGTTTTCCCACCAACTCCAGACTTTAAAAAAATTAATTATGACCACGCCCACCTAAGTGCGTCCCAGTGCACTTTTCAAGTACCTGGCCCCCAGGAGGTACAATCTTCCAATGCGTATTGTTAAGCTGTGAATGCCGGGCTCCCTCGCCTTCTGTTTGTTCTCTTGTCCCCGCCGCCCCTTTAAGAGACAGGAATCACTACGGGGCTGTTCAGGGCTGCTTTGACCAGCAGACGGAGGTGAGCCTGCATTTTTTCTCCCTTTTTTCCTCCCTCCCCTCACGCAGACAAGAACAATGGAGTGCTGAGGGGTGGGAACACAGGAAGAGCGACAAACCCCCATGATCTCTGGTCTGAATTTAAGTTGCCACCAGATTTTAGAGGTCGTGTAAAAGCGCCCTAAGTGCATCTTAGTGTCCTGTGATGAATTCACACTTCAGATGCTTTTGGATCAAGTCCACAAGTCAATGTTATA
Organism: Phrynocephalus forsythii; assembly: GCA_029282475.1. NCBI lineage: Eukaryota > Metazoa > Chordata > Lepidosauria > Squamata > Agamidae > Phrynocephalus > Phrynocephalus forsythii. Next base: position 15,584,696 of record JAPFRF010000006.1, on the reverse strand, counting down.
AAGCAGAATTGAGAATATGAAACAAACAACATGCAGTGTGCATTTTCAAAGTGTGTTATGCTTTTTCTTTTAAAATGGCATATTGCACTCTTCATCTTAAAGAAGCTGCTACAGGCCATTTTTATTCTTACTTCTATTACATGGGTATGATTCTGCTGTTCATTTCACCAAAGTACAATGTACTGCACTTTCATTTCTCAATATGTTTCATAATTTTTTAAAAAATAATAATTAATTGCATTTATTGTAGGCTACCTGATTTCCTCAGATTGGTTGTCTTAAAATTCATGTTTGACTCTGTTCATTATTTATTTCATTGACTTTTCATCGCATAATCTTTGCATCTCAGCTAAACTTTTCTGTCGGTAATAGTGTAGTGCTGCATACTGCATGTCGTTGAGAGCCCCTCCATTGACAACAGTACCATAATTTGAATCAGCAAGGGCTTTTCTACACATGGTTCAGGGCTACACATTGGAAAACAGCAAAAATGTATATCCTTGTATTCTTTATAAATGTATATCCTTCCAATCTTTAATTTTCACTGCAGGTTTTTTGTTTGTTTGTTCTCTTCTGTTTTGTTTTTATTTTACCACTAGTACAGGCTTCCAATTATACTAACATCTCTTGAACAAAGACATTGAACAAAGACTTTTGGCCTTTCAGATACTTTGGAATATGCCTGGCACCATCCCTTATCAGAGTAACCTCTGGTGTCAATGTCAAAGGGGCAGAGATTCTCTATGGCCGTTACTTCACGAACCGCTCGCTTCGCGGCAAGCCCTCATTTCTGTGCGAATCGGTCGTTTTAGTCCACACGCTCCTCCTTTTTGGCTGCGATGCCACCCCGACCACGCCCACTTTACCGTGCTCCAAGCGGGGTTAGTGGTTCCCCTGCCAGCGGCCGGGAATCTTTTCGCTTCGCATCTCGCTTCGCTCCCAACGTCACGTGTGGACTTGTTTTTTTTTTTAATATATAGTTACTTTTTGCCAAAATATCGATGCATCGATATTTCGGTTAATTGATGCATCGATACGCCGAGTTAATATTTTTTTTTAAATTAAAGGAGGGTGGAACCGGACGTTGCAAAGCAGTTTTCTAATGCGAAGGGAGCACGTGAGGTAGTAATCGATTTGGTCCTAGAAATGCTCCACGTGAGTACTGAGAAACAGGGGTGGGATCGAAGGGAGAGCACGTGACTGCCACTGAATTCAAAGTGAAGGCAATGCCGCTGCGAAGCAATGCACTTCGTGAAGTAACGGCCTATGTGTTTGCTCTGATTCCTAATTGCTAAGCCTTTACATTCATAAACAATGTTACAAGAAGACTTCCGGAGTTCAAGGAGCATACATAGTAAAGTGCTGTTACTACTCACAACATGGAGAGTATGAAACAGTGACAATAATAAAGACATTCCCATGAATTCTTAGGATTCATCTGCAGTTGCCAGGGTGTAAGAATGAAAATATGAATGATGATGTGCCATCCTCCTCATTGAAGTTAACAGTTGTAAGAAACACTGTACTATCAGTGGGATCTGAGCTATCATTGTTACCTGTACAGGCTGATGAGAAATCAGAAGGGGGGGAGTTAGGACATTTGGCAGGAAAGGAGGATATAGAAGGAGGGGTAGAGGGAGTCAAGAGAATGAGGTGGACACAGTATGCATGGAGACAGAAGGAACACATATGATTGAGGAGGAATTGTGAAGTGGTTAAGGAGGATCTCTGGGCGGGGGAATGGGTGACCTTCAAATTCCCATGAGATGCAGCGGAGTGAGAATGTTGCAGTAAAAAGACCTGGAAACCCCCATACTGGACAGAGACAGCAGAGCAGTGAGAGAGATGTCAGAAGGAACATTCTTTCTTTGAGAGAGAAAGGCAAGCCTGTGAAAATAGACCATGTCTTTCTTTCCATGGGACCAATCATGTGAGGAGATATTTCCCCCCCACCCATTTGCAAAGACCCAGGCCATGGGGTCTGGGAACAGAGGGAGAGGTTGGATATTTCTAAAAGATTTATGGCTGGAGCCTTAGATATCTCAAGATATGGGACGGAAAGTTTATTGCCTGTTACCCAACTGTTAAGTGAGCCTGAGACACTTTTTGCTCAAGTTAAGGGCTTTGGGGGTAAAACTGAGCCGCTTGTTAAGGTGGGCAAAGGAGGAGTTAAAGTTTCATGTTTGGAAGTTGATGCTAATAAACCTGTTAAGAAAGAATTGCCACCTGAGCCATCATTGCAAAAGTCTACTGAAGGGGGGAAGCGAGGGAGTGGGTTGGTGTAGCCCCCCCCCCAGGGTCAATAAAAATACAGCTAAGCATGATATAGTATGGGGTGTGTAATGTGGCATCATAAAGAAACAATGGGTTCCCCTCTCCTTTCACCCTCCTCCAGCTGTTTAAAACATGTTCCAGAAGGTTTTCTCAACCTTCAGTGATTTGGAGGGTGTTATAGTGGGGAGGAAATTTTATTATGTGCCTCTTACACCAGTATCCACATTGATGTTTGTGGAAGTTCAGCATGGAATAGAACCCCAAGTTGTCTTCTGTACTATAGATTTGCTGTAGAATAACTGAGGGAAAGCAAAGGAATTTTGAGTACTGTGCTAACATTCTAACAGTTGGTACATAGTATTTCAATTCAGCTGAACAAGCACTTCAGTTGACAAGCGTTTCAGAATTTCCGGAGGCCAGTTCACCTGATCAAACAGTTCCTCATTTGCCACACAGTACCTCAGTTGTTTCCCTAGCCCTTCAGATAAATCTGGGGTAGCACGTTTAAGTGAAACTATACAACTTACTACAATAGCATGAGGCAAGTATATCCAAGGGATAAAATTAATGGGCCAAAGTTGTCCTGAATGACATACTTGGCCAGTTCTGTGCATCAACCTTGAGACAATTTTCTTGAGTTAAAAATTGACAGTTATGAAAGTCATTAATAAATGTGCTATTTCCTAATTGTTTCTTTTTAGGGAAAGTGCTTTGAAATGTGGTTATGGCTGATGTCCACATATTAAATCTGGCAAAGAAAGACACTTTGCACTAGAATAGACATACTGTACTAGAATAGAATAGTAGAATAGAATATTGTGTTAGATGTTAGAATAAAATGTAATGCAATGCAATAATGCAGGCAAAGTACCACCTTCCTGGTTGTTTTTCATAACCACTAATACCGAAAGAGAAAATACTTTCAATTAGGGATGGGCATGAAGTGGAAAAATTGTGTTTTGTTTTGTTTCATTTCATTCCCCCATAATTTGTTTCATTTTGTTTCATTCGAAATGGTTTTTTTTTAATTGTATAAAATGAAGCAGTAACAAACTGATCTGTTACTCTATAAAATAGGTCCCCTGGGTCCTAGAGGCATCCAAATTTGTGCCTCTAGGACCTAGGGGAGCCATTTTACAGTGAAACAATTCAGCTCATTTTCATTTTTTTTAAAAGCTGTTTCATTTCATTACTAACAAAATGCTGCTTCCCTGTTTTTTTGTTAGCTAATGAAACAACAAAACAGCTTTTTCATTTTTCTTTTGATGCCCATCCCAACTTTCAATATTGGAGATACTATATAGTTATCAAAACTCAATTTATGCAAGATGGGTGTGTCAAAATCTCATTTTAAGACATATGTGCTTGTTACCATTATTGCACTTGTAACATCTTTCTTTTTTTCCTTCAACTCTCATAGAGTACCAATATGTGATTATTTAAAGTCATGGATATGATAAGCTAATTACTTTTGGCAACATTCAAGACTAATGATAAATCTGTCATCAATTCAGTGCTTGATCTTGTCTCACTCACTTTGGTTAAATGGATGTAAGAGAAATATTTTTGGTTTGTAGCAGAGTGTTGCAGAAACAGTGAAAAAAGTAGCATCTGGATATACTTGCAATACATCCCCACTCTTTGGGGAGTCTCCTTCTATGTCCCCAATTAGATAAATGAATTGCACTGTTCTTCAGTATGAAACTGGGAAGGATTTCCAAACTGGAATTAGATAACTGGGCAAATGTCAGAATTTTGTCAAAAGGTTGGCTCTTCTCTAATGTCGTTTGCCAGCTAGGTTAGATCTTAAGAAGCACCATCAAGCTTGCAGCTTGCCAATAAAATGTATACACTTGCCCATATCAGAGGTTTTAGGGCAGTTTGCAATTTGCAGTCAACAACCAAATGATAAAAAGTACCTTAGTGTGGCTGTGCCTAGACTATGTCAACCAGGAAATGTGTAATATATTTATGAATGTTTTCAAAACACAAGACAAGAAAAGAAAAGGTCTTCAGCAAAAGATAGAAATAAAGAAATGGAAACATGAAGGTTGGCTTCAATTGGAAGAGTGCTGTGCAAGATGCAAGTTGATACATGAAAATCCAAGTTTGTGTGGTCTCTCCTAGCTCCTGTGTGTCTCCACAGTCAATCCACATAGAACCACCAGGAGCCCAGATGCCCTTGTAACTGATCAGGAGGATAATAAATGACAATATGTTTTGTTAGGAATAGTGGCCCTAGGTTGTTTGGAGCATTTTGCTCATGCTTTCAAGATAGCAAAGACAATGAGTGAAGATCCTTCAAAAAGGGTTTTAAATTTTGGGCAGCTACACTCTACATGAGCTACAGCTTTGCCTCAAGGGTAGCACCTGGCAACAAACCATCATCCATCAGCTGCTCCACTGATACTGTGACCAGACTGTCCTTCCAGTTGTGTGATCATAACTAATACATCAGACAAAGTTGGAAAAATGTATTCTGAAGCTGTTCAGAAGCTGTTCAGCAACCATGAATAATCTAGGTATATACACAAACCACATTCTTGCTGTTCCAGGGGGAGTGGTACCTTATCAAGAACTAAGCATCAGGCTATTTCCTGGACATCAGGACAACTCACTCACCCACCTAATCTTCATCCTAGCGAGGTACAAGGTCAGTTGATTGAGGCTCATATGGACCATAACTGAGTACAAAAACCAGTCAAGGACTCTTATGTCTCTAACCATATACAGCAGCTGCAGAGAAACAATGCAAGAAGCCATCAGTGATGGGTGATTATGCTCCAATACCTCAAATGAAGATTTCAGATGTCTTTGAATAAATATCAAATTACATTGGTGTCAAAAGTTGTACTCTGAAGCCCAACAAATAAAAGCCACTTTCCAATCATATGCATTAAAAGCCAAAAAGAGTGTCAAATTTTAATCAACATCCAGCTGAAGTCTTAAAGTCACAAATACATAAGTGATTCTGATGAGTTTCCACAAATATTCATGACTATTGGGTAGACAAAGAAAGAAAAGAAAAGTCTGGAAGTTTGCCACCACTGCCACTGCTGTCGCTTTCTGACTTCCTGTTTAAAATATACTATGGAGTCATGAAGAGTCGGTCACGACTAGAGATGGGCACGACCAGGAATTTTTTTTGAGGTGTCGTTTTTCGGGACGGGTCCGTTTCGGCTCGTTTCCGTTTTTCGTGAAATTTTTCAAAAATTTGTCGTTTTGTGGTGTCGTTTTTTTATATGTCGTTAGTACTTGTTTGGGGGGGGGTAGCGGGCTCCTGGAGGCACCTCTGTGGGTGGGTGCCTCCTCTGGCCCGCTATGAAGGGAAAGCGGGCTCCTGGAGGCACCTCGTGGGTGCCTCCTCTCCTCACCTGCTACAAAATGGCATGCATAGCCAATTGGATATGCATACTATTGAGTGGCAGAGAGGCACCTCTTTTGGGTGCCTCTCTGTAGACCACAGGCCCACTATCTGGCCGCTCTGTGGTTCACTAAGAAGGGAATTGTACTTGCATGTGTAGTGCAATGCGAATACACAGGTTTGGCTTAGGGTTAGGGTTAGCGCAGGGGCTAGGCTTAGGGTTACAGGTAAGGTTAGGGTGAGTATTGGGGTGCACCTCTGGGTGCCTCTCTGACCCACTTAGAAGGACAGTGTACTGGCGTATGGGTTAGGCTTAGGCTTAGTGTTAGTGTTCGGGCTACAGTTATGGGCTTTTTATGCCCGATTGGCACATCCCAGAAGTCTCTGTGGTCAACCTGGCCAAGTGGCCATGCGATTGGTGGAATGGCTCCAAAAATTTGCATGGTCACTCCCATGGACAGCCCATCATTGTGCAGGTGTAAAAAAATAAAAATAAAATAAAATAAAATAAAATCAATGGAGAGGAGGACAGAGGAGACATTTTGTTGCAAGAAAAACCCACTGCTACTGTAAAAAATCTGGCAGTTTTAAAATAGCAATTTTCACATGTTTCTGTGGTGCTTTGATGTCTTTTTGGACCACAATGATATGATTTCAAAAAAAAGATTGCGGTCGCCCGCCCCATTTTGGATCCCCCACCCACACCGCATGGCATCGACGAGGATGCCCCACCAGAGCAGCCCAGGACAGGAGGGGGGAAGGCCGGGGACCCCCCCGAAACCACCCCTCTAGGTGCCCTCACTCAGGCAGGCATAGTTCCGCCTGCTTTTTTGGCCGGGAATCGGGTTTTAAAACTTTTTTTCTGTGCCGCTTGAATGGCGGCGGCGAGCCGGTGAGGCGGCGACGTTGGCGGGAGGACAAGGATGCCTGCCGGCCGCCACTCCGCCAGAGCAGCCCAGGAAGGACAGGAGGAGAGGGGGGGGAGGCCGGAGACACCACCCCCAGAAACCACCCCTCTGGTAGGTGCCCTCACTCAGGCAGGCATATTTTCGCCTGCTTTTTTGGCCAGAAATCGGGTTTTTTTTTTTACTTTTTAAAACTTTTTTTCTGTGCTGTTGGCATCGTGTGATCACGCAATGCCAGGAACGACAACACGACAAATCAGACCCAATTTTTCTTTTTTCGGTTCGAGTTCGAGTTCTGGCAAAGTAATTGTTGTTCTTCGTTTCGTTGCGTAACGGAAACAAGGAACGGAAATGGAAATGATAATTTTGTCGAGTCGTGCCCATGTCTAGTCACGACTGTAACGACACAACACACACACACAAATGGATTGTAAAAATGCACAGTTCAGATAAAAAGGCTTTCTAAAAAGCTTTTTGGATCATTAAGTCTGGGCACCATTTTTTAATTTCCACATTGCTTCACTTACAGCTTATTGCCATGGTGAACCCCTCCCTTGTTATATTATTTGATTGTTTGTGAATCAGGATTTAGGTAATGAGTTGGTGAAATCCCGATGGATGTCATTTTAGTATATTGCTTGCAAATCCTAAATTGTTTTTTACTTGGAAACAAGTCAATCCCATTTCATTTTTATAGTCTCCCTCCAAACTAATGAAAGCTCCAGTTTTTTTCTTTCTCTTTTCTATACTTCTATGCGCATAGGGAAAATATATTTTGCATATACTGTATTTTGTTATATTATCTGCTTTCAGCATGTCCCATAGCGTAAGCTTTCCTGCAAACAAATTATTACAACTCATATAATTATTGATACAATGTCAATTCTATATCTCACACATTATAAGAATTGAGTGCTATTTGACTCCGTAATACCATTGTTTCCTTTATCATAACGCATTAGTCTCATAATTAGTTCTCAATTAGCACCAAGCTCCAGGTCATTGAAAATTAAAGCAATTGCAATAAATATTTGCTTTCTTTAGTAAAAATCTGAAAAAAGTCAAGATAAATACTCTTGAATCCAACAGAACAGCATTAATCCTTATTACTGTTCAGAAACACTGTTCCTATATATTGTTCACACCTCAGGAGAAAAGTGTGCCATTAAATCCAAAAGAGACCTTCAGAATTTATTAACACAGAAGAAATAAAATTGTCTCCCAGCTGTTCTTGGTTCTGTCTCCACATTCCAATAAACACAGAACAAATCATATGATCATCTTTTGGGAAGCTCTTGCCCTGGTACTGTTTGGAATCTGTCTGCAGTCTATGTGTGCTTAAACATTTATAAGGAATCAGGAAATTCAATCCTTTTAAAAAAAAAACCCTATGAATGTGAAGCTTTACTTCTGTGTCCACAATTTTAAAAGCCAGAAAAGGGCCCAGCATTGCTTTGCAATATTTTGCCTGCATTATCAACAGGAAAAGGGGTACCAAGCTTTGCATAGCAAAGGGCTGTCTCACTATTGACAAAACCTATGTCAGCAGTCAATACCATCTACAGGATCCTCTCTTGTGCCCTGTACTATTCACAGACACAACACAAGGAAAAATCATAGAATCATAGAATCATAGAGTTGGAAGAGACCTCATGAGCCATCTTGTCCAACCCCCTGCCATGCAGGAACCCCATCACAATATTTCCGACAGATCGCCATCCAGTCTCTGCTTAAAAACCTCCAAGGAAGGAGACTCCACCACCCTTTGTGGCAGCATATTCCACTGCCGAACAGCTCTAACTGTCATGAAGTTCTTCCTAATGTTCAAATGGAATCTCTTTTCCTGTAGTTTGAAACCATTGCCCCGAGTCCTAGTCTCTGAAGCCATGGAAAACAAACCTGTCCCCCCAAACCGTTAATCTCATCCAAACACAAAGCAATTCTTGTGGCTGTTTTTCAACATAGTCTATACATTCCCTACTGTCACATGGCCCCAATGAAAATCTCTTTCAGGAGTTGATACTTGCCATTGAAGCAAGAAAGGTCCTATTTGTTATTGGAGGAATGTGTTAATTTTCATTAGTGGCCGGTTGCTCTCTTTAAATAAATAAATAAATAAATAAATAAATAAATAATTGACTTTGTCCCTGTAGCCATCGAAACATCTGGAGTCTGGGGAGAATCAGCCTTGAGCCTAGTCCAGGAAATAGGTCGCAGGATAGCCATTACGTCTCAAGATGGCCGAGTACCTATGTTCCTGAGGCAACAGCTCTCAATCGCTGTCCAAAGAGGGAATGCCTGCTGTGTGCTTGGCACTCTAGGCCAGCTGACTAAATAATGGGGTTTTTTAGTAAAATGATTTTAACCAGTATAATAAAATTTGACACTTGTTAAAAAAATCAATCAATCAGTCAGTCAATAGCAGATATAGAGCATGGTTACACTAGGAAAACCTCACATTTGAATCAGGCTTAGTATGTTTTAAATCAATTTTTTTCAAAAGTGGAAACATGATGCACATGGAAGCATGGATTGTTTGGAAAACAAATCATTTAGATTGGAAGTGAGGTATTGTTGCCCTTCCACCTTCATTTATTCTAACTCAAATATAAAACATATTTACAGTGGTACCTTGTATAAAGTGATTAATTCATTCCAAATGAAATTCTGTTAAGAAAGTTTTCCTTTGTACAAATTTCCCATAGGAATGCATTCAAAATGGATTACTCCCTAATCGCGACCATTTCACGACCATTTTTCTGTTGTACAGATTCACCCCATACGCAATTCTGTTAAGCAATGTCCCTCTGTCTCTGGAATTTTTTTCCTTTAAGTGTATTTTCTGTTAAACAAACCACTTGTTATACAAGGGTCCACTGTATTTTGAATCATTTCGGCATGTGTGAATCCCTCTGTAAGTGTACATTGTGTCTGTGGTGTTTGTTCCACCTTTGTGTGTGCATATGTCTCTGTGTGTCTTCCTCCTTCACAAGCCCAGAAATGCCAATCCACTCAAAATGCCTGTCAAAATCAAGTCTGTGTGTGTGTGTGTGTGTGTGTGTGTGTGTGTGTGTGTGTGTGCCAGTTGGGAAGCTCAGTTTTTTTCCATGGGAATAGTTTATATATATCAAACATCAGTTATTTCTGATTGCAAGAAATGAAGAACCATCTATCTATCTATAGGAGAAGGAAACTATCTTTCAAACCTCCACTGCCTATCTATCTATCTATCTAGCCACCAGCATTAGAAAAGGCTTCAGGAGTCAACCTCGAGGGAAAAAACAGAGCCGGAGTCCCGGAGACAGTTCACGACTGTATACAATCATGTTCTGGCAACTCCTGTGACGCAGGTGGAACTAATCGTATCGGCTTTTCCCTTGCATTGGACCACTCCAGCTACATGGAGAGGGGGGTTTCGCTGCCTGGGTAACAGCCTAATCTCCATATTGAATTACCCAGGCCTTGTGCCCTGGAGAGGACCATTTGCAGCAAATAGTGGGGGAACAACACAGGAAGCGGCAGCTACCTGGGTGTAGGCGGATCGGGATGGAAACCAGCAAAAAATAGTTGACTCCACGCCATGCAATAAAATAGTTGACTCCACGCCATGCAATTAAAAAATCTCGAGCCTAAAGTTGGGCACATGGAATGTTAGGACAATGAATCCTGGCTGTTCAGACTATCTCTAAGAAATGGACACTATACGAAAGACAGCTGTCATCGACAGGGAACTGTGCAGACTGCGGATGGATATTGTTGCTCTCCAAGAGACAAGGCTACCTGACTCTGGATCTGTCAAGGAGAGGAACTTTACGTTCTTCTGGCAGGGAAAACCATCAAACGAGACCAGGGAATGTGGGGTTGGCTTTGCTGTTAGAAATACTTTACTAGGTCTCATTATCCCACCTGCTGTAGGAAGTGAGAGAATCCTGTCCATGCAACTACACTCTACAGCAGGGTTGGTTACACTTATCAGTGCATACGCACCAACATTATCATATCCAGCAAGACAAATTCTATGATGATCTAGCTGCCACTATCAAGAAAATCCCTGAGAAAGGACCAATAGCTATCCTCGGTGACTTTAATGCCAGGGTTGGAGCTGATTATAACTCCTGGCCCACCTGCCTAGGTCGGTTCTGCATTGGAAAGATGAATGAAAATGGCCAACGCCTGCTGGAGTCTTGCTGCTATTGCCGGGCCAGGTTGAAAGAAAGAGGCAACACACGTTCCACTTGGGTTAAATAAGGGCCACAACTTTATTAACTACAGTAACGAATTTTAAATTACTTATCAAGGAACAATAACTTCAGGAGGGCCTGAGCCGTAGCGCATCATCAAATGGTAACAATAAATTGATTAGGTCCCATTACTCCACCAATTTCCTGAGGCCCGTTGAACTGCCGCAGTGAGGATGCCAACGAGATCTTTTGGCATCTACGCTTGATTAAAGGTTGGCAGCCCTCCTAGGGTTTTGGGTTATTATTATTAATTGCTCCCTAACTAAATCCTATTGGGTTATTAATGGAAGGCTGCCGAAGACGTGAAGATGTAATTAGATTCGGGACCTAAATGGTTAACTTTTTATGCGCTACCCGCCAACAAAGAGGCGCACTGCTGACTCTTTACCCCACAGCCGAACAATTCGGCACTCAGGCCCTCCTTAAGATTCTGAATAAAGATATCCAGGCCCCTGTCCAATAAATGCACCCCATCCGGATGATTAAGGTGGGGTCCCCAGCAGGGATGTTAAAGCCAAAGGACAGTTCCCATCTCGGCCTGCACAACGCGGGCAACTGCCTTGTAGACGCCCTGATGGGCCTTGTGCATTATTGCGGATGGTGGTACGAACCCCAGTTCTACCGGGGAATGATCGCAGACCAAACGACTCGAACCAATGCGAGTACGACTGGAACGCTCTCAGATCATCCATGATCTTGAGAATGAGGAACTTGCCTGACAAGCGAGTCACCAATAGGCGAGTACGATGGAACGCTCGCAGATCGTCAATGATCATGAGAATGAAGGGCTTGCCCGCCATGCGAGTCACCAATGGGCGAGTACGATGGGACGCTCTCAGATCATCAATGATCTTGAGAATGAGGGACTTGCCCAACCTGCGAGTCAAGTCATGTCCTCCCAAATGGACAACCACGATGGTCGGCAAGGTGTCAGGGGGCAACTGAGAGCCACAATAAGCAAGGCGTCCAAGAACATCCCCCTCTTGCCCTTCCACAGGAGATCAGCCCATTGGCCCAGGCCGAAATCGTGGCCACATCCAGACTGGATAGGAAACTTTGAGGCCCAGTAAACAAAAACTGTGGCCGGAAACCAACAATCGAGCACGGCTCCCCGGGGTAAAACCTGCAACGAGAAAAGAAAGAACAACTGGCCCGGTTTTACCGGTCCATTAGTGGTTGTACGTAAGATTTAAACTGTCTGGATCTCCGTCGCCCGATTCGTTGGATGCCGACTGAATCGATGTCAATGGCAGCCGCTGTGGAAGCAGCGCCTGTCCGGAACGAATGAGTCCCCCAAAATGCAGGTGTTGAAATAGGTACCCCTAATACTTGTCAGCGAGCCGGGCATATCTATATAACGCTATGACAGGACAAATTTAGAGCACAGAACACCTACAAAGGTGTATCGTGCAGCCCTTACCTCGCTGGTCCGTCTTCAATCTACACATATGCAGAAAGACCTGCTCCTGCTCGAGGGCCATATCCGACCAAAGTAATGCAGAAGCGAGGTGTTGGTTTTGGATTGGGCAAGCAGCTCGCTAACACGTGAGGCGGCGAAAAAAGGGGTACCAAAATGGCAGCTGGAAACAAGGCAACCTCATAACTGGTGGAACAAACTCGAGGCTATGCATTAGCCAGCCTCCATAAACTATTAGGAGAGATCGGGATCCTCAGAATAACTCCAAAATGGGTTAGGTCACAGGTACTACCACTGTGCTGCCACTCCAGGGGGAACGAGGCAGCACGCCATCTACTCTAAAATACAAACCAAAGCCCAGAGCTCCCGAAGCATCGGTTCGCACCTGCAAGTCTGCTGCCGCCGCATGTGCAGAACCAAAATTGATGCCATTAAATAGATACACAGATCTTCCTTAAATTCGGCCGAAATGCGGTGCCTCTGATGAGGACTACGAATCCCACCATACTATAGCACAGTCGGCGCAAAAATGGACAACCAGGCGCCACAACTCCCTGACGAGTGGGTGCTGGACAGCTGGAGCCAGCTTACCACGCGAAGGCACAGCCTAGGCTGAAACAAGGGCCGGAAGCGATGAGTCTACAGTGCCAGGTGGAAACGTGACCACGTTGGAAGACACAACAACCGGGGGGGGCTGAGTGGAGCCTGCGATGACGTGGCTACTTCAGTAGTCACAGATGGCGTACCTGCAGAAACGATACTGGCAGATCCTGCTAAAACGGACACAAGAGAAAAATGCATGTCACCATTAGCCATCCTTAGTTTACGCTCCGCCCTCCTCCGAGCCATGGCCTCACTCGTAGAAAGCCCCACCCCCGTAAGACTCGGCCGTCCCCGAAGAATGAGAAGGGTGGCCCTGGCATGTAACAGCCAAACCAAATCGTGGTATGTAACAGCCAACACAATTCATGGCACCTGTCTTCCTGACATAGGATCTTGAGCAGATTCCGCTGCCTGGGCCGCCCCTCTGGATACCAGAATTAAATCAAATACAGGCTAAAAGAGAGGAGGCTTTAGGACCCATCGAAAATCCGGGGATTAACTAGTCACCGGGCCCAGATGGCATCAACCCAAGGGTTATTAGGGAACTGAGCAATGAAATTGCAGATCGCTTAACGGTTATATGCAACTTGTCACACAAAGCGGCCACAGTACCGGAGGACTGGAGGACGGCAGCTGTCACCAATTTAAAGGAAGGAGGGAGGACCCAGGAAACTACAGGCCAGTTAGCCTTACATCTGACCCAGGAAAGATGGTGAAGAAGTGCAAAGCGGTATGCCCCAGGTTTCTGTCCTGGGACCGGTGCTGTTCAGTCTGTTCCTAATTGACCTGGAGCCAGGGAGAAACAGTGAGGGGGCCAAGTTTGTAGATGGCACAAAACTTTTCCATGTGGTAAAAACTAGAACAGATTGTGAAGAGCTCCAGAAAGATCTCTCCCAACTGGGGGAAAGAGCCGGGAAATGGCAAATGTGTGGTAATGTAACCAAATGTAAGGTAATGCATATTGGGGCAAAAAATTCAAACTTCTTCTATCAACTCATGGGCTCTGACCTATCAGTGACAGGCCAGAAAAGAGATCTTGGTGTGTCGGTGGACAGTTCCATGAAGGCGTCTCCCCAATATGTAAAAATACAACAGCCAACATCATAATGCCATTATACAAAACAATAGTAAGGCCCCACCTGGAGTATTGTGTACAATTCTGGTCACCACCTCACAAGAAAGACATAGTGGAACTGGAAAAAGTGCAGAAGAGAGCGACTAAAATGATTACTGGGCTGGGGCACCTCCCCCCTGAAGAAAGGCCAGAATGTTTGGGCCTCTTTATTCTGGAAAAAGGTGTTTGGGGGGGGGGCTGAAAGCTCTTCTCTCCCTCCCAAAATACCAGAACTATGGGGGGGGCTACACTCAAATTGAGGGCTGGGAGAGTAAGCATTGACAAGAGAAAATAGTTATTATTTATTTAATCATGTTACCCAGCGCATTGAAGTCTATGGAACTCCCTGGCACAAGAAGTGATGGTGGCCTCTGGCCTGAATGCCTTCAAAATAGGATTGGACAAATTCCTGGAGGAACAGTCCATCACGTGTTACAAACCATGACGGAGAAGCCAGGGCACTTCAAGTGCCAGATGCAGAGGAGTGGTACCAGGATATAGATGCTTGGTCTCATGCCCCCCCAAACACATCGGGTGGGGCCTAGATGGCATGGCAGAACCTAAGGGCAAAACAGGCGACCAGTAACTCAGCCGCGTGGGTGCAGGATGGATCCAAAATGGATTCCGAGAGTATCAAAAGGATGGCCCTATTATGTGGCTGCCGAAACAAATCGTGGCACGGATATGACAACAATGAAGAAGGAGGATGAATGGGGATTACACCCACCCCCCAAACACCCTGAAAGATGATGTTCACAAAATGGCCGGCGGGCGGGCAGGCCGGCCACCACCGAAGTTGAAAATTACTGCCACTTAACTTCAGATGGACAATACAAACACACCAGACTCTACTAATAAGTCAACAAACAGACAGAGGGGTTCAGGGGAACTCAGAATGTCCAGCCTTCGCAGACGGCATGGCGAATATATGGAGCAAACAGGAGAAAGTAATCCAGCCGCGTAGGCATAAGACAAACCCCAAACGGAGTCAAAGAGTATCGAACGGGCGGCCCTGTTATGTAACTGCCAACACAACTTGTGGCCAGAGTATAACAACAAGGAACAGAGAGGATGGGTGCGGATTACGCCCACCACAAGACACAGTGAAATACGATGCTCACATAATGGCCGACAGGAGGCTAAGCAAGCTACTGCTGAGGTCGGAAAATTGCCGCAAATTAACTTCCTGGTAAAAATTAAAAAATTAAAAAACACGTGACGCTCCACTCAAAAGTCAACAAAAGGGGCAAAACAACTAAGGGTCACCGAGAATGTCCAGCCAGGCAGGATGGACGTGGATCAATGCCCAGGGGGTGATCCCATGAGGCACGACCAAAATGGCCGCCAAGTGGCAAAACAAAATGGCCACGCAAGAGATAGGCCTCCCCGAGCAACGTCTATGAAAGGTAGCAATAACTCCTAAACAAAATCCGAACACGAAAGGAACAGGGTAGCTGCCATAACGGTCCCCTAAACACCGGAAAGATGAATACCCGTGGGGGCAAACAAGCTATCACTCTCGCGCCATCGACCACCCCCGCTCCAACCAACAAGTAACCCTGCTAATGGCAACCCAGCCGGGATCCCAACCTGCAGCCTCCCACCTTTCCCCTGCAGACCCCGGCACCATGTAGAGAAAGCCCAGCAGGGTTTCAAGAGACCTGACCCGGCCAGCCTGCTGAGTTAAGGAAGGAGCGCTTATCTCCAAGCTCAGCTGCTTGTCGGACCGACAAGCAGCTGAGCTAACCGGAGCTCAAAGAGCTCCCGCTGTCCGCTTCTGCGGCAGACCTCAGGACGCCGGCTTGACCAAGCCTGCCCATCCACCCAACCTGCCTCCCGGACCCCTCCCCGGAATGGCCAAAGCTGTGCCGCGGATCGAGGGAGTAGGGAAACAGCCGAACAGGTGGCGCTTATCACTAAGCTCAGCTGCTCATCGGGACCCGACAAGCAGCTGAGCAGACAGGGGCAGGGGAAAAGCAAGGAGCGCGCCTATCAGCGCCCGATCACCGCACTCAGCTGCTTGTCGGGAGCGCTCCGACAAGCAGCTGAGCTGACAGGGGCAGGAGGAGCCCGCCCACGCTGCTTTCACCCGCGCCCGCAACCAAAAATACCCGCCTCCAGGACCTCTCCCCGGGACAACTCCACCTGACCGCGCGGGGATCCGGGAGGCAAAGAGGCAAGAAGCGGCTTCTCCCGACAAACAGCTGTTTGTCAGGAAGCAGGAAGCAAGCGGCCGCTCACTCCACAGAAGCCGCTAAAAGGGGCGTCCAGCCCGGGCTCCAGACAGACATGCCGGTCAGTCTGAAGTGAAACCGGTGATTGCGGAGGCAGGCTGTGGGGAGCGCGCTGAGGACTTATAAAGGGCGCGCTCCCCTACCGTAGGCTACGCAAATAGCGGAGCCAATAGCTGCCTCCCTCAACCGGCCGGCAAAGACGCCCCTGCTCGGCACGAGGCCGGGCGGAGTGGCCATTATGGTCTCTGTGTCAGCAATACATTCTTTAACACAAAGCCCCAGCACAAAGTCTCTTGGAGACATCCAAGATCGAAGCACTGGCATCAGCTCGACCTGATTCTCATCAGGCGCTCCAGCATTTCTAGTGTTACAATCACACGCAGTTATCAGAGTGCCGACTGTGACACAGACCACTCCCTGGTGTACAGCAAAGTAAAAGTGAAAACAAAGAGATTGCACCACCTGAAGAAGGAACGATCAAAAATTGATACCAGTAAGACCTATAACCAAGGAAAATTGGAGGAATTCTCCCATGCACTCAAGGAAGCTCTTCCTGGCCCTGCTGAAGATAATGCATCTAAACTTTGGGAACATTTTAAGAATGTTGTTTATAACACTGCTTTCTCAGTATTTGGCAAGGAGACTCGAAAGACAGCAGATTGGTTTGAAGCCCACTCAGAAGAGCTGATGCCAGCTATTGAGGAAAAGAGGAGAGCCTTGACTGCATATAAAGCTTGTCCCAGCGAGCACAACCTATAGGCCCTGCGAGCTGTTCGTAACAAAGTCCAGCAGGCTGCCAGGAAATGTGCTAACAATTACTGGCTGCAACTGTGTTCTCGGATTCAGATGGCAGCTGGTACAGGTAACATCAAGGGGATGTATGAGGGAATTAAACAGGCCTTAGGGCCAATACATAAGAAAACTGCAACCTTAAAGACTGTTTCAGGTGAGATCATCCAGGATCATGAGCAGCAGATGGCATGCTGGGTGCAGCCCTACTCTGAACTATATTCCAGAGAAAACACAATAACCGAAGAAGTCTTAAATAATATTGAGTGCTTGTCTGTCTTGGAAGAGCTTGACAATGAACCAACACCAAAAGAACTAAATGTAGCTCTGGATTCACTTGCCTCTGGCAAGGCACCTGGAAAAGATAACATCCCTGCTGAAGTTCTGAAGTGCTGCAAAGAGATCATTGCCACTGAACTGTACGAAATCCTCTGCATTTGCTGGAGGGAAGGGGGAGTACCACAGGATATGAAGGGCGCGAATATTGTTACGCTTTATAAGAACAAAGGTGACAGGAGCGACTGTAACAACTATCGTGGCATCTCTCTTCTTAGTGTTGCCGGGAAGCTGTTTGCACGTGTTATACTGAAGAGGTTCAAGATACTTGCAGAGAGAGTCTACCCAGAATCACAGTGTGGCTTTCGAACCAACAGGTCCACTACTGATATGGTATTTTCCCTCAGGCAGTTGCAGGAGAAATGCAGGGAACAAGGACAGCCACTTTTTGTAGCTTTCATGGATCTTACAAAGACATTTGATATGGTTAGTAGGGACGGACTCTTTAAAATACTCCTCCGGGTTGGATGCCCACCCAAGCTCCTTAACATCATTAGGTCTTTTCATGAGGATATGAAGGGCAATGTAGTTTTTGATGGCCTGGTGTCAGATTCCTTCAACATCCAAAGCGGAGTGAAGCAGGGCTGTGTCCATGCGCCAACCTTGTTTGGGATCTTCTTTGCTACCATGCTGAAGTATGCTTTTGGAACTTCAACAGAGGGTATCTATCTCCGGACCAGATCAGATGGAAAACTCTTCAACCTCTCTAGATTGAGAGCAAAGTCTAAGGTACAGGTGAAGTGTTTGCGGGATCTCCTCTTCGCTGATGATGCCGCCATTACTGCTCACTCTGCCGAAGATCTCCAAAAACTCATGGACCATTTTAGTAAAGCTTGCAAAGATTTTGGGCTAGAAATCAGCCTGAAAAAAACACAAATAATGGGCCAGAATGTGGACTCTCCTCCTCGCATTACAATTTCTGCAAAAGAACTGGAAGTTGTCCATGACTTTGTGTATCTTGGCTCAACTATCTCAGATACACTCTCACTAGAGTCTGAGTTGAATAAACGTATAGTTAAAGCAGGAACTATGTTTTCCAGACTAACAAAGAGAGTACGGCTCAATAAGAAGCTGACAGAACATATAAAGATACAGGTCTATAAAGCTTGCATACTGAGCACACTTATGTATTGCAGTGAGTCTTGGACCATCCATGCCCGACAGGAAAGAAAGCTTAATACCTTCCATATGCGCTGTCTTAGGCAAATATTCAACATTACCTGGCACAACAAAGTTCCAAATAGCATAGTCCTGAATCGAGCTGGAATCCCTAGCATGTACACTTTATTGAAACAGCGACGCCTACACTGGCTTGGACACGTTGTGAGAATGGATGACGACCGGATCCGAAAATATCTTCGATACGGAGAACTAATGCAGGGAAAGCGTCCCAGAGGGAGACCACAGCTGCAGTATAAGGATATCTGTAAGAGGGACCTGAAGGCTTTGGGAATGGACCTCAACAGTTGGGAAACCCTGACCTCCGATCGCACTGTCTGGAGGCAAGAGATACAGCATGGTCTACATAAATTTGAAGAGGCATTTGTCCAACAGGCAGAGTAAAAGAGGCAGGCATGGAAAGAATGAAACTCGAGGACCGGGCAAGAAACAGAATACATCTGCCCCCACTGCGGTAGAGACTGCCATTCCCGAATTGGTCTATTTAGCCATACTAGGTGTTGTTTTTAGGATCTCTACTCCAGGCATGATACTATAGCGTTTCAAGACTGAAGGATGCCAATGATAGTGGCTGTAAGAGGCAGGCAGCATGAGGGTAGGTGGATGTAGGACAATGCCATAAATGATTCTAAAATCCCTGTATTAAGAACATAAGAACATAAGAAGAGCCATGCTGGATCAGGCCAAAGGCCCATCTAGTCCAGCTTCCTGTATCTCACAGCGGCCCCACCAGATGCGTTTGGGAGCGCATGAGACTAGATATCTGTCTCCTGATACCACTCCCCTGCATCTGGCCCTTGAAGTACCCTGGTTTAAAGCCTAGAGATTACACATCTCCATCATGGTTTGTAACCCGTGATGGACTTTTCCTCTAGGAATCTGTCCAATCCCCTTTTGAAGGCATCCAGGCCAGATGCCATCACCACATCCTGTGGCAGGGAGTTCCATAAACTTACAACGCGCTGGGTGAAAAAATATTTTCTTTTGTCAGTTCTTACTCTCCCAGCACTCAATTTGAGTGTATGTCCCCTAGTTCTGGTATTTTGAGAGAGGGAGAAGAGCTTCCCTCTATCCACTTTACTCATACCCTGCATTATTTTGTATGTCTCAATCATATCCCCCCTCAAGCGCCTTTTTTCCAGAGTAAAGAGGCCCAATTGTTTTAGCCTTTCTTCATAAGGGAGATGCCCCAGCCCAGTAATCATTTTAGTCGCTCTCTTCTGCACCTTTTCCAGTTCCACTATGTCTTTCTTGAGATGCGGTGACCAGAATTGTACACAATACTCCAGGTGGGGCCTTACTATTGTTTTGTATAACGGCATTATAATGTTGGCTGTTTTATTTTCAATCCCCTTTTTGATAATCCCTAGCATGGAATTGGCCTTCTTCACTGCTGCCACACATTGGGGAGACACCTTCATGGAGCTGTCCACCAACACACCAAGATCTCTTTCCTGATCCGTCACGGATAACTCAGAGCCCATGAGTTGATAGATGAAGTTTGGATTTTTTTGCCCCAATATGCATTACTTTATATTTGGTTACATTAAAACGCATTTGCCATTTCTCAGCCCACTCCCCCAGTTTGGAGAGATCCTTCTGGAGCTCTTCACAATCTTCTCTGGTTTTTACCGCACGGAAAAGTTTTGTGTCATCTGCAAACTTGGCCACCTCACTGTTTATCCCTGTCTCCAGGTCATTTATGAACAGATTGAAAAGCACTGGTCCCAGGACCGAGCCCTGGGGCACACCGCTTTTCACTTCTCTCCATTGTGAAAATTTCCCATTGACACCTACTCTTTGTTTCCGGGATCTCAACCAGTTCTCAATCCATAAGAGGACCTGCCCTCTTATCCCCTGACTATGCAATTTTCTCAGCAGCCTTTGGTGAGGGACTGTGTCAAAAGCCTTTTGAAAATCCAGATAGACTATATCCACCGGTTCACCCAAATCCACGTGCCTGTTGACCTTTTCAAAAAATTCTAAAAGGTTTGTAAGACAAGATTTACCCTTACAGAAGCCATGCTGATTTTCTCTCAGCAAGGTTTGTTCTTTTATGTGTTTTAAGATTTTCTCTTGGATGAGGCCTTCCACCATCTTCCCTGGGACAGATGTAAGGCTAACCGGCCTGTAGTTTCCTGGGTCCCCCCTCCTTCCTTTTTAAAAAATTGGTGTGACATCTGCTATCCTCCAGTCCTCCGGCACTGTGGCTGTTTTAAGAGACAAGTTGCATATAACCGTTAAGAGATCTGCAATTTCATTTCTCAGTTCCCTAATAACCCTTGGGTGGATGCCATCTGGGCCCGGTGACTTGTTAATCCTCAATTTATCAATTAGTCCTAAAACCTCCTCTCTTTTAACCTGTATTTGATTTAATTCTTTAGTCAAGAGGGGCGGCTTAGGCAGCGGAATCCGCTCAAGGTCCTCTGTCGTGAAGACAGACGCAAAGAACTCGTTCAATTTCTCTGCAATGTCCAAGTCCTCCTTAACCTCCCCTTTTCCTCCCTCACCATCCAGAGGCCCAATTGGTTCTCTGGCAGGTTTTCTACTTCTAACATATTTAAAGAAGCTTTTATTATTACCCTTTATATTGCTAGCCATGCGTTCCTCAAAGTCTTTCTTTGCCTCCTTATCATCTTTTACATTTCTTTTGCCAGAGTTTGTGTTCCTTTTTGTTTTCCTCATTTGGGGAGGATTTCCATTTACAGAAGGACCTCTCCTTGTGCTTTAGAGCCTCTCTAACTCCACTCGTTAACCATGCCGGTGTCCTCTTGGACTTAAATGAGCTCTTCTTTCTTTGTGGTATGCACTTGTGCTGGGCCTCTATTATTGTTGTTTTAAACAGGCTCCATGCACTCTGAAGAGATTGGATTCTTCTAACCCTCCCCTTCAGTTTCTCTCTAACTAGTTTCCTCATCTGAGGGAAGTTTGCCCTTCAAAAATCAAGGGTTTTTATGTCTGATTTGGTTGACACTCTTCCTCCGACATGCATGGCAAAGGTAATTGCAGCATGGTCACTGTTCCCCAGAGGCTCAGTGACATTCACATCCCTGACGAGGTCCTGAGTATCACACAATATTAGATCTAGAGTTGCCTGTTCTCGGGTGGGCTCCATGACAAGTTGCTCTAAGGCACAGTCATTTAGCAAGTCGAGAAACCCAGTTTCTCTTTCTTGCCCAGAGCTCGCATTGGCCCAGTCAATGTGGGGATAATTAAAGTCCCCCATGATTACTATCCTATCCCTCTTAGCCACCTCCATGATTTCTCTCCTCATTTCATGGTCCCCCTCAAGTTTTTGATCTGGTGGACGATAGAATACTCCAACTACCACATCACTCTTTGGACCTGGTAGTTTAACCCACAGTGATTCTATGGTGGAGTCAGACCCTCTGTCAATCTCCATTCTGCTGGATTTTATGCCTTCTTTGACATAGATGGCCACTCCTCCTCCAACCCGCCCCTCTCTATCCCTTCTATAGAGTTTATAGCCTGGGATTGCTGTAAATGATTGCCCACTGGTTCTCCACATTCCACCAGGTTTCTGTTATGGCTATTATATCAATGTTATCCCTAGCTGCCAGATGTTCAAGTTCTCCCATCTTTGCTCGGAGGCTTCGGGCTTTGGCGTAGAAGCACTTGTACAGTGGGTCCCGCAACAGCTGCTGCCTTGTTCTTCTCCCCCCACAGCTTTTATTTTCAGTAGACGAACTGTCACATTCCGCTATTCTGCCAGTGTTAATACTTGCTATGTCATCTCTATGTGATTCTCTACCCTCTCCAACCTCATTCCCCGAGGATGAGGTGTTCCGAACCGGATGCCACACAGCTCCTGTCGGCTTTCCCCCAGTTATCAGTTTAAAAGCTGCTCTGCTGCCTTTTTGAGGTTGAGTGCCAGCAATCTGGTCCCATCATGATTCAAGTGCAACCCATCCCTCCTGAACAGGTTTGGCTTGTCCCAAAATGTTCTCCCTCAATCAAAATAAAACACCGGTTAAAATTAGAGTAGAGTCTTTCCCTAAATGACACAGAGAGACACTGACCCCTAAAACCCTAATGTGATTACCACGTGACTTTAAACTGAATTCAGAAACCAAGATATCTTAATTTATGGTTCAGTTTGTTCTGTTTCACCACCCCCCAGTTCATTTTTTAAAACAAAAATTCATACGAACTGAACCAAAATGAACTGGTTTTGCTTAGCTGGCTGGTGATCGTCCTTGCAGCCTCATCAGGCCGCTCCAAGGCCCCCTGCCACTACCGGGATCACCACTGCCACCACCACCACCACTGGGATTGCCACCACCACCAGGATCGCTGCCACCACTGCCGCCAGGGGATCGCCGCCGCCGCTGGGGGACTGCCATTGCTGCCACTGGGGGACCGCTGCCGCCAACATCACTGGGAAACTGCTGCTGCTGCTGACACTGAGGGACTGCCGCAGAAGCTTCTCATCAGTGCCAGCTGCTCTGGGATCTGGCCAGGGCCGGCACCGTTTTAAAAAAATATATTATTTTAAATTTTTCAACACCGACCACGTGCAGCTCTCGGGCCGGGTCGGAGCATTTTTTTTTAGAATATTTATTTATTTATTTATTTATTTATTTATGTCCCTGATGCTGGGGCTTTATTTGTTTCACAGCTGAGAGGCGCTTGCTTCCCTGTGCCCCTTTATTTTTTTATTTTTATTTTTTAAAATTATTTTTGGTTTTTTAAACTTCTGGCTGGCCCATGGGCCAAACCAAGGTTTTATTTATTTATTTATTTATTTATTTATTTATTTATTTATTTATTTATTTATTTAAAGTACTCTCCGGGGACAGCGCTATTTTATTTATTTATTTATTTATTAAATTGTCCAGCACCAACAATATGGCCCCTGGGGCTGTGTCAGTGCATTTAAATTTTTATTTAGTTATTTTTTATTTTACAAGGCTGACCATGCAACTCCTAGGCCAGGTCGGCACTTTAAAAAAAATCCCTGATTGCTGGAGCTCTTTTTCCCTCCCTCACAGCTGAGAGGCACTTGCTTCTCTGCACCAAAGAGAAGGTCAGGACTCAGCGTGGAACTCTTGGTAGGTGTCCTCCAGAACGAAAAATGAAATTAACAAAACAGAAATTTTTGTTTCATTTGATTTTGTTTTTCTTTGATGGGTTCATTATTCATTTTGTTAGCTAACAAAATGAATAACGAATACCAAAACAAATTAAAAATTCATTTCATGCCCATCTCTATTACATACTTCTAATCACACCATTATCTAGGGATGTAAAATAATTTTGATATTTTGTATGAGACAGGCTTATTCAATACATAAATCAGCCAACTGAGAGGACTGTCAAGCCATTCTAAGAGAACTTATGAGAATAAAATACCCAACATTTCCTGTTTATTGTCCAAAATATCTCAGCACAAAAATAGTGGCTTTTGCTTTCTTGAAGCTAAGTAAGCAAAATACCAAAAACGACAGACTGATTTATGGTAATAATGCATGTACACACAAAAACTATCCAGCACTAGTTTGTTCAGAAAAACAACAATCACTTTTCTTGTAGTGTGCATTTTACAACATAGGAAAAGCAATGTTCAGCACATGCCAAGTCTCTTCAAGACCCAATAAAAAATCTTGCATCAAGATTTGTGTGTGTGCATTTTCTAATTTACCTAAGGAGCATCAAGGCAGGATTTATTTCTTCATTTTTGTCAGAACACAGTCCAAGGGGAAGTAAAAACCTCCTTTTTATTCAGCAGTGTATGCATGGAAGGGGGATTATTTGAGGCCCAGTCATCTGGATGCAAGGAGGGATATATTGTTATATGTGTCTAGTGTATTCGTTGCAGAAATACATGTGTCTTGTGTTATAATCAAACCTTCAGGAAATTATAGACTGAATTACTTCACAAAAGAGCAAGTTTGGAATATAGAGTTGAAGGCTATACATTGACATGTAGTGAAGAAGTGACATCAATCTCACCATCAATCCACCTCAGCAATACTGTACAGGTTATCCCCCCCACACACACACACCAACAATCTACAATGGCAGCTAAGTGTGTTTGTAGGGGCATATAAACTTTGCTAGCTCCCCAAATCAATACTCAGTGAGACTCTTAACTGGGAATTTATAGTACAGTTCACCAGGATCTAAAGAACTACTTCTGTAGTTCCCATATGCTTGTGACACAGTGGTTAAATGCCTGTACTGCAGGTGAAACTGTGCTCACAACCTGGGGTTCAATCCCCTGTAGCCAGCTCATGGTTGACTCAGCCTTCCATCCTTCCGAGGTTGGTAAATTGAGTACCCAGCTTACTGGGGGGGGGGGGCAATGTGTAGCCTGCATAATTAAACTGTAAACTATCAACAAATAATTAAGGGGTTATAAAAATGTTAACACACACGTGTGTATAGCATAGAAAAAAAATGAGCTTAGCAGCAGTAGCATGAAGATAAAGTGTAGTTAATTGTTATAAGTATTATCAGAACCCAGAAACGGAGAGACAAAAAAAACATGACTTAGAATAAAACTCTTATATTGAATATATACAGCAAATATACAACAGCATAACACCAAGCAATATCACATATACAAATCAACAGAGTGTGGGGTACTGTTTTCTCACCATAAACAGTCCCAATTTAACATTATACAAGCCAGTTCTTATATACACATTTAGACCTCATCAGACATGATTTTAACCATTCACATTCTGACACACCATTATGTCATTAACTATTCCACCTGTGCTAAATCACTTAACTTGCTGGTGATTTCTAATTCCTTGCACTTGTGGTTAATATCATGACACTGCATTTTTGACTGACTCCATTTTACAGTTCTCTTTTCACTCTGTTAAATATACAATACATACATTTTGTCAACTCTACATATTATGACATAAACTGCCCAGAGACTACTTGAAGTGTATGGGGCAGTATATTAGCAGAAAACATTACTTTGTGTTCCATTCCAGCAGTTCCACACCTCTCAAGTCATACTGAATAGCGCTTTAAGAAGTTCGCTTAGAAGTGACTTGTTAGAAGGTCAGTGGTTGAAAATGGCTCCATTGGCTATATGAAACTGGCTGTAGGAAGGCATACACACATGCACCTACTGTACTTGAAATGTATTTGAAAAGACAAAGTGTGGTTGCTGCATATATAAAATATATTTCAGAAGACGTTCTTGGATTGATTGCATATTTAACTCCATAGAGACATTGTCCTTGCAGGCATCTAGAACTTAAACATTTAAATGAAAGTCCTACATTAACTCAGAATATATTTATAAATGAAATGAGTTGGTCTATGATTACAGTATTTGGTGTGTGTGTGTGTGTGTGTGTGTGTGTGTGTGTGTGTGTGTGTGTGTGTGTGTGTGTGTGTGTGTGTGTGTGTGTGTGTTTTGTTTTTTGAATTGCCTGCTGAACTATGTTAGCACAGAGAGAACATCTTTTGTAATTCTGTTCACGTCCATTCTGAAATGTGCGTATCGCAGTTGAAAGTGGTAAATAAGGATGAGAATCAATCGCACTTCGTGCTGTGACCACAAATGTATTGACATTTGAAAAAAAGAAAAGCAGAATAGTCAAGAGTCTATTCTTTCATGACAATGTTTAATGTTTCATGGATTTACTACACACATCTGCCTGCCAGGTAAATACTTGTGCTGTTTGGTGCTAAGATGATCATTAAAGAAGCTGCCTGAATGGAGAAAAGAGAAGTACGGTATTGATTGGTGCTGTTCAGGCCAGTGAACCTACTATTGTGGATAGATAAATTATTTCTCCCTGAAGGTTAGTGAAGGACAAGTGAAAGAGCTTCTTCAGTTATGCAAAGGTTTTGTAAGGTGGTAAGGGGGAAATTGATGAGAGGGCATGAAGGGGCTAATTGTTAAGGTTCTAGCAGAATGCAAATGGAAGCAGTGCATTTTATCTGGCATATTTTTAAGCAGTAGACTTGTTTGAACTCAGTGGAATTGGCTTCCTATGCAGCCACACATAAGATTGTCCTGCTATTGTTTTTAAAAGAGGGGACATTCATATGATGAAACCAATGTGAAAGAGAGGACAAAGGCCATGTAGACTTGAAATAACTCATATGTGAGACACCACCATTGCAAACCTGTTCAGGGGGTATTTCTGACCCATAATCTGTACCATAGAAGCCACTTCTAGAGCTTCAGGTTGTATGCCACATGTTCAGTCACTGGGGGGGGGGGCTGCAAAATAGTGATCAGTTAATAGTTAATAGTTAATAGTTAATAGTTAATAGTTAATAGTTGCTTTGAAGCTCAAGGACTCAAAGCAAAAGCAAAGCAAATTTTCCTGTTTATTCACCACCCCATAGCACTTCAAGGACTCTCTGGGTTGTTTGCAATTTATTTATGTAGGGTACACATTGCCCCCTCCCCTTGTGAGATGGGTACTCATTTTACCTACCTCAGAATGCTAGAGCCGGCTACCTGGGATTGAACCTAGGTTGTGAGCACAGTTGCAGCTGCAGTACAGCTGTTTAACAACTGAGCCACAAGGCTCCTCAAAGAATGAAATCCAGTGTATTGCTGTAGCAAATTCAAATAGTACCGAAGAAACATAGGTTCAAATCCTCATTCAGCCATGGGACATACTTAAGCCATTGAATATCCCCCTGGCCAACCTACCTCACAACATTATACTTTAATAAATATTAAAGTATATTAAATTATATTAAAGAACGATGTGTCACAGTATAAGTGACACATCATTTTTTCAATTTTCTAAACAAAGGATTAAAATGTGTATAAGCATGATCCTAGCACTACAAAGGTTGCCCATTATACTGCACAATCCTGTTCCCAGCTGAGGGGTGAGAAGACCAATCCTTTATGTAGCTGGCACCTCCAGAAAGCAATCTTTCTCACAGCATGACAGAACTACACAGCCATGCGACAGAGCTGCCCCAAACTTTACTCTATAGGAGGATGGGCATGAAAATGGTCTCTTCAGAAAGACAACCAGAAAACTGAACATATGTCGGGGCTGTCTGCTGCTGTGCTGCTGCAATCACACCACTGATGTGCCACCAGTGTGCTGCCACAGACATCATGCTGCCATATCACTGTTGCACTGGGAGGCAGGTGCCTCCACAGAAGGCAATAGCCAGCTTCCCTTCCAGGAGTTTGGGTACTGACCCTGTGGATGCACCAGATCCTCAGCTGATCACCCTGATGTTTTCATTCAAAAGGGGTAACAATAACAATTCAAAGCTTTGATGAGTAATATAACAATTATATTAAACAACTGGAGCAGAGCCCAGTTGAATACCACAGTACAGTGCTTCGGTCAGATACTTCCTTTTCTCAGAAAGTCTTACATTAATCCACACGTTTTTGTTGTTGCTTTTCTAAACCAGCATCAAAAGAAAGATCAGTTAATGGGTTTCACCTTTTTCTGTCCCAGTGGCGCTCTGAAAGTTTAAGGTAAGCCCAAATTGGTTGATAAACAATGGAAAAGGACACCATGGCCTTTGGTATGAAGATAGTCATTAATGTTCCTGTTAGAAGAACTGCAGTACAATTAATGATTACATTAGATGATTTTAGTCCAATAAGAGATAACATCAAGACCAGTTGGCATAGCTGGCATGAAGTCTTCCATGGCACATGTTGAGGGTGCACACAATGCACAGAAAAAGCTATGAAGTTTCACACACACACACACACACACACACACACACACACACACACACACACACACACACACACACACACACACACACACACACACACACACACACACACACACACACACACACAAACAAAATGCACAACACACAATATTCACTGTGAAAACTCCATTTTTTCATATTTCAGTGGCTGAAAACATCATTCATGGTGCTGAACTCCAACTCTCTGACATCACATTCACTAGCTGGTTTCTTGGTATCTTATTGCTCTTAAACTGCAAATCTCTTGAAGAAGCTTTTATAACCCAACATATCTACAAAGGATTTTATTTATTATCTTATTTCAAGACTTCTAGCTTGCTCTGCATTAGCTGATCTCAGAACAGTATACAATCAATGGAAAGGAAATAATATAAACTCACATAACCACAAATATTCCTAATTTTGTGTAACACCAATCTGCCCCTTGCCATTGCCTCAGGTTGCAGGCCACAAGGCTGTTATCTCATGGTTGCTTGACTCTCCTTCCCAACAGCCTCCCTCCTGCACTAAACACTGTACCTCATCCCCTTTTCTGCTCCCCTAGCTCAAAAACTTGTGGTAGCTCCTGTTCCCTTTCATAATCTTCCACCTTCCATTCTAAGGCAAAGAAAGAATCAGACAGGCAATGATCAGCCATGGGTGGTGTTTTTCAGGTGGGGTGGTGGAGAAACAGTGTGCCTATATAGAAAACTTCCTCTTGCCCATCGTTCTGGAAATGTGTTCCCTGAACAGCAAACACTCCAAACTAGAAAGTATGTTCTCTGTTGCTACAGTACCTCAGCCTCAAGCAATACTCTCCTCTGTTCCAGATTTGATAAACGAGGATGTTTCTGCTACTCCACACACAGAGTTTTTCATTTTTCCCTAAAAGGCTGCTTCTGGGTTCTGGGAAGCTCAAGATTGGCCCTACTACTGGCTGGTACAGGTGGATTTTATTCCATTTTGCTTTGAGGAAGGCATCACAGCTACACATGATCCCTTCTCAAGTCATTATTTGACAGTGGAGGCTCGCTACCATCCTAAAATCATTGGCAACTCAGCTGCTTCAGTAACTGTAACTCTTGGGGGGGGGAAGGTGAGGGACACCCCGTTCTCAAACATTCTCTTGGATGACTTCTGTTTTGTTTTTGGCTGTTTGAAAGGACGGATTGGCAGCGTGACAGATTCTCAGTGTCACTCATATCTTCTCATTGGCAGCAGTGGTGACCCTCTCTTCAATGTACATACTCACTGATTCTGCTCCGGCACTAGGAAATCTTTCACCTTCTGTAGGGGCCCAAAGGGAGTCAACAGCAGGCCAACACATTAAAAAATCACTGAGGTTAGAAGGTGCTAGATATTCAATACATCCCTAGCGTGTAACTCCATTTGCCCCACACAGCCTGAGTAACCCTGGCTGACTGGGCAGCACTGAGAAATCGAACTCTCAGTTCTCGGCTCCATGACCAAGCATTTCAACACACTGAGCTATGCTTCCGTTGGGCAAACACCACCTTATCCAAGCCAGGTCACTTAATAAGATCTCAGAATTGTGAACCATTAATCCAAAAAACCCTGCTAAGTAGACATGGGCACGACTTGGCGAAATTGTCGTTTCCGTTTTCGGATATCGCTTCCGTTACGTAATGGAAACGGTAACGACAATTAAGCTGTCAGAACTCGGACTCGAACCGAAAAAAGAAAAATTGGGTCTGATTTGTCGTTGTCATTCCTGGCATCGCGCGGCGATCGCGCGATGCCGAGCGGAACAGAAAAAAAGTTTTAAAAATTTAAAAAAACCTGATTCCCGGCCAAAAAAGCAGGTGAAAATCTGCCTGCCTGAGGGCACCTACAAGAGGGTTGCTTTCTGGGGGGGTCCCCAGCCTCCCCCCCTGTCCTGGGCTGCAGGTACCGGGCTAGGAGGGGGCATCCTTGGCGTCTCCATTTGCCATGTGGTGCGGGGGGATCCAAAATGGCGTCCACAATATTTTTTTTTTGAAATCGTGGTCCAAAAAACCACCAAAGCACCACAGAAACATGCGAAAATTAGCTATTTTAAATGCTTGAATTTTTACAGTAGCAGCAGTGGGTTTTTTATAGCAGTAAAAGGTTGCACTGATTTTATTGTATTTTATTTTTATTTTTATTTTTTTACACCTGCGCAATGATGGGCTGGCCATGGGATGGGACCATGCAAATTTTTGGACCCATTCTACCACTCGCATGGCCAGGTTTTGACTGACACTTCTGGATGTGCAAGAGGGCATAAAAAGCCGAGGCACTCCCAGAAGATTCGCAGTCTGGGCTTGGTTTATGGGTGGGAGACGGCTGTGTGTAGCTGGCTGCTGTGCTAGACTAGTTTCGATTTCGCGGAGCCTTTAGATTTCAGTTAGGCAGGCAGGGAGGGAATTGATTCAATTGAATTTTTAGGAAATAATAACAATTCCTTTCATTCTCTGTCTGCTGTGGGGAATAGCAACACAATTTATTCTTTTTTATTCTCCTGCAGTTTGTTAGGATTTCTTTTCTGATAGTGCTTCAAAGGGGGGGAGGTTTGAGTGGGAGGGGAGGTGTGGATTTATTTTAAAAATTTCATTTGCTTGGTGGCAAGCCAAGGTCCTTTCATACCCTGCCTGCAGCTCTGCTGTGGGTGCACTGCCCACTTTGTTTGCAATAAAAATTGCAATTGCTTTATTTGATGCAGTCTTGTGCAGCAAGTCAGTTTAAAGTGTTTTCCGCCTGTTCTGGGTCATTGCGGGACCCGCGCCCACGCGCCCGCCCCTCCCCCTGCCACTGCCGCCGCCCGCCCATGGCCCCCCGCCACCCCACCCGCCGCCTAGGGTGCAAAAACACCTAGCGCCAGCGGGACGCCACTCGCTGGGATGTCAAATCGCGCAAAATCATGGCGGCGGTAACGACAAACAACAAACGACACGACGAAATGACAAATTTTTTGAAAATTTTGCGAAAAACGGAAACAACCCAAAATGGACCAATCTCGAAAAATGACAACTCGTAAAAAAAATTTCTGGTCGTGCCCATCTCTACTGCTAAGGTTCAGTCAAACTGGGTTCACCAAGCTCAGTACAGCTTACACCCAGACAGATAAATGTTTGAGCAAAGAACACCTAGCCTGTGATACATACATCATCTTACTGTTTTATCAAACTCAAAGTTCCCTTACTGCTTCAAGGAAAACTCCATCCCTTCAAAGAAAGTGAGCCATTGTTCTGGAAATCTCAAAGAACTGGACTTAAACAAGACTTAAGCCTCTTACATGCCTGGTTTTAAGGAGCCTCTGGTTACTTCCATTTTTGATGGGATGTGTGCTGTACCCTGGAGTGGATCTTGGGGTAGAAATTTATGTCAAGATATGTAAAAGTTGATAAAACATATGTTATGTATATTTAACAGAATGTGTAAAGTGAATTGTAAAATGGAGGCAGTTAGATTCTGCAGTGTCATGATGTAATCCACAAGTGTTAGAGACTAGTAATCACAGGCATGTTAAGTGATGAAGTACAGGTGAAACTGATTGTAACATCATGATTTGTAATGGATAGATCAGATTGCATCAGATTGTTAATTAGTGATTGCATCAGATCTTATGAGTGCTGAATATGTATAAAAGGCACTAGTTTGTCATTTGTAACTTGGGGACTATTGTGGTGAGAACAGTTCACCCCATACTCTGTTTGTCTGTTTGCTATATTGTATATAATGCTTGGTTGTTATGCTGTGTATATTTTGATGTATATATGAATATATGAGTTTTACTCTATTCATTGTCATTGTCTTTCTGATAGACTAACTCTGCAAACCCTTTATATCAATACTAACATTTTATCTACGTTACTGCTGCACTGCTTTGTGTCAGGCACAAGTATATATTATTATTATTATATTTGTCTGCTGCCCCTTAAATCTGCTGACAATTTAGTCCTTACCTTCGTATATAGGCTTGAAGCTTAATTTGGTCAGCCCAACACTCACAATTCGAAAAACACCGCCATTCCACTAGTACAGATATTGTCTTGCCTTCCAGCAGGTGTAACATTTTAGACGTTGACATTTTTAATAAGTAAATCTCACAAATGCATAATCTCCAGCCTACACAAAGCTGCGGTTAAACAAATAAAAGTCCATTTAATGGTTATCCCTAATGCACGCACGTTGAGGCAGCAGGTAATGACAAGCTGTACATTTGGCAGCTAATTAAACTTGAAATATCAATGGTACATTATGAGAAGACATCCCCTTTGCCTTTTATTAAAGGAATTCTACTTGTCCATTAAAAACAACAGTGCAAAATTGTTCAGAGGAACAATGAATGATAAGAATCCTTTGGGGATTCAGTAGTATGGAATCAACTTTCATTTAATAAACTAGTGGTTTCTTAAACTCTTTCCATTTGGATGTTAAAATATGAAGAAGTTTTTACAAGTCAGTTTTGGTATCAGGAGATGACAGAGCTACAAATCTTTGGAGAGTGTGTGTCATACTGGCGGAAATGTATCACCTCCCCCGCCGCCCAACATATACAATTAACAACTAATGGCCTGCAGTTCCAGCAGGTCTCAAATAGACCATTGAAGAAGACAGCCAGTGTGAAGAGCCTGTTAGAATTACGAAACTCTATCAGTGAATTTGGGCCAGTCACCCACAGAGTTGTTGCTAAAATACATGAACAATGGTGCTGTGTATCATCAACACAGCCCCCTCCTCGGTTAAGAGAAAATTTGTCTTGGAGCCTGTTCCCACAAACTGCTGTTGTATTCAGTTCTGTATTTTTATTTTTAAAGAACAATTCAAATGTTGGTGTACATACGATGTATATATATTTGCACATTATACAGTAACCCCCCGCTGATCGTGGAGGTTGGGGACCCACCCCACCCGCGATCCATGAAAATCTGCGATCTGCGGAAGTGGGTGGGGGGTCCTGTGGTGGGGTGGAGCGATCGCAGAAGTCTTGGGTAGCGCACGCTGGCAGCGGCAGGGGGATCTGACCTCCCGCCGCTGCCCGCCTGCGCCGCCTGAGACTTCTTGTCCGGGGCCATCTCCATTCAAATGTATTGACAATGCATTTCAACAGAGAAAATTTTCCCCATTGGAAAATATTGGCTCAATGCTTTCCAATGGGGAAAATTTCTCAATTGAAATCCATTGACAATGCATTTCTTTTATTATTATTATTATTATTATTATTATTATTATTATTATTATTATTATTATTATTATTATTATTATTATTATTATTATTATTATTAAAAACATATACAAATTACATAAAAAAGACAAACATCAACAACAGTGCACCCCTTCACCAACAGGATCACTCTTCATATTTACATTCGCCATCCTCCCCTCCAGAACAAAATCGATTGTTGCGCGGAAACCTTACCCTTATCCCGTACAAGCACATATTCAATGAATCTACCCCAAATATCATAGAAAATATCTCTTTTTAACTCTCCTTTTTTAACCTTCAATGAACAAGTAAATTTATCATTTAAAACAATATTCCATACTTCATTATACCATTCTTCTAAACATAGTTCATATTTAGATTTCCAATTTCTAGCAATTATTAATCTAGCTGATGTCAACAAATTTGCAATCAACTCTTTAGTTTTAACATCATAACTATGATCCACAAATATTGATAACAAAGCAATTTCAGATTTGGGCTCTATAGTCATTTCTAGTATGTCACTTAATTCTTTAAAAATACATTTCCAAAATTTCTGTATCTTTTTACATTCCCACCACAAATGATAAAAGGTACCAATCTTCATTATCACATTTCCAGCCAAGCTTAGAAAAATTTGCATTCATTTTATTCAGTTTCACTGGTGTCAAATACCACCTTAAACTTATTTTAAAGAAATTTTCCTTTATTCTAACAGACATAGATCTAAGTATTCTCATTCTCCACATTTTAGCCCAGTCTTATTCTCTTATTTCTTTTCTAAAATCTTGTTCCCACAATAATTTCAATCCAGATCCTCCCCTATTTTCATCTAAATCCGAAATAATTTTATATAGTTTGCTAACAATACCTTTTACTGCTATTTCCTTCTGAGTATCCTCATACAACAATAAGAGTTGTTCATATTTTGTGTACTCTCTGCATTTATTATTTTTCTTTATAAAGAGAAGTGGAGTACAATGCAGCATGGATAAAGGAGGGGGAGGTAAGATTGATAATTGTAGGATGGTTGGGTATGGTTGGGGATAGGTTTGGGTTACTTTGTATTATTGTTTTTTCATTGAACTTCTCTGTTACATGTAACACAACAGGATCAAAACAAACATGTGATTTAAAGGGGGCTGGGGACTAACATAAAAGTAGCTACTTTAAATGTGAAAGTAGTTATAAAGAGAAGAAGAATAGAAGCTCTATTGAAGAAGAGTAAAGTGGACATTATTTTCCTACAAGAGATTCATCAATCAAGAGATCGGATCAACGAACTCAAGCTACAGAATATCAACATCTACGAGAAAGGGTATGGGACTTCAAAATCTAAAGGAGTTGCAATTTTAATTTCTAAATATTGTGAATTTGTAGTACAAGAAGTAATAAAGGATGATAATGGTAGATATTTAATAATCCACGGTTTATTGGGAGAAGAAGACTATACTCTAGTAAATGTTTATGCACCTAATGTACAGCAAGGAGTTTTTTATGAATCTGTTCTAAAACAATTGGAGAAGGTGAAAAAAGGGCATTTTATTATGGCAGGAGACTTTAATATGGTACTGGACAAAGTAAAGGATAAATCTGATATTAAAAAGGATGATATGACTAATAGAACTACTATTTTGAATAAAGTAATGAAAACTGCAGGTCTAAAGTATATTTGGAGAGAATTAAAGGGTGATGAGAGAAGATATACATATTATTCTTCGGTCTATAAAAGTTATTCTAGAATAGACTTTATATTTGTATCCCATAATTTGCTTTCTAAAATAATTGAAACAGAAATTAATACTATAAAAGTAACGGACCATGCTCTAATGGAAATGGAAATGAAGGTTTAAAAAGATTATAAAGAGGCAAGAAGATGGAGAATGAACTCTAGTATTTTTCAAAATGTAGATGTAATAGAAAGGGTAAAAAATGAATGACTAGAAATATGGTCTATAAATGAAGCAGCTGGAAGTGAAATGGGATTGATATGGGACACTATGAAGTCAGTTATGAGGGGATTTATTATAAAGGAAATGTGTAAATTTAAAAGATCGAAGGAGGAGAATATTAAGAAATTAGAAGATGTAATTAAAAACCTGGAGCATAAGTATCTTGTTAATAGAGATAATAGAACGTTTTTAGAACTTCAAGCTAAAGAAAAGAATTAGATAGCATAGAATTAGACAAGGTTCAGAAAGATTTAATGTATATGAAGAGAAATTATTTTGAATTTAGTAATAAAAACTCTAAATTATTGGCACGGTTATGTCAAGCTAGAAGAGCAAAAAACGCAATAGGTGTGATTAGAGATAAATCAGGAAAGAAGTGTAGCCTGATGAAAGAAAAATTGCAAATATTTCAAGAATTTTATGAAGATTTATATAAGGGAGGTAATGTCTCAAAAGCAGATATAGAAGAGTATGTTAAAGAAATTGTTAAAGAAAAGATACTAGAGACAGACATGAGGGAACTAGAAAAACCAATTCAAGAGGAAGAGATTGGAGCAATTATCAATAAGCTAAAAAATGGTAAAACCCCAGGTAGTGATGGACTAGATTCAGATTTTTATAAATTGTTTAAATCAGTTTTAGTTCCAAGATTAAAAATACTCTTCAATAGAATCTTACAAGGACATAAAATACCATTATCTTGGAAACATTCATTAACAATTCTCATTCCAAAACCTAACAAGGATGTGATGGACCCTAGTTCATATAGACCTATCTCATTAATAAATCAAGATGCTAAGATTTTTACCGCAATATTAGCAAATAGAATGAATGGGTTTATTACAAAATATATCAAGGAAGATCAAAATGGGTTTCTAAAGGGAAGACAAATGCCTAATTAAACCAGAAGAGTGCTGAATATTATATATGATACAGAAATGTATAAACAGAAGGCCGGTATTCTATCATTGGATATATTTAAGGCTTTTGACTGTGTGGAATGGCCAACACTAAATATAGTGATTGAAAATTGGGGGTTTGGAATGAAATTTAGAGGGGTGATAGATCAATTATATTCTGAAAATACATCTGAGATAATAATTAATGATGGGATTTCAGATTGGATGTCTCTAGGCTGAGGTACTAGACAAGGTTGCCCCCTCTCCCCAGTTCTATTTTGTTTAATGATTGAAATGTTTGCGGATAAAATAAGGAATTATGAGTTAATTAACGGATTAGGTACTGATAATAAAGTAAAGATTAATTTATTTGCAGATGATTCCTTATTGACAATTAAAAACCCACTAGAGAGTATGGATAGAGTTAAATATCATTTGGAGAAATTTGGGTCAATATCTGGATTGAGGGTTAACTGGCAGAAATCTCAGGTGATGTTGTTTAATCATAACAAGGAAGAACAAAAAGTGTTTACCCATAACTACGGATGTAAGATAAGTAACTCAATTAAGTATTTAGGTATAGAATTAGTAAAGGACACATGGAAACTAAAGGAATTTAATTATGGTAAACTGAAGAAAGAAATTAAGAATAAAATGTTAGAATATTCAAGTCTAAAACTCTCTTGGTTTGGGAAGATTGCATTGATGAAAATGAAAAATTTACCAAAGTTAAATTTTTTCTTTATGATGCTTCCAATACAGCTAAGTAAGAATTACCTTAAATTTTGGCAAGATTTAATTAATAACTATTGTAACAGTGGTAAAAAAGCTAGAATAAACAAAAAATATTGGTATATGGCCCAAAATAAAGGTGGTATAGGTTTAACGAATGTTAAAAATTATCATTTAGCAAATCAAATAAGGTTTATTGGGGATATTGTGTTTAGTCCAGAAAGATTAACATGGTGGAAAATGGAATCATCGGAAATAAAGGAGGATATTGAAAAATACTTATTCGGCACTATTAAGAAATTAAAGATAAATGTGTTCAATAACCTCTTTCTTAGATCTATGTTAAATGCATGGTACCTACATAAGAAAAAATTATGTCCCTCGGACTCACCATTGAGATCTGTAACTGAAATGGAGAATTTCCCTATAAATTTGAAACTTTTCAAAAAAGTATTTAGGGATAAATAAATGGTTAGATTGAAAGACTGGATAGGCAAGATGAGAGGGAAAGTACAAATGAAGGAAATTCTCCAAGGTAGGGATATATCTTGGTTTAATTATATACAATTAAAGAAATGGACCTTTCACATTTAAAGTAGCTACTTTTATGTTAGTCCCCATGCCCCCTTTAAATCACATGTTTGTTTTGATCCTGTTGTGTTACATGTAACAGAGAAGTTCAATGAAAAAACAATAATACAAAGTAACCCAAACCTATCCCCAACCATACCCAACCATCCTACAATTATCAATCTTACCTCCCCCTCCTTTATCCATGCTGCATTGTACTCCAGCGTGACTCTAAGGAGGAGGGGGCACCATTCCCAGCAACTTGAGTCACAGCCAGATCTCCCACATCCGCACAATCTAAAGTAATTTACCCTCTTGTTTTCCCCCTTAAACATTTATCAATTGTACTAGATTCTGCAATGTTCACTTCACTCTCCTGCTACCCATTTCCCCTACTGTCAAAAGGAAGGAAGGAAAGAAAAAAAAAAAAAAAGTGGGGGACAAGGGGGTTGGGAAGGGGGGAAGGGATGAGGGAGAAGGGGAAAGGAAGAGAAAAAAGAACAATAACTAAAATTTCAAAAGGAAACAGAGGGAAAATGAAAAAATCAAAATGGAAAATGGAAAATAAAAAAATAAAAATGAAAAAATGAAAAATGAAAAAATGAAAAATGAAGGGGAAAAAAACCCCAAAAATCCAAAAACCAAAAAAGGAGGAAAAATAGATAAGAATTAATAATAAAATCTACTTTCTTCCCATGTGGAAAAAAATAGAAAAATCAAAAAGTGAAGAAAAAAATTGAAAAAGAAAAAAATGGAAAAAAGAAAAAGAAAAAAAGGAACCCCCCAAAAGGACCCAAAAAGACAAAAGGAGAAATATGCAAAAATTAATACAGGAATCCACTTTCTTCCCATGTGTTTTCTTCACTTAACCACTCGATGTTGCTGCTCCCGGATCTTCCTGTGAGAGGCCCCATGCAGCTAGTAAGTGTTTTCCTTCTTCTGGAGAATAAATTTTATGAAGGATCCCATCCTTCCAAATCTTGATGAATACTGGATAGCCCCAGCTCTACTTCAAGTTGTTTTTTATAAAAACTGCAGTCACGGGCCGCATATTTTTTCTCCACTGAGATGTTGCTTAAGAAAGATCTTGATACAATTGAACAGAAGTGCCATTATAAGAGAGAAGTTCTGGCTTAGATCTTATCACCCTCAAAAATTCTTTTTTTTTTTGCAAAGTTAAAAAAATTCAGTATTATGGGCCTATGTTGAATTTGGGGGCTGCCCAGAAAGTGAATTCTCTCAACATCTTCCTCTCTTACAAACTGTGACTTCATAATTGTATTTCTCCAGGAAATCACCTCTTCTTTAAGATTGTCTCTTTTCTTTAATGCAAAGTTCATAATCTTGATATTGGAGCATCTGGAACTATCTTCAAGGTAGATTACTTTCTTATTTATTTCCTCCAAACATTTTTTGTTTTTGTATTCCATCCTCATTTTGCTTAGCCAACTTTTCAACCTGAGTCACTCTCTGATCAAAGTTCTTAAAATCTGCTTGTATCTTCTCAAGTTTAGTATTAAGAGCTTGAAGTTCCGTTTTAAAAAATTTACAGTCTTCACTGATCTGTTTGATTTCCTTGGGTAACCCCCCCCATGCTTCCAAGCCTTCTGTGAGAACGGAGAGTTGTTTTTCAATTTTTTTCCATAGTACAGCTTGGTTGCTCACCCCCCCTCCTCCTGAAGGGTGGATGAGGCTTCAATTCTTCTTAATCTTTCAAGGCTACAATCAGATGGTGCTGAACGGACCCACTTAGCTTCTTGCGAAGGCTTAGATTTTTTTCTTCTCATTAAGCAGATTTTTAAAAATACAGACCCAGGTTATAAAACAAGAAAATCATCTTGTTAACTTTCAGTATCTTAAAACTGAAAGCCGGTTGCAGATGACGAGTCAAAAACGAAAGTACTCTCTACCGGTGAATTAGCACTTAATTAACACTCCAGTCTGCTCCAGTCTGCAATTAATCACTTTAAAACTACATAGGAAAGTTAGTCACAAGTGTTTGAAGGGAGAACAAGACTTTTAAAGCTGTTTACATTTCGATCATGCGGAGCTCTGCTTTTTTCAGCTGCTCATCTAAGCAGCCAGAAGTGACGCCGACAATGCATTTCAATGGAGATTGTGCCCCCCGCCGCCCCCCGCACGGCCCCGAGACTTCTTGGATGAGTCCGGGGGTGGGGTGGAGTGACCCGATCACCCCCCGCTGCCCCTCAAGAAGCCTCAGAGCTGCGCAGAGGGGCAGCGGGGGGCAATCGCATCACTCCCCGGTGCCCCCCTGCGTGGCTCCAAGCCTTTTCAGAGGGGCCGGGGGGCTGTGGGGAGCGATCCGATCACTCCCAGGTGCCCCCCCTCCTGGCTCCAAGCCTTTCAGAGGGCCCAGGGGGGCTGCAGGGAGCAATCCGATCGCCTCCCACCCCGCCAGCAGTGCAGGTACTGCAATCCCACAATGTAGTGGGACCACGGTACCTGAACCGCGAAATGGCAGGGGGTGACT
Source organism: Phrynocephalus forsythii (assembly GCA_029282475.1). Taxonomy (NCBI): domain Eukaryota; kingdom Metazoa; phylum Chordata; class Lepidosauria; order Squamata; family Agamidae; genus Phrynocephalus; species Phrynocephalus forsythii. The sequence continues at coordinate 15,544,721 of JAPFRF010000006.1, read as the reverse complement.
GTATGCCAAGAGAGCAAGTCATTCTGTTCCTCCACCAAAGGTCCATTGTTGAGGCAGATGCCAATGAATCAATTTCACATGTGTGAACAGTAATTTCCTCCACCTCCTCCCCTCTCTTTTTAAATCATTGACCAGGGCTGGAGCAGGGCAGTGCTTTTCATAAAACCACACAACTTCTACTTCTTGGCCAGGCCTGCACAACAGGTAGACCATGGGCTACCGGTAGCCCATGAAGCATTCAAAAGTAGCCTGCCGGCCATCAATAAAAAAGTGAGGGGATAAGTTCTCATCCACAAGCATGCACACGCTCCCTTGCACCCAGACGCACTGTCTCAAGCAGGTGCATGGTCAGCCTTCCCATTGAAACCTGTTCCCTCCAGAATGGATTAATTGATTTTCAATGTATTCCTCTGGGAAACTGCTGCTCTACTTTCAATTTTTTTTAACTTATGAGCACGTGCTTGGAGCAGATAAAATTAGTAAGTAGATGTTTTAATGTAGTAGCCCTCAGGCAGTTTGGGCTGGAAAAAGTAGACCTCGGTCTGTTCAAAGTTGGACAGCCCTTTTCTAGGCTAAGGGGCAATGGCTTAGTAGGGCTTCAGCCACCACTGCAATAAAGGGCAGGAGGGTTGCTTAAGGACTCTTTCACTCCAGGTGCTCACCCAATCTTTATATAAATATGTCATGCAGATTACAAGATCATTTGCTTCTGTGAAGCCAAGGATTTGTAATCCATCTTCATAGAGGATACAATGGCACAGGTATCCAAGTCAAGGATTTGTAATCCATCTTCATAGAGGATACCTTGGCACTGGTATCCATTCATGGTGCTTGCCACATGGCCATTCATGTTGCCACAGAGGAACAGCAGGTCTTCCTCAAGACAGGCAGAGATTTTGGGCTTTAGTTCATTCCAGAATTCTTTGTCAAGTCCTGTTTGTGGGGCATGGGCAGAAAACACCTGGAGTCAGTGGATGGGGGTATCAGTGGTGACATACATGAGGTGGTTGGAATGCCTTTGGACCTCAGGTGTGTAGGTCCTTGCTTATGACAATGGCAACACCATTGTTGTTGAACACGCCCTGATAAATCAACTTGTAACCCTCTCTGATGTCCTTCAGTTTATGGCCCTTCCATCCTGTCCATACCTCAGCATTTTCCAACTTTGGCCAGTTTGCACCTGCGTCAGGTCAATGTTCCAATGTCATGTGTAGTGATTTGCAGTGATTTTGATCTCCTTTGAGCTAGCTTCATTACTCAGTCTGGCTCCAAATCTGATAGCTCTTGTCAGCTTCTCATATTGGTCAGGGCATTTCAGCTTGCATCACCTGCTAGGGACATCCTAGTTGTTGTTTTGATACAATTGTTGCGACAAAAATAAAGACATGCCTGTTGCAGCAGTCTGATGTCAGAGTCCACATTTAGCTCAAACCACCCTGGATGGGAGCAGTTTCCAGTGGCAAAAAGTGGAAGAATCTATTACTGTCTTTGGTGTATGGTGTGGTGAAGATTGGATATTTGGTGAAGACTGGGTTTCCAACTGGGCACTTTCCTGGGGGTCCCACTTTGTGGCTGTATAACTCAGATGCCTGCAAACAAATATTGACCAGACTTTGAGGGATCTTGTAGGAGTGTTAAAGGAAGCACCTCTATAACTATAATGTTTCGAAGCACAGGGATGGCACTTTATTGGGGACATACTCTTTGGTGGTGCATACACCAGATATCCAGTACCCAAACTTCACCAGATGTGAAGGAGTTGTACAGAACTGCCAGGGGAAGTCTCCCTTAAATATTGGTGGGTTTTGGTGCCTTGGAAGTCACTTTATAAGGGGCTTAAGTCAAAAAAAAATTTACAAAGGATTCATTGCTTTGTCAGAAAAAAATCATATGTTTTTGATTCATCAACCTTGATAACTCACAAATCACAACAAATCACCTTTTTTCTGATTCATGCCCATCTCTATAGTCTCACTTTGACATCCCAGGAAGTGGACTTGATCCATGAAAGCTCACATTAAAATATATGAGTTATCCTTTTTGGTGCTACAACATTTTTGTCTCTTCACTTTTTGGTTTGGCTTAGTTTTCTTTTTTAGCTGAATAAATGTGTCATGGAGGCGGGTTTTGAGGCTTCAAAAGAACTGACAACATTTAATACACTGGAAAGGTGCCTGCAGATTTAGAAAGTAGTGGTGCTTGTTTACCGCAAGGTTGGGGTGATTTTCCCTCTCCACTGTTATTGCATTGTTTCATGTATCCTTCAGTTAGAAGGAGAGAGAAAAGAGCTTCTATTTTGTATAGGCCCCAAGCATTTCAGGAGAAAAAATGCTCAACTTTATTTTAGTAATACCTCCATAGTTTTTTCCATTGTCAAAACCATGTTCAAACAGCATGGGCATGTCCAGGGAAAAGACCAACAAATAAAGAAAAGCAATTTATCCCTTCTCAGTATGCTGCACATGTATAAAATAGCATTATAGGTTGTAAAGAAAGAACTCGCTTGTACATGAACAAAATTGTGTAGCATTTTCTTTAGGAATGGCCCTTCCAAATAGCTTTGGGTGTATGGGTGCATGGATGGGGATTATTGCATATTTCAAACATAAGATCATCAGTAGACATGGGCACAACTCGGCGAAATTGTCATTTCCGTTTTCGATTATCGTTTCTGTTATGTAACGGAAATGGTAATGATAATTAAGCCATCAGAACTTGAACTCGAACTGAAAAAAGAAAAATTTGGTCGGGTTTTTCATTTCCATTTGTAGCATCACGGCGATCGCACAATGCGAAGCACAGAAAAAGTATTTAAAAGTTTTTTTTTAAAAAAACTGACTCCCGGCCAAAAAAGCAGGCGAAAATATGCCTGCCTGAGGCTTTGCCACCTACCAGAGGGGTGGTTTCTGGGGGGTCCCCGGCCTCCCCCCTCTTCTCCTGTCCTGGGCTGCTTGCACCAGGCTGGGGGGATCATCCTTGTCATCTCGCCATGCCATGCAGTGTGGGGGTCCAAAATGGCAACCGCAATTTTTCTTTTAAAATCATGGTCAAAAAACACACCAAATCACCACAGAAACATGTGAAATTTATTTATTTTAAATGCCTGAATTTTAATAGTAGCAGCAATGGGTTTTTTAATAGCAATAAAACGTCGTATTGATTTTATTTTATTTTATTTTATTTTTTATTTTTTTAGACCTGCCCATTTGGGATGGGCATGGGATGGGACCATGCAAATTGTTTGAACCATTCCACCAATGGCATCGCCAGGTTTTTGACTGACACTTCTGGATGTCTCGGAGGGCATAAAAAGCCGAGGCACCTTCCAGAAATCGCAGTCGGGTGTATGGATGTGGTTGAGGGAGGAGGGCTAGCTGCTGGTGCTGGTGTGATCTGATCGAGATTGAGGAGGGAGGCTTGAGGCTTTAGGATTTAAGTTAGGCAGGAAGGGAGGGAATTGAATTTAGAAAATAATTTCTTTGATTCCCTGCAGCTTTGTCTGCTGAAGGGAATAGCAGTTTATTCTTTATTTTTTTCTCTGGCAGTTTGAGGATTTTTTCTGATATTGGATAAAGGGGGAGGTTCGACTGGGAGTGGGAGGTGTGGATTTATTTTAAAAATATATTATATACTACCATTTATTTTCTCTTTTCCCAACTTCAATTTGCTTGCACACACACACATTTGGGGTGCAAGCCAAGAACAGAACCTCTATCATAGTGATATCCTAACTGCCCACTCGCCCATCCGCCCGTGCTGCCACCCACCTGCGGCCTGTGCCACCACCTGCCTGCTCGCCCGCCCCCACCCCGCCCCCCACCTAGGGTGCAAAAGCACCTAGCGCCGGCCCTGATTGCGGGATGCTCCTATGCTCTGGGAAGTCAAATCGCGCTAAATTGCTGTGGAAACGACAAACGACAAACAAAACAACAAATTTTTAAAAAATTTCACGACAAACGGAAACGACCCGAAACGGACCCATTCTGACAAACAAAAACTCGAAACTTCATTTTTTTCTGGTTGTGCCCATGTCTAATCATCAGCTTATCCTTTAAAACTCTAATCAAAGGATGGACCCAAGAAATGAGCTCTTAAAATGTGAGGATACTTACAGTAATAAAAAATTATATTCAAAATAGTTTACAGACAATATCTTTATAGGCCACTATTAAAAATAAAAACAAGGAACATTGCAAGCGTTTGAGTTTAAATAACTCTTCTTCAAAGCAGGTCCCAGAAGTTCAGACATGGTAAAAGATGTGCTTTACCAGGATGTAACTTTTAGATGTTCTTAAAATCCATGGCTACCATAGATGGTGTTGCAGCCAGGGCAGAAGTCTTGCAAGATGCAGGAAGGGAAGTTATAAAAGTTGCTTCTTAAGTACTAGGTTTCACACCCCCATTCTTCAAACAAAGGAACATGGGTCATACCCATCACATATCACAATCTGCCAGACAAAGATGAAATGGAAAAAGAAACAACAGCAGTTATGTCTTTTTATGCCTGTGGAAGTGGAAGAACTACAAAGCTTTCCAGCATGGCTGGTGGTTTGTTTGTTTTTACCGTCATAATTATTACTATTTATTTTTCATTGACTATCTGCTTCTCAATTAGTTTCTGGTTTCAATCATACTTGAGTTGTTGTTCCTATAATAAAGAAATCACTTAAGAGAGAAAGGATACCGGACTCCTTGCCAACTTGCCCTTATAGTAATAAGTTTTCAAGGAGTTTATTGTTTGGCCTGGCAAAGAGCTCCCTTTTGATGCAGTTCCACTGCTTATTAAACTTATCTTCTCCTTGGCAAGCCAGTGTAACTCCATCGAAAAGGGAGGAACAGCCACTTTGGTTTGGAAATGGAGCAGAAGGGAGATTGGGAAGACAGCAGACCTGTGTGTAATCATTTTTCTTCACAGATTTCACTCCAATTGCTGTTCATCATTAAACAGCCAGAGTCAAGCAGGAGTTAGTTTAATCATGAACAGCAATTGGAGGGTCCTATTTGATGTCCTATTTGGCACAGGAATGAAATGATTGCAAAAGTAGATGATGCAGAAAAAGAGAAAAGCTTCTGTTATCAAGATGAGCATTTGTCTTCCAGTGATGACGCCTTATGTATTTAAGTTTCTCTTTATCTCACTTGTACTATAAAATTGATATCCACGTGAATTAGGATTTTGATAATTCAGACCTTCCAGAATTTAAGTGGACACTATTTAAATGGTATGATTCTATATATACTTATTCAGAAGTGGACCCCACTGCTGGATTCATTCTGAGGTAGGTGTGTACTGGATATTCAGCATTTGTTGTTTTTATTAATGGTGAGGATTAAAACCAATTGCAACAGCAGAGGGAGCTCCATGGGAGGTTTTAAAGGGTTTTCAGACATATGAGACAAATAGGAAAGCTTCATTCTGATTACTTGAAATGAACAACAGATCTGCTATTTCCATTTGTTTTACTTAAGTAAACTAAGATAAATCTGTTATTTAAACTCTTCATTCCACCTCTTTTCATAGCGTTAAAACTGAAACTCAGATAAGACGTTGGCTGAACTGGTTGTAAAATAATAGTAATATGGCATTGTTAGTAAAAGGATCCCCCCGCACATGTATATTAGTTGAGTGCTCATCTCCGTTTTCAAGCCAAAGAGCCAGTGTTGTGCAAGTCCATGGCCATGTGGCTGGCATGGCTGAACACATTTCTGCACACTGAACACTGTTTTACCTCCCCGCCTTTTACAGTGGTACCTATTTATCCACTTGCATTTACATGCTTTTGAACTGCTAGGTTGGAAGGAGCTGGGGTTATCAGTGAGAGCGCGCTCCGCTGCATGGCACCTGGGATTCGAACCACCGAGCTGCCAACTTTGCAGCCGAGAGTTTCGGCGCTGTAGCCCAATGAGCCACCAAGCCCCTCCTGCATTGTTAGGATATAATAAATTAATAAACAGCCAAAAAGTGATAAAATAATGAAGCTGTTGTTGGTTTGAAGCCAGTCATGGCACTTTTTCATGAATTTCGTGGATTTCCTATATTTTATTTTAGGAAACACATGCTTGTCGAATGTATATTGACAGAGGAGTAATTGCAATGGGATGAGGTTTCTCCAAATGGTTCCAACTTGGGATTTTTCCTCCAGTCATTCTAGTTTCCCAGTATATAGTCTGTGGGACAGGGTTTGCATCAGTCTTAAATGAAACATGGGTGGATGGAGAATTATTAAGCATTCTCCTCCTACGTACTAACACTCCCCTACAAATATCTTGAAGAAACATACACAAAGGAAACAAGTGTTTAGTACCTCCATGTTTCACTCATAATATCTGGATTTAACTCTGAGCTTTACCTTGGTGTAAAATACTTTTCAGTGGCTTTTAAAACTCATATTTGCATAATTCTTTTCAGATTTCAACCACATTTAAGGGACTTTGTACTCCTCTGTCTCCAGGGCCGGTGCTAGGTTTTTTTGCACCCTAGGCGAGGGTTGGGGGTGGGGGGACAGGGCAGGGGGTGGTGTGGTGTGGCGGGGGGACAGGACAGGGGGCAGAGTTGTGGGGGGTGGGAGGGGTGGGGGGTGGGGGTGGGGGTGGGGGCGGCGTATGGCAGGTGGCGGTGATGGGCACGGGGGGTGGGTGGTGATGGGGGCAGGGGGCAGGCGGGCGGTGGTGGGCAGTGATGGGCAGACGGCGGTGGGTGGGTGTGCAGATCTTCATCAGTGACATGTACAAGCTGCTGAGTCAATGCCTTTTTATTTCCACTTTTCAGCTGAGCCCCTCCCTCCCTGTGCAGATGGATGAAGCTCCTGTGCAGCAGAGAACATTGAGTGGTACTTTTGGACATGCATCACGACTGGTTTGTGCTTCAGGGTACATAAAGACTTCAATTTCTGTTACTATGAACTGAGCTACTTATAAGAACCAGCAACCTGATATGCAGCACCTGGACTAATAATACAGCAATTTATTGGCTCTTAAATATTGCAGACTTTATGACACAGTTCTTAAAAAGCATACCAAAATGCATTTTAAAATGTGCATTTCAATAAAATGCATTTATTTAAGCAAGACGGAAATGCAAATTGTCATGCAACACGTTTATATAGACACAGACACAGAGAGATAAATAGGATGGAACATATTTATAATGTGACAATAAGTGGCAGATTGGGAATAGAATAAATTATTGTCTGTTTGGGATGCATAGGCTCAATATAGTACTTAGTCAAAATTAAATCCTTCTGTGTACTTTCTTGTTATTATGTTTAGTATCACCAGTTAAGTCTCTCTGGGGTACAGTCTCCAGCCCCATCTCCTCCATACATTGCCGTGATGTCATAATAGACCATTACTTAATATACCATTGGCTGAAATCCAGTAATAAACAAGTCATAACTACAGTAGGGTTATTGAATCATTGGGGATTCAGTGAGTCAATACCTATGTAAATTCATTGATTCAATGGGCCTGTTCTAGTTATGACATACAACTGGATTTCAGCTGACATCTCTGAATTAGACCCAGTAGGCTCCAGTTTTGTGGAGTGACATTAACTTTGAGTCTGATCTTTCCATAAGCTATTAAAGGTGCTGGGACTTTTTGTGGGGGATCACCATCTTGTAAACTATAGAGTCAACCCTAGAGCTTATCCACTACCCATTGCAAATCTGGAGTCACTAGTCTAAATTGGTAAATTTAAAAGGCAGAACAATTGCTATTTTTTCTTGATAATGTTCTCTAACCCTCCGAGATCACCAAGATGACATCAGTTATAAAAACAAAATACTGATTTCTCCCAACTGAACAATTACAAAACAAGCAAATTGACCAATATAGATTGAGGTAATGGTCTGTTAGAATGAAGCAATGCTCTTCTCAACTGCAGCATTCAGTGTTTCGGCATAAGACATCATCATTCGATCCTGACACTTCCAAGCTCATTTTTACTTGATTTTGTTCTTTTCAATCTGCCTTCAAGCTTACCTGTGAGACTGGGACTATTTTTCTTGCCATGGTGGATGACCTAAGCTAGAAACTGTACAGTGAGAGTGTATCTCTTTTGGTTCGGCTAAACTTTCAAGGGATTTTGATATCTTTTTCTATTATGGTGGTACCTTGGTTTATGAGCATAATCCATTCCAGAAGCATACTCATCAACCAAAATACTTGTGTATCAAAACAAATTTCCCCATAGGAAATAATGGAAACTTACCTGATCTGTTCTGGGGTCCCAGTTTCCATTACAGTGGTACCTTGTATAAAGGAATTAATTCGTTCCAAATGAAATTATGTTAAGCAAATTTTCCTTTGTACACATTTCCCATAGGAATGCATTAAAAATGGATTACTCCCTAATCACAACTATTTTTCTGTTTTATGGATTCGCCCCATAGGCGATTCTCTTAAGCGATTTTACCCTATCTCTGGAAATTCTTTCCTTTAAGCGGATTTTCTGTTAAACAAACTGCTTGTTATACGAGGGTCCACTTTATTTCTTATGGGAAAATTTGCTTTGGGTGGGTGCCACAGTGGAATCCACATCTCACCCTGGCCCCAGCGCTGCTCAGGACACATTCTGGCGGTTGCAGCCAGGTGCCACCAGGCCCAGGGCATCCTGTGGAGGCCTATTCTGGGCAGTGCCAGGCCTAGGGAGAGCTCCAGAAGCCCCACCTGAAATGAGCTCCAATGTCTGTTCCAGGCAGCACAGGGCCTGCGCTGAGGTGAGCCTTGCTCGCAAACTGGAGCAAGGCTTGCAAACTGAGGCAAAATTTTACTAAACATTTTGCTCAGTTTGCAAAATGCTTGTCATCTAAGGTACTTGTTGTGATGACGACATCTCCCTTTTAAACATGTGATTGTGATGAAAAATGTGAAGGGTAGGGAACCAACTTATTATTCTTCACAATATCCACTTGGTAATGTTGCCACCTTTTAAATCGTCGCCTTATGAACTGGGACAGACTCAGAGGTATAACATAAAAATAATACTGAAGTTTATTGAGAAAATAAATAAATACAATAATGACTGAAGTTGGTATGCATTGCCTTAAACACAGAATAGATTAATTCAACTCTTCAAGCCTCCCTGTATTTAATAACCAGTAAACAGTAAAGCCCTCACTGCCTGACTGAACTCTAACACAGCTGTGTTCTCTCGGCACTCACTCTCAACAACAACCCTCAACTAACTCTAACTCAACTAACTCTCACAGACCAGGCTCCATCCTTTTTATACCAAACCATCCCCCGCCCTCCTGCTGGGATTGGCTGATAGTTTACATATGTATTTCTCCTGAATCCAGGGTGTTGTCACACTTGTAAACCAAGGTTCCACTGTATATCCTTTTGAGCCATCTCTCTAGGTTAGGCCTTGGAGGTACTGTCCTTCATGGAGAACTCAGAAGGTGGTACTGGGGTACTCCTGTTCAGTGCATTGGCCATTGGCCTGTGGTAAATTTTGACAAAGTTGCCAGATTCATCAGAAAGCATAATTCATTGCAATCCCAGCCCAACAATAGAGACCACACAAAAGTATTGGGATTTAAATTGGGCCACAACTTTATTTATTTTTTAAAAACTGTAAATAAAAAGGGGGTCCATGCATAGTGCAAGTAGAAATGGGGTATACCCATTTATCGTAATGGCATACTAATATTTTGGTGAGTTCATACCTGGGAACGTGCTATTGTGCCATGACAACCAATTTCCCTTCTCGAGGAGAAACTCCCCACAGAGCAGCCATAGACCAATTATTATCACAACCTATCTTATTACAACTTTCCTAATACTAATCTAAACTTTTAAACTTAATATAGCAGGCTGCCCCTTTTTCTTAATGGGACAATCAATGTGAACTCACCTACTATACAAATTCTTTCACTACCTGCCATGCCAAAGGCACTACAAGGTAGGCTCCTTGCCCCATGCCAAGCCACTAATTTCAGCCTGGAGGCCCCCCTTTAAATCCCTCAAAAATATCTCAATGCTCAAATCTGAAAGATGGACACCATCCACTATGTTGAGCTCCAAATGTTGTACTTTTATCTCTGGGTGTAGAATCATAGAATCATAGAGTTGGAAGAGACCTCAAGGGCCTATACCTGATCTTAGTGCTATGCTAACTTCCCTATTGACACATTTCCGAGCACAGTCCACCAGTGGTGGACCTCTCGCATCACGCCGGACAATACGTGGCACCATAGCCGACCCTATCAACCAAGTACCAGGGAACTGGGCTTTAAACTTCCTCAAGTCAGCAATAACTCTGAGGATCAAAGCCTTTGTTAAATCATTGCCGCCCAGATGGATCAGCAAGATATTTACACCTGCTTCACATGCACGCTGGGAGGCGAGCTTGCAAAATCCATCCCATGTCAAGCCTCTTTAGCCTCTCACATTGGAACATTGCATGCTCCCCCAAGCCAAGGTTGCGGCTGCAACAGGAAAGTGTGGCATACTTGGCTGCCCAGAAGATGTAACTGTGGCCACATAACACAACTTGAAGTCATGCCCAGGTGTGGAGATCTGGAAAGACAAAGCACAACATACCAGCCCCCTGGCTGTTAGGTAATGGCCAGACATATCCATTAGAATTATTGGAAGCCCAACGTCCCACATTTCATAGAATCATAGAGTTAGAAGATACCTCAAGGGACATCCAGTCCAACCCCCTGCCATGCAAGAACCCCCATCACAGTACCCTCAACAGATGGCCATCCAGCCTCTGCTTAAAAACCTCCAAAGAAGAAGACTCCACCACCCTCCGTGGCAGCATATTCCACTGCTGAACTGCTCTAACTTTCATGAAGTTCTTCCTAATGTTTAATTTTAATCTCTTTACCTGTAGTTTGAAACCACTGCCCTGAATCCTAGCCTCTGAAGCCATTGAAAACAAACCTGTTCCCTCTTCAATATGACATCCTTTCAAATATTTAAACATAGATATCATATCCCCTCTCAGCCTTCTTTTTGAAAGGCTAAACATTCCCAGCTCCCTAAGCCACTCTTCATAAGACATTTCTTCCAGACCTTTAACCATCCTGGTCACCCTCCTCTGTACCCGCTCGCAGTTGTCAACCACCAGGCCTGTACTTCCATCAAATAAAGAGATCAAATTAGTCTGGCATGACTTGTTTCTAAGAAACCCATGTTGACTTCTTGTAATGACAGCGTTGTTTGTTAAACAATTACAGACTGTCTGTTTAATAATCAGCTCTAAGATTTTTCCAGGAATTGAAATCAAGCTGACTGGGTAGTAATTATTTGGGTCCTCTTTTTCCCCCTTTTTGAAGATGGGGACAACATTAGCCCTCCTCTAATCAATGGGGACTTTCCCTGTTCTCCAGGACTTCTCAAAAATTATTGCTAATGGTTCTGAAATTACTTCTGCCAGTTCTTTTAATATCCTTGGTTGTAATTCATCAGCCAACTTGTCCTGTGGTAAATGGCTAGACTTGCCAATCATATCTAGTTCTATGTCCAGGGATGTGAGTACTTTAGTGGGTCCTTCTGTCTTCTCTTTGGCCAAAGGAATGCCCAATTCCTCCATCAATACCCTAAAATGGGCCATTAAAGTGCTGCACTGATCTGTTCCAGCCTTCCCACAAAGCAAGTAATTGTCTAAGTAGTGTATAACCATATTGGAACCTGAACACTTTAATGCCCATTCTTAAAAAGTGCTAAAGCATTCATATGCAGTGCATGATATGGAACACCCAAACGGCATGTCACGATCCATATAAAAACCACCCTCAAAACCAAAACCTAATAGTTCAAAATCATCTGGGTGAACTGGCAACAAACAAAAAGTGGACTTAATGTCACATTTCCCAAGCAACACACCAATGCCACCCTTCCTAAACATGTGCACAGCTGAATCAAATGATGTGTACCTAATGCTACTCATTTTATGAGGAGTCGTGTAATTAACTGATTCCCCTTCAGGATAAGACAAATGGTGGATCAGGTGAAATTTGCCTACCACCTTCTTGGGTACCACTCCTAAAGGTGATACCTTAAACTTGTCAGAGGGAGGTACTGGAAATGGTCCCCAAAACCCTACCTTCCTTAACTTCCTTTTGTATTTTATTTCTTACAATATCCTCCTTTCTATTGATAGATGTCAGGTTTTTAACAATATAGCTATGCATTGGCCAATTGCAGGGATCCTAAAACCAAATTGAAAGTGATATACCTCTACTGCCACATGATCAGGATAGCCACAAAGCCAGTCCTGAAGTGGGAGGGTTTTTATGGGGCTAGGTCCCTTTTGGAAGGTTGGAGGAGTTCTGGGTTTGTTTTATGTTACCTTCCTCCCAGAAGTAAGGTTGAACTGCTTTGCCTGCACTACCGCGGGCTACAATAGTTTGATTGAATCATTGGATGAGATGACTGCTATCAGAGTGCTCACCTTGCATAGGGCAATTACGGTTCATAACATGCACCCATAAGGGATCCAGCAGGATATCCCATTGGGGTTAGGGTGGATTTCCACCCTTATACAGAACCCTTCATCATAGCACATCCAAGCAGCCCCACAGAAGTTTGTATAAGCCCTATATATTAAGTCCATATATTAGACTGAGGCAAAGGCTGTCATGGGTTGAGCTTTAAGAATTGTAGCTGCATAAATAAAAAACATGGGTAGCCAATTTGACCAACAGTGTGTAGATGTCTTCCTCCTAATGTGCTCTTTGTCCCTCTTCTCCATCTTCTCAAATTTTGCCAGATCCACTTCATGGATCAAAAACATCCATGTATTCACCCTTCCATATTTTTTCAACAGTAACTGGCAGCAGGTGGTCCCCAAGTGGCAGGGATTGATCACAATCAGAGAAATATTGGGGAGGGTACTAGCCCCAGAAGTGGCACGTAAATCTGAAATAGTAGGGGGCTTAGTCACATTAAGTGCAACTGTGACCCTCCTCCCACTAACTTCCTGGTTAGCATTCCCCACACATTGCTCCACTGCAATTGCTGGAACAGGCACACCTAATGTGTTATTTGATGATTGAACAGCTAAAGCAGAGACCTAAAACTTCTCCCCTGGCCCTTATCAACCATAAACTAACAACAATTAACAGAATGAAAGTAGCTCTCTCATTTTGCAAACAAGCCAAGAGGCAGAGGACTCAACAGCTCCAGCTTTTAAAGGCTGCTGAGCCTGAACATTTTAGCAAACCACATGAGCTCCTTTTGGCACCAATTATGCAGGGCAGATTGCAAAGTGTCCTCAGTCAGATGAGCCTCCTGAAGCCACAATTTTTCAATTTCTTATCCATCTATAACTAAAACATACTTCAGACAAGACAGATGTGGTCCTGGTCAGTGAAAAGTCGTTTTATGGAAAAGGATTGCAGCCTCTACTGGATGGGGGTTATATTCCCCCTGAAAACATTGGTATCTAGGTTGGTGTGCGTTTGGCCGCAAACAGTTCATGTTCACACTTAAAACTGATGCACCAGCTATGCCTGTTCTTGGAAGTGTCTAATCTGGCCACAATGGCACATGACTTTGTCACATCCTGACTGAATTATTCACAGGTCCAAAGAACTGCAACCAAATTGTTAACTAGGGCCAGTTAATCCCCTATTACAGCAGCTCCATTGGCTGCCTATTTGCTTCTGGGCACAATTCAAAGTACTGGAGTTCCTGTGGAACTCCCTCCCATAGGAAGCTAAGTTGGATCCTTCTTTGTCATCCTCCCACGAGTGGGAAAATTCCTTCCTCTTCAGGAGGTTTCCCCCTCGTGACTAGTTTTTAAAGAGTTTTTTTAAATGGGATTTTGTGGATTTTTTAAATATGTTTTTGCTAATTCCTTTATTTACTAGTTCTGATATTACATTTGTTTAATTTTGATACTGTAATAATTTTTTTACCATTTAATATTTTTAACATTGTACACCACTTTGGATCCTTTTTATGAGAAATATGGCATATTCATATTTTAAACAAACAAATTATCATCCCATTTCATCATCATCATCATTTTGATGCTGTGATAACTGGCTGTCTAATCCTACTGTAAAGTAATCATAAGAGGAAAAATCCATCTTCAGAAAAGGGATTAGGAGTTCTAGTACAATGTAAAAGCCAGAAAATAGTGTGATGTCTTTAGTAACTGTTGTGTAGCTCTCTGCTGCCTGCTTAGCATGAGACAATGGAATGAGTTAATAGCAATCTGATAGCTCATCTCAACATTAGAATGTTGGAAAATGGAGGGGTTGGAATAAGTGAAACAGTGTGGAAAGGGGTAGCTAAAAGGAGTGAATCTAGACATGCATTGCCAGAGGGGATATCTAATAATTACTGGTAGCCTGTTGAGTTTCCAAATCTGTTTTTAATCTTTATGTGCAGCACAGATCTAATATTTTAACCCTCCAGTGTATGTTTCTACTGCACCTCTACCACACTTAAGGCAACTCAAAATGATGTTAGAAGTAATACATGTCAAAATATAAACTTGTTATAGACCTTTTGTGTTCTCTATCTCCATCTTCCTCCTGGATATTTGGTTACAAATAGCTATGTCTGCAATGCAACATTTGTCCGCCTGTCTTGTGTTATATGGGATGTTATTGGAAGGTAATAACTGTATATAATATTTCTCATATCTCCCTGGGAATTTACCAATAATATGGAGTAAAGGCTCCATGTATAAATCACAATAATGGGTACAATGTAAAAAATACCCAACTGTTTTGAGTAGTTACTTGCTATTTCTAAAACATTTGCTCCTCAGAGGATTTTTGGGCTACTTTTTATTTTTAACATGCATTTACATTTTAAAAAAGCAACCAGAATATGTTATTTTAATTTGTAAAACTTATGGACGTTGAGGAGCTATTTGATGAGCTATTTGAACCAGTGGTATAGTGGACATAAAGATAGCTAATTGTACCTTAGTATAATAATACCACCTTTGTATGAGTTCAAGGCTACAGCTCTTCCTGCTTCACAGTTCTTTCCCAGCCCAGACCGAAACAATGAGATGAGACAAAGTTTTTTGGGTTAAATATGGGCCACAATTTTATTGACAACCATATTGAAATATTAACCTTTAACTGTAAACTAAAGAGGACCTGTGCTGTAGCGCAAGTGGTAAACCTCTTTAGGTGTTATACGTAACTAACAAATAGTCCATCCCTGTTTTAAGAGATTCGGAATGCAGCCAAAGGAAAGGAAAGATGCAGCCAAACTACTTAAGCATCCTTCCCCTACTGAATCTCCTTCTCCAATGGCAGCCCTCATTTACCTGACTGTATATTATAGTTTAATGTATCTATTTCTAATTCCTGTTGTTATTTAGTTTTATATGAGGGCTGTCAAGCACCTTAAAGGTGCAATATAAAGGAGGGGCATAACTAAATTAATATACCACTTACGCTACCTGCCAATTGTGACCATTTAAGGGAGTCGTTACAACACCCAGCCGTGCAATGAGGATGATGGGATGGGTGAACTCTTACTATCGCTCCCAGCCAATCTGAGTGACAGCCAAAAATTCCCATCCAGCCCCAAAGCAACCAGCAAAGCATCACGATCCACAATATAGGGCAGGAGGGTGGGGGCAAACAGACTGCAAAGGCAAGAGGCAGGGAGCTTGCTGGAGCAGCCTTAAATAGGCTTGCTCCTTGCCCACACAGCCACCGTAACAGGCGCAAAAACTTTCATGCTTCATCGGTCAGGTGGGAAAGAAGCCCCACCCAACAACAAGTCTCAAGCGAATCCTCCAAAATGAGTGTTAGTATCAAAAATGAGACACACATCTGCTGGGCATTTTCTACTAACAACAGAAATTTCTCTTGACAGATTACATCTGTCCCTATTGTATTAATTTCTATATTATGTATACATTTTGGGTTTTGACATGCAGTGTCTTTTTTTCTCCCTTATTCGATGTATATGGAATGTGTTTTATCCATGTGTTTCATTTTGACATGTATTATTTGAGCCTACAAAGTGCCAAAACAAAATTATATGCATTGTGATACCTCATAAATTCATGTGTTCACAAATATTACTCAAATCATATGTGGCTTCTGACAACCCGTCTTCATTAATGATACCTCTTTTAATCTTAAAACTGATTTTTAAAGAGACAAAACACTATGGACAGCCATTTCACAATTCAATAGCTTCAGAAGTCTGAACTGAAGCTTTTGTCAATATTTTGGTAGGAAGATAATCTATCATTCAGATTTCAATAGTCTTCATCAACACTGACCAAATCCTACTTTTATGATAAATATGTTTGAGAAATACATCATGTATCTGTGGTTTTCTAGCATTTTTCCAGGAAACATCATGGATCTTTTTCTTTATCACTTCTCCCCTCACTGAGCATTCATCATTTACAATTCAGACAAATAATAACAAATCCAATTCCACATAAAAACAAAAAGAAAACTGTTAAAATACTCAACAAACATAAACTTCTTTTTAAATTAAAAATGTAACTTTTCTGCAACTATGCAGTTGCTAATCAAGCCTTTCTAGGCCAGGAGTGAAGAAGCAAACAATTTATTTGAGAAGCAATTTCCAGACTTTGGGTGTTCTTAGAAAGAAGATCAAATGCATTATGGTGGGTCAACACCATTTGAAAACCAACCTTGAAAGGATTCAAAACTTTTAAGGATATGGGTTGATTCCCCAACTCTGACTGGAGTGGTAGTGTGGAACTGGCAAAACCACTCGACAAATAAATACTCTACTTGCCTTGAAAATCCAATTAGAGTCACTATAAATTTGTTCTCTGACTTGAATGCACATAACATTACAGAAGCTGATGCACTGGGGTGAAAAAACTTAGGCAAGGATTGCAGGGATGTTATGCAACCTAAAATATGTTCTATAAACCAGAGAAACAAACATATCCGTTTTTGAAAACTAGAATGCAGTTATTCATTGACAGAGATTTGCAAGAAACCTTGCAAAACACTGTCATACAATGCAAGAAATTTCAAAACTGAATATATTTCTGTTTTTATAGTTCAGTGAATTGCATATTTTAAGTTTGCACAGGTAATGACCGCTCCGCAAATTTCCCAAGCGGAGTTCTTTGCCCACCCAAATGGATTTTGGAGCAAAAGCACAGCAGCTACAGGGTCGGAGCTGCAGGGGCCAAGTATCTTTAAAAAGGGCTGCCCACGAGGAGAAAAGCCTCCATTTTGTTCCAGCATTCTTTCCCTCCCACCTACCCTATAGGCAGAGAGAACAAGATTAGCTGGCTGTGTAAGGGCTGGATGGGAATTTTTGGCTGTCAACTAGGTTGACCTTGATTGACAGTGTGATTTTGCCCATCCTGTTCTTTCTTGGGGGTAGGGGGATATAATATAGTTCTCTAGGTCATAATTTGGTGGGGAGTGCAAGAGGTAACAGAATTTAAGTGCCCCATGGTAAGATACCTTAAAGGTATTTTGCAGCCCTTATATATAGTAGAAAGAAGGATTAGGAAATTTAGGAATTATAAGATAATAGGTTTGAAACCACTGTTGAATAACGTTGGATCTGAGGACTGCCCTAAATTCATTAGACTTGCAGAGCTCAGGAGAGTGCTGAACAGGTGGGCAGCACCTTTCTGAAATAGGAACTCACTGATTCTGGGCATGGGCTGGAAGTCAAAAAGATTCCAGGCCCTCACCTGCTTGCACTACATTCAGGCCCCGTTGTCAGAACGGAAGGTGAACTATTAAAATTTAAACATTTTGTTATTAATAAATTGTGGCTGAGTTTTTACCCATACAAACTTGTCTCACATCTTTATTCCAGGCTGGGTGGGCAATGGACATTTAAGATGCATATGCTTCTGCTTAGTTAGGAATAATTGCAATTAGAGTCTTAACATGAATTTGATCCTGGAAGAGTAGGTGATGCTTTTTGTTGAATCTCATTTTTAAAAATGTAAAAAAATTCAAGATTTTGTGGAGAAAATTCTACTTCTTCTACTGACCCCTGTGGTGCAGTGGTTAAATGGCTATACTGCAGCTGAAACTGTGCTCATGACCTGGGGTTCAATCCGAGGTAGCAGGCTCATGTTTGACTCAGCCTTCCATCCTCCCAAGGTCGGTAAAATGAGTAAAATGGGGGGGGGGGCAATGTGTAGCCTGCACACTGTAATTTAAAAACCTGTAAACCGCCCAGAGACTACTTGAAGTGTTATGGGGTGGTATATAAGCAGAACACTTTGCTTTCTTCAGGCTTACCACAACCCCTTCATTTGTGTAATCTTGAATAAGCCTTTTTCTTATTCACTCTTCATTTGTCCTTCTAATAAAGTACAAATTGATGATAATCACAGATAACATTTGCTCCCCCCCCCTGTTAGCCCAATCGCATAGTACTATTGTGCCTATACAGACAAGCAAACAAACATGGGAAAAACAGTTGCCCAGTTACTTGTAAACTGCCCAGAGAGTGTTTGAAGTGCTATGGGGCAGTATATAAGCAGAACATTTTGCTTTTATTCAGACTATATCTAGATAATCTATTATGTAATCTTTCCTGCTTTGCTTTAACTAAAATGTTTTCCCTTGAGCATTGGTCTGCCTTGAGTGGCTACTAGAGATGGGCACGAAACGAGCAATTTTTTGTTTTCGTTTTCATTTTTTCATTTTGTTACGCAACGAAAACGAAATGAATTTTTTTAAACAAAACAAAAATGAAAACGAAACGACCAAATTTGCCATGTTTTTCGTTTCCGTTGCAGCAGATGCATTGAACTAAAAAGAATGCTAACGAAACAGCAATTTTTTGTTTTTGTTTTCGTTTTTTTTGTTTCGTTACCTAATGAAATGAAAACGAATTTTTTTGCAAAAAACATCACGAAAATGAAAACAAACCGAAACGGATCCCTAAACGACCAAACGACAAACGAAACACCATTTTTTTTGAGTCGTGCCCATCTCTAGTGGCTACAATGGCAACATACCATAGACCTTTCCGTCTTGACATTCAACAACATTGATCATCTTGTCATTCCTTAAGTACCATTTTCCCAGGTAAAATATAAAAAACAGCTGGTTTTCTGCAGGCATACACATGGAACCTTTCTATAGGTAAGTTTTAAGTTTAATGGAAAATGAAAGAATTTCACCTTCCAGAGACAACATAGAACCAGGTGTGAGACAGGTTTCCTTTCTGTCTCACCATGGTGAGCTTCTTGGAAAGTCAGAAGAGACTGCTGGAGAAATGAATTAGCCAACTCCGGCTCATTTTAGTCACACTGACTGAAGCTTCTATTTCTGGTGGTTTGAAAAATAACTTAGCAAAATAAGAAGCTCTATTTTTATGCAGAGTAATTTGTCAGTGATCTGCCTTATCCTACCTCAATTCTGGTGATCCCAAGGGGTCTCTTCATCCCTCCTTTATGTTCATAGAAATCTCTCCTTCACCCTACTTGGATACCCTTGTCAGGAGAAAGGTGACCAATGAATGAACGAACGAACGAATGAAGTAGTCTAGGTTGAAAAAGGGTAACTACCCCAAGGTCATTCAGTATATTTCACAACTGAAAGGGAATTTGAAATTGGTGTTCCCAAATCCTGCTCTGAGAGATACTATGTGTTATTAGAAGCTATGTTTACCACATAGTATTGGCTCACTGGCCTATGAAATAGGCCATGGCTATTACAAATAGACATGGGCATGGAGCGGCAAAATTGTCGTTTCCATTTTTGGTTATCGTTTCTATTACGTAACGGAAACAGTAACGATAATTACGCTGCTCCAGCTCGAACCCAACCCGAAAAAAGAAAAAATGGGTCGGGTTTTTCATTGTCGTTAACGGCATCGCGGCGATTGTGCAATGTCAAACAGCACAGAAAAAAAGTTTTAAAAAGTAAAAAAAACAAAAACCGGACTCCCGGCCAAAAAAGCAGGCGAAAATATGCCTGCCTGAGGACACCTACCAGAGGGGTGGTTTCTTGGGGGGGGGGTCCCCGGCCTCCCCCCCTCTCCTGTCCTGGGCTGCTTGCACCAGGCTGGGGGGGTCATCCTCATCATCTGTCTCGCTGCATGCCATGTGGTGGTGGGGGATCCAAAATGGCAACCACAATTTTTCTTTTGAAATCATGGTCAAAAAACACACCAAATCACCACAGAAACATGTGAAATTTATTTATTTTAAATGCCTGATTTTTAATAGTAGCAGCAGTGGGTTTTTATAGCAATAAAATGTCGCATTGATTTTATTTTATTTTATTTTATTTTTTATTTTTTTAGACCTGCCCATTTGGGCTGGGCTTGGGACGGGACCATGCAATTGTTTTGAACCATTCCACCAATGGCATCGCCAGGTTTTTGACTGACACTTCTGGATGTCTCGGGGGGTATAAAAAGCCGAGGCACCTTCCAGAAATCGCAGTCGGGTGTATGGATGTCGTTGAGGTAGGAGGGCTGGCTGCTGGTGCTGGTGTGATCTGATCGAGATTGAGGAGGGAGGCTGGAGGCTTTAGAATTTATGTTAGGCAGGCAGGGAGGGAATTGAATTTAAAAAATAATTTCTTTGATTCCCTGCAGCTTTGTCTGCTGAAGGGAATAGCAGTTTATTTTTTATTTCTTCTCTGGCAGTTTGTGAGGATGTTTTTTCTGATATTGGATAAAGGGGGAGGTTCGACTGGGAGTGGGAGGTGTGGATTTATTTTAAAAATATATTATACAGTGGTACCTTGTATAAAGGAATTAATTCATTCCAAATGAAATTATGTTAAACACATTTTACTTTATACAAATTCCCATAGAAATGCATTGAAAACGGAGTAATCCCATTTTATGTTGTACGGATTCTCCCCATAGGCGATTATGTTAAGCAATTCCCCCCTATCCCCGGAATTTTTTATGTTGTACAAATTTTATGTTATACAAGTTGTTTGTTATACAAAGGTCCATTGTTTATACTACCATTTATTTTCTATTTTCCCAACTTCAGTTTGCTTGCACACACACACATTTGGGGTGCAGGCCAATAACAGAACCTCTATCTTAAGTGATATTCTAACTGCCCACTCACCCGTCGGCCCGTGCCGCCACCCGCCTGCAGCTCACGCCTTGAAAATTTTTGTGACAAATGGAAACGACCCGAAACGGACCCATTCCGACAAACGAAAACTCGAAATGTCATTTTTTCTGGTCGTGCCCATGTCTAATTACATAGTACATCTGAGCAGGTCAACCCATTCTTTGAAGCTATAAAGCCACCAATACTTTAATAAGAACATTTTTTAAAAAAAGTATAAGCAACTTTTCAGAGGATAAGAGAAGATGCACCCAACTGCTATGGATAATAAAAATAGACACATTATTTTCCATGAGCCATGAAGTCCTGCTGGAAGTTATTTCTGGACAGTTGGAGCCATTCCATGTATATTGTTATGCTGCAAGACAACTACCCGGTAATCAGATTTGTTCTTGGTTTTTGTTTCTTTTTATTTTATTTTTTCAAAGTTGAAGTCCCACAGAATCTTGAGAAACAACACAGAACACCTTTCTCAACAAGTCACAATATGTGAAGAGATGGCCATCATGTTAGTGCAACCACTAACGGTCACATATTTTTGTGTCCTTCCACTGGACTGAAATGTGCTGGTGAAATTCTCCAATCCCTTCTGGAAGTCGTGATCCTAATGATGGTTTCTAGGCCCTTCTGCTTTCACATGTGCCCATAAGCACTTGTGTTTGGGGTTAGTGGGGATGTAGATTTGAATAAAAAATTCTGTTGTTTAAAGAATGTAACACAGAACTCAAACAAAAAGGAAGAGATATGACGTTAGGTTCCTCAGCTGTTACTGTGTTACTAGAATATACAATATCTTTTGCTAATCTCCCCTTCATAGAGTAGAACTAAATATTCCCATACCACTGTAGGAAGTTATAAGAAAACATGCAGAAGTGGTGTAGCTATGTAGATCATTTGCAGAGGATTACCGTGCAGTAGGAGATGAAGACACACAATTGACAATTTGCCAAAGCTGAGAAATGACAATTATCATTTTCAAATCCACCCCAATTACCATTCCTTTCTAGTTTGAAATGTGTGTGTTGAAAACACACAGTATTTTCCAGGGAAAATAAAGATTGAATACAAATGCACGGTTGTCCCTGGCAAGTGCTGGAAGCCATGCTAAATGGGACTCATGGGGTTGGAAATCCTTCATTAAAGTCTGTTTATACCCATAATCAAATATAGTCTTAGGGGGTTGAAAATTACGTTGATCCCATATCTGTGTAGCTATAAGGTTTCCATCATACAGCGCCATGCTGTATGAATTACCAAATCTGACCCCATCACCTATGGCTGTGTGATGCATTACAGCATCACATTTCATTATTTGTCTGAGGATAGTCATTCAGGGATTGTTCCTGCCTCTCCCCTCTGGTATTTCTGAGTGGATGAAGGAACTCTTTAACATATATTATCTATCACACTCCTTGTGCTTTGAGCTCATGCTGGTCTTATACATAACTGTGTCTTTGAATGAAACAAAAGCAGTCATAACTCAAGATGTGGTGTCAGTACTGGCTTCCGACCTTGGCTTGAGTTATCTCCACTGAGACAGGGAGTAATTCCTGTGAGGATGCTTACCTGTGATGGTTTACACATGCACATTCGTCATGTGATGACTTTCATCTGTGTATTTGGCATCATGGATCAAACACTGAGAGACCAGCATTCTGATTCCTCAGTGCTGCAAATACAGGCATGACAGTAGACATCAAGATGTGTTGTCAAACATCAAGGTTTTTGCTTTTTCTTAGCCAGTAGGGAGGGGAGAAGAGAGAGGCCTCAGTCATAATCCTCACATAGAGCCCAGACTACCATTAATGTTCCTGCCAGGAAAGGAGAAAGACATGTGCAGGATTTTCCGTCTACATAATTAAGCAGTTTACAAATGTGCCTATGTGAGGCAGGCATAATACCTAGTTGGCACTTTTGAGTAGACCGGTTGCTTTTACAGCAAGCCAGGACTGATAAGGTTGAATGTTGCCTCATACCATGAAATAACACATCGTGTAGAACAATAATGAACTAGTAACGACAATGCAACCCTAATCTTCTATGTAACATGCTTGTTTCTATGTTCAGAAATCCGTTTTCCTGTAGAGCAGGATGTGAGGCCTGCGTAACAGGCCAAACTGCAAGCTTACTACCTCAGTGTCAGTCAGATAACCTCACCTCTGGCTCCTGGTGGGACACAGTATTGAACTTCTATATCTTATGATTCAAAATATCAGGAAATGACCTGCTATTTCTGCACGATATCATGCCATGCAAAGACCAGCCTAAATGTTGCAGCTTCTATACTTTGGAACTCCCTCCCACTAGAGGCTAGGACTGCCCTGTCTCTGTTGTCTTTCTGGAAGGAGGCAAAGACCTTCCTCTTCAGGCAAGCTTTCCTTGAATGAGGGATTACCTACTATGTAACTTTATATGGATTACTATACATGATTGCACTGACTGATTTCATCAGAACACCAGTGTTTTCCATTATACATTCCACCCCTCCTAATGGATTTATCTTTTCTTTTTGTGTGCTCTCTGTAGCTCTACTGTTACCTTTTAATGTTCTAAGATGCCCCTTCAAGCTCTCTGTTCTTAACTTGAACATGTCTTAAATGTTTTGGACTGTATATTGTATCTTATTATTGTAAGTCACCTAAGGGTCCTTTTTCAAGGAGAAAGGTGGGGTAAAAATACTCAAAATAAATAAAAAATAAAAATAAATAAACACCAATAGCAATAGTCAAGATGGCCTACAGCAGCCATTTTCGGGATTGCCTTGTGCATTTGACAAGTCTCTCCTACAAAGAAAAAAAGATTGCTTCTTGCAGTCATCTCCTGATGGAAAATGCCCCGTACTGGGAATCCTTCAGTCTCACTAGGCTTCTCCAGTGGGCTTAATAATTTGTTTTTGTTAATGCTGTGAACTTACAGTGGATTTATGGAAAATATGTGAATAAGTGCCCTCCAAAATGTCATACCTTAAACAGTTCCACTCAGCTTTCGCAAACACAAAGCCGTGGCTTCCTTTATGAGTCAATCCATTTCATATTTGATCTTCCATTTTTCTTGCCACCTTCAGCTCCCCCAAGCATTGTTGACTTTGTATGAGGTGCCCCAAATTTTGATAGTTGCTGTGAGCAGCAACAATATGATGAGTACTGTAGACCAGGCACCATTGTAATTTGCCAAATTTGCCAAAATATCCTGAGGTATTTTGGCACTGGATAACTGCAGGTACTGCAATTTAAAATGGCAGTTTCCCATCCATTTTCTTCAGCCACTCAATAATCTTTTGTACTGGAGTGAAAATGTGTGGGCCTAAGATAGACATCGGCACAGATGGCCTTGGCCAAGTTCCTGGAGCCCTGACAGATGCCTGCCACGAACGTAGCTTCCATTGAAGATTTTAATTTTAATTTTGCATAGATGTAGCAAATTCCAGTAACTCAACATTGTTTAGAGGACTAGCCTAAAAGGGTAGAAAATCCAGGACTTCAGTTTTCCAATTAGTTGTCACTATTCATTATTATTAACATGGTGTTGCTACAAGCAACATTTAGGGCACTGGCTTTTTCGAGAGATTACGATTACACCTAATAAACTACTTTTGTGGTCAGGAAAAAAATATGCCAGCAATGTTTCAGCATCTTTCATTGAAGTGGCTGCACTCTCTTAGTTCAACCACAGTTGCTTTTAAGCTGCAACTTCCGCCTGTCATGTGCACTTGATTTGTGGGGTGTCTGGGTTTTAAAATTGGCTTGTAGAGCATAACATGTCCAAAAAAGAGGAGAAACTGGATAGCTTTAATGTCCATCAGTAGAGCCTAATGTCTGCAACGTTGTGTTATTAAAAAAAAAAAAACACAAGATAAAGTCTAGCTTAATTGAACCACAACTGCATCTTCATGAAACTGCAAGAACATCAGCACTGCCACCAGAGACATCATACTATCAAGAGCAGAAGTGAGGAATTCTACCCCTTGGGGTCCAATCTGTCTCCCCTGAGGACCCAGCCTGACATTCTCCTTTTCCCTAATGGACAACCCCATTTTCCCTTGACACCATTTGGTAATTTTCCCACTTCTGCAGGGGCTTGTTTCCCATTCTGAAAGGATGAAAGGATTCATTATTGAAAGTAAGAGTTTGAAGCTAAAATATGCTGTTAGTTTTGCCCTTGGCTCTGCCCACTTTTACCATGAGATCCTCAAAATCCCTTGTTAGGCAGTATGAATGGGGTCAAAAGTGGTGATGGTGGTGAGATCTCCTCATATCCTCAAAAATTAGCTGTAGATGGAGCAACATTCATTATTTTATGTCAAAAGCACCTGGACCAGGCACTATTCTCTAATCTTTTTCTCCTCCTTAAGGTAGTTTGATGAGCTGGATTTCAAAATGAGGAAAGCAAAAGCCAGGTAATATTTATGCTCAGTGTCGTGTAGTGGGTAGAATGGTCTAGAAATCAGGAGGTCTCGGTTCAAATCCCTGTACAGCCATGGAAACTCACTGGGGTCATGGAACCAGTAAAACATCTTACTTACTTTGAAAGCCTGGTTAGTACTGCTAGCAGTTGCTTGTCACTAGGTGGGTGGGACATTAATTAATTAATTCCAACTTGATTTATATTATTGTATTATTAATAGAGATGGGCATAAACTGCACTTTGGTGATTCAGCCTGGTTCAGCACAGCTCCTGCACAGATGTTCCATGATCACTGCATGCTTCCTTCCTCTGTCTCCTCTGGGTGAAATCCCACTCACCATCAGGAGCATGATTCCCTCCACCGCCACCTCTGGCACTCAGTCAGTCACCAGCAACAGTGCAGGCTTCCCTGTCTTGCCTCCCTGAGTAATTGCCCACTCAGAAAAGGGAAAAAAGACAAGGATGCCTGTGCTGCTGCCAGTGATTGGGTGATCACCCAAGGAGACAAAAAGAAGGGAGATCATTCCTGTTGTTATGGCTGAAAGAGGTGAAGAAGGGAAGTGTGCTCCTGCCATTGACTGGATGATCCTGAAAGAGGCAGAGGAGGGAGACGTCTGGAACAGCCATTCAGGTGCCACACCAAACCAGGCCAAAGTGCCAAAGAACAGTTTGTGCCCATGTCTAAATATTAACTACATTTTAATTTTATTGCAATTAAAAACAAATACTGTGTTTATAACTGAATTTAAGCAGATAAGCCTTGTGAGTTTGCATTGTACATATTTTAAAAATGTTATAGAAAAACCACAAGTGACATCGATGATTTCAGTAACTTAAGTAACAGCACTGGATTGCCAACAAGTTTAATTTCATGGAGCGTATCAGGCATGTATCAGATGGTACTGGGGAATTCAATCCTAAGCATTTTGAAGATGGGTGTCACAGAGCATCAAGACAATTCAGTAAAATATGCCTTACCAAAGAAAGAGCACTCACAACACCTGTCATGTCCAATTAAAGTTTCAGGAGTACATAACTTATGAATAAAAGTCTGTCCTCCCAAGGAAGGAGATGCAATAACAACATGTTAGTTTTTGAGTTTAGGAAAAGTGGGGCAAATACTTCAGACATAAACTACACTGGGCTATATACTCTTCTTTGGTTTCAATGCTTTTTTTTAAAAATGGCAATACGGTTCTTTTAAATTGTTCAATACATTGCGGTGCTCTTGGGAACATTTAGTCTTCTTTCATGTCATATTAAATTGGCAAGACTGGAGCAAGTTTATCCATCCCAGCTGCTACCAATAGAAATCTACTTTGCGCCCCCACTTTACAGGTAAGCACTTGAGAAGAAATTGCACGTGGTTTACGTGTTCAGCAAACATATTCTCCGAGCAAGAGCCACTAAGGCAAAAATTTATGTAAACAGGATATCAGAAGGAGACTACTGGTCCCTGTGGAGATCTTTGGTTTGGCTCCGTAAATGTTGCAAGTTTTGATAACTCTCTAATTAGTTTTTTAGTTACTGTTTTCCACTTGGCAGAAAAACTACAATAGACCTCTCATATATTCTGCTCATTATATCTTATTAGAATCAGACCAGTCTGCATAAATCACCCAGGATTAATAGGTACCCCTGTTGGGTAATGGCTCTTTATCAAGAGACTCCTTGGGTTTATTATATTTCTATGCCTGACATATTTCTACAGTATGTTAATAAGCATAACCTGAATGCCTGAAGAAATATGCCATGGAGAATGCAGAATATTTTATATGGTTTGAATGTAAACCCTAATACTGTAACCTCAACTAATGGAAAACTGAGGTTTCATAGCTCATTCCCAGGACACTCAGGGGGACCAAGAATCCAAAGGCCATATGAAAGAGCATCTAAGCATCCGGGTGTTTAAGCATCCAGACAGTCCAATGCTGGCATGGGAAGTGGCTCAGCTGCTTCTCATAATGGACAACTCCAGACTTTCAGCAGCAAAAACAAGGGGGGCATATTGTAGCAATTTCTACATTGATTGTCTAATGGCTTTATTGGCCCCAAGTGGCAACAATTCATAGATGTCGAAAAGGAAATGGGGGCAAGGAGGGTGAGTTCTCTTCTGGAAGGACAGAAGGTATTTTGATCCTCTATAATTCCTATAAATAAAAATGATATGGTTTGATTTCATTGCATATTTCAGTGTTTTGTGCTAAACAAAAGGAGGTAATATTAAGGCTTAGTATCTACCCTGTAGAGTTTATTGGTTGAAAGGTGGTACTTTTAAAACTTCATATAAATTTATAGAAACTAATTTAGGTCTGAGTAGGCCTAAGAACACACCACTGCATTTAACGAGAACCCTCAATATAAAAATTCTTTACCACAAGAAAAAACAAAAAGCAAAAAAATGAGAAGGCCTGTCCAAATCAGAATAAAAAGGAATAAAACTCTGGACAAACAATATAAGTTGCCACAGTGAGACAAAAAAAAAAAACCTGGATGATTTGAGAGGTGCATGCCTAACATTCAGGTCAGCCTTCTGAAATCTGGGCACAAGCCAAAGCATCGGTTGGACTGTGAGACTGAAATGCCATGCCACAATTGCCAAAGGACAACATGGTGTGTGGACTGGAGATAAATTATTTGAATTAATTGGCTCCAGCTTCACAGTGGGTGGGAGGGGAGAGATGTTAGACTGAAGGACTTTTAATTGTTATTTTTCCAGAGAGAACTGAGTCACAGGGAAATGGCAAAGGGTGGTGTTCCAGGAGTGATGAGATAAATTAGCAGAGCAAAATGTTTAGCCCTTCTTGAAAATCTTTGGAGTTCTCCTGTTACGGTTTGAAACATGATGGTGGATATTCCCTCAGTCCCATCCTGCAGTGCATGGAGAAAGTTCCTTTTAGGTATATAACTCCCAGAATCTCACAAATCCACTGTCTTGTCTCAGAACTCCTGAAATTCAGCTGTCATCACGCTGGCAGCAGTTTCTACTAGATGTAGGCCATAGAAAGAAGCTTTCCTCATATCTAATTCAGATACATTTAAGTTCTTTTGAGTATTCAAAATGAAAAGCGGTGCACAACGTTTTTTCTACTAGAAACAGCTTGATTTGAGGCACAACTGGTAGATGTAAATCACTAATAACTGCAAGGGTGGGTTGCAATTAACACTCTAATCAATTGTAATCTCAGTTGTAATCATTTCAGTGTTGGCCACAAGGACAGATACCTTTCTTACATTACAGTCTGATTGCTGGGTTGCAATTAAAACTGTAATAAATTGTAATCTCAATTCCAATCATTTCAGTGTTGGCCACAAGGACGGACACCTTACTTACATTACAGTCTTAATGGTGGCAACACCTGGTGTTTTGAATCATGGATTCATAAATCTGAGGCTTTTGTTTTGTTTTGTTTGTTGTTGTTGTTTGAAGATTTGAAGAATTCATTTGTTGTTGTTTGAAGAATTGAATTCATTCATTAACTGAACTGCTTTTCTGCAGCAGAGTATCATGGTGCAAGAGCTGTATTGCTCTGTACTGTCAAAGATGAATATGAATCATTCATTTTTAAAGGGATTGTAATCATGGCTCCCCTTACCTCTAAAATAACACCTTTCACCCAGAAGCACCTAAGTAAACTTAGTTACTTCACTAGGACAGGCCTGGTCAAAGAAAGACTGGTTTGCAAAAATGTCATGTTCGACTTATGAAAGTAGAGTGATCAAAACTGGTAAATCTCATATCCCCAGCATTCTTTCCTTTTTCATGAGCAAAATAAGCAAGGAATAAACCCAATTAATTTTGTGCTGAATTCATTGGGGGAGGATGTATTTATACCTACCATGGACATGGAGATACTTTATATGTGACTATGATGTAATTCTCTTTGAAGTTCAGATTCCAGGCCAACAACAGTGCCTATTTTGAAGATGAAGAGAAAAGATGAATAATACATTTTAGTGGGATATCTGCCTTTTAAGATGGAGATATTAGAGCAAAGAGTGGCTTCTCTCTTTCAGAAATGATGTGTGCTTTGGTTTAAAGTTTGAGCACCCACCTCAGTCCTTGTAGCCTTTTCTAAAGAGAGACTGGAGAGGAAAGAGCCACATACATTTTGAAGATGGACATGAGAGAGAGGGGGGGGCTAGGTGCAGAGACAGACAGATGCCTTCGTGGCTGACATTTTGTGTGTATGAACTTAGATCACACACCACTGAGCTCCCCAGTTAGGGAAGGGGAAAACAAGCATTAGTCTTTGAGTTCTTCTTCTTCTTCTTCTTCTTCTTCTTCTTCTTCTTCTTCTTCTTCTTCTTCTTCTTCTTCTTCTTCTTCTTCTTCTTCTTGTCGTCATCGTTGTCGCTGTTATTGTTGTTGCTGCTGCTGCTGCTGCTGCTGCTATTTATTGTGCTTCTAAAATCCAGAGAAAAGGAGAGACCCTGCAAGAGAGTAACTCCACACCTAAGCAGGGTCTTTGTCCATTTTGGTTGGATGGGGGTGAGGAAGGTGCTGGAATCCAGTAATTTGAGGTGAGATACCAAGGAGTTCCTCTGTCAGCTTTTCAAAGTGGTGAGCCCAGGAATAAACTTTACACAAATGAGGCATCACAATGCAAGTTGGTGTTCACATTCAAAGCACACATCAGCATTTCAAGTTTAAACATATCCCCATTTAATGATGATATAAGATGCATCCAAAATGCAGTGGGCAATATCTTCCTACTACTGAGAGTAGACTGAATAAATTGCTATATGATAACTCAATGGATATATAAACCATGTTGCATAAATGAGTCTACTCTAACCTGGAGTAGAGATGAGATACTGGTCTTTGAAATGTAATAGTTAAGATACAGTAACTCTCAAATATTGTATAGTGGATCCTTGTATAACAAACAGTTTGTATAACATAAAATCTGTACAACATAAAAAATTCCAGAGATAGGGGAAATTTGGTTAACATAATCGCCTATGGGGAAAATCTGTACAACATAAAAATGGGATTACTCCATTTTCAATGCATTCCTATGGGAATTTGTATAAAGGAAAATTTGCTTAACATAATTTCATTTGGAACGAATTAATTCCTTTATACAAGGTACCACTGTACCTTACTAATGTTTTAAGGCTCTGATAGAAATAGGCAATATCCTTCTTAAAATTTTGAAATCATACAAGATAAAGTCCAAACCATTTTTAAAAGTTTCCATAAGGTATCTTCTTATCCTATATAATGCTGTTTTAGGGCACTTTTACACGACCCCTAAGATCTGCTGGTCACTTAAATTCGGACCAGAGATCTTAGGGGTTTGTCGCTCTTCGTGTGTCCCCACCCCTCCACACTTCCTGGCTGCTGGCTGCGTGAGGGGAGGGAGAAAAAAAGGGACAAAAGAATAAAGTCTTACCTCCCGGTGCCGGGAGCCCCGTCACTTCCTGGTTCCTTCTCTGAAAGGGGCGGGAGGCAAAAAACAACAAAAAGAAGCGAGGAGATCCTGGCACATCCGCATCAAGATTTTTCACGCTTGGAGAGCAGGTACATGAAAAATGCGCTGGGACCCGCTTAGGTGGGCGTGGTCGCACTTAATTTTCAGTAAACTCCGGAGCTGGTGGGTAAACAATTTTAAGCTCCGGAGCTGGGAGCCATTTGCGGCGGAGTTTAGGGGTCATGTAAAAAGGCCCTTAGATAACGTTGATATTGCCATTTTACACATTTTCCCCATGTATGTGTTATTTTACATGGCAAGAATCCATCAGAATGCTTTTATTTTCAGGATAGACAAAGCTTCAGCTGTCTTCTCCAACTGTTGTGTAAGGCAGCTTGATACTTCTAGGCAAAGCAGCCCAGGAAGTCAATTTTTGTCATGCTGAGATGGAGATGACATGAAAATGCATGACTTGGCAATATCATGTGGCTCTTTCATTTGTCATAATTGCAGGGGCAAAAGGATTTGGGGCTGGCAGAATAAACTCATCAGTATCATTTGAAATATGGGCAGCTATGTGTTTAACCCTTTAATTAGACACATGCATTTATTTTTCCTGCTCATTCCTTAAAACTGTAGCCAGTCTGAAGAAAAACTAATGTATTCACACACACACACACACACACACACACACACACACACATGGTATAAATGCCATGGTATAAATATCCAACAACAACAACAACAACAACAACAACAACAACAACAACAACAACAACAACAACAACAACAACAACAACAAATCTTTTAAAGGATCCAAGGCATATCCATTCATATGAAAAAGATGCATATACAACAGCTTCTTGACACCACATGATAAAAGGTGAATCAAAGAGATCTGTGGTAATATTTTTTTAAAGGATGTGTTTCAAAATATTGAAAAATGTTCAAACTTTTTTGGGGAAATACTTTTTGCCATTTTAAAATTTTGATTTTTAAAAAAATAAAAGTAAACTAATTTTAGATCATACTTTCAGGCCTACATACTTTCAAACTACTACTTTGTATATTGATTTGAAGATGGGGAAATACTCTTTGGACACTCTTTTATCCATGATTTGAAAAATTTCCAGCAGAAAGTAGCAGTTGCTATATTCCACAAAAACTGGTCATGCTAGTGCTGAGGCCAGTTAATGCTACCCCTTTGAGAACAGTGGTAGACAGTTAAGAACTATCTCATTAAATTTAAAATTGTATTCTAGATTACTTGACACTTAGCAAGGTAATGTCAGAGTGGTGTCAGAATGAGAAAAATGTGAGGTATATGTAAAAACCATAAACATAAGCATTATAAATAATAATGTTTCTAGATTCACTGAAAGTTTCACAAATATACCATGTTTCCCCATAGCTTTTCTTTTAAAAAGAAGTAGGAATAGATATGTTGGGTTACTCTTGGGGAAAAAAATAGAAACTTAAGTTTCAAAATGTATTACAAATTTCCAGGGAATTATAGGAGCTGCAATTCTTGCAGTGGGGTGGAACTGATGGGTAAGGCCTTCTGATTTAATTCATAGCTTTCATCATGATTAGGACTTCCATGGGAAGTCTGCCTGTTTAATAATAAGTACTGTGTAAGTGCATCCTGTGCCAGGGAGTCCCACAGACTAACAATGCACTGGGTGAAAAAATATTTTCTTTTGTCTGTTCTGACTCTCCCAGCCCACAATTTGAGTGTATGTCCCCTAGTTCTGGTATTTTGTGAGATGGAGAAGAACTTCCCTCTATCCATTTTACTCATGTCCTGCATTATTTTGTACATCTCAATCATATCCCCCCTCAGGCACCTTTTTTCCAGACTAAAGAGCCCCAAATATTTTAGCCATTCCTCATAAGGGAGGTGCCCCAGCCCAGTAATCATTTTAGTCACTCTCTTTTGCACCTTTTCCACTTCCACTATGTCTTTCTTGAGACACCGTGACCAGAATTGTACACAATACTCCAGGTGTGGCCTTACTATTGTTTTGTATAATGGCAATATAATGTTGGCTGTTTTATTTTCAATCCCATTTTTGATAATCCCTAGCATGGAATTGGCCTTCTTCACCGCTGCCACACATTAGGTAGACACTTTCATGGAGTTGTCCACCAAAACACCAAGATCTCTTTCCTTATTGGTCACTGATAACTCACGGATAAGCCCCCCAATTGCCAACTTCCACTTGAGCTGAAAATACACCATGCAGCTGCAGCAGCCATTGCAGCTTTCATGGTGCACAAGAGGAAGAGAAGTACCACACTACCATAGTCATATCCCTCAACTTCCCTGGGCCTCTGTATTTCCGTCCTACTTAAGATCAGTGTGTATCCTTCCACCACAGTTACCCCACACTACCTTCCATTTCTGAGCTTCTGTAAGGGCCACCAAAAGTGGGTTGGCAGATTACAGACTGGCTAGGTAATCACTGCATGGCCTCTAGTGATTGGAGCAGCCAGCGGGAAGGAGAGGCAGGACCCTACAAGTGCCTATTGGGGTCAGGGAGTTGATGGGGTTCCCTTGGGGGGTGGTGTGTGTGTGTGTGTGTGTGTGTGTGTGTGTGTGTGTGTGTGTGTGTGTGTGTGTGTGTGTGTGTGTGTGTGTTTCCCCATTGCAATGGTTCTTTTTGGTGAGAGGGTGAGCAGGACAGCCCTTCCCTAACCCTCTTGGAGCTGTGGGAGAAGTGGAGTTGCCTAGTGGGCAGCAGTCAAGGAGAGTGGTGTTGGGCTGGGGCTGGGGGTGAAGCAGGTTGGGCCCTCCCTCTCCCCCCTCGGAGCCACACCTGGGGGCTACAGGGCACTTGCCACTGGAGCCACCATGTGGACCCATTGGGATGGGCAGGCTGCACTAGGCATGGTGTGGAGGGTATCCACTAGTCCCTCGCTTTCCCCCAACAGGCAGGCAGGCCTGGATAAAGGGAAGCTGCAGGATCCACACAGGATGCCAGGTGAGTGGCATGGTCTAGATTGGGCCTACAGTTAGGCTGCACAGGACTGGTTAGGCCTGCTAGGTCTCAGGGCCAAGTGTTTTGGGGAGAAACCTCCATATACTTGTGGCCGGAAGAGCACTGTGCCAGTGGTGATTGGATGCCCTCTCCACGAGCAATGACCACCCTACACAAACAGGTAAATAAATGTGAGGAGGTGGGGTGGGAGATCCAGGCGACTTGCACCGGGGGTCAAATAGCACTGGCAGGCACCTGCTGGGGTTTTTGGAATTGTTCAGGCCACAACTGGTTGAGGGACAGTGAACCTGTTTAAAAAGTTTGAGGACCCCTGCCTCATACTGAAATGAATAATGCCCTTTTTGTTGACATATGAAACATAAAAGATCCTCCAAAAGAAAGAATGGTACGTGGATTTCTAGGGGACTAGCCATCCTGAGGCTGTTTCTGGAATCTCATCTCCCTTGAATCAAATTTCCCAGTCTCTGGATTCCTTGGAGGTTGGCTATGCCTCCCAGAGGTTGGGTGTGAAGTCTTGGGAGAATAATACTTTTTAAAATTCAGAAGTTCATTTGCAGTCAAAGCAGAGTCCATAGCACCCCCCAGCTCTTGGGTCAGGACATCTATACATACTTGGGGGGGGGGGAAAGCCCACCCTAATTGTTCGGTAGCTTGCAGATCTATCATTTCTTCTTCCATAGTAGCATCAGCTACCTGTAGCCATTGCTTTATCAAGGCTTTAATGTCACTTAAGAGGCAGCATATAGACTGTTTCTGATCCCATTTTACAGCCTTCAGTTTTGAATGCAATCTCTCTTGTGTATAAGCAAATCTTCTCATCACCAACCCTTTAAATTCCCTAGATGTTTTATTTAGATAGGGGTCCACTCACTTGAGTGCAAAGTAAGCCATGCCATAGACCTTTTCCTATTTCTAATATGTATACACAAAGTTAAAAGTTTTCTAAGAAAGTCAAAATATCTTCACCAGCGAGCAGAACAGGAAGGCATTTACGATATATCCCTGATAAAGAAGTAGTAGCCTCGTCTCTTTTCTTATCTTCCTGCTCTTTATGTTTCTGGGCTTTAATTAGCTCATTTAATTTTCCCTCTCTATTTATTTATTTATTTATTTATTTATTTATTTATTTATTTATTTATTTATTTATTTATTATTAGTTGCATTAGTTGCATTTTTATAACACCCATCTTCCAGAAGGAATTCTCTTTGATTTGCAGCTCCGGTTCACTTATCACTTCAATCCTTTCTTGCTCTTTCAATGAAGCCTCTTGTAAGAGAGTCAAGTGCTCTAAATTGTTTAGCTGAATTGTTCCCTGCGGCTGGGATGGGGTGTGTGGGGTTCTAGCTGCTAGTCAGAGTCATCTGCCATGATAGATGACACAGGAGCAATGTCTGTATAATTAAAACTGAAAAGGCATTCTCCATGAGTAAACCGCACCTATGCAGTTAACTGGGCCAACAATAACCTTTGCTGACTTAGCTGTGGTGTGCTAAAGGCCTCTGGCCAAATCCATAAATCTTACTTGTTCTCTTAAGGTAGATAAGGAGTCAGCATTAGACTGATCTCTGTGGCTATTCTCCCCCTCCTCTAGTGGCTCACAAGCCATAAATCAAAATCTCATAGCAGGCTTTTAATGCGAGATCCCACTGCTGCCACCATGTAATGGAACTTTACTGGAGGGAGGTGCTCCTTTGCCCAGACTAATCTTTCATCAAACAACCTCAGCTGCTTGTTAGCTGGTATCTGGAGAAGTCATTTCCTGAATGAGTTTGTTAATAATCCCCCAGACAGCTATGATTAATTACAAAAATAATTATTCTACAAGTCACGTTCACTTGAAGAATAAGTAAAAGAATTTATTTGACTAATAAGATTTCACATGCATATTCTCTTACTGGAAAATAAAAACATGATTTCCCTTCCTAAATCTAAAGCAAATGTCAGTGGCAGAAGCCTCTCTAATTCCATCATAAGACTATACTATTAAGCATTAGCCCATAGTCCATATCAAGAATCTATTCAGGGAAAATCTCTTTCTCTGTGCCTCTCTGCATCTCTCTTCACAGCATGTGAAAAACCAGTCACATGTCTTTTTAGAACAGTTAGGTTCACTTACTTCTTAGATGGAATCCATCTTTTGGGCTTTGTTTACATTCATTTGAGATTGGAAATCTACAGCAGGCTAGGCACTGCATATTAACATAAAAAAATAAGAACATAAGAAGAACCATGCTGGATCAGTCCAAAGGCCCACCTAGTCCAGCTTCCAGTATCTCTCAGTGGCCCCACCAAATATGTCTGGGAGTGCACGAGTCTAGATAGCTGTCTCTTCATACCACTACCCTGCATCTGGTCCTTAAAGTACCCCAGTTTTAAGCCTGGAAATTACACATCTCCATGATGGTTTGTAACCTGTGACTTACTTCTCCTCCAGGAATCTCTGCAATCCCCTTTTGATGGCATCCAGGCTAGATGTCATCACCACATCCTGTGGCAGGGAGTTCTGCAGACTAACAACACACTGGGTAAAAAGTATTTTCTTTTGTCTGTTCTCACTCTCCCAGCCCACAATTTGAGTGTACCCTAGTTCTGGTATTTTGTGGGAGGGAGAAGAACTTCCCTCTATCCACTTTACTCATGTCCTGCATTATTTTGTACATCTCAATCATATCCCCCCTCAGGTGCCTTTTTTCCAGACTA
This sequence comes from Phrynocephalus forsythii, assembly GCA_029282475.1. NCBI lineage: Eukaryota > Metazoa > Chordata > Lepidosauria > Squamata > Agamidae > Phrynocephalus > Phrynocephalus forsythii. Next base: position 15,508,184 of record JAPFRF010000006.1, on the reverse strand, counting down.
AAGAGCCCCAAATGTTTTAGCCTTTCCTCCTAAGTGAGGTGCCCCAGCCCAGTAATCATTTTAGTCACTCTCTTCTGCAAATTTTCCATTTCCACTATGTCTTTTTTGAGATGCAGTTACCAGAATTGTACACAATACCCCAGACGTGATCTTACTATTGTTTTGTACAATGGCATTATAATGCTGGCTGTTTTATCTTCAATCCCCTTTTTGATAATCCCTTGCATGGAATTGGCCTTCTTCACTCCTGCCAAAGATTGGGTAGACACCTTCATTGAGCTGTCCACCAACACACCAAGATCTCTTTCCTGATCTGTCATGGATAGCTCAGAGCCCAGCAGTTGAAAGGTAAAGTTTTGAATTTTTTTTGCCCCAATATGCATTACATTACATTTTGCTACATTGAAACACATTTGAGTGATCCTTCTGGAGCTCTTCACAATATTCTCTGGTTTTAACCACACAGAAAAGTTTTGTGTCATCTGCAAACTTGGCCACCTCACTGCCTATCCCTGACTCCAGGTTATCCCCTGACTGTGCAATTTTCTCAGCACCCTTTGGTGATGGACTATGTCAGAAACCCTAAAATCAAGATAGATAATATCCACCAGTTCACCCAAATCCACATGCCTGTTGACCTTTTCAAAGAATTCTAAAAGTTTTGTCAGGCAAGACTTACCCTTACAGAAACCATGCTGATTTTGTCTCAGCAATGTTTGTTCTTCTATGTGTTTTAAGATTTTCTCATCTTCCCTGGGACAGATGTAAGGCTAAACAGCCTGTTGTTTCTCGGGTCCCCCCTCCTTCCTTTTTAAAAAACTAGTGTGACATCCGCTATCCTCCAGTCTTCTGGCATTATAGCCATTTTAAGAGACAATTTGCATATTACCATTAAGAGATCTGCAATTTCATTTCTCAGTTCCTTAATAACCCTTGGGTAGATGCCATCTGGGCCCGGTGACTTATTGATCTTCAATTTATCAATTAAACTTAAAACATCCCCTCTTTTAACCTGTATTTGATTTAATTCTTTAGTCAAGAGGTGCCATTCAGGCAGCGGAATCTGCCCAAGGTCTTCTGTCATGAGGACAGACGCAAAGAACTCATTTAATTTCTTTGCAATTTCCAAGTCCTCCTTTATCCCCCTCCTTTCCTCCCTCACCATCCAGAGGGCCAATCAGTTATCTAGCAGCTTTTTTTACTTCTAACAAATTTAAAGAAGCTTTTATCATTTACCTTTATATTGCTAGCCATATGTTCCTCAAAGCCTTTCTTTGCCTCTCTTATCATCTTCTTACATTTCTTTTCCCAGAGTTTGTGTTCCTTTTTTTTTTATTTGGGGAGGATTTCCATTTACAAAAAGACCTCTCCTTGTGTTTTAGAGCCTCTCTTACTCAACTCGTTAACAATGCTGGTGCCCTCTTGGACTTCACTGAGCTCTTCTTTCTTTATTTTATGCACATGTGCTGGGCCTGTACTATCGTTGTTTTAAACAGGCTCCATGCACTCTGAAAATATTGGGTTCTTTTTACTTTTTCTTTCAATGTTTTTCTAACTAGTTTCCTCACTTGAGTGAAGTTTGCCCTTAGAAAAATCAAGGGTTTTTGTGTCTGCTTTGCTTGACACTCTTCCTCCGACATTCATGACAAAGGAGATTGCAGCATGGTCAATGTTCCCCAGAGACTCAGTGACATTCACATCCCTGACAAGGACCTGAGTAGACATGGGCATGATTCAGTGAAATTGTCGTTTCCGTTTTCGGTTATCATTTCCGTTACTTAACGGAAATGGTAATGATAATTAAGCCATCAGAACTCGAACTCGAACCGAAAAAAGAAAAATTTCCTGATTGAAAAAAAAGGGGGTTGGTTTCTGGGGGGTCACCAGCCTTTCCTCCCTTCTTCTCCTGTCCTGGGCTGCTTGCACCAGGCTGGGGGGGGGGTCATCCTCGTCGTCTCGCCATGCCATTCGGTGGGGGGATCCAAAATGGCGACCACATTTTTTCTTTTGAAATCGTGGTAAAAAAACACACCAAATCATCACAGAAAAATGTGAAATTTATTTATTTTAAATGCCTGAATTTTAATAGTAGCAGCAGTGGGTTTTTTATAGCAATAAAACATATTGATGTTATTTTATTTTATTTTATTTTTTATTTTTTTAGTCCTGCCCATGGGACCATGCAATTTTTTTGAAACATTCCACCAATGGCATCGCCAGGTTTTTGAATGACACTTCTGGATGTCTCGGAGGGCATAAAAAGCCGAGGCACCTTCCAGAAATCGCAGTCGGGTGTATGGATGTCGTTGAGGGAGGAGGGCTGGCTGCTGGTGCTGGTGTGATCTGATCAAGACTGAGGAGGGAGGCTGGAGGCTTTAGGATTTAAGTTAGGCAGGCAGGGAGGGAATTGAATTTAGAAAATAATTTCTTTGATTCCCTGCAGCTTTGTCTGCTGAAGGGAATAGCAGTTTATTCTTTATTTCTTCTCTGGCAGTTTGTGAGGATGTTTTTTCTGATATTGGATAAAGGGGGAGGTTCGACTGGGAGTGGGAGGTGTGGATATATTTTAAAAATATATTATATACTACCATTTATTTTCTATTTTCACAACTTCAATTTGCTTGCACACACACACATTTGGGGTGCAAGCCAAGAACAGAACCTCTATCCTAAGTGATATCCTAACTGCCCACTCGCCCGTCAGCCCGTGCCGCCGCCCACCCACTCGCCCACCCGCGCCCACCGCCCGCCCGTGGCCCCTGCCACCGCCGCCCGCCTGCACCTCCCCCCGCCACCCTGCCCCGCCCACCACCTAGGGCGCAAAAACACCTAGCGCCGGCCCTGATTGTGGGACGCCCCTATGCTCTATCGCGCTAAATCGCGGTGGAAATGACAAACGACAAAGGAAATGACAAATTTTTGAAAAATTTTGTGACAAACGGAAACGACCCGAAACGGACCTGTTCTGACAAACGAAAACTCGAAACGTCATTTTTTCTGGTTGTGCCCATGTCTAGTCCTGAGTATTGCACAATATTAGATCCAGAGTTGCCCATTCTCGGGTGGGCTCCATGACAAGTTGCTCTAAGGCACAATTATTCAGCATGTCGAGAAACCTGGTTTCTCTTTCTTGCCCCAAGCTCACATAGGTCCAGTCAATGTGGGGGAAACTGAAGTCCTCCATGATTACTATCTTGTCCTTCTTAGACACCTCCATGATTTGTCTCGTCATTTCAAGGTCCCCTTCAAGTTTTTGATCTGCTGGAGAGTAGCACACTCCCACTATTACATTGCTCCTTGGACCTGGTAGTTTAACCCACTGTGATTTTATGGTGGAGACAGACCCAATGTCAAACTCCATTCTGGTGGATTTTACCCCTTCTTTGAAACAGATGACCACTCCCCCTCCAACCCGTCCCTCTCTATCCCTTCTATAGAGTTTAAAGCCTGGAATTGCTGTATCCCACTGGTTATGTCAATGTTATCCCTAGCTGCCAAATGTTAAAGTTCTCCCATCTTTGCTCAGAGGCTTTGAGCATTGGCATAGAAGCACCTGTGTACAGTGTGTCCCCCAAGAATGGCTGCATCTTCATTCCTCCCCCCCCCAGCTTTTAATTCCAGTAGACAAACTACCACATCCCATTATTCTCCCAGTGCTATTATCTATTATGTCATCACTTTGAGGTTCTCTACCCTCTCCAACCTAGCTATGTTTATGTTTGGCCTTAAAAAACACATCATCAGTACAGAGAAGTGTAGGGATAGTACGGATCTCTAATTCTGGAGGATGCCCATCAGCCTTTTATACACAGGGATCTAAATCATTGATGAAAAGGTTAAAAAAAGGATGGGAGCAGGATACATCCTTGCTTTACTCCTTTATTGGTAGGGAAAGGTTGGGTTAGTTTCCTTCCCATGAATATCTGACTTAGCAAATGGTGGCAGTATGTAGGCATCTGATAAGTGACAAGAGTCTTTTCTCTATGCCCTTATGGTTTGGTTTGAGCCATAACATTTGCCTAACTACTGAGTCAATAGCTCCTTTTAGATCAAGGAAGGCCACAGACAGTTTGGAGTTTCTCCACCACTCTGAGGTGCAGGTGGTGAGGCAGCCTTTGTTAGTCTCTTCTCAGCAATCCATCGGGAACTCAGTAGGACTTATTTCTGGATTGGTGATTCAAAAAGGACTTAATAGTTCATTGGGAGGGTGAAGTGCAAGGAGGGGAACCCCTGGGTCCAGAGGAAAAGCTTCAGGGAGTGGCTTGAGAGCCAGAGGAAGAACCACTATTTGCTGCATTGACTTTGGGCTTATATCAAGCTTGCCTATGTCCTCCAACCTGGATTTCCCCTTTTCCATGGCAAAAAAGCACAGCCATCCAGATGAACTTCAAGAGACTCCTATACCATCTGGCAGCAATTCATTTAATAGCTGAAGCTAGTTGAAATGCAAAGAAGTAAAGAAAATTGAAGAAAGGATCTCAAGGTAGAATATCTGTCGCAGAGTGGTTGTTTATTAGCGGAAGACTGAGAGCTGTGTAAAAGAGTGTGGGCTTTAACAAGCCTGATAGCAGTGCTAAGAATAAAGACGCAAACACAGCTGGTGATTCCCATCACCAAATAAACTGTATTTACAAAATATACAAGTCCAGCACAAAAACGAAATTGGCAGGCATATACCTCATAGACAGTCCTGTAGTCCAAACTCTCGGGATCCAAACGTGCTGCTCCTTCCAACTTCATCCCACACAATACAGGACAAACTCTCTTACTTTTCTACATGTGGCTGATGCAACCATTGCTCAGCAACTTGATAACTGAACATGTCCAAACTGCTCTGTCTTGCATCACCCACAATTGCATCATCCCCAATTGCATCATCCCCGGCAATATGACAATTCTAAATCCATTTTGTAAAAACCTTAACAATATCTGGCATCAAAGTGACCTCTCTTCTGTCCAATAGATCAGTGTGAAACAGTCATGCCATAAACACCAGAATAGAGTTGGCTCTGTCTAAATTCCTCCCAGAATTTGAATCAGGTCTGCCCCCACTGATGCTAGGGTCCATCTTCTATACTTCCAAAATCAGTAAAATGAGGACCCAGTTTCCAGGGATGGGGGGCAATTTATAACCCACATATTTCAATTCCAAACCACCAAGAAAGCGCTTTAAGTACTATGCTGTGATATGTAGGCAGCACACTTTTTTGCTATATGATGCTGGCCATACTATGCTTCTTTATCATACAGAGCTAGAGTGGTGGAATGTATGCTAAGCAGGGTTTTTGAAAAGCACAAGGAAATTATTCTGTTTCTTACTAACCTAAATCATAGTTTCCTTAAAAACCTGAAAGAACGCATGCAATAATTCAACTGGTGCACTCCCCCAAATTAGAAACATGCATCAATACAAGGATAAGAACATAGCAGCTACTGGAAAAAATGTTTTTTTAAAAAAAAAAAACTAAAAATTTGGCTGTCATCTAAAATGGAAACTTTGCAAACTCTTCCTTGCTTCATCAAATCTTTCAGGAAAATGGAAGATCAAAATTTTACCTGAACTTGTAATACTTTTGTAACATCTGAATGCATCTTTTCAAGGATATATTTCCTCAGGAGATCCTGGCAAACAGCAGAGATGAATATTGAATGCATTTATTCTTTTTTTTATCATTTAAGTAATTTTATTGGGTTTTTGGGGAGAAGAAGAGGGGAATGAGGGGAAGGAAGGGGAAATACATTATAAAAATTCCATTGAGTATATCAAGCCTAAAATAACAATTTAACATATTTACAAATCACCAAATAGTATCACAACACTAATAAGTTTGTTACTTCTTGCCATCTTTTTTTGGAAATCTCTTCGTAGTCTCCCTTTAAAAAACCAGAGAGCTTGTCGATTTCGATACATTCTCTTATCTTTTTGTGGAGATTTCTCTCTTTTGCCACTCCTGGTTGTTTCCAAAATTTTGCATACAATATCCTTCCTGCAACTGTTACATGATGAAGTACATATTTCTGATCATATGAGATATTAATATCTACTATATTTAATAAAAAAAATTCTGGTCTAAGCTCTAACTTAATCTTCAAATATCTTTCTAAAAATAATTTTACCATTATCCAGTATGCCTTTGCCTCTTTACATGTCCACCACCTATGATAGAAGGTACCACTGTGATGTTTACATTTCCAGCATTTGGGTGAGTAATTATACATCTTGGATAGACGGTGGGGGGAGAAATGCCATCTATAAAACATCTTATAACAGTTTTCCTTGAAGGCTATAGATTTAAAAAGTTTAACCGTATTCCACAAAGAGTCCCATTTGTTTAGATGAATAGGATAGCCAAAATTTTCTGCTCTAAGATGGGGCAGAAACACTCCACTCGACAAAATACTATCTTCTGGCGATTTAAAGCTTCTTAGTAAATTCTATAGTATTTTGCTAAATGAAAAAATGATTGATACATTGGTAAAAGATACTATCTTTTACCAATGTATCAATCATTTTTTCATTTAGCAAAATACTATAGAATTTACTAAGAAGCTTTAAATCGCCAGAAGATAGTATTTTGTCGAGTGGAGTGTCATTAGTCATAAATCCCCCCTCTTTGGTGAGATTTTTAAAGTGTGAGTGTATTTGTTGGTACTTCCACCAGTCTAACTTGTGACCTTCAGATAATAATTTTGCTAATGACTTCAAGGAGCAATCAGCATTCAAAAGTTGTCTATAGGTTAGAGGTTTAAGGCTTGTACTTGTAAGAGAGCTAGTTATCACTCCTGTCGGAGATAACGACGTTGGTGCTTTAGGATAAAACTGTTTTTTTATGGATAGCCATATTTTGATTAAGGCATTCCTTATCCAGTGTTTTTTGAAAAGGGTAGGTATATTACCCTTATACCATACGTAATGATGCCAACCCCTGTCCAAATCGTGACTCTCAAGCTGCAGTATTCTATTATTTGTCATCAAGATCCAGTCTTTAACCCAAGTCATAGCAGCTGCCTTGTAATACAACACCAAATTGGGCAAAGCAAAACCACCAGCTTTAGTTCTGTCCTGTAAATAAATATTTCTAATCCTTGCTTTTTTCTTTTGCCCTATAAACACACGTATACTCTTTTCCAGGTCTGAGATAATCTTAACGTTCAGTAATATAGGTAGGCATTGAAATAAAAAGAGTAATTTAGGTAAGACAGTCATTTTAACTGCAGCAATTCTGCCCATTAGGGATAACTGAAGTCTTGACCAGGTTTCCAGGTCAGCTTTAATTGCTTTTATACCATTAACATAGTTATCTTTAAGTAGAGTGTTACAATGGTTGGACACAGTGATATTGAATGCATTTATTCACCTGAGTTTTAAAGAAGAGAGGAATTTTTAAAAATACAATCATATTAATCTATGGACTAACCACACACTCAAATTGAATTTGTGACTTTGGATGTGGAACAATTCTAGTTAGGATTGGATGACCCAGTTAGGACCATTTCCACAGCTAGTGAAGGCAGCATAGCAAATATTTCAATCAACTGAAAAAAACAAAATAGTCACCAATAATTGAAACATTACTTTATTTTGATGCCAATTCATACATGTGCATTTTTTTTTGGTAAATAAGTGTTTTACAACAAAGATAAATTTCCAACAATTAAATAGGAACACGTTTTTGAGGTGGAGGGAGGATACAATGAGATTAAATGCAGTGCCAAGCATAAAAAAGATTTTAAAATGCTGGCATACATGATGCCCTCTTCTGGTCACTATTGTTCACATTTGTTGAAAAACAACCCTGACAGCTGCACAGTATTTTGGTGGGAAGTGGGGAATCTGATGAAAAAAGGAAACAGCTTCTGGAATTTTCACTTGAATGATGCCACTTTCTGAATGATAGAAGTGCTGTGGGAACTCCTTTTCAACATCTCCAGCATTGACTTCTGGATGCTGGCAGAATAGGGTGAACAACCTAAAAAACAAAAACACAACTCACATTCATTTCACGGTAATACATGCTTTCAGTCCCCATTTCCAACTAAATCAGCTAAGACTAATAACGCAGTGCTCCTTGCAAAAATCCCATCACTCATTCTGAGGACTACTTTACCTTAAAGACAAAGGCAAAATAGTGGATTCCGTTGCTTCATGTAGTAATATCTTTCCACAAGTCACAAGGCTTAGGAACCATCAATGAAAAAGAGCTCACCTCAAAGGAGAAGTGGAGCACCAGATCCAGTAGACTCTAAACACCACAGATAACCTAGGAGAATAAAAAGAGCCATTTCAAAGAAAAACCACCTGTCAGAGTTTTGTACTATTTGATCAGCCAGCAGAAGCAATATTTATTGAATAAATAGTTAGACAGAGACAGAATTTTCTTAAAACCGAACAGCTATATTAAAAACTAGACAAAAATATATCACAGCATCACATATATATAGAACATCCTGTCTAATACATGTATTTCACTAACTAATATTTGACACCATCCCTTTTGGAAGACAGTCCTCTACTTCTCATTCTTCAGGTCCCATGTCCATGTAGAACATTGGCAATCAGTAGACTGAACTGGTTTCTATCTAAAGCCATTCTAAGCAGAGGAGCTGGGCTCACTGCAGAGCATTGGCTTACCCATGATGGAGATGTGTAATCTCCAGGCTTAAAACTGGGGAACTTCAAGGACCAGATGCAGGGGAGTGGTATCAGGGGACAGATATCTAATCTCGTGCACTCCAGGACGCATCTGGTGGGGCCACTGTGCGATACAGGAAGCTGGACTAGATGGAGCTTTGGCCTGATCCAGCATGGCTCTTCTTATGTTCTTATGTTTTACACCCTGGGCCATGCTTCCCATTTATTTTTCCTTGAAGGATAACTTGCAGCAGATGGTATTTCTTATTGCACATTCTGTGTCCGAAATACTGCAATTTTCTTCTCTTTACAGTATTGAAGATTTCTAACTTTTCATTCATGCTCAGTAATACAGCCACGTTAGCGACTCTGGCTGTCCAAGATATCTTCAGAATTCCTCTCTACGTCCACACTTCAAATGCTTCCAGCTTCTTGCATAATGTGTCAGTAAGGGTCCAAATTTCAACACCATAGAGACGTACGCTAATACATAGGATCAAAGTATTTGAGTATGAAGTCTGATAAATCCTGGTTTGTTAAGACTTTCCTCGTTTTCTAGAAGGAATTTCTAGCTTCTAAATTCTGCAACCAATTCTACATGAAGGATCCCAGTTATCTTTGACAAAGCATTCCATGATACTCTCTCAGTGAAATCACTGCCAATCTTTAGAAAGTTCTGTGAACCATTTTGTTTTTTGCTGTTAACTGTCATTTTGTTTTCTTCACATTAAGTTGCAATCCCATGGCACTGCTTTCTGCAGCAACACAATCCAATAATCCTTGCCAGACTTGTTGTAAGCAGGACAGCATCATCAGCCTATCTTAGGTTATTAATAAGAACTCCATTCTCTTTCACACCTTGGTTCCTTCCTTCAAGAGCATCCTGGAAAATTCCTTCTGAATAGATATTACAAAGGAGAGGTGAGAGAATACAACATTGATGAACACCTTTCATAATTGACACATCTTCTGATATCTGACCCTCGTTCCAGACACAGGCACACTGATTCCAGTACAAATTGATATTATGACTCTCCAAGTCAGTTCTTTAAGACTATTAATAAGTGTATCATGTTTAACTGAGTCAAATGCTTTTTCCTAATCAATGAAGCAAACAAAAACATCAACATTAACAGTGAGACATCACTGAACTAGAATTTGAAGACTAAATAATGCCTCTTAAGTCCCCAATTGTCCAAAGTAGAGACTAACGTCTTCTGCTATAATTTTGCAGTAAGAGGGGTGGAGACAAGAACACACTTACATGCATTTCACAGTACTAGATGCTTTCAGCCCCCATTTTCTAGAAAATAAGAAAAGACTGCTAAGGCTGTCCTCACTGGAAAAAATCCCACTACTCAATCTGAGGACTACTTTTCCCAAGAACAGGAAGACATTAACTTAAAGGGCAGGGTAAAATATGTAGAGCCCTCTGCTTCACATAGCCATCTCTTTCAATTAAACACCCACCTTAATGCCTTGCTCAGAAACCATCAATAAAAAAGAGCCTAAATCAAAAGAGAAGACCACCAGTTTCAGAAGCCATGGATTCCAAGCCAAAGAAAGCTCTAAACTTTAAAGAAAAACTAGAAACAAAAAGGTACAGCCATTTAACATAAAAAACATCCCTTTGGAGAACAGTCCTCTACACAAAGACTAACTAGTGATGTAGAAAAATATTGCGTTCAACAGTGCAGACTAAGAGAACACATATGTTCCGACATAGTTTGGTATGAACTGTTTGCCCCTAGCAGGTATGCTAGGGTGGCTACTTACGTGGTCAGATCATAAAGCATACTGACAAATGCTCCTCTGCTTTGGTGCAATGGTGCTCTGTCATCACAGTGGTTACCCTGAACAAGACAAACAGAAAGTGATAACACAAGAAGGGCCCATCCCTCAGGGAAGTAAGGGAGGAAAGCCAAGGGAGAAACTCACCCATTCCTGGGGTGAAGAACCACCAGCGCTGACTCGCGTCTTTGAATTCAGTCCCCAGTTATCCAAATTAGGGAAGAACATCTTCTGCTACAACTTCAGAGTGAGATAGGTGAAGAGAAGAACAGAACTCTAGTTCATTTAATGGCAGTATACAGGGGTATCTACTTAAATTTTCAGATCATAAACCATATAGACAACTGCTCCTCTGCTTTGGTACAATGGTGGTCCATCACCAAAATTGTTAACTTGAAGAAAACAAACGGAAAGTGAAAACACAAGAAGCCCCCCCCCCTTCTTAATCCTTTACTTCCGACCTGTAGGCAAAGTCTGCTCCTGCCATGCTGCTCAACGTGCATGCATCCAGGGTAAGAAGAGTGGCTAGTTCCTTATATAGGGTGTGCTATCACCTCAATTACTGAGGTTGCAAAACTTCAGAACCAATAACAGGGCAATGCATGCAATTATGAAGTCGAAGGTATTAAATGAGTTGGCCAACTTGGGACAGAATTCAAAGATGTGCAGAAGGCCAAGAGAAGGTTCAAAGTAGACATTTATTTTAGGGAGGACCGTCTTGTGTTTTCATTTTAAGTTTTTCTTCTTCAGGTTAACAATTGTGATGATGGAGTACCATTGCACCAAAGCAGAGGCGCATCCATCTGTGTGGTTTATGAGCTGAATACGTAAGTAGCCACCCCAGTGTAGTATCATGAACTGAACTTGAGTTCTGTTCTTGTCTCCACTTCTCAGATTCTGAATTTGTAACAGAAGATGTTCCAGCCTACTTTGGACAACTGAGAACTGAATTCAAAGACGTGAGTCATCGTGGAGGGTTGTTCCCCAGAGGAATGGGTGAGTGTCTCCCTTGGCTGGCCTCCCTTCCTCCCCTGTGGGATGGGTGTCTGGGAAAGAGTTGCAAGAGGCCTAATTCCAGGTTCAAAGTAGAAGTTTTTTCCAAGGAGGCTCTTGTGCTTTCACTTTCTGTTTGTCTTTTTCAGGTTAACCATTGTGATGACAGAACACCATTGCACCAAAACAGAGGGGGATTTGTCTGTGTGGATTATGAGCTGAATACGTACGTAGCCACCCCAGCATAGTACCATGAATTGAACTTGAGTTCTGTTCTTGTCTCCACTTCTCATAATCTGAATCTGTAGCAGAAGATGTAACAGCCTACTTTGGACTACTGGGTACGGAATTCAAAGAAGTGAGTCAGCGTGGGGGGGTTGTTCCCCAGAGTAATGGGTGAGTGTCTCCCTTGGCTGGCCTCCCTTCCTTCCCTGTGGGATGGGCATCTGGGTCAGAGTTGCAAGAGGCCTAATTCCACATTCAAAGTAGAACTTTGTTCCAAGAAGGCTCTTCTTGTGCTTTCACTTTCTGTTTGTCTTCTTCAGGTTAACCATTGTGATGACAGAGCACCATTGCACGAAAACAGAGGGGAATTTTTCTGTGTGGATTATGAGCTGAACACGTACGTAGCCACCGCAGCGTAGAACCATGAATTGATCTTGAGTTCTGTTCTTGTCTCCACTTCTCAGAATCTGAAATTGTAGCAGAAGATGTTCCTCTCTACTTTGGACAACTGAGAACTGAATTCAAAGACGAGAGTCATCGTGGGGGGTTGTTCCCCAGAGGAATGGGTGAGTGTCTCTTTTGGCTGGCCTCCCTTCCTCCCCTTCATCTAGTATTGTGAAATGCATGTGAGTTGTGTTCTTGTCTCCACCTCTCTGACTGCAAAATTATAGCAGAAGACAGTTGTCTCTACTTTGGACAATTGGGAACTCAAAAGGCGTTATTTAGTCTTCAAATTCTAGTTCAGTGATGTCTCAATGTCAATGTTGATGTTTTTGCTTGCTTCATTGGTCAGGAAAAAGCATTTGACTCAGTTAAACATGATAAACTTATTAAAAGTCTTAAAGAACAAATTTGGACAGTGATGATATCAATTTGTATTGAAATCAGTGTGCCTGGGTCCGCATCGAGGGTCAGATATCAAAAGAGGTGTCAATGATGAAAGGTGTTCATCAAGGTTGCATTTTCTCCCCTCTACTTTTTAATATTTATTCAGAAGGAATTTTCCAGGATGCTCTTGAAGGAAAGAACCAAGGAGTGAAAGTGAATGGAGTTCTTGTTAATAACCTAAGATAGGCTGATGATTCCTGCTTGCAACAAGTCTCACAAGGATTATTGGATTCTGTTGCTGCAGAAAGCAGTGCCATGGGATTCCGACTTAACATGAAGAAGTCAAAAGGATGGTTATCAGCAAAAAACAAAATGGTTCACAGAACTTTCTCAAGATTGGTAGTGACTTAACTGAGAAAATATCATTTTATAAGTACTTGGAATGCTTTTTCAAAGATAACTGGGATACTCCATGTGAAATTGGTTGCAGAAGTTTACAAGCTAGAAATTCCTTCCAGAAAATGAGAAAAGTCTTGACAAACCAGGATTTATCTATCAGACGTATATACTTTAATCCTAAGTTTTCAGTGTACTTCTCTATGGTGTTGAAACTTGGACCCTTACAAACACGTTATGCAAGAAGCTGGAAGCATTCGAATTGGGGATGTACAGAGGAATTCTGAAGATACCTTGGATAGCCAGAGCCACTAACGTGGCTGTATTACTGAGTATGAATGAAAAGTTAGAAATCTTCAATACTGTACAGAGAAGAAAATTGCAGAATTTCAGACACAGAATGTGCAATAAGAAATACCATCTGCTGCGAGTTATCCTTCAAGGATAAATAGGCAGGAAGCATGGTCCAGGGTGTACAAGAACATTTTTGCTTAAAACCTTAAGCCAATGATCTGGCAGTGAACCCAGCTCTTCTGCTTAGAATGGTTTTAGATAGAAAAGAGTTCAGGCTACTGATTGCCGATGTTCTATGTGGACATGGGATCTGAAGAATGAGAAGTAGAGGTCTGTCTTCCAAAGGGATTGTTTTTCTTTTAAATGGTTCTAATTTTTATTTTTTCTTAGGAGACAGATAAGGTGGTCAGGCATTCCAATTCCTTTAAGGACTTGCCATAGTTTGTTGTGGTCTACACAGTCAAAGGCTTTGGCATAGTCAATGAAGCAGAAGTAGATGTTTTTCTGGAACTCTCTGGCTTTCTCCATAATCCAGCGCATGTTTGGCGATTTGATCTCTAGTTCCTCTGCCCCTTCAAAATCCAGCTTGTACTTCTGGAAGTTCTCATTCCACATACTGCTGAAGCCTGCCTTGTAGAATTTTGAGCATAACCTTGCTAGCATGTGAAATGAGTGCAACTGTGCGATAGTTGGAGCATTCTTTGGTGTTTCCTTTCTTTGGGATTGGAATGTAAACCGATCTTTTCCAGTCCTCTGGCCACTGCTGGGTTTTTCAAATTTGCTGGCATATTGTGTGCAGCACCTTTACAGCATCCTCTTTTAAAAATTTTAAAGAGTTCAATTGGAATGCCGTCACCTCCACTGGCCTTGTTGTTTGTAATGCTTTTTAAGGCCCACTTGACTTCACTTTCCAGGATGTCTGGCTCCAGGTCAGCAACTACGCTATCTTGGTTATCAGGGACAATCTGATCTTTCTGATATAATTCTTCTGTATATTCTTGCCATCTCTTCTTGATCTCTTCTGCTTCAGTTAGGTCCCTACCATTTTTGTCCTTTATCATATCCATCTTTGCACGAAATGCCCCTTTAATATCTCCAATTTTCTTGAACAGATATCTGGTTTTTCCTTTTCTGTTTTCCTCTATTTCTTTGCACTGTTCATTCAACAAGACCACCCTGTCTCTCCTTGCTATTCTTTGGAAGTCTGCATTCAATTTTCTGTATCTTTCCCTTTCTCCCTTGCATTTTGCGTCCCTTCTCTCCTCCGCTATTTGTAGGGCCTGATTTGACAACCACTTTGCTTTCTTGCATTTTCTTTTCTTTGGAATAGTTTTCATTGCAGCCTCCTGTACAATTTTACAAGCCTCCATCCATAGTTCTTCAGGTGTTCTGTCCACCAAATCTAGTTCTTTTAATCTATTCTTCACTTCCACTGTGTATTCATACGGGATTTGACTTAGATTATACCTGACTGGCCCAGTGGTCTTCCCTACTTTCTTCAGTTTAAGTTTCAATTTTGAAATAAGAAGCTGATGATCTGAGCCACAGTCAGCACCAGGTCTTGTTTTTGCTGACTGTATAGAGCTCCTCCATCTTTGCCTGCAGAGAACATAATCAATCTGATTCCGATATTGTCCATCTGGTGATATCCATGTGTAGAGTCCCCTTTCGTGTTGTTGGAAAAGAGTGTTTGCAATGACCAGCTTGTTCTCTTGACAAAACTCAATTAGCCTTTGCCCTGCTTCATTTGGAACTCCAAGGCCAAACTTGCCAGTTATTCCTTTTATCACTCGACTCCCTACTTAGCAGTCAATCCCCTATGATGAGAAGAACATCTTTCTTTGGTGTCAGTTCTAGAAGTTCTTGTAAGTCTTCATAAAATTGGTCAATTTCAGACTCTTCAGCACTGGTAGTTGGTGCATAAACTTGGATTACTGTGATGTTGAAAGGACTGCCTTGGAATCGTACCGAAATCATTCTATCATTTTTAGGTTGTATCCCAGCACTGCTTTTCTCACTCTATTGTTGACTATGAGGGCTACTCCATTTCTTCTATGGGATTCTTGCCCACAGTAGTAGATGTGATAGTCATCTGAACTGAATTCACCCATTCCTGTCCATTTAAGTTCGCTGATGCCCAAGATGTCAATGTTTATTCTTTCCATCTCACGTTTGACCACATCCAGCTTACCCTGGTTCATAGATTTCACATTCCAGCTTCCTATGCAGTATATTTATTGCAGCATTGGACTTTCCTTTCTTTTCCAGGCACGTCTGCAGCTGAGCATCCTTTCAGCTTTGGCCCAGCCACTTCATTAGCTCTGGAGCTACTTGTATTTGTCCTCCACTCTTCCTCAGTAGCATGTTGGACACCTTCTGACCTGAGGGGCTCATCTTCCAGCGTCATATATTTTAGCCTTTTGTTTCTGTCCATGGGATGTTCTTGGCAGGGATACTGGGGTGGCTTGCCAGTTCCTACCCCAGGAAGTCTTATTACAGACCTCATTGTCACCAGTGTAATTAGCCTTACAATGATGAAAGCACAGTTCAGACCTTATCCATCTCCTAAGAAATCTATATGTGGGACAAGCAGCAACCGTAAGAACTGGATATGGAACAACTGACTGGTTTAGAATTGGGAAAGGAGTACGACAAGGCTGCATACTGTCACCTTGCCTATTTAACTTATATGCAGAGTACATCATGAAAAAGGCAGGTCTGGATGAATCACAAGCCAGAATTAAGATTGCTGGAAGAAATATCAACAATCTGAGATACGCAGACGATACTACTCTAATAGCAGAGAGTGAGGAGGAATTAAAGAACCTCTTAATGAGGGCGAAAGAGGAGAGCGAAAAAATGGGCTGAAGCTCAAGAGCAAAAAAACTAAGATCATGGCCACCGGTCCCATCACCTCCTGGCAAATAGAAGGGGAAGAAATGGAGGCAATGACAGAGTTTATTTTCTTGGGCTCCTTGATCACTGCAGATGGCGACTGCAGCAACGAAATAAAATGACGCCTGCTTCTTGGGAGGAAAGCAATGGCAAACCTAGATAGCATCCTAAAGAGCAGAGACATCACTTTGCCAACTAAGGTCAGGATAGTCAAAGCTATGGTTTTTCCAGTAGTGATGTATGGAAGTGAAAGCTGGAATATAAAGAAGGCTGATCGCCGCAGAATTGATGCTTTTGAGCTATGGTGCTGGAGGAGAGTCTTGAGAGTCCCCTGGACTGCAAGGAGATCAAACCTATCCATTCTGAAAGAAATCAACCCCGAATGTTCACTGGAAGGACAGATTTTGAAGCTGAGGCTCCAGTACTTTGGCCTCCTCATTGGAAAAGTCCCTGATGCTGGGAAAGATCGAAGGCAAAAGGAAAAGAGGAAGACAGAGAATGAGATAGTTGGACAGTGTCATCGATGCAACCAAAATGAATTTGACAAAACTCCGGGAGGCAGTGGAGGATAGGAAGGCCTGGCGAGCTCTGGTCCATGGGGTCATGACTGAACAACAACTTTTTATTTTCCTAGGTTATCTGCAATGTTTAGAGCTTTCTTTATGTTGGAATGCAAGACTTCTGGATCTAGTGCTCTGCTTCTACTTTGAGGTGAGCTCTTTTTCATTGTTAGTTCCAAGGCTTGTGGAAAGACATTACCACGTGAAGCAACGGGATCTACTATTTTACCCCTGCCTTTAAGTTAATGCCTCCCAGTTCTCGGGAAATGTAGTCCTCAGAATGAGTGATGGGCTTTTTCCAAGGAGCACTGTGTTAGTAGTCTTAGCTGATTTAGTTGGAAATGGGGACTGAAAGCATGTATTACCATGAAATGAATGTGAGTTGTTTTTGTTTTTTAGGTTGTCCACCCTATTCTGCCAGCATCCAGAAGTCACTGCTGGAGATGTTGAAAAGTAGTTCCTGCAGCACCTCTATCATTCAGAAAGTGTCATCATTCAAGTGAAAATTCCAGAAGCTGTTTCATTTTTTAATCAGATTCCCCACTTCCCACCAAAATACTGTGCAGCTGTCAGAGTTGTTCTTCAACAAATGTGAACAATAGAGAGCAGAAGAGGGCATCATGTATGCCAGCATTTTTAAAACCTTTTTTCATGCTTGGCACTGCATTCAATCTCATTGTATCCTCCCTTCACCTCAAAAATGTGTCCCTATTTAATTGTTGGAAAATTCTTTGTTGTAAACCACTTATTTACCAAAAAAAAGTACACATGTATGAATTGGCATCAAAATAAAGTAATGTTTCAATTATTGGTGGCTATTTTGTTTTTTTCAGTTGGTTGAAATATTTGCTATGCTGCCTTCACTAGCTGTGGAAATGGTCCTAACTCGGTCATGCAATCCTAACTAGAATTGTTCCATGCCCAAAGTCTCAAATTCGATTTGAGTGTTATGTTAGCTGTGATGTTCTTATCCTTGCATTGATGCATTTTACTAATTTGGGCAAGTGCACCAGTTGAAGTATTGCATGTGTTCTTTCAAGTCTTTAAGTAAACTATGATTTAGGTTAGTAAGAAACAGAATAATTTTCTTGTGCTTTTCAAAAATCCTGCTTAGCATACATCCCACCACCCTAGCTCTGTATGATAAAGAAGCATAGTATGGCCAACATGCTAAAGCAAAAAAGTGTGCTGCTTACATATCACCCCAAGCGCTTTGCCCCCCCCCCCAGCCTGGAGAAAAAAGGCAAAGACACAAGGTTTGGGTAAATCGGGCCACACTTTATTAACTCCGCAACCAACAACTCAGAAGAAACTGGGGGCCATCCGTAGGGCGGAAGGCTGGTCTGTGTGAGGCCGGCCCCGCCACACACGGACCCAGGCAGGAGCCATCATCCAATTATGGGCAACCCAGCAGGCTCAACCACCCGAGGCTGTCGGCTCTGGGTAATTGCCACCCTTGGGGCCCAGCCACTTACCTCCCCCCGGCGTCGAGTCCTCAGGGCCTTCAGCGCCAAGGGGGCAGCGGCAAATACTCCTATCAGGTGTCTCTTGGCTCCATACCTTACCTGCCTTCCGACCCTACCCGCCACGGCACTGGGATACTCAGTATGCCCAGCGCCCACCACCACTGCAGCAGCTGCCTCAAGGAGGCCCCCATGGATATTTTGCAAAAATAACTGCATGCCCGCATCTGACAAATGAACTCCATCACAGTGGTAGAGCTCCTGCTGCTCCACACGAATAACTGGGTGCTCCACCACTGAGCCAAATCTTGCTAGCACTGCCCA
Organism: Phrynocephalus forsythii; assembly: GCA_029282475.1. Classification (NCBI taxonomy): domain Eukaryota; kingdom Metazoa; phylum Chordata; class Lepidosauria; order Squamata; family Agamidae; genus Phrynocephalus; species Phrynocephalus forsythii. Next base: position 15,489,783 of record JAPFRF010000006.1, on the reverse strand, counting down.
CTTTACTTCTCTATTAACTCCCCTGCGTGCCCTGTCAATATTTCTCAGGTCGCAGGAGGCCCGCCACACTATGCGCGGGACGATCGCTGACCAGAGCAGGAGAAGGTGGGAAAATTGCCTTTTCAACAACGTCAGGTCTGCGATGATCTGCAGTATCAATTCCTTGCCCTTCTTCTGGGTCAAGTCGTTGCCCCCCATGTCCATAAACAGTAACTGGGAATTCCCCCAACCCCCATATCCATAAACTGCTCCCACATGGCGCCACGTCTTCCCCACCATTCCACAACTGCCTGCGATCCAAGGCTGAGATTCCTTCCCCAGCTGGATTTCAATGCAAACCTCTCTGCCCAGAAAATGAAACTGTGCCCAACAATGAGTATGCGTGCTCTGGTTGACACACCAGCTGCCCCTGTAAGGAGAACAAAGAAAAAGAGGGGGTCAGAAACTGCTACTGGGGCAAGACGCGGATGTAGGAACGGTACCTCTCCGATCTCCAGCAGCCAACTCGTTTTATGGCATTGACATTGTAACCCATGGCTGCTGCAGTTGAAGCAGCCCCGATCCAAAATGAATGAGTGCCAAACCTCCAGCCTACGATGCCCGCTGCCTTGAGTGCTTTGGAAGTGACAGTCCAAAATTGATATTTAGTTAGGGGCGACCTGTCTTTATGTCTAAATAAATTCACCATCGGCCACTCCCCTGACCGCCACAAATTCCTTCATAGCGGCCAGGGGACACAGGTCTGTGTGTGAGCATGGGCCTAGTGTAATGGAACATCCTAATGCTTTTTGGTCAGTTTTAGTCCTCCTTAATCTGAGGACTATACGATCTTCACAGATCTCCAAGTCCCTAAATTGTAATGCTGTCTTGGAAGCATCCAATTTGGAGGTGTCAAGCCCCACACACAGAATACACAGCAAGCCAAGTTCAGTTCTTTGCCAGGAACTTTAGTTGTAATCCAGATAATGAACAAAGTACAGTCCGAATCAAAGCCAAAATACTTTATAGAGCCAAATGCCAAGTTCAAGGGTACAGAGAATCGTCGTAGTCAGCAAGCCGGTCCAAGGTCAGGAAACAGAGAACGCCGTAATCAGAAAGCTGGTCCAAGGTCAGGAAACAGAGTCTGGATACACACAGGAACGTGGTGACAAGGTAAGTGACACATTGCTCCCACAGAGGTTTCAGGGTAAACTTGCTAGCTTTATCCTAAACCAGGGAACACACCCATATCTCTGACAAGGCTCCTGCTAGAACTCAGGGCTTTCAGATCTAATTCTATACCTATCATTAAAGATCCTTTCCCTGGCTCTCCTGTTAGGAGGAGGAGATGTGCCCTCAGCTGCATCCTCAGACACAGCTGCCTGCTAAGTTGAACTGCAAGGCTCCTCCTGCTGTTCTTCAGCATTTAACCCTTCACATTCAGGTTCTATGACAGGCAGGGTCCTGGCAGGAGGCCACCAGCAACTCACTCTGAATGCCCCAAAAAATGCCACCAGTGTGGCGGCCTTAAAAAGGGACACCTCGTACCCATCAGTGCAAACCGTCTCCCAAATTTTCGTCATTTTCACTAGCATGGCTGGGGAAATTGGGGTCCTACTATCAGGCACCCTCCTACGCAGTCTGCTCCACCCTTCAATCATTTTCTTTACCTGGAAATCTGTTGTGTATTCGGGTAACCCCCTGGCCTTGCTATAATAAGCCAGTGCAGACATCTGGCCCTGGATGGATTTAGGGGCTAAACCTTTATCATGCAGGTATAACCCAAATTGGAGTAGATGGTCCACTGGCACTGGCCAAAGGAGCTCCAGATCTGCTTGTGTTCGGAAGGAGAAGAACTCCTGGCATGCAAGCCCATATGACCTCTCTGTGCTGGAGGCAATAGCTTTGTTCACTCTCACCCGCCAAGATGCCACACTTCCTCCAGGATCACTTTGGGCAACTTCCATGCTCCGACAGCCAATGCCCTGAACCGACCAATCTGTTGGCAGGACAGGGTTTCAGTAATCCCATTATCTATTCCAGGTACATGCCGTGCTCGGAAAACTATATTGAATTGAAGGCATCTCAACCTGAACGCCCTAACCAAACGCATAACCCTGTCTGATTTCAATGTGAAAGAATTAATTATAAACACAACAGCCTGATTGTCACACCAAAAATTAACCATGGCATTAGCCCACAGGTCGGCCCACAGCCTCACTGCTGCCACTATAGGAAAAAACTCTAGGAATCTGAGGTCCCTAGTAATCCCACTGTCATGCCATTCCTGTGGTCAGGTGCCTGCGCACCATCGACCCCTAAAATACAGGCCATAGCCATGCACCCCAGAGGCATCAGTGTGTACCTGCAGATCCACACCTAGGCATCACTCATCCCTCCAGAAGGAGATGCCATTAAAATTTTCCAAGAATTGTAACCAAACACGCAAGTCTTCCCGCATTCCCCTGGACAATCTACACCTATGATTGGGCCTTCAAAAGGCCCTTCATGGCATCACAAAGCCTATGCAAAAAGGTCCTGCTGGGTGCTACCACCCTGCAGGCAAAATTAAAATGGCCAACTGTCTCCTGCAATTCCCTAAGAGAAATCTTGTGATTCACCAACAAGCTTGTGATCCACTCCTTGAGAGAATCCAGCTTATCCTGAGGAAGTCTGCTCGACTGCCCCTGGGTATCCAACTTGATACCCAGGAAAGTCAGCTTGGTACTGGGGCCCTCTGTTTTTTCTGCTGCTAGTGGGACCCCCAACTCCTCCGACATTTCTTGAAACTCCTCAAGCAGAGTTTTGCAATGCTGTAATCCCTCCCTTCCACAAAACAAAAAATTATCCAGGTAGTGGACTACTGTAAATAACCTAGCTCTCTGCTTTAACTGCCATTCCAGAAAAGTACTAAAATATTCAAATGCTGCGCATGAGATGGAGCATCCCATCAGGAGTGCCCAATTGATGTAAAATGTGCCATCAAATGAGAAACCCAACAAACCAAAATCATCTGGGTGAACCATTAGTAGCCTGAAGGCAGACTTGATATCACACTTGGCCATAAGGGTCCCAATGCCACATCGCGGATCATGTGAACCGCTTCGTCAAATGTTGTATAATGCACACAGCATCATTCCCTGGGGATACCGTCATTCACTGATTCTCCTTCCAGGAAGGACAAGTGATGAATCAATCAAAATTCACCTTCTGCTTTCTTTGGCACTACTCCCAGTGGCAAAACGCTAAAGGCTGGTACAGGTGGATCCATGAATGGACCTAAAACCCGTCCTTCTTTAACCTCTTTCTGAATTTTTGATCTGACCACATGTTCCATTCAAATGGCTGATTTCAAATTCTTGGACAGCATAGCTGTCCGCGGCCCTAACATCGCAATCCGAAAACCCCAACTAAACCCCCGGTGTAGATAACTCGCTGCTTCCCTATCAGGGTATGATCAGAGCCACCTGTCCAGGATGGACATCTTAATTGGGCTGGGGCCCTTTTGGTGGATTTGCTGCATTAGGGGTGGAGCATCACCCCCTCCCTGTTCCTTCCCACCTGCTGTGTTGGCTCTGGCCCTGGCACAATGCGCTGCTGGATGCGGCCCATTGCATAAACTGCATTGATGTCGGTACCTGCAAGGTTTCCGATAGCATGCCCCTTTGGTGTTGAAATCCCAGCAGACCAGGCGGGGTTGAACCACCTGGCCCGCAGCCGTGCAGGGAAATGGAACCTGGGGGGCCCTTGCCATAACGTGGCCACTATCAAAACTGGTTCCCAAGGCCTGCTGGCCCGGTGCCATGTACCGGAGCCACAGGGCACTGTGCTGCTGACGCCAATCCATGTTAGGTTTAATGGCCGCCTTCATACGGAATTTTTCATCATACAAAAGCCACCCATGACCAGGACCTTCCATGTAAGCCCTGTAAATCAGATCAAGGTATTGCCACAGGGAAAGCGCCCACTCTGGGTAAGCTCTAACCACAGTCCCTGCGTATATAATGAATGCAGGAAGCCAGTTCACCCAGCACCTGTCCGGCTTTTTCTTGGCCAGTTTCACCCTGTCCTTCTCTTCTTCCGTCTCCTTTCCCTTTGTTTCTACCTCCCTGTTCAATAGGTCAAATATAGTGACATACTCCCCCCACCAGATCTTTTCTATGGTGGCTGGTATCAGATGTTCCCCTAGCATAATCGAGTCATCTCCCTCCGGCAAAGCGTCCCTGGTGACTGAATTGTAGCCCGTATCCAGTATCCCGGGCCAGGGACGGTTAGCTGATGCCTCAGGAGTATAACTATAGGAAATCGACTGGGGGTAGGGGGCCGTCCAAGTTCCTCCGGGCCCGCACCGCTGGCCCGTGGTCCCCGGCGACTGTTGGACACCCGTAACGGGTCTGCCGCCAATTGCTGGGGCTGGTCCTGGTGGCCATGGCGGCATGGTGGGTCCCCAAGGCCAAACAACCACCCCACTTGAGGCACTGTGGGGGGCAGGCTCACCTGGAGCTGTAGCCAACACCACCGGGCCTGCTCCTGCACTTGTAGCCACAGCTTCCTGCCCGCTGGTCCTCACTGCCTCCTCCGCCTGCATTTCAGCGCTCCCAGCTTGTGCCTCCACTGCTGACTCTGGTTCATGTGCAGCCGTTTCCTGTCCATCCTCTCCCTGAGCAATGGCATCCTGCTCACTATTCCCTGTGGCATCTTTGGCAGACCTGTCAGACTCCAAAAGATCATGGCGAAACATTATTGCATCAAGCTGCCTCTTCCGTTCTGCCCGCCTACGTGACTTAGATTCCCTGCTGGATCGTCGCGGCCCAGCAGAGGCATCTACCTGGTTACCCACCCTGTCCTTTTCCAGCCTTTCCAGTCTGGCCATAATAGGTCCAAGGCCCTGCCCAGCCTCCTCATCCGAGGAGGAATTGGATATACTAGGCATGGCGACAGCTTTTCACTTGGCAGGTTGTTTTCCTTCGTCTTTGCCCTGCCCTTTCTTAGGAGCCATGGTGGCTTATTTATTTATTTTTATTTATTTATTTATTTATTTATTTATTTATTTATTTGTCTATTCACTAATTTTAATCAAGTGGGGGGGCACTCCCGTGTTCAGCTCCATCCCTGCTATCCCCAGAAAGGGCTAGTAGGTGGCCCTGTGGTGAATGGGAGAGATGGTGATGAGAAGATTTGCTTATACACAAAAGAGATTGCATTGAAAACTGAAGGCTGTAAAATGGGATCAGAAGCAGTGTATATGCTGCCTCTTAAGTAACATTAAAACTTTGATAAAGCAATGTCTAAAGGCAGCTGATGCTACTACAAAAGAAGAAATTATAGATCTGCTAGTTACCAAACAATTAGGGTGGGCCATCCCCCACAACTATATATAGATGTCCTGACCCAAGATCCGGAGGGTGCTACAGACTTTGCTTTGAGTGCAGATGAACCTCTGAACTTTAAAAAGTATTATTTTCCCAAGACTTCACACCCAACCTCTGGGAGGCATAGACAACCTCCACAGAATCCAGAGACTGGGAAATTTGATTCAAGGGAAATGAGATTCCAGAAACAGCCTCAGGATGACAAATCCCCTAGAAAGCCATGTACCATTCTTTCTTTGGAGGATGTTTTATGTTTCAAATGTCAACAAAAAGGACATTACTCATTTCAGTGTGAGAGAGGGTTTAAGGCAGGGGTCCTCAAACTTTTTGAACAGGATGCCGGTTCATTATCCTTCAGCCATTGTTGGGGGCTGAATCATTCCAAAAACCCCAGCAGGTGCCTGCCACTGCTTTTTGAGCCATCCCGGTGCAAGTCACCTGGATCCCCACTCACACACACACACACACACACACACTTCTTTCCCCCATGGGAATTGGCAACCAAGGACTGGCAACCAAGGAAACCTCAATCAGCTCTCTGACCCCACTAGCCAATTGGAGGGTCCTGTCTCTCCTTCCTGCTGGCTTCCCCAACCACTGGGAGCCACACTCTGATTACCAAGTCTGTTTGTAATCTGCCAACCCACTTTTGCAGCTATTACACAAACTCAGCAATGGAAGGTAGGGTGGGGTAACTGTAGCGGAATTATATGCAACACACATAAGGAGGGTGGAAGGACAGAGGCCCAGGAAAGTTGAGGGGTCTGACTATGGTAGCGTTGGTCAAGATGCTACAAAATGGTACTTCCCTTCCTCCCATGTGCCATGAAAGCTGCAATGGTGGCTGCTGCTGCATGGTGCATTTTTGGCTCAAGTGGAGGGAGGCAAGTGGGGGCTCTGCAATGGCCAGCAGGCTGGATTCAGGACCCTGAAAGTTCTGATCCAGCTCCCAGGCCATATTTGAAGACCCCTGGCCTAGAGGAAAGTTCTTAGAAAGTTAAATTTCATTGCTACTAGACTCCAGGTTTTCTGAAACAAATTTATAATCTCCAGAATCAAAATATCATGCAGTAGGAGCAGATAATGTGTATGCTTTCTGGAATTTTCCACAGAGCCATCTCAGTGGGGAATAAAATTTGGAAAAAAATAAAATAAGCGATGAAGTAGGTCATGCCAAATGCTCCAAACACTGATTTATGTTGATGGTTACAGTGCATTGGTGGCGAACCTTCAGCACTACAAATGTTTTGGGCCACAACTCACACAGTCCTTTGGTAATCTAGGCTCAGAATTCTGGGAGTTGTGGTCCAAAACATCTGGAATGCCAAAGGTTAACACCACTGGTCTAGAAGCAGCCCTTCCCCCATTTTTTTAAGAAAACAAAAAGGTAATTAAATGCTTCTGACTATGATTCCCTGACCAAGGTCACATAAGCCAAATGTTTCCTTACAATCCCTTCTCAGTCCATATGATAAATTTGTCATCACATGACACATTGCCATTAGTGAATCATTTACCCAGTGAGCATGCTAACTGTAGATCATTTCTCACTCAGCTACACACTTCTACTTCTTTTGTTTCAGATCTTTTTTAAAAAAGTTGCATTGCTGTGAGCATGAACAATCTTTTCACAGTTTTTTTTTAAAAACTATCACATTGCATGTACTTTTAAAGTGTTTAATCTTTTTTTTAAAAAAATGCTGCATTTGTGTTGATGCACTGGTTAACTTCTGTTAGATGGCGCCAACATGAAGGTCTAGGTGCTTATAGAGTTGGAAGGAAATTACCTAGTAATTGAAAAACCCATTGGGACACACTTCCTGGAATAAATACCACATGTCCACCAAGTATGACAGGAAAGCAATTAAAAGTCACATAACCACAGAGGACATTTCACTGGTGTGACTGCAACCTCTGATATGGGGCAGGGGAATCAACCTCAGCATAGGTAGAGTTGTAGTGCAAAGTTCCACAGGCCATCACCTGCAATGTCATGGTTCAGAATAATACAGGCCTCCTAGGCAGGTTTTTAAAAAGCTTGGGAGACAAGGGAAAAGATACAGATCTGATTGAATTCAGCCTTTCATTATTAGCATGAAGACCTTGACTTACTCCCCATGGAGTACATGAGCCACAATATAATCCATTTTGTCACATAGGTTTTTTTCATGATGTGAGAAATGTGGCATTTCTATCAAACTTTTAGTTATTGTGAGCATTTATATCTATGAATTAGCACATGCATGTTAGGCCACTGTGGCCCAAACAGGTGGCAATTCTCTTCATTCACATCTTTGCTCAAAACCCACCCTTTCCTTTAATATTTTGTGTGGTATCTACCTAATTCCTTTTCACAGCTCTAGCCAGTTTACAAAGTGTGTAAGTGAAGTACTTAAGAGTTTATTCCGTTTACCATTTTCTTTCACTTGCCTCTCCTTCCTCTGTTTCTTCCATGTGTCCATCTGTAGAGTATAACACAGTAATGGAGAGTTTCACTCTTTGATATACAGCATGGTTTATTGGTCCCTTCTTCTAGTAGCCATCTGGGCTTAAAGATAACATGCCTAATAGTAACCGCATCAGTTACTCACGCCCCGGGTGATGTCATCTGGCCCATCTTTCAGTGAGCTTTCCTTTTGTTCTCTTTTCTTTTCTTTTTTTTTGCATGTTTTGCATATATTTTAATGTTTTAACTATTCTAACTGTTCATTTTAATTATAAGCCACCCAAAGACCTTTGGGTAGTGGGCAGCATATATGTTGTGTAAATAAAATAAAATAAAATAAAATAAAATAAAATAAGCAAACAAACAAATAAACATTTATGATTTTTTTTTGCATGTGCTCAAGAAAAGACATTTTTAGCAGCATGATGAATAAGCAGTGTAACTGGTACCCACCATCTGTCCCTGTATTTACCGGCAGGTGCTAATTGGCATAAACAAAGCGATTCCATAATCAACAGTTAGCTCAGTCCAGCAAGGCACAATATTTAACTGCAAAAACAAAGTTCTTTGAAGTTTAGTGGCTGATAGGAGAAATGGAGTTCTGCAGGGGATCAAATGCTTAGCTTTGTACTTTGTACTGTTTAAAAGCAAAACATTACTTGCAACTCTTTGGGACAAGATGAAGTGCAGCAGCTTGGCTTGGTGATAAGTTCTAGTGAAATAATTCTAGTACCGGCAAATATTTTAAGCAACTACAGAGTATTTTTTAAAAACCTTTGCTGGGCTTCAGCTCCTAAATTAGACAATCTAGAAAATGGGAAGTAATTCCAGCACAGATGGTCCATGTCTTAAACATCCTAGCCCTTTTCTGATTTTAATTTCACTGGAAGGTTATATGATGTAATAAACCATAAAGCTTATACTTTAGTCCTCTGCATTTTATTTGAGTATAACCTCTCTGCTCTTTTTGTTTCTTTTAAAATCTGTATCTGATATTTTGACATATAAAAAGGGATCTCCAAACTTCATAAAATTAAAGTCTTAACAATAAAATCTATTGCTTGGATAGCCAAAGTTGCTGCTCTGTTCCCTTTACATAGGATGGGGATGACTTCCAACATGCAAACAAGTATGCAACAACAGAGTGAGCAAAGGGCATTCATACAATTCCAGGGCACCTTCATATTTCATCCGGGACCTGTGACATCAAAATAGTTTCATTCCGAGATGCAGAGTGTTTTGGACTGAAACGGTAACTGGAAAGACAGAACTGCTGCAGTCAAAAGAGAAAGTGAGTGAGGGATGAATCCCTCAGTAAGATCCTCTTATATACTCCAGTGTCTTGGGTGGGCTCAGACTGAGCAATATTTGCTGCATGTCCGCTTGGAGCCATTTTGTGGAGGTGTAGAGTGATGTGAAAGACATGTGTCTTTGCCGACATGAATTGTGCTGTAGAATTTTCTGATGATAAGACATTAAAGCATGATAATTAGAATTAGAATTAAGTCTTGTAGCCTGCCTTTTTCAAGTGTTGGGGCAGAAGCAGATGATATTTTCCTTTTAAGAGTGTTGAATGAGATCTGGTAATGGGAATAGTTGTCTAAATTAAGACATGATGAACTTACTGCCAGTTAATAATAAACAGCAGGCTAGAACAAATGTACACCAGGGCTGATGGCACTAGCAGCAAAATGTTTTAATTTTCTGAAAAACTACTGTTTGCTCATAGAACGTAATGGACAACCTCAGACCCTGATAGGCATGGCCAGAAGATCTTTCTGCTTTAAGTAATGGAAGATCAGTGTAAGGTGATAGCTGAGATTTATTTTCTTAACCCAAGGTCTGCAGATGATAATTGCAAACCCAGAGTGTGGTCGACCTACCGAATATCCTGGAGGTAAAATATGGAAATCATTATTGTCAACTTCTTGACAAGGGAATTTCTTTTGTGAGTTCTTGTTTAAAATTTATGAAAATTGATGTTACATGACCAGCCAAAGATGACAGAGCTGAGTCTCAAAACTAATTTGTAAAATTACTGACTCTGTCTTTCTCAATTGCACACAAGAACATCTGTGTGTGTTGTTCTTTCTCCTCCCTTCTCTAAATATTCTTCTATCAACTCTTCTACTTTTTCATTCCATGAATGTAGTAAATCAGTTCAATTGTTGGATGGTGATGGGGAGAAGGCATTTAATCAAATGGCTTTTCAGGTAGGAACAATCAGGGAATAAATCGTAGAAACAGGACTCAATCTCTAAATATAGGAAGAAAGTCAAGAAGATTATGTAAAAACAAATGGACACTTTTTTGCTTGCTGTAATAACAGGATGCCTTCTTTTGACTAAAGGCTTAATTTTTCAAATAGTTTTATAGAGCAGTACATGAATAGGCTCTTTATATTTGTTATTTATAGGTCCTGCCTATCTTTTCTCATTTCAGACTCCTTTCATTTTAGAACATTTTCTTCTGATCCCAGTGAACATCTTGACTTGGACGAGTTGTGGGGAATTTTCCACGGATGTGTAAGAAATGAACTGTTATAATTAGGTTTCCCTGCTTGACATAATTTTGCTGTAGTTACAGACTAAAGCTAAGAGAGCTTCATGGATAGGAAGCCACAGAGATTTCCGACAGGGTTACCAGGTCTTAAAGTACCAGCTTAAAGTCTCAGGGATTTTTTGTGCTTCTCCATTTGCCTCTAGGCAGGGAGGCAAATTTTAGAATGGTTTTGGAGCAGGAGAAATTTGGATTTGTGTGTGAGAGAGAGTAGCAGAAATGGCAGCAACCCACCCCTGTTTTGCGGAGCATTTTGCTAATTGCCTGGTTGCCAGATAATGGCTGAATTAGTAAGTTGCAACTAGTGAACGTCACAGGGGAATTGTTAAGCTAACACTTCTCTAACTTCCATTGATTCAGTGAGTCTACTCTAGTTGTGACTTGCTATTGAATTTCAACCAATGGTTTCCTTCTCCTATCTCTGATTGCTATATTGTGATTCAGGGTATAGATAGTTTCTGGACACATTCATCTAGATTTTCCCCCATGATAGAAGCAATTGGCCTAGAAGGAGTCCCATCCTGACTCCCAACCCTCCCCTCCCTTATCTACAGTATGTGATACTGTAAGAGGCTATTCTAGTGACAACATAACCCAGCAACCTTTGGTGTCAGGTTTTGGCCCAAAAGTCTCAGGATACAGAATTCTGAGGGCTCGACAGCCCTAGCTAACAACATAACTGGTTCACCTACAAATGTGTGAATATATTAAGCACAAGAATAACAACTAGAGTGTAGGTGGAGAGAATGATGGATTAGGACTCAGTAGGATCCCAAGCCCCAAGTCTGAGTCCCTATTAAAAACAACGCTTTTCCACAGCAAAAGGGGAGGGATGGGTGGGTTCCTAGTCACAAGTTGAGTTGGAATCATTGAAAAACAAACCCTGCTTCGAGTTGAAGTCAAGTCACCTGTGCAATTCAAGTCTTATGTCTTGAGTCTCCATCCTTCCTTATTAGGGTCAGTGTACATCAGTTTCATCTTGTTGGCACTCAGTACACACTAAAGCATGCTGGCATGAACTCATTGAGGTTCTAGTTGTTTTGTACTGCCCACTTTCATTCAGTTTATGTCTAAATCAGATTTTTTTTCTCAACCTTTTTTCTTGCACAGCAATTTGCATTTTTCAAAACTTTTTCAAAAAAATTTCTAGATATTTTTGTGGAACCCCTTTTTCACATTCTCTCAATGAGTAAAGTATGTTTTTGCTGAAACAGATCCATTTTCCATGCACATTTTTACATGTGCATGATGTGTGTTTTTTTCCAGAATACTTGTAAGGGATTATAAAGCTGGTGCACATACAACATCACAAGACCAAATTCATATGTCACCCCACCTCAAAATATTCAGTTTTTCACAGTCTGGAATGATTGCTGTTCACACTAGGAGGTCATTTACACAACAGTATTTTTCAGTGGACAACCAGCTGTATTATTCTATACTGACTCAGAGAACAGTGCCACTGTCTTACTGTGCTAACAACATGGTGTAAGTGTAAATATAGGTATCAGGGTAGGTATTCAAGCTCTTTAAGCATAAGTTTCACAGACAATTACCCAGGATTAACAACAGAGAGAATGTTTATTTTAGAAACAGCAAAAACAGAACCACAGTAACCTGAATAGTACATAACTATTAATTTTCTAAAACCATTCCCACCTGACTAACCCTTTCTAAACCCCAATCTCTTTCCTTTCCTTCTTCCATTTCTCAACTGGCAATATTCCAGTGGGCATTCCACAATTCCCCATTCTACTTACCCTCAAGTTCCATGGGCTGAATTATCTCTCCCACCTTTGCTTTTAGGAGAAACCCCAAACATAGTTTGATTGGCATGGTTATATGGTAGTGTAACATGTGGACTGTCTCAGTGAGCCTTATGTTCTGATGAAATGTTGGACACATAGCCACATCCCCCCCCCCCAAAGAAGCTGTTGGTCTAAGAACAATTTACTGGTGACTGAGGAAAAGTTCAATTGTAATTAGGAGGCTGGTTTCCACATAGGTCTCCATTCATTTATCATTTTTCCCTCCCTTCTTCCAAAATTGTCACAGTCTGAAATTTAAAGGTGTTGATGAGTTTAAACTACAGATGAGGAACTGGAGACCCCTGAAATAAAGTTCAATCTGAAGATTGCCAGTTGGCTCTAGTATTTCCAACCCAAAGGCCAAAATAGTTGCTATGGTAACAAAACACCTGGCACTTCATTTTGCAATGTGAATGGCCATCTCTGACACTATGGCTGTGAATCATATCAACTCACCATTACCGCAGACATGAAACTTTTTGTGATGGTAGTTCACACATTCAGCTTAGCAGTGCAGTCAAAGATGGAACCAGCCAAATTCATCTGAAAAGAAAATTAAATATCAGAAGAAAAGGTATGAGGTCTATCCAAAATATACCCAGAATAATATCCTGATGTCTTCTGAAGGACAGGGATTTTAATTAGTAAGACAACCTACTTGTTGTGCATGTCTGTCAATTCCATTTCAATCTCATTTTGAAATGTTTAGATTATTTTCATTCTGATGGTTTAAATCTGGTCAGCGGTCTCTCTACACTATCAGTGAATTGGCTAGCTGACATCGATTATGCATTTTCAGAAAGGTATACCTCACATCTAGAGATGGGCACGACATAGCGGTATTCCCGTTTCCGTTTCCGTTACTCGTATCCGTTACTCTACGGAAACGGTAACGAGAATTACTCCACCAGAATTCGAGCTCGAACCGACGAACAAACAATTTGGTCTGATTTGTCGTGCTCGTTACTTGCATCGCGGCGATCGCGCAATGCCAAGCAGCACAGAAAAAAGTTTTTAAAAGTTAAAAAAAACCTGATTCCCAGCCCTAAAAGTAGACGAAAACTGTCTGAGGGCACCTACCAGGCCAGAAGGATGTTTTATTTGGGGGGGTTTCCCTGCCCCCCTATCCTTGGCTATTGCTACTGCTGCGCTGCTGGTACCAGGCTGGGAGGGCGCATCCATTTGCCATGCAGTGCGGGGGATCCAAAATGGCAACCGCAATTTTTTTTTGAAATCGTTGCCCAAAACCCCACCAAAGCACCACACAGAAACATGCGAAAATTAGCTATTATAAATGCTTGAATTTTTACAGTAGCAGCAGTGGGTTTTTCTTGCAAAAAAAAAGTCTCCGTTGATTTTATTTTATTTTATTTTATTTTATTTTTTTACACCTGCGCATTCGCAATGATGGGCTCGCCCATGGGAGTGGACCATGCAGTTTTGGAGCCATTCCACCAATCACATGGCCAGGTTTTGCTGACTGTACCAGGCTGGGAGGGCACATCCATTTGCCATGCAGTGCGGGGGATGCAAAATGGTGACCACAATATTTTTTTTGAAATCGTTGCCCAAAACCCCACCAAAGCACCACAGAAACATGCGAAAATTAGCTATTTTAAATGCTTGAATTTTTACAGTAACAGCAGTGTGTTTTTCTTGCAAAAAAAAGTCTCCGTTTATTTTATTTTATTTTATTTTATTTTATTTTATTTTATTTTATTTTATTTTATTTTTTTACACCTGCACATTTGCAATGATGGGCTCGCCCATGGGAGTGTACCATGCAAATTTTCCACCAATCGCATGGCCACTTGGCCAGGTTGACCACAGAGACTTCTGGGATGTGCCAATCGGGCATAAACAGCCCACTAATCGTAGCCCAAACCCGAACCCTAAGCCTAAGCCTAACCCATACACCAGTACACTGTCCTTCTAAGTGGGTCAGAGAGGCACCCAGAGGTGCACCCCAATACTCACCCTAACCTCACCCGTAACTAGCCTAACCCTAGCCCTTGCGCTAACCCATCTTAACCCTAAGCCAGATCTACTTGCATTGCACTACATGCAAGTACGTGAGACACAGCGGGTGCAAAGAGTCTGCCAGTCCGTCACTTGTGGCTCTGGCTGACTCCTGCAGCTCCCTCCAGGAGCCCGCTACCCTCCCCCAAACCAGTACTAACGACAACGAAAAAACAAAAAAACGAACCGACTAATTTTTGTGAAATTTCGCGAAAAACGGAAATGAGCCGAAACAGACTGCCTCCGACACACGACAACTCGAAAACGTCATTTTCCCTAGTCGTGCCCATCTCTACTCATGTCTGCAAAAGTGGTAAACTGTGATTTTTGTCTCTTTCACATTTTATCCATGTTTTGAAATTTCAGATGCTAAAAGTGATCATTAAAGTTTAAGGTTCTCTTGTTTTCCATGCCATTATTTCACCTTCTGCCGTCTGATCAGCAGTGCTGCACCCTCAGGGTGGGAACTGGATTGTGTGCTGGAGCAGAGTAAGTAATATAAATAATAATTAAACATGTCATTTGTGTGTGTGTAATTAATTAATTTAGCATCCCTTACCAACTAGGAGTCAGTAGGAGGAAGGCCTGGCACACCCAAGCAAACAACTGGAGGGCCTTCAAAACCTACGCCAAACTTTCAGGAAATAAGGCTAGAGTCTGATCTCAGCTCTGGGGCTGAAAACATTAACAAACGAACAATTCTTGTGCTTGCTCCAATGAGAGTGATAACCAATGACTAATAGACGAAAGCAAGATCCATGCTTCAGTGGGGTGGTTCTGGCACCTTCCTCTTGCACTATCAGAGCTGTTGATAGTGCACTTTCAGAGCAGCAAGGATAGTTGATGTTCTGTTTTGTAAGAAAAAGAAATACAAAATGTAAACATCTCACCATCCAAATGAATGCTTTTGGTGAAGATTGTTTCAGTTACAAATGTTGTTTTTTTACATTGTTTCTAGGTTTTGTTGTCCTTATTGTGTGAATGAGTCACTTCCAGCTTGGAACTGCCCTATGAATTAATGACTTCCAAAAGGCCCTATCATCAACAGCCCTTCTGTAGCTTTCTTTATGGAATCACTCCATCTCATGTTATATTGTCAGCTTATCCAACTGGTTTCCAATTTCCCAAGTACTATTGCCTAGATGCCCTAAACCAGGCCTGCCCAAACTTCAGCCCTCCAGATGTTTTGGACTGCAACTCCCACAGTCCTTTGCCATTGGCAATCTAAGCTTAGAATTCTGGAAGCTGTAGTCCAAAACATCAGGAGGGCCGAAGTTTGGGCAGGCCTGACCTAAACACATCCGATCGCACCTGACTCTTGGAAGCTAAGGAGGGACGGGCCTAGTTAGTTCTTGGATGGGAGACCACCATGGAATAACAGGTACTGTAGGCGCCTGGAGTAGGAACTGGCAAGCCACTCCAGTATTTCTGCCAAGAAAACTCCATGGACATGGAGTCACAAAAGGTTGGTCACGACTGTAACAACACAACACAACACAACACAACACACACACACACATTTTCTTTTCCAGTGAGTCTTGTCTTCTAAAGGGTCTCCCATTGGGTGTGACCCAGAGATTATAACAGGCCAAGGAGGTAACATTTCCCCAGTCTTAGCTCACCTATCTTGGTTACATGTTGCATCCTGAGTCAGATTCAAGATTTTGATCATCAAAATGTGATTTGGGACCACATTAACTGTCAGAGTGTCTTTTCCCAAGGTCATCTAGCCATTTTACTATGTCCTCACAGGCAATGCTCCTCTGGATAGCCAATCCAATGGAGTCCTGGAAATCATCCACCAGAAATAGGTCCTACTTTGCTATGGCACCAATTCTCAAGAATCAAAAACTGATGGAGGTGCACCTGGCTAACTCACTCTCAACATTTTAAAGATTCCTGCAAACTGCTTTACCAAGAGGCTTTTCTTGGCAATCATGCTGGATGTGTTCTTCTACTGCTTTGTCTATAATAAGGTTGCATTTTATCATGTATGCCTCTCTGAGTTTTCTGCTTGAATGTTGTTTACTTGTTTTATGCAATTTATATTGATTGAGTTTTATCTTTCTGCAAACCACCCAGAGCAGAACATTGTATTAACGGGGCAGTATATAAATCTAAGAAACAAGTACAAGGATAAGGATACTTCCAATGTACAGTACCGTTAGTTCAGATATTTTAGCTTTTAGTTAGTGTGTATGCTTTATTTGTGGTTGATCCCTTTTATTTATATTCCCCGATGTTTCCTTTTCTTTTCCTATCACCTTTCTTCACTGGCCAGCTATGAGATTAATCCATAATCAGGAATATCATTGGATGGGTGATCTTGGCCTAAGATTCCAAAAACAAATCTTTACACTTAAGGGCTGTTTGTATGTGTGTGTGTACACACACACACACACACACACACACACACACACACACACACACACACACACACACACACACACACACACACACACACTTTTGATTTCTCTATCATAAAGACTTCTAATCATTTTGTTTCTCTTTAAATGATTTGTAATATTGGAATTTTGTAAAAGTGGATCTAAAATCAAATTATTTTTCATTGATTTGGCATATGTTAATTAGACATGGGCACGACTTGGCGAAATTCTCATTTCCGTTTCCATTCCTCGTTTTTGTTATGCAACGGAAACGGTAACGACAATTAAGCAGTCAGAACTTGAACTCAAACCAATAAAAGAAAAATTGGGTCTGATTTGTCGTTGTCGTTCATGGCATCGCGGCGATCGTGCAATGCCAAGCGGCACAGAAAAAAAGTTTTTTTAAAAAAAAAAACGATTCCCGGCCAAAAAAGCAGGTGAAAATATGCCTGCCTGAGTGAGGGCACCTACCAGAGGGGTGGTTTCTGGGGGGGTCCCCGGCCTCCCCCCTCTCCTGTCCTGGGCTGCTCTGGTGGGGGGCATCCTTGTCGTCTCGCCATGCCATGCGGTGCGGGGGGATATAAATGGCGACTGCAATATTTTTATTGAAATCGTGGTCCAAAAACCCACCAAAGCACCACACAGAAACATGCGAAAATTAGGTATTTTAACTGCCTGAATTTTTACAGTAGCAGCAGTGGGTTTTTCTTGCAATAAACGTCTGTCTCCAATCCCATTGATTTTTATTTTATTTTATTTTTATTTTTTTTTTTTTTTACACCTGCGCAATGATGGGCTGGCCATGGGATGGGACCATGCAAATTTTTGGAGCCATTCCACCAATCGCATGGCCACTTGGCCAGGTTTTGACTGAGACTTCTGGGATGTGCCAGTCGGGCATAAAAAGCCCACTATAACCCTAGCCCTAACCCTAACCCTAACCCTAACCCTAACCCTAACCCATACGCCAGTACACTGTCCTTCTTAGTGGGTCAGAGGCACCCAGAGGTGCAGCCCACTAACTCACCCTAACCTTACCCGTAATAACCCTAAGCCTAGCCCTTGCCCTAACCCCAACCCTAAGCCAGATCTGTACTCGCATTGCACTACACGCAATGTAGTGAGTCCTTCTTAGTGAGTCAGAGGGCGCCCAGCAGAGGCATTCTTCTCTCACCTCGCTCACAGTCCAAAGTTCCAAAAAACTCCAAACCTGTACGCCAGTATGCTGTCCTTCTTAGTGAGCTAGAGGCACCCAAAAGAGACTTGCCTCTGCCAGTGCCACTTGGTACGCAATGGCTACTACACGGTTATGTACCCTTCCTTTTCCCTTTGTAGCGGGCCAGAGGAGGCATCCACCCCAGAGAGGTGCCTCCAGGAGCCTGCTAAATGCCTTCCCTTCGTAGCGGGCCAGAGGAGGCACCCACCACAGAGAGGTGCCTCCAGGAGCCCGCTACCCTACCCCCCCAAACCAGTACTAACGACAGACGACAAACGAAACGACAAATTTTTGAAAAATTTTGCAACAAATGGAAACGAGCTGAAACGGGCCGGCTCTGACACACGACAAGTCGAAACGTCATTTTTCCTGGTCGTGCCCATCTCTAATGTGAATGCCTATGTTAGTAAAAATTGTATCATGCTGGCTGTTTGCTGTTTCTGCTTTGGGGTTGTTCTTAATCTAATTTTTATTGTTTTTACAAGGGGGATAGCAAATGTCTGACAGTGGACATTTATAAGCCAGTAGTGGGAGAAATGGAGGGAAATGCTTGCTCCTCCATCAGAAAGTGAAACCAACCAGAGGAATTTACAGTATAGTGGTACCTCTGCTTAACAAATTTAATCCAATCCAAATGCATCCTCATAAGTCAAACAACTCATAAGTAGAGCAACTGTATCTTTAAAAATAAAATAAAATAAAAATTGTAAGTAGAGCAGACTGCATCTAAAATTTGTAAGGCAGCAGTTAAAATGCCAATGGTTTTTCGCTCTTAAGTTGAATTGCTCGTAAGGAGAGCTGCTCATAAGTAGAGGTACCACTGTATAGGGAATTCTTCACTTCTGCCTTGCTCTCTCAGCTAGCATGTAAATTTCTGCTATCATTTCCCTAGTGGAAATCTGTTTCAAAGTGAATAAGCATAGCGACACAAATGCCACATGATGGCAAATTGATTTTAAACACATCGGATCTGAAACCGATACAAATCAGCAGTGTGACTGAGCTCTCATGTTAAGGGGCAGGCATGGATCACAGTGCCTTAAGAACATGTCATAGCTTCCCCTCTGCCTCTGAAACATTGCACTGACTGAGTCCGAATCAGCGACGAAAAAAATCCATGTTTAAGTCATGTTTTGCATAGAATTTATTAAATTTTGCTTCTCTCTCTTTTAAACAAAATATCCTGATGACATAGTCACACCACAGAAGTCACTGGGAACCCTTTTGTATGATACATCATCTCCTTCTGTATATATAATAAAATCTATTAATAGAGTAGAGGGTTGAGATACGGCATCAATGTATTGCTAAAGGTGCCTAAGGTTTCTGCCACTGAGACACCTACCAGTTAGGGATAGGCATGAAATGGAAAAATTGTGTTTCATTCATTTCATTTCATTTCCTTGCCCCTTGATTTGTTTAATTTCATTTCAAAATGAATTTTCGAAAAAATATTTGTACAATATGAAACAGAAATGAATGATTTGTTTCTCTTTAAAATGGGTTCTGTGGGTCCTAGAGGCACCAACTTTGGTGGGTACCTTCCTTGGACTGTCCCCTTTAAACCTTCAAATTTTAGAGAGATTTGGGGTTCAGGGGGCAAGTTATTCAACTTCAAAGTGGGTGCCCCTGGGAAAACAACTTTTCTAAGTGTAATTTTCTGTGGTTGAAAATAGTGATCCCAGGCAACTTGCAGCATGGAAATTGCTGTGGAGCTTCCTCAAGCTCCCCCCTTTAATTATCGAATTTGGAGAGGTGTGGGCTCAGGGAGGCAAGTTATTCAACTCCAAACTGGCTGCCCCAGGGTAAAAAAAAAACATTTGTAATTTAAAAATATTGAAAATACTGATCTCAGGCAGCTAGCAACATAGAAATTACTGTGGAGCATCGTCAAACTCTCCCCTTGAAGCACCCCAAGGCACATTGGGCTATATCCGAAGAATTTCACTCCACTAGGCAGGCAGGAAGGCAGGCAAGAATTAAATCAAGAAGACCAAGGAAGAAATACCTGGGTCTTTCAGATCCCATTATCCCATATCATGCAGGCAGGCTAGCAGGCCCAGGAGGAAGGCAGGAGTTTCCCAGAATACTCCAGCTATGGATAATGGAATAGAATAGGAGGACTCTGGTCTGGTTCTATTTTGTTGGGGTTTTTAAATGGACTGGAGCCATGATTAAGAGGGACAGCTGGGCACATTTATATTGTGCCAGTTGAGGATTTGGGAACTGGTACTGGTCGGTGGTGGTGGCAATAACAATGTGTGAGGTGGGGAAGGAATGTAGTTGTAAGGGGGTAGGAGGGGGGAAGATAAATCCCTTCCCAAAAATGCCTCCTCTGGAGGACAAGTCCTAATAAAACCCTCTTAAACAGTGTGTCTCTCTTGAGTCCAACCAGTGGAGGTAATGACAGGAGTCCATCGGGGGAGAGGAACAGGGGAATGGTTTGGGTTAGGGTAAAGTCAAGGATGGAGTGGAGAACAAAGTGCCTCTCTCCTGAGTCTGAACTGTGGAGGCACTGACAAAAAATAAAAATACAGGAGTCCATCGAGTGAGGCCCTGTGATTGGATCCAGTCATAGTTCTAACCATCAACGATGCCAACTTGAAATCTGAGAGTGTTTACTCCCATGAACCCATGTGCAGTGTATGGTAAACCAAAGCCTTTGGTTTCTGGGGGCGGAGTAGAGTTGCAAAGCTGCAGCTTAAAGGAAATCGGCCATTTAAGACCCTGTGCAGTGATGGACATGAGGCGCTGGAGGAAAATATGGGGAGCCAAGATGGTGTCGGGACATGAGGAATGGCTTTGGGTTAGGGTAAAGGCGAGGCTGGAGTTGAGAACAAAGTGCCTCTCTCCTGAGTCCCACCCATAGAGGTTCTGACAGAAGTCCATCGAGTGAGACACTGTGATTGGATCCAGTCATAGCTCTGACCATCAACAATGCAAACTCAAGACAAACAGCTGCCATTTCTGTCTGTTCACCAGCGTTCCTGATGGCCTTCAATGCAGTCCCGTCCCATCCCAAGCTACAAGAAGCCTTGCTGTCCAAGATGGAAGCACTGGTTTCCTCCTGCACTTTGAATTTGATTTAGCTGCTGACAGCTCAGTTGGCTACGTTTGTTATTTTGCAATAAAAATATTTGCCCCCTTATGCTTGAACTTTATTGCTGCCAAATATTATCTCATCTGTCCTTGGAATTTCAAGCTTTAGATCTGTTTGATTTTGCACCATGATGAACCCTTTTAGTATTTTGTGATTTTTTTTATAAACGTGTTTTATAAATGTGTTATGACCTCCCTGGCATATGACCAAGGCAGGTCTTTGAAAAAAAATGCCATATCAAACCCTCATAGCGAGAAAGGCTGGCAGGCAGGCTGGCAGGCAAGCAGGCAGATCTTGAGCATTCAGATCCTCCAAGAGGGACTCTGGTATGACCAAGGCAGTCTTTTGAAACACTGGGCCATTACAGACCCTGACAACACAAAGTGAGAGTGCACCCCCTGGGTATGGTAGAGGCAGGCCATTTGAGACCCTGAAACACAGTGAAAATGGACCCCCCAGGCATGACCAGGGTAGGCCTTAGAAACACTGGGCCGTTATAGACCCCAAAACACACAGTGAGGCAGGCAGGGAGGAAGGCAGGAGGACAGACAGCCCTGCGAGGCGGGCAAGCAGGCAGGAGGACAGGCCACCCTGTGAGACAGGAAGGCTGCCTACAGTTTGGGGGAGGGGAATCCCAATGCAGTCAGTTTGAGGCCAACCTTTCCACAATGGCCGGGTCCAGGCATGAACCGTGAGGTCTCAATATGTCCCCAAGTACTGAGAACACTCGCTTATTCTGGACACTAGTAGGAGGGATAGAGAGTAGGTCCATGGCCAGCTGGGACAACTGGGGCCAGATCTCCGACTTGCTGGCCATGGGGGGCTGGAGGGGCTCAGCCATGTAGTCCCTGACCATGACCTCTGCAGAATCCTGATCCTCTGACAGCCTCTCCACCCAAGACCGGGAGACTGCCATGGTGATGACAGAGGCCAAGTATGATGGATTATTACTTTGCCTCTGGCTGGCACATTCTATTATGGAGCAGCCCTGGGATGACTCCTCCCCGTCTCTACCTGGCATCCTTGCATCTCTGACAGTGCATGCATGCCTTGGACTTGCAGAACCTTGCATACCTTGAGGGACAGCTGAAACTTCCATCCCTCAATATCCTCAAGGCTGCTAGCCAGAGAGCCCTTGATGCAAGAACCACACAGACATGCTAGCTTGTAGACCCAATCACTGCAGAGCGGCAGCAGTCAACTCTGCATGTCTACCTGCAACCTTCTGACCATGGCCCTGTTCCTCGGGAGGAGCGAGGAACCCTCCTCAAGAAGAGAAATCAGGCCTCGTTCAAGGTCATGGATGACTGGGATGACATGCGCCAGGCTAGCCTCAAGACCACACAGGACCCTGGTGGTCTCCTCAAAGGGCTTGAGGATATCCACATTTGGCCAAGGGAGAAATTCGTGGCACTGATGTCCAACTCTCTCCCTCCAGGCAAAATGGAGTGGTGGACATCACGGCCTCAAGCATGTCTTTCTGCTCCACCAAGCAGGCTATGATGTCTGAGGTGGAGTTCCACCTGGTGGGCATGTCCTGCACAAGGACGTGCTCTGCCATCCCCATCTCATCCTGATTCTCATGCAGCTGCCAGGCAGCCTTCACGCTGTGTGGGATGTGGCCTACCAGCTGCCTGCACTTCTCAAGGAGTGCCCTTGTCTCCTTGGTCCCCTCACACCACAGCTAAGAGTAAGATTCATGTCATGGCTGCACTGCACCCCTACTGTATATATATAAAGCTAACACATTGCCCCTGTGTAGGCATAAAGTTTAATAATTGGTAAAATATTCCATAGACTGCTATTTAATAATTTTATAGTATATTCCAATAACACTGTAAAGTCTAGAGTATAATGTCACATTCATTTCAAGGAAAATATTTGTAGACCAGAAACCTCAACCCAGTGTGAGATCTAAAACTTTGTCAGTGTGCTAAAGCTAGGAGGGAAACTGGAATCTTACTTTATGGTGTGTCCTGGGAAAGAATTACACGTCTTGATGGTTCATGTGGAAATTTACTGACTGCTCAGAAAGCTGGTGTTTTCAACTTTCTCCCTGTGAATTACTGCCAACAGTGTGATTTGGTCCCATAATTAGTGCTTGTTCATAAGCAAGTGTGATCTATTTTTAGAAAGTCTTTCATAGCTGCCTATTCAGCCATCACTTATTTTTTCACATTTTCTCATCTCTCCTATAAGTGCAGGCTTTTGCCATGCTATTTCCTCTTCCCAATGATGGATAATTGGACTAAACAACTTTAAAGCTGTGAGCGTACAAGACTTTAACCAATACAGTATTATATTATATTATATTATATTATATTATATTATATTATATTATATTATATTACATCACTCACTCACTCACACACACACACACACACACACACACACACACACACACACACACACATTTATAATTAAGATGGCATATGTTCTTGGGTAGTTTTCTCCTTCCCAGGGTTTCACGAGAAGATGGTCAATGATTTTGAAGGCGGAAGAGTGCTTTATGCCTCAATGGCAGATCATATGGCAAAATCATCTTCTAGGAGAAGGAAAACTCTGATTTTACATATCCACTGCCTTGAGGCTACATCCATTTCTGGAAAAGGCTTCAGGAGTTAACCTTGAGGAAAATCTGGAGCTGGAGTCCCAGAGGCAGTTCTTGACTGTGTACAAACATGTTCTGGTAACTCCTGCGACAGAGCTGGAACTAATCATATCAATTCTGCCATTCCATTAGACTATTCCAGTGATGTGGAGAGGGTAACAGTTTTAACCTCCATATTAATCTACCCAGGCCTTGTGCTCTGAAAAGGCCACTTGCCCACTTCAGCTTTGCATGCAGTGTGGAAACAACACAGCTTCTATACAGAGCAAAATACCATAGTCTTTCAATACTGCAGGATGCCTATACTATACTATCTATATATCAAGCTCTGCTGTGAAAATCTTCCCTGTTTCCATACTTCTTGACTATTATTTCAGTCATTTTACTGTCATTACTTTGTGATAACTTATGGGTGGGGGTTAAATGTAATATTGTTTTTCTAATGTACTACTTTTTCCATTATAGAATGCAGATGGTGAATTAGGTGTGAGGTGAATTACTCATTTCCTTTTATATGAAGTGCTGTAAAGTGCTGTAAAGTTAAGCAAAATTTATTTTTTCAATCAAAGGGAGCAATTAAATCCTTTAAAATCTATTTTACTTAACTTTTGGCTATGCTGTGTTCCCTTATGATTTAAGGGCAAAATCTTTCTGATCCATGTTGTTTAGGCTAATTACAGCTGATGTTGCCAATATGTGGAATTGGGGTCTCAAACCCACCAATCTGCCACTATACCTGTATGGTAAGCATCTCTTCCTATTTAGATTGTGAAAAATAGGCTCTTGGTCAGGCATGGCGAACCTATGGCATGTGGAAAGCTTTCACCTGTCATGCAACATGCTCCCTGCCCCCTCCGCTGGACCATCCATGAGGAATTTGCAGAGGGGGAAGTAGGGGGGTGGGCACGGAGCATGTTGTGTGCCAGGCTGACCCTGCCGACGCCCATCCCATTCCCATTGATGCCATTGCCCCTGCCCTTGCCTCTGCCACCCCCGCCTCCATCACCACTTCCATCCATGCCCCTGCCACCGATTACCCTGACCCCGCCGCCACCCCCGTCACACTTGCTGCCCTCGTCCCCACCCCTGACCCCACTGCCACCGATCCTGACCCCCCGCTGCTGATACTGTCCCCATTGCCATTGTCCTTGCTGCCCCTGCTGCTGCTGAACCCGACTTGCCTCCGCTGCCATCACCGCTGCCATCCCTGCCTCCCCGCCACCGATGACCCTGACCCTGCTGCTGCCCCATTGCCCTTGCTGCCCTTGAACCCACCCCTGCTCCCTGCTGCCGCTGATCCTGACCCCCACTGCTGTCCTCATTGCCATTGCCATTGCCGCCTCTGCCGCCGCCGCCGCCTATGCCGCCATCCCACCACCATCCCCACTCCCGCCGCCGCTGACCCTGACCCCGCCACCCTGCCACCCCGCTGCCTTCACCCCCACCCCCACTGCTGCCAAGGGAGCATCCTGACCCCCCCCGCCACCACTGCCGTCTCCATCACTGAGTTTGGGCACTCGTTGTCAAAAAGGTTCGCCATCCCTGCTCTAGGTGTTCTGTTAACATTCTGTTGCTGGTCTTGTCCATATGGTGTTCCTTGATGTTGTGTGGTGAGCCCCACCATGAATTTGGAGGAATTAATGCAAAAGAATTTAGAAAATTCCTAAATGGAAAGCATGGAAGAAGAAACCTGGGCTACAAAAAAGTGTGAAAATTGTAGATACTATAAGACACATTCATCCCTTTCTATTGTTTTGAGTTCACTGAAAAAAGGCAAAAATATACTGGCACCTCTTGGCCAGGATAGGGGAGGGCTGCCCCCTAATTAATATTTCTACACAGGGTGGTGCTACCCTGTCCCAGCTCACAAGCTGCCCCTGGAACTGTAGTATAGAATCCAGATTTAACACCAAAGATGTAGTTCATTATGAACTAAACTTGTTGAATTCAATACATATAGGAGAGGCAGCAGATTATATCTACCTCCTCCACATCTGAGTCTGCTACCCTCTATGTGAGGAGGACTGTGGATACAAACAGATCTTTCTCTCTGTCTAACACATCTGAACTCCTCACACCTGTACTAGAGAAAGAGAACAAAGGGTGGATGAACAGGACCAAATCATTATCTTGAAAACCTCCAAATAATACACCCTTTCCTGCAATTCAGAGAGTTACTTCAGAAGCATAGATTTAGCCAGGCTGATCATCCACCACTTACCTACTCTCCTTTGGAAAAATTGCCCCAAGACAAGAAAAGTTTTGTGAAATGGAAGAGATCCCAAGGCAAATCTCTTTTCACTGCAGCTTGATGGAATGTTGTCAAATTATTGCAATTTAAATACAGTATGCAGTATTTTCAGATGTTGATCAACATAGATGTATCTAAAGACCTGTAATTATATAGTTCTCCTTCTACTTGTGATGCTGCTTCATGGAATACGCCTGAGGATTATGAAGCTCATCTTGTTCCAACAGAGAATAGGTGGAACAGTACTAGCACACACTAATTAGCAAGGCTTCCTGGCCACTGAATTAGTGTTTGCCCACCCCACCCCATCAAGAGAGGCTTCTTTGGCAGAAGGTAATTGGAAACATGTTGAAATAAGCCTTTGGAGCTACTGCTTTAGAGGGTGTTGCTCTACTCATTCCAGAGAATTAGGAAGAAGAGCGAAAGTTCTGTCTTCCATTAGAAAGTGCTGTGTGTTGTCCCCCCCCCCAATGCAATTCATCCAAAAGTTTAAGAGAGCTGAACTGTACCTGTGTCAAAAGGGAAGCTGTCTTGTTTGATTTTACCATAGAACACTGTAATTGTGTGCATGTTTGCTCAGAGGAAAACTCACCGGGTTCATTATAGCTTTGCTCCTGGGTTAATTTTTAAAATGGCATTTTCAATACAAAGGGGAAGAATATACATATAAACTGAAAAATTGCCACTAGAAAATAATGTTAAAAAGGGGGTGACTCCTGCACTTATGATGTAGTTCCCAGATGTTTCTCTCCAATGTTGGGATTTAGAAGCAGAAAAACCATTCAGAGCCTGTGTGTCATTTAAATTGAAGAAACAACTGAATTGTGTATTTGTCAAATCAATTCTGATTTATGATGGCACTTTTCAGAATTTCCTAGGTACTCACAAGTGGTTTACATTTCCATGTTCTGGGGGCAACTTGGGACTGCACAAAGCCACACAGGCTGGCTCTTCTGGCATGTGAATGGAACTCCCTACCTCTGGCTCTGCAGCCAGCTATCAAAGGCAGTTACTTCACATCCTTCTTTGTTCTATGACTAGTTTTGTACCATGACAGCGTTGGTTGCGATCATGTGGTTTCGTCCCTGTTTCAGTGTTCCCATGGTTGTGATAACTTGTCTCGTGACAAGTGTTACCTCACAGTCTTGTACTGTGACAAACACTGAATTGGTCTAGCTTCTTTTTTCCTTTTTTTCGGGGGCTTAAAATTCTTTTTTGATATTTTGCTTCTGAAAAGTCAAAATAAAAAGGACATATTTTTCTGAGAGAAATGAATGTTTTGTTGTGTGACAGTCATTACTACACGATGTCTTGTCTCGGAACAGAAAGTGGGAACAAAGAGTGACAAGGGAAAACCCTACCCCAGCACCAGGTACCATACTGTCACACTTAGCACCCGTTCTGGGGGCGTGGTTGAGACAAATTTCAGTAGTTGCGCAACGGACATGAAGTAACTTTTTTTGTACCGCTCTTAAGCACAACACTAATAGAGACAAAATGGACGTGAAGTAACCACCTAACTTGCTGGGCAACACAAGCACTATTCAGAATCCACCTTTTGCCAGCATAGCAAGCAAAGAGCAACCTGAAGAGGAAGTGGTTATGATTGCATTTAGATCTATGCATGTGCAATAATTTTGGAAAATTTAGCTTCTTCCTCATGTTTAGAATTTACACATGAGTAGAATCCTGTCCTCTTCATTCTCAACACTGGTCATGCTGGAGGTAACCATTCCCCCTTAACTGTGTTGATCAAGTTAGATTCAGAGAATGTCTGGATAGGGTTGGCACTCAGCAAACGGCCCTGTAATGACATGTAGTTCTTGTGTGAACAATCAGTTCAGCACAGGGATAATGCTGAACATGTGCAGTTTGTGATCTTAGCACCCTTCCTCGAGTTAAAACTATGTAAGAATTTACATCTGGATTTTATTAGAAAACAACTAGGACAAAGTCAAGGGGTAGATTGGCATCAGATGAAGCACGAGGGACTGCAAAATTCCACTCTTAAAACTGGTTTTGTAAAATTGGATAATGCAACATTTTGGGTTTTTTCTGATGGAAACAGTTTCAGAATATGGCTGGGCTGCAAGGTGAGAAAGAAAACAAAGTGTGCTTCTCCATGGCAGCCTTTGTCACCAGAAAGGGTTTGAAAGAGAGGTGGTTAGGTGATGTTACCAGACCTCAGTCTGCATACAGGGAAGGGAGCCACAATTTAGCCTTCCCGGTGTAAGAGCCATTTTGTGGGGAGGGAAAGTGTGCTCTTTGAAAAGAATGAGGCAGCTTTTACCAGCTGCTGCCACTAATTGCTTGAAAAGCAGGAGACTATCCAGGAGGAGTAAGGTATAGCAGCATGGCACCAATTAACAGTTAAAGACCAAGGTCATGATAACAGAGGAACACTCTTTCCAGTAAGAGCTCTGAAATACCAGAACTGGCTTCCCCCCTCACCAAACCTGTCCAAAAAGGTAATAAACCATTTCTTTCAAAATGACTACTGAATTGCTGTGCAAGTGGAGAGATGGCAATATATGAAATTAGATCTATGAAATGGTACTTCACTTTATCTTTAGAAGCAGAGGCATTCCTGCCCATTAGTATTTCTGCCATTTGCTTGTTTACTCTGCCTTGTTGTTGTTTTTCTGTCCTGCATCACATTTAAAGTTTGAGACAAAATTAAAAAGCTAACATGAATATATACTGTATATACATTCTTATAGGCATTTTCCCTCAAGGCTGCAATTTTTGTTCACAAACAATGCCTCGTTATTTAAGTTAAAAATTATAAATGATTTGTTTATTTTGAAAAGCTGCCCTAGATTCCTAAATTGAAAAAAAGGCAGGATATAAATGAAATGATATAAAATAATCTACACAGTCTCTATAAGAAGTTTTCTTTAATGCACATGTCTTGTTTTGCTTAAATTTTCAATAACAAGCATTTTTGTACACCCTTTCCCTAGATACATACATTTTAACATGTGTTTATCATCTACTCATATATTAATTCAGGAAATGTCAACTTTATTAGCTTGTACCGAAGCACAAGCTAAGTACATTTTCACCAGCTCCTAACAAACATAGGGTTTCTCTGCCCCACTTCATCTTGCAGAGGCTGAAAATTAATACCTCAATTATACCACTTGGCCAGTACAGATCTCCAGAAGATTCACCAGCTGCACCACCAGATGATGGTGGTCCAGATGATGGTGGTTTACAAATAAATCTTAATGAATCAGTTAAATCTGTGTAGTGCTTAGACCAGGGTAGAGATGGGCATGGAACGAACATTTTTTTGTTTCCGTTACCGTTTGTCATTTCCGTTACGTAATGAAATGACAAACAAAAATTGTGATGAAAATGAAACGAAATGAACAGAACCATGAAAATTGTGGTCGTTACGTTTCGTTTCTGTTAATGGCGACACGCAATGAAATGAGCTGTTTTAAATGTTAAAAAACGCCCTGGACATCTGTAAAAATGCAGCGATCATTGTTTATATTGTCTGATAATACCTACCAGGGGAGTTGGGGTCCTTAAAACGTTTGTTTTTGTCTTCTCCCATTGTGATGTATTTTTCTTTTCCCCTTAAAATGGATGTCGCACCAGCCACAAAATGGAGGCAAGCCATGTGATGTGGGATCATGTTCAACCAATAGCATGCCCAGGTTGCAGACTGGGTGGGCAGGTCTGGCAGCCACAGAGGGCATAAAAAGCTCTGGCCACCCCCATCCTCCTTGCAGTCTCTGGTGGGAGTTAGGGTGGGATTGCTGTCTCTGCGACTCTAGCTTCAGTCCTGCAGCCTCCCTGTGTGCGGGTGTGCTGCGTACCTCTCGGAGAGTACCCTCCCCTGCCCCATAGTGCAGTCACTCTGCGGCTGCCTTGCACCCTGGGCAACGCCCGCCGCTGCCTTTGCAGCCTCCCTGCATATCTAGTCTATACTGTGTCTCTGCCAGCATCCATTTTTTTAGTGTTTTCCCTCTGGTCTGGGGCATTGGGGGAATGGCTGCACACAGAAATGCTTTAAAAATCACGCAAAAAGCGGGTAGAAACGACAAACGAAAAAAACAAAAAATGGTAACGATTTTTTCCAAAATTCCACGACAAACGGCAACGAACCGAAAGAGACCTCTCAACGACAAACAAAAAACTGAAACACCATTTTTTTGTTTCGTGCCCATGTCTAGACCAGGGGTGTCAAACTTTTTGCTAGGAGGGCCAGATTTGGTGAGGTGAAAATGTGTGTGGGTCAACCATTCAGCCACATTTGGCCCCCAGGCCAGACTTTGGACAACCCCCTCTAGGACATGCAAGGAGGTGGGGCGGATGCTGCAGCAATGGAGCCAGGGCAGGTAGGCTGGGCAGGTGGCTTGGGGTGGGAAGACGGAGGCAGGGAGGGCAGGCAAACCTTAAAACTGCAAACTGTCGTCTCTAGCCAGCACACAGAAGGGGCAGCTGGTGGGGATGAGCTACAGTCTGAGCTGTCAGGGAGAAGAGGATGAGGGCCACTCAAAATTTGAAAGTGGGCCACATTTGGCCTCTGGGCCTGACTTTGGAGATGCCTGGCTTACACCTATGAATCTATATAAATGCTGCATTCTTCACCCATTTCTTATGCTATAAGGGGGGTCAATTTGGAAAGAATACAGGTCTATCACATTTCATATGTGGTTTTATTTAATAATACTTTATTGGCAAATCAAACAATCATAGTAGGACTAGTGTGAAATGGCTTGGGAGGAGAACATTTGGCCAATTCAGGGGTGATGATGAATCAATAATTTGATTTTAGAGATGACCACAAATCGCCATAGCCTTGCCTTGCCTTGCCTCCCCACCTCCATCTCACCTTCAACCATTTGTCCAGTTCCAACAGGAGTATCTCATTCCCTCCTCTGCCCATTTGGGCAGCCACTCACTCAGGTGAGGAGGCAAGGCAGGGATTCTTGCAACACAGCTTTTGAGTGGGTGGCTGTTGAGGAGGAGGCAGGGGAAGGAAGCAGGTGCTCCTACCAGGACTGGACAAACACCCAAAAAGGAAGGGAAGAGCAATGTGTGCCAGCTGGTGAGTGGAGACACCAGCAGGGAGTTGGGGAAAGGAAACATTCAGCACCTATTGTGCCGTGCCAACAATACCACATGATGACCTCAAGAAGAGAGGACTGTGTTTTCTTAACCACATTTAATGTGGCAAAACCATTTTCATCTCTCTCGCTGGGAGTTCCAACCATCTTTATGTTAAAAAGGAAAGCTAATGACTGGAAACTATTTCTCTTGTTACTTGTCAACAGTTTAGGAGTACATCACTTTCCTATGAACCAGAATACAAGACTAGACTGGTGATACCTTTAGGGTACTAGTAAATCTATGATCCAGAAGGAGGAGGAGGAGGAGGAGGAGGAGGAGGAGGGGATAGGAGATATGGGATAGGAATAAATAATTAGCTGTTTCCATAGTATAAATGGCATTTTGTTGATTTGCCTATTAAACTTTAGAGCCGCTTTAATGACCTGAACATTCGGGTCATTAAATGTAAAACTAGAAAAGATCAATACAGCAACTCGCGTAAATAGCAAATTATGCAGCAGCATTATTATAAAAGGTGTGTACTTAAAGTCCTCCTGGGGTAGCTTACAATTTGATTATGCAAGCTACACCTTGCCTCCCATGAGTTAGGCATGCAACTTACTGATAACAGAAGGATGGAAAGCTAAGTCAACTTCAAGCTGACTACCTGAACATATAAGGACTGATTTCAAGATATGAGAGCAGCATGACTGCAGTTGAACTAATGGGCCACTAGGCTCCTCATAAAACCAAATACAAAAGAAGCAGCAGACATAAAACCATGCAAAAATCTAAATGCAGGGAAGACTTCAGAGAAAGCTTTCTCTCCAACATGGAAACGTCCCTTCTCTTTTTTAAAAAAAGCCATTGCCTACCCTTCCTGCCTCGCAGAACAATTCATTTTGGTAAGAAATAAAGGTTGAACATACTAGTTAAGTCATAAGTAGAGCAGAGCCTTTGAAACAATGGGTCATAAATGAGGAGCTGACTTACAGATTCCTACTGATTCAATCATTACTGTTTCTAACTACCACTTAGTACTAGATTTCAGCCAATGGAAGAAAATATTAAAATAATAGTATTGTATCAGAACTTTCATGGACTTCCAAGCCATGAGTTGAAAGTCCACAATAGACATGGGTGTTTCATTTCGGAAGGGGTCCGGTTCTGAAATGAAACACAGCAGCACAGCTGCTGTTCAGAACCAGGAAACCCCCCCCCAACGAAATCAACCACTGGCTTACCTTTGCTGGGTGAAATGCCAATGAGGAAGCAGCCTCCAATTCATCATCTTCCCTTCTCCCTGGTGCTTGCCTCTTGGGAGAGAGGATGTATCCCCTGTTTCGGAATAAAGTCAGCAACCAGGGCTCGAGTGCTTCGTGGAAGCAATGAGTTCTTCCGACCTGCATCCGTGTTTCTGCCTGTTCCTGAACCTTGAACTCTTCTCTTGACTAGCTTCTTGACTTTGATCTGGTTCCCTGGTCTATGGATTTGGTTTGTCTATGCCCCCCCTTGTTTTGGCTTCTGTTTGGCATTCCGGCTGCTGACCTTGAACTGGTAATTACTGTGATAAGAACTTTATTTGTCTCCCTGGCATCTCACCCTTGGCAAGGACTAGACTCGGCTTTGGGGGGGGGGCTGACACTTGCAATCAGAGGGATCTTATGCCTGATGACCATGGCCACATGGCTATCAAATTCATAATGCCCTATATTAGAATGTGAGGCTAATTCTGCTGAAGTCATGGTCATGATATGCCGTGCCCCCCGCCTCAACAGAACAATGACTAGATGTTTCAAGTAGGATGCTAAATAAAATTACCCCAAAGCTTGAAAAAAGTAACTTCCTGATTGAGGGATTCTAAGAATGATAGTTCTCAAAAGTAGCTTTCCAAGATTCTGAACAGTCCAAATTGGAACCATTCTAATTAATGCAATGTGTGGGTGAGCAATGTGTGTGTGGAAGGGCAAACAATGGATTTCTTTTGTGATAAGTACTGCTTTGATTTAGTAAGGCACCATGTATATGGAAGAGACTGTATGAATGATAATCCTTACTGTGATAGTGAAATGGCTTTTTTCACTAGGTAGCTATTTCAGTTCTTTACCAGGAACAGGTTCAGTCACAGGTCCAAATTTATTGAACTGATGGGGGAAAGAATGCAGCTGCTCTTTGTTGACGGCCTTCCTAGAAAAGTCACAGGCTTAGATGAACCATGTAAAATGATAAATATTCAAGCCATTTTTAGAGGTGGAGAGTTAAGGTACAGTGAGAGATAAAAGCCTTCTGGGTCCTTTAGTGGCTATGAATTGCCTGTAGAACCTTTCTTTCCTGGAGCTCCCATCTCATCTTCTTATCATTAATGGCATGCTAAATTTACACAAGGATGGAAAACATTAAAAAAAAATCTTAATAGCTTTAAGTGGGGTCAGATGTTAATGGCTGAGGAGGGGGAGGGGAACCATTTCTAGTTTCTTCATCTACCACATAGTAAGATTTTACTCATGGAAAGAGGTGACAATTGCCCACAACTGTGGTTCAAATAGCTATTGGGAGCCTGGAAGCATTATCTGGTTGTCAGACTCATATACAGTATATCAGAAGTACAACAGAGACATTTATAAAGGGCTTTGGCAACAGAGTTTTCAGCAGACAGATGCCTGGACACCCTGTAGTATGGAGGCAAACATTTGAAATGCAATAAAAGGAATCATGCAAAGAGGTTTTATGTTCACTCTCTCCCACAGTCAATTCAAAACAACCTCGAGTTGTTTCTGTCCCAAATGCAAAGGAATTTGCCAAGTTGGGAAATGCTTCAAAGACTATTTGAAATGAATGTTTGCCCCAGCTAAATTCAAAAGATAGAGCTAGATAGACAGGACAATGTTATAAACCTACAAGAAGATGTTTAAACAAATGATATAATAGGAAACCCTAATTTGAGCTACCCTAATTCTGCACAATGTGGCAGATTATAATGTAATCTGAACTCACAGTTTGATGATCAGGTGAATCTCTCAGATTCGATTTACCATTGAATTACCTACATCTCTAGCTCTTTCCCACTTCAGTAGGGAGAAAAAGACACAAAAAAGCAACAGAAACAAAATTCTCACCTATTCCTAAAAGGCAGTATCAGCAATATTCTCACTAGAGCAGGGTGACCTTCTATCATGATGACCAGGTCTTTAACACTTCTCCCAAGGCAGCTTCAAATGCATACCAAGGGTGTGGTAGGTATTGTAGCTTATGGTAGTGCCTTCCATTGAAGAAGGAAGAGCAGAGAGAGAAAGCATCTATTAAATGACTGAACTTCATGAGTCCTTGGTAGACTGATGAACCTCAGACACTGAATTAAGGTGTGGGTATAATTTCATGCTTTCATCACTGCAAACCTGGAGAAGTGAATTCTACAAAGTAAAGAGTATATTGTAGATTTGCTTTTGCTTCCTATTTGTTTATTTGTTTATTTGTTTATTCTAAAAAGATCTGAATAATTTGCCCAAATAGTTTTATTTCACAGCAGTCAAAGAATAGCATCTAGTGAAGTGGGTCTCCTTTTAGTTATAACTGTAGTTATGGTAGTTGCATCAAGTAATAAATTAATGCAGTCAAGTGAAACCATTTATTGACATATAAACCAGAGTATCTCCAGGGAGCTATATTTTGTTCATCTCTCTCTTTTCACCTACTCTTACCTCTCTATTTTAGTGCATGCCCATGTGTTTCATATTAGAGATAGCCAAGACATAGCAAATTGAAGTGTAGTCTGCGTTTTTCTGTTTTAGTCATGCTTTGATTTGGTCTCTGAAGGGAATAGACCGCTTCAGTGCAAACAGCAATCGTGAGTCAGAAAATTGCCCAGAGAATAAGGACTTAACAAAAGAGCTGTAGTTTTTTTCCTAAAATAAAAATCAATTAAGAGAAACCAACTGCATCAAAGGGTTGACACTGTGTGGAACCACCTGTCACTATATTGAGAGAAGACTGGTCTCTGGCCTTTTTTACATACACATTTCAGTTGGCATGCTGTAGTAAAAAAAAAACCTAGGTATGCATATTATGGTTTGTATGTTCCTTCTCTTTTAGGCTATATCCTTTTCATTACAGCTATTTTGCTTATGTATATTTATATGTTGACCATCACTTGGACTCTCAGGGAATTACTATGCTCGTCTTAATCTCTAAATAGGGAAGCAACTTTTAGAGTGAGCTGGAAGGAAAGAAAGTTTAGTTACTGTGAGCAAAGGATCTTTAAAGCTTGGGCATCTATCTCTATGCTTCCCCAGTTGTCACCAGGACTTGGTGGCTGAGTGGAGGTGAAGTTTTCATGCATGTTGCACTTGTGAGTCACTAGAATGCCAAAAAGCCACAAGTGGTGGTAGAAGACAACTAGTGCATGCATAACTTGGGATCATCATATTAATGAGTGCAAGGCAGGAATTAAATATGTTGCACCCTTTTCCATGGTAAGGTCAGTAGTAGAGATGGGCACGGACTGGAAAAATTACGTTTTGAGTTGTCGTGTGTCGGAGCCGGCCCATTTCGGCTCGTTTCCGTTTATCATGAAATTTTCCAAAAATTTGTCATTTCGTTTGTCAGTTTTTTGTCTGTCGTTAGTACTGGTTTTGGGGGGAGGGCTCCTGGAGGCACCTATCTGGGGTGGGTGCCTCCTCTGGCCCGCCATGAAGGGAAAGCGGGCTCCTGGAGGAACATCTCTGGGGTGGGTGCCTCCTCTGGCCCGCTACAAAATGGCATGCATAGCCAATTGGATATGCATACCATTAAGTTGCAGTTACAGCAGGCAGAGGCACCTCTCTTTCAGGTGCCTCTGTGACTCACTGCCTGCACTTGGGCTGGGGAACGAAGTGAGAGAGGACCCCTACGGGCGCCCGCTGTGACTCACTAAGAAGGGAATTCTACTTGCTGTATTTTGCAATGCGAGTACACAGATCTGGCTTGGGGTTAGGGGTTAGCGCAAGGGCTAGGATTAGGGTTACTGGTAAGGTTAGGGTGAGTTACTGGGGTGCACCTCTGGGTGCCTCTCTGACCCACTAAGAAGGACAGTGTACTGGCGTATGGGTTAGGTTTTGGGTTTGGGTTTGGGTTAGGGTTAGGGTTAGTGGGCTTTTTATGCCTGACTGGCACATCCCAGAAGTCTCGGTCAAAACCTGGCCAAGTGGCCATGCAATTGGTGGAATGGCTCCAAAAATTTGCATGGTCCACTCCCATGGCCAGCCCATCATTGCGCAGGTGTAAACAAATAAAAATAAAAATAAAATAAAATAAAATCAATGGAGACGTTTTGTTGCAAGAAAAACCCACTGCTGCTACTGTAAAAATTCAGGCAGTTTTAAAATAGCTATTTTCGCATGTTTCTGTGGTGCTTTGGTGTGTTTTTGGACCACGCGATTTCAAAATAAATATTGTGGTCGCCCCATTTTGGATCCCCCGCCCGCACCGCATGGCATGGCGCGAGTTGGCAAGACGACGAGGATGCACAGCCCAGGAGAGGAGAGGGGGGAGGCCGGGGACCCCCCCCCCAGAAACCACCCCTCTGGTAGGTGCCCTCACTGAGGCAAGCATATTTTCGCCTGCTTTTTTGGCCGGGAATTGGGTTGTTCTTTTTTTAGTTTTAAAACTTTTTTTCTGTGCCGCGCTGCTTGGTGAGTTGTGACTCGACGAGGATGCGCACTTTGCGCAGCCCAGGAGAGGAGGGGGAGGCCGGGGGACCCCCCCCAGAAACCACCCCTCTGGTAGGTGCCCTCAGGCAGGCATATTTTCGCCTGCTTTTTTGGCTGGGAATCGGGTTTTTTATTTTTAAAACTTTTTTCCTGTGCCTCTTGGCATCGCACGATCGCTGCGATGCCAGGAACGACAACGACAAATCAGACCCAATTTTTCTTTAGTCGGTTCGAGTTCCGAGTTCTGGTGGAGTAATTGTCGTTACTGTTTCCGTTACATAACGGAAACGAGAAACGGAAATGAGAATTTCGCCAAGTCGTGCCCATCTCTAGTCAGAAGCCTCCTTCCAAAGTTTGTCTACCCCATCTCTTTGATGTACCAAAATAAAACATATTTAGCATTTGGAGATTCCTTCAACTTAAGACTGCCTTCAGCACCCCAAAAAATGGAGATTCCGTCCGTCCAAACACCCGTTTTGCCTAACCACACTTTAAGCCTCAATGAATTACAGTACAGTACTGATGTTCTAGCACATCTGTAGTAGAACCAGAAATGCATGTCATCCTCTTTCCATCCAATTACACTATTGACAGACATATAATTAGTTCTACTAGACGTGCGGCTACAGATTTTCTTGCCAGCCAAACAATCCTGAAATGTGTAACATTTTGTCAAAGGCATTCAATTTTGATTCTTCAACTCAGTCTCCAAAATCCTAATGCTGCTTTTCCACTGGGTTTCAATGCAGTGATTGGTGTGATGTAATATTTTTGAAGATAGGCAGTGCAACAAAGCTCACTCATTCTTGCTAATGGTGAGTATTCTCAGTGGGGAGCTGGCCAATTTCCTGGAGACAGAAGTGTTCAAACGTCTAGCTGAAACAGGAGGTACGGCTCCCACAGCATCTTCTCAAGGTCATAATTTAAAGGATTACTCACACACGTTTGATGTCTTGTCATATATCCTCCTGCTAGCAGATGGAAGTGGTTGGATCATTCCTAAAGCAAGTACATTCAACTGCTGGATATTTTTAAAGTAGCAGTTAAGTGTCTGCCCAAATAAATATACATCCAGCCAGTTGATGTCAAGTGTAAAATGTAACAGTAATAACAATGATCAGCAAAAGCATTTCTGGGAGAATGGTCACCCATGAGAATCTCTTGTTCTCAAGTGATGCAGAAAAAGAAACAATGGGTTGCATCTCAAAAGCTGTTTCATTGTTGGGAGTGGGTACACTCACAGATCTGTTGGGACTGATGTTACAAGAGTCTTTCTTGTTTATTCTTATTTTGTTATCTCAAGAAATCTTGAGTAGTATCAGCTTCTGAAACCAAAAATAATCACACTACCAGATTAACAGACACCATCAATATTTAAAATCACAGTGTTAACAGGGACCAAGTATCTCAGTTCTCCCAATAATGCAAAAGAGTCTGTTAGAGTCTGAAGTCTTTTAAGTTAAACACCAATCATATAAATTAAACATCTTTTCTGCTTTTACATAGTATCTGAAACTGATAGTAAATGAATGCAGAAGCTTCTTTAATACCTCAGTAACCATGATGCATGCCTTAGTTGCACCTTATCTGGACTATTCAAACAAATGCTAGATGCTGCTTCTGCCTTGAAAAGTATTCCAAAATCTCAACAGGTCCAACATGGCTACAAAAATAAAGTTATTATTAAGTTATTACAACTTTATGTCTGGATAAAAATACAAACACAGGTTAGGAGCTTGGAGATGGGGACAAAATGGAAAATTAGTGTTCCATTTTGTTACTCATTGTTCTTCATTTAGCTACTAAATGACTTTTTCATAGTTTTGCAATGAAATGAAATGCATAAGGAAATGATTCAGAAGCTGCCGCCTTCCAAGAGCATTTTTTTTGACAGGTGGGGGATAGCCCCACCTGTCAAAAAAACCCACCTGGGTGGCAGCAGATTCCAAATTGCTTCCCCACACTTGTCAAAAAACAACAACAACAACAACAACAACAACAACAACAACAACAACAACAACAACAACTGGAAGGCAGGCAGCAAGGCAGAACAGAGCAAGCAGCACTCCAGTTTGAATTTCCCATTATCCTTTGCAACCTGCCTCCCAGCTGGGAATTTTTGAAAGGTCAGGGTATGGGAGAGGGTGTGCTCCCCTCTCCACACCCTGACTGGCCAAAAAGCCCCAGCTGGAAGGGGGGAGGGGTGAAAGGCAGACGGAGAAGGAAGTAGGGGAGAAGGAAGTAGGCAGGGAGAAGGAAGTAGGCAGAGGTAAATTCAAATGGAGTTTGAATTTACCTTACCCCTGCCTACCACTGCCTCCACTGCCCACAGCACTCCCTGTCCAAAACACCCCCCATGGGAAGGGGGGTGGCAGGGTAGAAAGGAGCAGTCAGGCAGTGAATTTACAGCTGCCTGGCTACTCCTCCCTAGTCACCTGCCTCCAAGCTGGGATTTTTTGACAGCTTGGTGGTGAGCAAGAACTGAGCATGGATACAGCTGACAGATCTTGCTGCTGAAGTGAGATCTGATGGCAGCTCCCCAGTTCGGCTACTCCCAAACCAAAAATATAATTTCATTTTGTTTGGGACAACATGCTGTCTGCTGTTTTGCTTCAAAATGGTTCAAAATGTTACAAAATGACAAGTCAGAATGTCATTTTTGTAAGGTGCCCCCCTATAAGGACAGTGGTGGTGAACCTTTGGCACTCCAGATGTTTTGGGACACATCTCCCACAACCCTTTGTCATTGGCAAGACAGGCTTGGAATTCTGGGAGTTGTGGTCCAAAACATCTGGAGTGCCGAAAGTTTGCCACCACTGCTATAGAAGCTATAAACTGCTATGTGACTTGGTGGGGGAGTTATCTGATGGACCATGTTTTCCCATACAAATCTGCCTTGAGAATATTGGTCCCACACACTCAGAAGCACTTCTTGTCCCAAACTCTGATAATCCAAGGAAAGCTAAGCTACCGCCTCCTGTTGTCCTTCTTCTAGCACACAGAGGCCTTTCTTTTCAGGCAGAATTTTCACAACTGGCTGGTTCCTGAGGAAGAGGTTTCCTGCTAGGCAGGTGCAGCATTTTCTACCTGTGTATGTTTCTAATTTAAAAACTTTAAAAACTGGATTTATTTGGGGGGGGAGATGTTAATTTGTTCTTTAATATTCATTCATTCATCAATTTATGTTGATAATCTTATCTCTTTGTGAGATTATTTTGAGTCCTATTTTTGGAAGAGTGGTAAAATATAGATCAAACTAATAGATCTGGCAAACCATTCCAGTATTCCTGACAAGAAAACTCCATGGACATGGGGTCATGAAGAGTCGGTCACAACTAAAATGACACCACACACACACACACACACACACACACACACACACACACACACACACACACACACCTTCAACAATGCTAGGATGTGGGGCACTGGACCCCTGTGCAGCTTAGCCTCAGCACTACCAATATCAGGGGCCTTGTTAAGTCCAAGACACACTTTTCTCGGGCCACAATTCATTTACAGTACTGAAATAGTTATTTATTTGTTAAAATATGTATCTATGTATAACCAAAATCATGTGTCAAGCCAAGCACACAGAGCACACACACAAACAGGGTTCAGTTCTTTGCCAAGATCGTTAGTGGAAAGCCAGGCAATTTCAAGTCCTTTGCTAACAATCAAGTGCCAGATAAATAACAGAATCCAACTCCCAGCAATTAACAGTCCAAGTCAAAACCAGAATATCTCACGGAAACCAGATGCCAAACCCAAGGGGACAGGTTAAGCCGTTGTCCAGGAAGCCAGTCCAAAATCAGGAAACAGAGCCAAGGTCACAGACAGGAACGTGGTTGCAGGTTCAAATGACATGTTGCTCCCACAGAGAGCTCAAGGTGATCTTACCAGCTTTATCCCAAAACAGGGAACACATCCTTACTTCTGGAAAGGCTCCTGATAGTACTCAGGGCTTCCCAACATGATTCCCCATCTAGCATCAAAGACCCTTTCCCTAGCTCTCCTGGTAGCATGTCTTTGCAGAATCCTGCTCATAGCCCTTCTAGGGGGAGAAGATATGCTTTCAGCTGAGTCATCAGACTCAGCTGCCTGCTGAGTTGAGTTGCAAGGCTCCTCCAGCAGCGCTTCACCATATAACCCCTCAGAGACAGGTTCTGTGACAGGCAGGGTACTGACACTATCCCCCTCCCCATGGTCCCCCTCTTCCAATGGCCCAGGCCTATCAGGGTAACTGTCATGAAATTGTTGAACCAACTCAGGAGCATGCAAGTTGGACGCAGGTTCCCATGACTGATCTTCAGGTCCATAACCTTCCCAGTCTACCAAATACTGCAATCCTCCACAGTGTATTTGAGAATCTGAGATTTGACGGACTTCATATTCTTCTTCTCCTTCTACTAAAATCAGTGGAGGAGGTTCAGGAGTCGGTGGTCGGTTGGGGTCAGGATCTTCAGCTGGAACCAAGAGGGATCAGTGGAATACTGGATGAATATGAAGGAATCAGGTAGTTGCAGACAAAAAGCAACTGGATTGATTTGTTCTAAGATGGGATAGGGACCGATAAACCGAGGATCTAGTTTTCGGGATCACCCAGGATGTCTCAGGTATCAAGTAGATATTCAAACTTTCATGCCTGGATTTAGCTGTGGCCCTTCCTGTCTTTTCTTGTCCGCTGCTTTCTTATATACTTCCTTAGCATGGTAAAGTTGCTCTCGCAATAATTCCTGAATGCCATGGAGTTCTTGAATGTATGCATCCACAGCTGGCACAGATGTGGAAGGAACGGTCAATGGAAAATACCGAGGATGATAACCATAATTAGCCATGAATGGGGTCTGGTGAGTGGAAGAATGTACAGCATTGTTATATGCAAATTCAGCTAAAGGTAACAAATCCACCCAGTTATCTTGTTGGTAGCATGTATAACAGTGTAAATATTGTTCTAAGGTGGCATTAGTGCACTCAGTCTGACCATCTGACTGGGGTTGGTAAGCTGATGACAGGTGAACTTGTGTTCCTAGTGCGTTATGCATTGCTTGCCAGAAGCGGGAGGTGAATTGTGGCCCACAATCCGAAATAAGATGTGCAGGTAAACCATGAAGTCTGAAGAGGTGTTGCAAATAGTGATGAGCTGTTTCTGATGCAGTAGGGGATTTAGGACAAGGAACGAAGTGGGCCATTTTGATGAACAAATCAACAAAGACCAGGATGCAGGTAAACCCTTTTGAGCGAGGAAGATCCATGATGAAATCTAAGGAAACAGCATTCCAGGGACCAGAGGGTGTTGGCAAAGGATGCAACAGACCCGAGGGTTTGGTCACAACATCCTTTGCCCACCGATAAACTTCACAGGAACCCACGTATCAGGCAACATCAGCATGGACATGTGGCCACCAGAACTCCCTTGTGAGAAGATGCAGGGTTTTGTAAAAAGGGTTTTCTATAAAGGGAATAAAAGAGACTGGTGACAGAGACAGACACCAAGATTTTTTGGAGGAAGTACTGGCAGGAGCTGGGAGGGGATCCAAAGAACATAGACATGCGAGAACAAGACAATCTTTCGGAGAGTTCAGAAGAAGAACAAGATGAAGATATTCAGCAAAAAGAGACAGAAGAAGCAACAAAGTAAAAAAATTATAAGAACTGTAGTTTAAATATCTCCTGCTTTACTCGTTATGTGTATTCGCTAAGTGTACTTGGCTAAGCAGACTAATTGAGCAGTCTCCACCCCTTGACTTTCCCTTCTTGTCCCAAGAGTCTAGACTCAATCAATCATTTTAGACTTAAGATTTATAATAATAAAATTTTGTTCTTAATGTCACAAATTAAAATAATCTCGTTTAACGTGAACGGATTAAATAATAAAAAGAAGAGAAATAGAATAACACATAGCCTAAGGAAACAACAATGGGACAATTTGTTTGCAGGAGACCCACATAAATCAAAAACATGTAAGAGTTCTTAAGAATCCGAGATTAGGGGAGGAGTTTATATCAGCCAATCAAAAAGAAAAGAAAAGGGGGGTAGTGATATATGTTAAGGCGAAGTGGGAACCCAAATTTCCATGGTCAGATGATAAGGGAAGATTGATTATGATTAAAATTACCAACGAAGGAGAAGAAATTATTCTAGTGGGAGTGTATGCTCCTAATGGAGGTAAAGCAACATTTTTTAGACATCTAGAAAAGAAATTGTTAGAATTTAACAATTCAATTATGATGGGGGATTTTAACGGGGTGATGGGGCCGGAATTAGACAAGCTATCAGACATGCAATCTCAAAGTAGAAAAATATTGCCAAAAAGTTTTGTAGATTTATATGAAAATTTGAATCTGGTGGACATATGGAGATTTAAAAACCCAGTTAGGAAAGAATTTACATTCTATTCACAGTCAAAGAGAACAGCAATGAGAATAGACCAGATCTGGATTGCTAAGCAGTTAACAATAAGAGCCGGAAAAAATGAGATAAGACCAAAATTTTTCTCTGACAATAATCCCGTCACTTTATTTATACTCCCAAAAGATTTAAGTAGGAAAAAAATGGGTGTTAAATACATCTCTATTGAAAAATGAAAGAATTATTGAAGAAGGAAAAAAGACAGAAAGATAATGCCAATAAAGGCTGTGATGAAAATATAGTATGGGAGGCAGGGAAATGCGTCATGAGGGTTTTTTTATTGGTAAAAATGCTTGGGATAGGAAACAAAGAGAGAAAAGAAAAAAGATTTAGAAATGGAAATTAAAAGGAAGGAAAAGGAACTATGGGAAAAAAAGAAAAGAGAGACAAGATATTAAAGGAACTAAAAATATTGAGAAATGAATATGAATTTATAATAGATAAAGAAATGGAATAAGAAAATACCTTTTGGAAGTATAAATTTTTTAATGAAGCCAATAAATCTGGTAAATTTCTGTCTCGGCAATTGAAAGAGAAAATTAGAAAAGATAATAAACAAATTAAAGATAGGGGAGAATATTAGTATTAACCAAAAAGAAATCAGCAAGGAAATTGGAATTTTTTTTTACCAAAAATTATATACAGAGGACCAAGAAGAATTCGAGAATTTAGGAATATATGAAGACATTTTGAAATCGATAAAGATAAGACAGGAATTGATTAAGAAACTAAATGATCCAACAAATAACAGAAATTAAAGATGTGGTTTCAGAAATGAAGACGGGTAAGGCTCCGGGTCCAGACAGCTTCCCTATTGAATTTTACAAGGTTATGGACGATTC
This sequence comes from Phrynocephalus forsythii, assembly GCA_029282475.1. Classification (NCBI taxonomy): domain Eukaryota; kingdom Metazoa; phylum Chordata; class Lepidosauria; order Squamata; family Agamidae; genus Phrynocephalus; species Phrynocephalus forsythii. The sequence continues at coordinate 15,446,031 of JAPFRF010000006.1, read as the reverse complement.
ATTCCTTATTACCCTAAAAGATATTATAAACAACGTTTTAGAAACAGGCATAACCCCGAGCTCATGGCAAGAGGCATATATAGTATTAATCCCCAAGCAAAAGAAAGGAATCCCAACCCCTGCTGATTTTCAACCAATTTCCTTATTAAATACAGATTATAAAATTTTTGCCAATTTATTGGCAAAAAGGCTGAAATTAATATTAGAAGAAATTATACACAAAAACCAATCAGGCTTTTTAAAAGGCAGGCAAATAAAAGACAACATGAGGAATATCATAGATATTATGGAATGCCTTGAGTTTAATGGGGTAAAACAGCAGCAGTGTTAGCAGTGGATGCCGAAAAGGCATCTGACCACATCTCATGAAAATTCCTAAAAAAAAAAAAAAAAAATAAAATAAAATAAAAAGAAATTTTACAATTGGGCCAAAGATTCCAGAATGCGATCACAGCAATATATTTGACGCAAAAGGCAAACATTATAATTAATGGGAGAGTCAGTAAACTAATAGAAGATAGGGAGGGGCACACGTCAGGGGTGCCCTTTATCCCCATAACTTTTTATTTTGACCTTGGAACCACTCCTGCAAACAATAAGATCAAACCACGAAATTAGAGGGATAATGATTGGTCAACATCAGGATAAACTGAGGGCATATGCGGATGATGTAATTTTTACACTGGAAGACCCACAAGTAAGTGTACCAAAGTTGTTAGAAGAAATCAGACAATTTGGGAGAGTCTCGGGATTAAAGATCAACTACCAAAAGTCAAACTTAATAGTTAAGAATATGGAAATTAAAGACAGAGTAGAGTTGGAAGAAAAAACGGGAATTAAAATTGTAAAAAAATTTGAAGTATTTAGGAGTTATTATTGTGGATAAAAATATAAATCTAGTTCAGGAAAATTATCAACAAGTTTGGAAAGATATTTTTAAAAATTGGACTTTTGGGGAAAGATGAACTTCTCTTTATTGGGGAGGATATCGATAATAAAAATGATGGTTCTCCCAAAGTTAATTTTTCTGTTTCAAAACTTACCTATTTTGGGGGATGCCAGCTGCTTTAAGGACTGGAGGAAGGAAATTTCGAAGTTCGTGTGGAGGGGGAAAAGACCAAGGATAAAGCATAAAATATTAATAGACCACAAGGACAGAGGAGGATTGGGACTTCCAGACATGGAATTATATCATAACGCAGCAGCCCTCTGGTGGTTGAGAGAGTAGGTAAAGTTGGATGATAAAGAAGTGCTAGACCTGGAAGGATATGGTCTAAATTCTGGTTGGCACCATTATATGCTGTGCGAAAAAAGGAAGTACAATAAGGAATTTAATAAACATATAATATGTCGAACTTTATTATATGTATGGTACAAATACAAAGGCATCCTGGAACAAAAAATGCCGTGGTGGTGCTCACCCTTGGAATACCTTACTTTAAAGAAAACCAATATGGAGACAGGATGGCCCACCTATAAGCAACTGCTGGAAGAAGAAAAAGGGGAATTAAAGCTTAAAAATTATGAAAAGATAAAGAGGTATCTAAACGTCTGGTTGGAGTACTATCAAATTAATCACAAGTTTCAAGAAGATTTAAAAATTGGATTTGAAAAGCAAATCACTAAATTTGAAGAAATATTGCAGGAAAAAGAAAAATACATTAAAAATTTTATAATCTTTTGCTGGAGTGGGATGCTAAGGAAGAGCAGATAAAAGAAACTATGGTAAATTGGGCTCAAATACTTGGAAAAAACATTAATTTAAATAAATGGGAAAGACTATGGAAAATTGATTTGAAATTAACATCAAATATGGATATTAAGGAAAATGTTTATAAAATGCTATATAAATGGTATTTTACCCCCCAGAAATTGGCAAAAAATTATAGAAACCAAAGTAGCACATGTTGGAGATGCAAGAAAGCTGCAGGAACATTCATACATATGTGGTGGTCCTGCAGCCTAATTAAAACATTTTGGGAGAATATTTATTCCGAACTAAACAAAATTTTAAAATATCAATTTATGAAAGAACCAGAATGTCTCCTTTTAAGCATTATGGGGGACGATATAAAAACCACAGATAGGAAATTTATGCTACATGCCACATTGGCAGCGAGAGTGGAGATAGCGAGTATGTCAAAAGACTGTAAAATACCAGATGTAAATGATTGGAGAGTTAGATTAAAAAAATATTATGACTTGGGGGACAGAAGTGGGAAATGGAGTAAGAAGTCTGATGTTAATTTGGAATTAGGATGGAAAAATTTCAAGAATATTTAAATAATATAGTGGAAAAACCTAGTCTGTTGGGAGAAGTTTGAAATAAGCAGAATGTTAGAGTATATGATATTTTATTGAATTTATCTGGGGGTACTACTGCTCACAGGAAGGTGGGAGACTTTACTCTTTTCTATACTCTTTTTACACCTCCCTCTCTTCTAGGTTTCTGGATGACTGTTCTTTCTTGCCAGTTTTTCTGTTGGGTCTTTTTCACATTCTATACATTGTCTTTTTTATATATTTCTTGTACTGTTTTCTATATTTTCTGTACTGTGACGATATCAAAAAATAAATTTATTTTAAAAAAAAGTAAAGTCCAAAGTGTCCAGCAGGTAAAGAGTCATGTGAGAGATGCAACACCTGGTTACGAAGAGGACCAGCAGAAACATATAACTGCCCTTGATGTAATAATAACCCTTGCTGTGCAGAAAACTCTCCATGATTCCCATTCCGGATTTCCTGAAGACGTTGCTGAGTCCATGAATCGTGAGCTTGAGATTCACGGATTTCTTCTGCCAAGCTGAGACATGGATTCGTAGCTACGAACACAGAGGGAGGCAAGATGGGTGCTACTAATGTCTCTTTCACAGGTGCTGCATACTCAGGTTTTCTGGATAACGCATCAGCTTTTTTATTCTGAGCCTCAGGAATGTATTTGATCCGGAAATCGAACCAGGAAAAGAATAATGACCACCGGATTTGTCACTGAGTCAATCGTCGGGCTGTTTGTAGATGTTCAAGGTTTCAATGATCAGTCAATACTTGAACAGGGTGTCGAGCTCCCTGGAGGTAATGCCTCCATATGTCAAAAGCTGTCTTGATGGCTAGCAGTTCTCGCTCCCAGATAGTATAATTCTTCTCTGCAGGGTTTAACTGTCGAGAGTAATAAGCACAGGGACGCAGGGTTTGGGAGGGATCATCCTGTTGAGATAGCACTGCTCCCAAAGCAATGCTAGATGCGTTGGCCTCCACTATGAAGGGTAATTGTGGATCAGGATAACGGAGCAAGGGTTCCGAGGTGAAGTGAGTTTTCAAAGTAGAGAAAGCCTCTTCTGCTTCTGGAGTCCACTGGAAAAGCTCTTTGGACCGAACGAGACGGTTTAAAGGTGCAACAGTGTCGGCGTAGGCAGGAATAAACTGGCGATAGTAGTTAGCGAAACTGAAGAAACCATTGCAAATCCTTACAGTTTTGTGGTCACCGCCAGGACAACACAGCCTCTACTTTCTTAGGGTCCAGGCAGATTCCCTGGGGAGAAATAATATGCCCCAGGAATTCACCTTCCTTAATGTCAAACTCACATTTTTCCAGTTTAGCATATAGTCCGTTTTCCCGGAGACGCTGCAAGACCTGACAAACATCTTGAACATGCTGAGCTGGGTCAGCAGAATAAATCAGGATATCATCTAAATAAATGACCACACAACAATCTAGTAGAAAATGGAAAATGTCATTCATCATCTGCTGGAATACACTGGGTGCATTTGTCAGTCCAAAAGGCATTACTAAATGTTCATATTGGCCATACCGGGTTCGAAACGTGGTTTTCCACTCATCTCCTTTACGGATACGCACCAAATTATATGCCCCACGAAGGTCCAGCTTGGTATAACACTTTGCCCCTCTTAACCGGTCCAAAAGTTCAGAGATTAGGGGTAAAGGATACCGAACCCGAATAGTGATCTTGTTTAATGCCTGGTAATCATTACAAGGACGAAGCCCCCTTCCTTCTTCTTTACAAAGATCACCGGTGCGGACAATGGTGATTTGGAAGGGCATATAAACCCATGTTGAATGTTCTTGTCTAGGAAAGCCCTCAAAGCTTCCAACTCAGGTTCGGACATAGGATAGACTCGTCCCACAGGGAGGGGTGCCCCAGGTATCAGATCAATGGCACAGTCATAGGGCTGATGCGGAGGTAACTTGTCAGCCCCCTTTTCCTCAAATACATCCGCAAAGTCTTGGTATACCTGGGGCAAGACAGGGTCAGATGGAGCATGGGCAGCTGCCAGGATGGTAGAAGAATTTTTCTTTGAGAAAGGAACCTTGAAGTACAATTCCCCTTGCACCCAATCCACCAATGGGTTATGAGCTCGCAACCAGGAAAGTCCCAAGACAAGAGGAAACCGGGGCATCCGAGTTACATTAAAGCAAATCTGCTCATTGTGGTCCATTACTTGAAGAGTAAGTGGACAGGTTTCCTGAGCTATCGGCCCAGAACGAAGTAACCAACCCTCAATGGATTCTAATAGCAAAGGGGTTTCCTTGTTCTGTACTGGAATCAGATGGCACTGCACAAACCCAGCATCCACAAAGCAGTGAGCTGTCCCAGAGTCTACCATAGCATACAGAGGTACTTTCCAGCCATCAGGAAGCCCTAGAGTTACAGGTACCAGGAAAGGTCCTGCAACTGGGAACCCTTCGGTATTGTCTGGGAACCCTTCGGTATGTTCCATTCCTGTGCGTTCCCTCAAGGATGGAGCTGCCCTTTTACTGCTGAATGGGTAGCAGCATTTACTGAGGAGCACTTCAAAGGGCAACTGGAAGTGATATGTCCTCCTCCTCCACAGTACAGGCAGAGATGATGAAAGCATCATCTTGCCTTTTCCTCTGGGGTGAGGCGTGGTCGAGCAGCTCCCAGTTGCATAGGTTCTGGATCCATTCTGCAGGCTTCACCAGATTGCAGATTAGGCACAGCTGGCAGAGGTTGCTGGTTGTAGTTCTTGCCTCGGGAAGGATGATGGCTTTCCAGGCATCCATCTATCCTGAGACACAGGGTAATGAGTTCCTTTAACATGTTTGGTTGTTCCACCCTAGAGAGTTCATCAAGCACTTCATCTGCCAATCCTTCCAAATACTGAGAAATCAGTGCCGGTTCATTCCAATTCAGATCCTGTGCCATCAAACGGAACGCAGTGGTGTAGTCAAACACTGAATCTTTGCCCTGTTTCAGAGCTCTGAGTCTCCTGTTGGCAGTAGCAGCCTGTATGGGGTTCTGAAAAAGCTGAAGAAATGTAATTCAGGAAAGCCTGATAATTATCCAGTAGAGGTGAGGCACTGAGGAGTAAAGGAGTACCCCATTTAGCTGCCTGTCCTTTCAACAAACTGATGATAAAGCAGACCTTAGACCTCTCAGTAGGAAATTCTTGAACATGCACCTCAATAAACAGCTTGCATTGAGCCAAGAATCCAGGGAATTCCTCTAAATTGCCTTCAAACCAGTCAGGAGGCAGCAAAGGGCAACAGGGCTGCAACCCAGCCAGTGCTGGAGCATGTTGCAATTGATTAATTGCCTGAGACCAAAGCAGCACTTGGTTTTGCAAAGCTGCCAGCGGTGTCATCCCAAAAGCCCCCTCCTCTTCCATTCTGCTTGAAGAAGTTTGGGTGGGAGCAAACTGTCAAACCCCGCACACAGAGCACACACACAAACAGGGTTCAGTTCTTTGCCAAGATCTTTAGTGGAAAGCCAGGCAAGTTCAAGTCCGTTGCTAACAATCAACTGCCATATAAATAACAGAACTCAACTCCCAGCAATTAACAGTCCAATTCAAAACCAGAATATCTCACAGAAACCAGATGCCAAACCCAAGGGGACAGATTAAGCCATTGTCCAGGAAGCCAGTCCGAAATCAGGAAACAGAGCCAAGGTCACAGACAGGAACATGGTTGCAGGTTCAAATGATGTGTTGCTCCCACAGAGAGCTCAAGGTGAGCTTACCAGCTTTATCCCCAAACAGGGAACACACCCTTACTTCTGGAAAGGCTCCTGCTAGTACTCAGGGCTTCCCGACATGATTCCCCATCTAGCATCAAAGACCCTTTCCCTAGCTCTCCAGGTAGCATGTCTTTGCAGAATCCTGCTCATAGCCCTTCTAGGGGGAGAAGATATGTTTTCAGCTGAGTCATGAGACCCAGCTGCCTGCTGACTTGAGCTGCAAGGCTCCTCCAGCAGCTCTTCACCATATAACCCCTCAGAGTCAGGTTCTGTGACAGGCAGGGTCCTGGCACCATGCTGCTTTTTCAAGAGACAAAGATAAGATGTTGTACACACAGTGAATGTTATATTTTCTTCATTTATTTGATTGAATTTGTTTTTTGATTTTTAGTTTACATGTGATATATCAGTTGAACAATCTCCCGTATGAGGTGAAAGGCAAAATATGAATTTAACAAATAAGGGAGGAAAGGGGAAAATGGTATCATGCTCTTAGTTATCAGAACCTGCATTATTGGTGGATAATTGTCATTGTTACTGCTTTCTTTCACTAGTTAACCAGCATCTCCTCATACCATTCTTCATTCTTTGCCTGTAGAGCTAACTGGGTTAAAGAAAAAAAAAATCTGCTCCCCAAATTTGTGTAAGGAGCTATCCAATGTACTGAATGTATATTAGGGTTTGAGTGCAGCATTTTGGATAGGACTTAAAAATCTCAGGCAGAAACCCACTGTTGATTGAACAAACTTGTGAAGCTGGAAACATATTCTGGACTCTTTTGACATGTCAAACTAAGTCTTACAACCAAATCCTTGCAAATTTTTTTTAGAAGATTTTCCACTGATTTCAATATAATAAAAATATGTCTGCAATGGAGTCTTAAATTCAAGGTTCTGCATTGTCCATCTAGATTCATGGCCTTACTACCTAACACTGTTAACTCAGCATTAAACATTTTTATCCTTTTCATTTACAAATGCAAACCTCGGTACAATCATGCAATCTGTGGAATTACCCACTTTTTACCACGGAGACGGGCTGTCAATTAAGATCATATAGGACTCTAGATACCATTTTCTAGACTGCAACGAATCCATGTTCAAAAGAAATTACCATTCATAATTACTTTCAAATTCACCTTTAACAAAATAATTGCATCAAAATTGGCCTTGTGGTTTGGATATACAATGGCAGGCTATGTTATTAAAAAGATAATCAAGAATATCTAACAACCTTCTGGTTGGGATATCTGTCATATTCATGTCTCAGTCTGGTGTACAAATGGACTAATCACCATGAACTAAAAGAGTTGAACGATATACTTAAAATAGATAATTAGCAATAGGCAAGTCAAACTACTCCCCTTCTTAAATGACAGTGCTATTAGAAAACCAATCCCCAAAGCAAAGAGTTATAAAATAGAAATAAGACCATTACCATGCAAAATACAGACACATCAGTGTTTTATAATTACTATTATTATTACTGTGATGATGACTGGAAACCTGTTTAGAAGAAGAGGAGGAAGAAGAAGAGGAAGAAGAGATTTTTTTTCTGTGACTAGCAATTTTGTAGGAACAGGAATGCTACATAGTTCTTTTGTTCAGTAGTCTTTTAATAGTTACACATTCCATGCAGATAAATCAAGTATGCAACAATTATAAAGTAAAACACCAACCTTTGTATTCAAAAGTAAAACACAATTTTAACACTTATTTGTTGTTTTTGTTGTGTCATTACAGTTGTGGCCGACTCTTCGTGCCCCCATGTCCATGGAGTTTTCTTGGCAGGAATACTGGAGTGGTTTGCCAGTTCCTACTCCAGGTGCCTACAGCACCAGGTATTCCCTAGTGGTTGCCCATCTAAGTACTAGCCAGGCCTGATCCAGCTTAGCTTCTGAGATCATGCGAGATCGAATGTGCTCAGGGCATCTAGGCAACACCTCATACCAAATATTCACTTTTTCTTTACTTTTAATAGCCAAATAACTAATAAAGGCTTTAAAGATCTTCATAAGAATACTATACATATATTAAGGTAAAGTTTGCATCTGTCTGTCTGTCCTGCCTGCCTCTCTCCTTAAAAAGGACCCAAAGTACATTATTAAAAAAACAATATTTATAAGCTAAAAACAGTAAATGTGTCAATATTAAAAATGAATTAAACTATTATATTAAAACATGTAAAAAAATCCATATTGAAATACATTTTAGAGCATATTGATCCATTTAAAAACCCCTCTCAGGGGTCATTAAGGAAAAGTCTACCTGAAGAGAAAGTTCTTCACCTGTTTGCAGGAGGACCTCAAAGAAGAGGCCGGCCGGCCTTCCCATGGGAGTACGTTTCACAGGCTGGGAGCAGGGACAGGGAAGGCCCTCATCTGTGTCCTCACTATGTGCACCTCTGAGGGTGGTGGGCCTTTCCTAAGGTGGCCCCAGGTAGAGTACATTACTGTAATCCAGCCAAGATGTAACAAGAACATGTGTTACACTGGCCAGATCAGGCTTCTGAAGAAACAGGTGCAACTGACTTACAAGTTTTAACTGTGCAAAGGCACCCCTGGCCACTGCTGAAACTTGGCCATCCATGAGCTCCCCCAAGCTGTGCACCTATATTTTCAGAGGGACTGTCTGTAAATTCATTCAGCACATGTTGCAACCCTATTACTTGATCTACTTTCTGAATGATCAGGAGCACCTCTGTCTTGTCTGGATTATGTTTCAGGCTCTTCACCCTCATCCAGTCCAGTACTGACACGGGACACTGATTTAAAATTGAAAAAGCTTTAGAACTGTAACTGCTGCTGCTAATTGTAGCTAACTTATAAAGTGTCAGGACATGTCTGTTACACACCCATGGACAGATGCATTCTGGTACCTCATCTATTAGCCACAATTAGCAATGAGAAGCTCTGCATGAATCCTCTGCCATGATATTGACTATCAAGCCCAAGGAAATGGAGCTACCCCCTTACGAACTCTTGACAGATATGCAAAAATCCAAAATCACCATTTCTTAAGAGCAAAATAACCAAGAGATCTCCAGAGAGACAACACTAACTGGTTCCCCTGTATTTCTCTACCTTTGTCATTGCAGCCAAGTGAGACTTGTAGAACTTATTGAGAGTGTAACAATTATAAATGCTCCAATTATGTTGCAGAAGAAGAAGAAGAAGAAGAAGAAGAAGAAGAAGAAGAAGAAGAAGAAAATATGTTGGCACATAGTCTCATAAGGGTGGGGAAAACTGGGTCAACACTTGATGATGGTTGGTTACTCTTCAAACCAGCTTAGAAGGTATGGCTGATACCTCTGCTTGCCAGACAAATAGCATAAAGAAAAGAAAATAATTAATAAAATTAAAATGTTTCTTTATTGGTTTAGATTATTTCTATCCCAACCTTTTGTACCAAGATAGTTTATCAGAATTCAAGTAAAAATGGGAGGGCAGATTTTTCATGTTTAAGAACATGCCTCTCCATCTGAGATATCTATAATATCTCTGTCAGGTGTTAGTTAGTGAAACATATGTATTACATAGGATGCTCTATATGTATTTGATATGTATTTAATTGATTTAAAGATGGAGTCTGTAAAAAGGGCAAAGTCACAGTGACTCAGTGTACAGTTTTTTCAAATGGAGTACAGGTATAAAGAATTAACATAATGAATTTTGGCTGCTGCAAGAGGTTGCAATAGCTATGATGTAATGTAATTTATGATTGGACAGACATGTGTATAAAAATGCTCTGTAAACCACTGTTCATTGGGCCTTCCATGAGTAAAGGCACCCACTTTGTTCCTCTGTTATATATTTTGTCTATGTACAATATGCTGTTAGCTGTCTAGATGCCCTAAGCACATCCAATCTCGCCTGATTTTGGAAGCTAAGCAGGGTCGGCCCTAGTTAGTACTTGGATGGGAGATCACCAGGGAATACCAGGTGCTGTCGGCTCCTGGAGTAGGAACTGGCAAACCACTCCAGTATTCCTGCCAAGAAAACTCCATGGACATGGGGTCACGAAGGGTCGGTCACGACTGTAACGATGCAAACACACACACACACACTATATGCTATTATGTTGTTATGGTATTGAATTTTATATAAATGCTTTGTTGAACTTTGTAGAAGTTTTGTGATGCTGTGATATATTTTTTACATTTGTAATATAGCTGTTTGGTTTTAAGAAAACTGTCTCTCTGGCTCTAACAATTTATTCATTAAATATTGCTTCTGCTGGCTGACTAAATAGCACATACTCTGACAATCTCTCTCCAGCTGAGATAACTGAAATGGTGTCATTGCATTACAGCATAATCTTGTGGCCAGTAAGAGTTCATGAGTATAAAACCTGTACACTCCCAGGAGAGTTTGTATCACAGCACAGGGTGCAGCATAGGGATGATAATTAATTTCATTAATTAAGAATAGGCATGTGCATTAAAATCTTACCTCACTGACTCTAATCAGTGCTGACAGATGCACTGATATTTAGATTCAAAGCCACATCATATTATGCATCCAATCACTGTTTTCCCACCCATTTTTCTATTCTTCACATTCTGGTTTCTGGTTCCTCATCTCTCTTCTCCCTCTGTGCATGTGCAGTCAAAGAAGAAATTAGTCTTTCATACAGTATTCGGCCATTAAAATTGGTTTTAAAATTGGCCTTTTGCATTGTTTGTAATCTTTTAAAGAATGCTTTTATCTATTTTATTGTTTTCACAGTTTGGGCAAAAGAAAAACAAACAATATAAGGAAGGGTCACAATAGCCAAGAGGAGAACAGTAGTTACATCACAAAAAGCAAATGAAGGGTTGTCACAATGGGTTTACCTGAACGACATGGGACAAGATGGAAGCTGAAACTCTGATGCACTCTTGGCAACTTGGTCTGAAAGCTGCTGATCTCTCGATGACGCTCGACTGAAAACTAGATACTGTCTGGAGAAAAACCGCATCCACCAATGAAAAACTAGGAAAACTTTGGGTAACAACAAAGACCTCGGGATGATCATGGTTCAGCAACTCATGTCAAGTAGCTTTAGAAAAAGAGAGTTTGATGGGCTCCGGATGTTGCCCTTACGAGACTGACAACAGTGAATTCCACAAAGCCACAGGATGGAAGCTGAATGGCTAAGGAAATGTTAGATGCCTGAGGGGGAACCCTTAATATCAACAATACTTACCCAGGAGGCTTGACTCATCTTCCTCAGCACTCCCGAGCAAATGAAGAAACAAGACAGGATGTAATGTGAAATATATGTATACAGTGGTACCTTGTATAAAGGAATCAATTCATTCCAAATGAAATTATGTTAAGCAATTTTTCCTTTATACAAATTTTCCATAGAAATGCATTGAAAATGGAGTAATCTCTAATTGTGACCATTTTTATGCTGTACGGATTTGCCCCATAGGTGATTCTGTTAAGCAAATTTCCCCTATCTCTGGAATTTTTTTATGTTGTACAGAGTTTTTGTTATACAAACCATTTGTTATGCAAGGGTCCACTGTATATGTTTTTAAAAGTGCAATTTGAAGCTATGCAGAAAATGTGGCAAACATCAGGAAGGGTAGAAGAAACACAGGACACAGACGTATGGCAACCTTGTTGCCATGCAGTCATTAATTTTAAAGATTTTATGGGTTTTCCCATCACTGGCCCTTCTCAAAGATTGATGGTATTTGTTTGTGAATAGAATCCTCCCTGTATTATGGTATGTACTGCTGAAACTGATAACTGCTTTAGTGCTTGAATGTCTAAACATTTCTGACAGGGTCCTTGACTATGTACTAGTGGCACTGTGACTACTTTTCTAAATACTATTTTAGTCTAAAATCAAAGGGGTCTCCATTAGAAGGGACGAACAAGTTATCTTCATGTCTATGGGGCTGTTCTTGTTGGAAATAAAACTAGACTTAAACCACTGCATGTTTATTTATTCCTTTAACTTATGCCTTGCCATGTTTGAATTTACACGTTCATAAATTAAGCATAAAAGCAAAGTGCAAATAAATAAAAATTCTGAAGTGAAATATTAACCAACACAGTAAGCCTGAAATAAAGGAATGGCCAGCAAAGAGACACTATGAGGGAAAGGGCCACCAAAATTTCAGTGGGGGCCTTGCACCAATCATGAGATACTTATGAGAAAGACTCATCTGCCCAACAGAAAGGATTACAGTTATCTCCACTGAGTTATTAGGCTCTTAAATACAGTACATCTATATGTATTTGACAGAGATAAACCAAAATGTGCCAAGCAGATGCTCTAATCCTAACCCTTATTTGTTAATTACCTATTGATACATCAATGTTCTTGTAAGATCAAAGCAACGTACAAGAGGACAGAAAGGGGTGAATCCCAGAAGCAAAGACTAAAAGGTAGCCCCATGTTTACAACAGGCCTGTCAAGCTAGTTTTTAAAATATGGTAGGACCATTCACTGATCAGTTCCCAGGCCTGCAAGCTTCACAGCAATATATCACTTTGTTTTATCGTTTGACACAGAGTATCTGTTATAACATTGTGTTGTCCAATATCAAGCCTTATATCTTACTGCCGCATTTACATTTCACAGTACATGTGCCTCTTAAATCTGTCTGCATAGGATATCTGGGAAGCATGTTTAGTGTTAACAGGGTCCAACAGGGTCCTTGGACTTATCCAAGAACATCAGAAAATGTCTTGAAATGTACAGTCTACAGGTAAACTCAGCAATGCTTATTGTCATGCTATCAATAGATATGGCTTTACAGGGCAATAAAGGCAATAACAGGAAGAAAAAAGTTTTTGTCTGAGTTAACACAGTGCAAATATAGAAGAAGAGACCTTCATAGCAGAAAATACATACTGTATATATACACTTCCATATTTTGTAAACAAAGAAATTATAACAAAAATGATTAGTTAATTATGTTTGTCTCTTAAATCCGAAAGATGGCTCTTTTAACAGCACCAAAAAGGTTGAAGCAGTGCACCGCTGAGAGCTCATGGACCAAATTGAGGGTTGGGTGGGAGGTGCCTTCCTGACCCAGTCACATGCTACCCATGTCCCCATGAATCTCCAAAGTGGAATATGACTTTTTCTCACTACTTCTTGATTTTTTAGACCAGTTGATACAACCATTAGCAGTCATGAAAACCCAGTTTTGCATGGTTGAATGCATCTCTACCAGGAGGAGGTGGTAGCTGACACTACATTGTTAACATCTGCAAGCTACTGGAGCACACAAATGAATTTCAGGAGATCAGAGTTTTAGTCTGCCTGGATCATGACAAACTATTGGTTGTTCTGAAAGAAATAGATGTGCCTCAGCACCTGATTGTCCTAGTGCCTAACCTGTATTGTGGATAAGAAGCTACTATTAGGATAGAATATGAACAGACAGAATGGTTTCCCATAGGCAAACGTGTCAGACAAGGTTGCATTTTATCCCCTTATCTGTTCAATCTGTACAAAGAACATATGATGCTGGAAGCCAAAATAGATTCACATAAAGAGCAAAATTAGCAGAATGAGCATTAATCAGTGTTACGATGCGCAGATGAAGATTGAAACTCAGAAGGGCAGCAGTGAAGAAACAAGAAAAGTTCATTAGACCAAGATCATCCAAATTTCTGTATTTCCGATCACATGTATGGTGGTGGTGGTGGTGAATGCTGGACAGTTAAAAAAGCTGATGGGGTGGGGATATTCATTTGAAATGTGGTGCCGGATGAGAGCTTTACAGATACTCCAGGCTGCCAGCAAGATGAACAAGTGGATCCGTCTTTAGGAGCAAGTCAAGTCTGATCTATCTATGGAATGACAAATGGTGAAAGTGAAACTGGCGTACTTTGGGCACATCGGAGAAGGCAAGATTTTTCTGGAAAAGAACTATGCTGGGAAAGGTCAAAAGTAAGAAGTGGAGCTAGAAATCTCTTCCACTCACATTTTCAAAATAGTGAGAGAGGATGTAAATAGCCTTTGTTGGACTGTCTGCTTCTAAAAGAGGAAAAGGCTTCCCAGGAGTACAGATGGTCACAAACTGCTGGTTCAGCAGTTCATCCTCGCTCATTTATCAGGCTGCCTTCCCTTTGTTGCCTTCTCTGGGTGCTGTTTCATATGGGCACCTGCCAGGAGGGGCAGGACTTTTCTAAAAAATATTTTTACCCCAGCTTTCTCCTTGAAAAATGGACCCAAGGTGGCTTACAATAATGAGGGACAGTGTACAGCCCAGAATGCCGAACACCTATTTGACCAATAAATGAACCAGCACAAACCAACAAGCTGGTGGTTCATACCCATATCAACTCAGAAACATTCACAGGCGATATAGAAAGAAAGGAGTATAATATCTTACTTGTTTTCTTTACAATATTCTTCGTCTTACCCCCGCCCCACGTGGTGCCATAAAGTGATAAAGTCAGGACGCAAATAGATGCGAAGATCATCCTCCATTTTTATAGAAGAAAGAGCATCTTTTGATGAATTCCAGCTGGTTCTTCTCTCTGAATAATGACATCGAGTGCTGTACATGGTTCTTCTCCAGTGGAAATATTAATAGGAACAATAGGAAATATTAATTGGAACAACTATTAATAAGAACAACTATTAATAGATGCACGAGTCAGCAAGACACGCCATGCACACCAAAGTGCAGGCATACAGGACACTGTCAACTAAAGTACATATTTTTTTAATCTAGATTAGTATTGTCCACAGGTGTTTTCAGACAGGGGTCTTTTCTTGCCCACTCTGGAGATACTAGGAAATTGATCTGGGATCTTCTAAACATAAACTATGTACTCACACAAAGCCATTCAAATATTTGAGTTCTTTACCATTCTGCTAAGCAGCAAGAAATGAACAAAAAGAAGGTTCAGACATAACAACAATTACAGTTATTCAGGCAAGCAGAAATCTAGTTGTAGCTCTGTAAAAAACAGATGTCTACAGCAGGAAGTAAGATTGCTTAGCAAAGAGATCTAGAATTAATTGTTTTGCAGAGACAACTGGACAGTCAGGAAAGTGGCAATTAGAAGACCATAAATCTGAACACAGCTGTATCTTGAAGGTGCTTCATGAAGGGGATTGATGGTGGATTTTATGTCATTGACACAGGGGAAAAGGGATAGATAGATTTCAGACTTGGCCTTAGATTCTGTACAGATCATGTCTCCTGTACAGATCATGTCTCTGTGAAAAAGACCCTGCAACCTGGCTGGATGCTTTCTTCTGCCTTGTCCCCCCAGCCCAAAATGAAGAGACGAGACATGTTTTGGGATTAAAAATGGGCCACACTTTATTAATATTTCATTATACTATTTATCCTACTGTTTAGTTTTTAACGGGGGAGCCTGAATGGGGCAAGTGGTGCTGGGGGGATTTCCCCATAACCAAAATCAGGTATTACCCGGTGGGGCAGTACCCCCCAGCAATAGAGTTACGGGCAGCCCTTTGCTGATATTTACGTAAATGGTCATAAATCAATTTTTGCTGTCCTTTCTATTTCTAAGCCTAATTTGGGAATTTAAGGGCTGCCCTCGTACTAAGCCGAATTTCCTCCTATTTCCCTAAGGGACTTCCCACCACTTGCCCTAGCCACCACCAGAAGTGGGGCTACGTAGTATGCCCCCTTACCCCCCCCGGTCTCTCTAAGCTGATTCTGACTTGACAATAAGCCTACCATTCTGTCACTAAACCACATAGCCATTCAAGCCATGAATGCCCTCTGCCTCCCAGCTCTTGTTGAAGGAGGCCTCCTCAGTCCACACTCTCTACCAGACTAATGCCTTCTCAAACACAACAGGAATGACTGCATCTGGATCTAACCCAAGAGCAATTCCTTTGATTGCACAACTTCCTAAGATGCCTGACCCTTGCGTGTTCTTTATAGGTAGGACCCATAACTCCACTGTTGTTAGGCAGGTGTACTTAAGCTGATACAGTCAAGAAGATGCCCCCTGTCGGAGTGGTCTATTTGGGTCAGTCAAGCTGTGCAGCCTGATTCTACAACTTTGGTTATGGCCTGGTATGAAACACCTGGTCACCCTGGAGCCAGTCCAGTCAAATCCTCGTAACCTAGGTACATAATGCCACAGCATGGAAATAATGGCAGAGAACACCGGAACTGTACCTGTGATACTACATCACCAAATATATGTAATCTTGGCAGCCAGCTTGGCTGTGTGCAGACCACCTTCCTCTTCCATAATAGTTCTTTTACTGTATCTTCAAGGACTTCCTTGTTCTTTTTCCCAGGTCTGTCAGCAGGGTGATATGAATATGTCCATGTCTCAAGAGTTTTCACCACTAGCTGTACTGATTTGGATTTCTAGGAGTTTTAGCCCCACCGGTCACGTTCCACCCAAATATTGGGATTGATAGCATTTATCAGCATATTATTTATTTATTTATTTATTTATTTATTTATTTATTTATTTATTTATTTATTTACCATGCCATCGAGCAATAAGGCCACTCTTGGCAAACAACTACACCCTCCATGGCTTTCTCAGTACTTCTGCCGACATTCTGCCGACCTTCTGTCTGCAGACATCAGGCACCTGAGGTCATTAATCCAGGATCATACATTCCTTACATGGGATTAGGGAGGTGGAATCCAGTTGCAGGCAGTCCATCTGTAGATGCTTGCACATGACTATTATTGACACTGGGCTCCACTACACTGGCACAGCTTCTTTGGAGAAGTGGTTCGTGCAAATTTCTCCTCAAGGGCTGTCAAAGAAGGCAACCATTTCCTCCTCATCCTGCTGGTAGGCTCATGCTTAACTGCCCAGAGTGAACTTGCTGCCAGATGGGCAGTATAAAAATCCAATAAATAAATAAATAAATAAATAAATAAATAAATAAATAAATAAATAAAATAAGGTACCTAAGCTAGCCTTCCATCCTTCTGTGGCTCCTGCATGGTAGTGGCTCCCAACCTTGGGTTCCCTAGATGTTACTGAGTGAAAACTCCCAAGATTTTTCACCACTTGCTGTGCTGAGCAGGATTTGTAGGAGTAAGATCATCTGAGGACCCAAGGGTTGAGAAACAGTTCTCTAGGGTGAGAAGCACACCTGCTGCTTCCTTCTCATCCTCTGAGGAAGAAGGTTTCTTGATGCTTGAGGCACAAGCAGGCCTGCCTATGTGGCCTAATCCTACTCTTCTAATTGCCACATCAACAAAGAAACAAAAGGGGGGGCAATGCTGAATTTGATACCCTGTGATTTATGCCAGCGACACACTCCCTGATCAGGGCACCCAGGGTTTCCTCCTTCTGGGCTGCATTCTGAGGATCAGAGAGTGGACTCATAAGGTGCCACTTGCATGGAGCCAAATAATATATTGATTTAAGTCTAATTGTTGTTGTTGTTCAGTCGTTCAGTCATGTCCAACTCTTCGTGACCTCATGGACCACAACTCGCCAGGCCTTCCTATCTTCCACTGCCTCCCAGAGTTTTGTCAAATCCATATTGGTTGCATCGATGACACCGTCCAACCATCTCGTTCTCTGCTGTCCTCTTTTCCTTTTGCCTTCAATCTTTCCCAGGATCAGGGACTTTTCCAAGGAGTCCTCTCTCCTCATGAGGTGGCCAAAGTACTGGAGCCTCAGCTTCAAAATCTGTCCTTCCAGTGAACATTCGGGGCTGATTTCTTGCAGGATGGATAGGTTTGATCTCCTTGCAGTCCAGGGGACTCTCAAGACTCTCCTCCAGCACCACAGCTCAAAAGCATCAATTCTACAGCGATCAGCCTTCTTTCTAGTCCAGCTTTCACTTCCATACATCACTACTGGAAAAACCATAGCTTTGACTATCCGGACCTTAGTTGGCAAAGTGATGTCTCTGCTCTTTAGGATGCTATCTAGGTTTGCCATTGCTTTCCTCCCAAGAAGCAGGCGTCTTTTTATTTCGTTGCTGCAGTCGCCATCTGCAGTGATCAAGGAGCCCAAGAAAATAAACTCTGTCATTGCCTCAATTTCTTCCCCTTCTATTTGCCAGGAGGTGATGGGACTGGTGGCCATGATCTTAGTTTTTTTTATGTTGAGCTTCAGCCCATTTTTTTCACTCTCCTCTTTCACGTTCATTAAGAGGTTCTTTAATTCCTCCTCACTTTCTGCTATCAGAGTAGTATGATCTGCATATCTGAGGTTGTTGATATTTCTTCCAGCAATCTTAATTGTTGTTAGGTGTCATCAAATTCATCATGTATAGATTTCGGAAGCATGTCACTTACCATGCCCAATGAGTTTCCACAGCTGCGTGGAATTTGAACCCAGCTCCTTCAAGTCTCAGTTTGACTGTGCCCACCACACCACAGTGGCTCCTAAATGTAATGGATGGGCTAAAAAATCAAACAGCCTGGCAGTCAACTGATCTGTTTTACCCTCTAAAATACTCATAAATGCACGAATCCATTTGCCCACGACCTGATGATCCAAGGGGTAATTCAGCTGGTACCTGGCTCTTCTTTTTAATGTGTCAAAATGGCAGCAGTACATGGCCGTTTCCCGTTAACATTCAAACCCGTTGAAATCCCATTGCCACTTAAGAACAAGAGAGTAATTATTTAATCATTTGACAGCTTATCTCATCCAGCGCTAAACACACGCACACGCCGGTTTTCATTCACTCACAATGAGCATCTAGGATCTGATCCAAGCACCCAAACTGTGAATCCGACGCGCAGATTGTCTGCTCGGGAGGAGAAGGGAAAACTCGGCATTGACGGATACGTTTGCTGCTGCATTTTTATTTTTCTGGAGGGGGTGGGAATTGGGGCATCTGGCCCTCCTGACGCCCTGAGAACCGATTCTTGGCCATTCCGAAACCGGTCCGCGATCCCACCCACCGCCTTCGGCAAGTGGACGCGGGCAGCCTCCCAGAAGTAGCAGTCAAGCCTTCCGAACCCTCTCTGAACTTTTGCCAGCCAGCCCTGGAAGAGGAGGGGGTGGAGGATCTCGCTAAGGCACGGGCTCGCCGGCGAAGGGGTGGGGGCTCGGGGCTCGGCAAGGCGAAGGGCTGTGAGGGGAGGGGGAGGAAGAGGAAGAAAGGAGCCGGCACCGGAGCAAGTCCGAGCACTGGGCTGCGTGCGGGAGCGCCGCCGGCAGAGAAGGCGAGAGGCAGCGCTTGAGAGGTGGGCGGGCGGCTGGCTTCCGCCTCTGAATGCCGAGCCGCCGAGCCCGGGGGTTCGAATCCGCCGCTTCTGCCTGTTAAGTCCGGCGGCAGAGCGGATGCTTCCACGCGCCGCAGCCTGCCGGGGGTCTGGCCTCAAGATCTGCTTGCTGCTTTTCTTGCCTGACATTTGTCAGAAGATGATGACGATGAAGAAGAAGAAGATGATGATGATAAGAATGTGCTAGCTTGCCTAAAAAACCCGGGCTTTCTCCCGAAGCGTTTTTTTCCCCCACCCTGCCTAAAAGGGCGCGCGGGGGGGACTTCGGAGAAGCCTAGAAGTGTGTGGAAAGTGGGACTTTGTAGAGCTTTGCAGGAATTGGAAGTCATCCAAAACCAACCCCCGTTGGAAGAGTTGCGGGACAGCATGGCAGGGCATGACCTCTTCTTCTTGGCATGGTCCGGCGTCTTCTTCGAGTTATGGACCGGGTGCTTCTCCACCGACACCAGCCAGCCCCGCTTGCGCCTCTCCCACAAAGGTAAGCCGTTGCTCTTGGTCGTTGTGAAGGGTCGCCTTCCTTTCAGGAAAAAAAAATCATCCTTGCCACCCAAATGACCTCTTAAGAAATCACGTCGTCGTCCCCCCCCCCCCCAGGTTCCTCTCTGATCCCACCACTCGCCTCTTGATTAAATCTCTCTTTTGGAGAGTTTCCTTTTAAAAAGCACCCTGTTTCCACGCGTGGCGAACGTGTGTGCGCGCGACGTGGAAGAACTTGGCGGAAGAAATAATTTCATTTTGCTTTCTTATTTCACGGGGATCTCTTACTCGCCAGCAGTGTCTCGCCGCACTTCAGGAGACTTTAACGAGATCGGCCGTCCAAACGCTGTTAGGGAGGACTTAATTCTGGGACTGTCTCTCTCACACACACACACACGCGCGCACGCAGACACAAAAAGTTGTAGGATAGCCTGAAACTCTGCAGATGTGAACTCCACTTCCCTCTTCGGCCAATATGACTCGACCGGTCGAGGATGATGGGAGTTGTAATCCTATATATCTGGAGGCTAGCGGGTTGGGGAATGTTGGGTTTTGGAAAGGAAGGCGGCGGAGTCAACTCGATATTTTTAATTTCTCTGAACGGAGTGTTTTAATCAGTTGAAGCAGGCTGAACGCCAAGCCAACATCGCCCATTTCCGCTGTCCAAAACAAGCACTGGGCCACCCCAGATTAGTTTATAGGCTGCGCTGCCACGGGCTGTTTATCTCTTAGCAAATGCATTAAGAATCAAATTCCTCCCTTTGACTGGGGGGGACCTAACCATACAGGGGTGGGGTGAGCGCTGAATTCCTAAGAAGCTGGATGAATAATCTTCTGAACCATCAAGTGTCATCAGGCTGTAATTAAACCGAATGCTTCCACCCTAACTATGTAGCCCAAAGTCAAATGTTACTGGATGAGGAAATATGTGTATTTCTCCCTCCCCCTTCTTTGGAACTATGTCTTTACACTTCCTTTGAGTAATGGATGAGAGGAACCATCTCATCCTTGCCAAAATTTAGAATGATGTCTCTCTTTTTAATGACCTCAAAGCTTCCTGTGCCTAAATATTGCCTTCACTAGCTGTGGCATCTGCTCACCTTGACTACTAGGAAGGTGGCTCCCCTTCTTGCAACTGGCAACACTGGTACTGGGTGGAAATCTTGGACGCCTAGGAGAAAGTCTCATTAAATTGCCCAGTAAAGTAAATATATTCCGTGAGGCAGTTCAAACACCCATTACATCCTGACTTGCCAGTAGGCATGCCTACAAAAGGTAGTGTTTACATATCCAAGGGCCACCTCTTATAGTTCTGACCTATGCAAGTGTACTTGGAAATAAGTTCCATGGAGTTCAATTAGAATTACTGCTGGGTCCACATGCATTCATCTGAAGCCCTTATAGCTGGTCAAGTGTGTACTTATCTCCCAGTGCTATGCATGCTTACTTGGTAATAAGCTTGTGGAACTCCTCAGGACTTAATTCTGCATAGACTTAGATATAATTTCATTATAAAAGCTACATTCTTGTATATGAATCTTCATGGAACTAAACAGAATAGTGCCTTTCACTAATGAAGCAATATAACACACACACACAGAGAGAGAATCTTTATTTGATCCAGCACATCTTATTTATTTATTTAGTAAAGGACTGTACTGTATTACTGTACTGAGTTTTCCACTTATTCTAGAATTCCTGTATTGAGAGTTTGAGACAATCTCTTGGAGATTCCTGCATTAATTTCCATTGTCTGCATCACAAAATCGGTATCACCAAACAAAGCTTTGTGTAGGTACCAAATATTTTTGGCACAGTTGAGGTTGTTCATATGTCATGTAGAGATGATGCAGATGTAATTTCCTACTACAGCCACTTCATTTTAAAATGTCACAAGATGCTGGAATCGACATGCTCAGAATTCTTCAGATGCAGGCAATGTACCTCAAAAGATGGGAGGCTGGAAGGAGGAAGGAGGGAATCAGTTCAGTTGAACAACCTGATTATAACTATTGAAAAAGGCTTGCTCTGTACGGCTAGGATCTGATGTTGGTTCAAGGTCCAGTTTTCTACACGCTTCCCTGAGAGTCAGCCCCATTGAACTGACTCGGCCTTATTTTTGAACAAACATGCTTATTATTGTGCTGTAAACAGAACTTGGAAAATCTGCTTCCTTCCATCATGGTCATTAAAGGCTGGCTCCCAGATTCTAGGAGCTGCAGTATAATGGTGTAACTGTCAAGGAAATTGATCACCAGTATCTTCAAGCTAAAGATGAGGGCAAAGATGCCACCCATTGTAGTTGTGCTTTATAGGTACAGTGAACTGTTAACTATAAATGTCCAGAGAGGAGGGACATATATGGAAAGAGAGAGGAAACTTGAGGAGCCTACTGTGTTTGCACATTTTGCTAGAAGAATCCTGCGAGTCAGGCTTGATTTTATTGACTCTTAAAAATGTGTGAGAGGTTTGTCTTACGTGTGTGTTATGTTCTTGGTGATCTGTTTTTAAACATCTATGCTAATAAAAATGTGCTGCTGGTGCATCATCCCTCTCATGCCCACTTGAAATATCTTGGACTTGCACTCTGGTTTAGGAAGGGTACTGTAAGCAGGCAAATCTTGCAGTTGGAGCCTGTGGTTTTGTCATTGATCAGCCTCAGGGAAAGGAATGAATTGTGTTGATCCCTTGTCACCCAATGCTTCATGTGTATAATTTTTTTTTAAAAGGGGGCTGGGGAGATTTTCTTTGTACAGGGATTTTAAATTACCCGAGCAGCTATTACCAAACAATTTTCTTTGCTGGGAATAATTGTGCGCATCACAAAATGCTATTGATCTCGAGTTGATTTGCATGTGGCTAGCTGTGCAGAACCATGCAACCATCATCACGCCCAAGAGCCATTGCCAATAACACAGGTGTATTAACTCAATATTGGCTCTCGTTTTGACACTTGGCAGGGTGGGCAGCAGAAGTAGCACACACAGAACCATTTGTATTTGTTCGTAGTAGAGAATCTGGGGTTTCACATTAGGTGTGGCTAGCATGACAGGTGCTATATTTACTTCCTGGCATAGACGGTTTTTTCCATTGGTTAAAATTAACAGTACATCTCATCAGGTTTTACTTCAAAGGTTGAAGGCAGCTGGTAACACATCATAGGTCTGGTGGAGCTTCCAGATGCAACTAAATCTTCTTCTACAGCCACCGCTTGATCTCCAACTAAATAGGCATGTGTCCCACTACATGGTACATCAGATTAAAGTTGTGTTGTACTGTTTGCGAGAACTTATTAAGAGCACGCACAGTCCGTGTTCTGGGGAGGAAGCACCCTCAAACGCATAAGCTTTGCCCTCAATATTTGTTGGGGCCGTGAGAGCAAAATGAAGAGGCGGGTAGTTAAGCAATTAGAGAGAAGCATACCTGCCTGTATCCTGGGAACAAGAATTGCCATTCCCTGGGTCCAAGAATGTCACCTCCAGCCACTTGAATAATGGGCAGATGCTGCTTTCAGCTAGTCAAGCCTGCACAGCAGGGACACCCTCAGCTCAAGAGGAGAAGAGAACCAAAAAAAGACAGCCGCAAAGCAAGGCAAGGACAGGTGAAGTATTGCAATAGTTTGGTGCTCTGCTGGGCTTTTGTTTCTTTGTTTATTTTGCAGATAACGGACCGCAGTGGTACTATTAGCACCGAATACTTCACAAAAATGAAACCCCAGAGAGTTATTATTATATCACTAAATAAAACCTTGCACATCCTTTTTAAAAGAATCACATCCATGTCAGTTCTGATGTGCTGAAATGCCATTGAACATGCTGGTTGTGTTGAGCTGGATGGATGTGGTATGAATTCTGAGCAAGAGGACCTACAGTTCTGTTGGCTTATCTTATCTAGGAATTAAACACTGAGGAGACTAAGGGGAAAGGGCATTTCAATCATGAAGGAGATCCATACGACAAAATATCCCTTGATATTTCAAGAGGATGGGCCCCGGGGCCAAGCCAGATTCACCCATCCTTTGGCATCAGTCATAGTGATGACCCACCCAGTATCTTAGAACTATGTTTTGGGTGGGGAAGATATCACAGGGAGGCCATTTTAAGGGACACCTGTCTGATAATGCTGGGAAGCTTTATGTATACTGTATATCTGCTCTAGACAGGTATGTCACTTTGATACCAGTGTCATGGTTCTAAAGAATGCCAGGATTTGAGTTTAATGACATACTTAGAATGCTGTGTGGTAGTTCAGGGGTGTGCCTAGACTAGAGCTCCCTGGCAGGCAGTTGTATGTCCTTCACTACATTATAAATTCCAGGACTCAACGTATAGAACTAGGGTGATGGGAGTCCCATTCAGCTGCTATCACTGGCCAATGCACCTATGTAGGCCAGTCTTCAGTTCCAAATAATGTGGCTTAGAATTGTCACTTTGTTACAAGGCAGCCTCCAACCCTGCACAACACTGTTTAAGATGGTCTAAGCTTCTGTCTAAGCTTGTGCATAGTAAAACAGCTGCACTGAAGCCAAACTCTGCTCACAATCTGGGGTTCAATTCCAGGTTGCAGGCTCAAGGTTCACTCTGCCTTCCATCCTTCTGAGGTCAGCAGGCTGAATGCCCAGCTGGTTGGGGGCAGAGGGCAAGGTAATCCAATTGTAAACTCCCAGCCTAGAAAGTACTTTAAGCAGTATGGGAGAGTATGTATATAAGCAGCACACTTTTCAATTTGAAAGGATATTCACATATGTAGATATTAAAAACCTCATTTGTGTACCATGATGTGATTTTACTGTCCTCTCTGGTGTCAAGATCCACTCAAGACCATTTATGTTAAGGTCCCTTGGTCTTCAGTAAACTTGAGGGTCAAATGCCTGCATTTCAGTAGCAACGGGTTGAGGCTTCCTTGCTTGGAACAACAAATTCACTGGGCCAACTTATTCCTATAAAGTAGGAATAGCTGGAATCCAAATTGCATACTTTTTTAAAAAAACAATTTATTTAAAATATTTCATTTTTTCAACTCACACCTTTCCTCTCTTATATAAATGCTGAGTTAGGTTTTATTCAAAGTATCACTGCAGAATGAGGTATAACAGAGGGCTGGTATATACTGTAAAACAGAGGCAAAAATAGTTCCTTCTATATCATCATAATAAATTGCCCCTTTGATGGTTTGCTCTTTTAGCATCTGTGGTTTGTTGCAAGGACTTGCTTTTTAGGAACAAACAGGAAGTGTATGATTCCCCCACACACACACACACACCACCACCACCACCACCACCACCACCCCCACCACCCTTATTTAGGTACTTTTCTTGTCATGCGCAACTTAAAATTACCACTTTGTGCTGCACATCCATAACTGGCTGGCTAGCATTCACAGTGAGATCAAGGAAAAGGTCACTTTTTGTCACTCAGCCATTTGTTGTCAGTTACAGGCCAAATCCTTGAGAATGCATTTGTAAATATTAGCTCTTCTGTTTTGTTTTCTTTGCAGATAACATTGTGTTCTGTTTTGCCATGACTCCTTTCCAGATAGTTGCTTTTGCTTATAACCAAAGATAATTTGACAACCCTGAATGGGCATGAAGAACCCAGTTAAGAATGGTATGAATGGTGCTTGGTGCAGACTTTCAGGGAAATGGGCATTCTGGAGACCTTCACAATTAGAAGTGCCTTGTGTATGGCAGTAGCTTCAAGGCTTATCTGTCACAATGGGAGGTTCTGTGAATAAAACCAAATAAACCCCCAGCTTCCATCTGTTCTATCCAACACTCAGAGACATCTCACATCATCATACCTACCTACTCTCTCTATAATTTATCACTTTGGACTCTGGAATTGTTATTTTTGGGCTACAACTCCCATAATCCCTCTTCAGCAAAGCCACTGGCCCTAAAGGTTGAGGGAACCTAGCAAATGTCCTCCAAACATAAGTTTTTCAAACAACTTCTGAGAGGTGTGGGCCATTTGACCTAGTTTTGTTTCTATTATGAGGTATGGACATTCACGCAAGTGCATGAAGGTTAAGATTGTATGTAAGGCAGAAAAAAGCCTGTGCTTCCCCACTATTCTCAGGTGTGATTGATAGTTCACAGGGGCAAGTCCCCTAAATTCCTACATAAATGATCATCCAGGAATAACCTTTTCCAAATATTTCTCTTTCTGGTCTGAGCAGGAAGAGTAGGACCAAACTCACTATCCATTCCCCTTGCTTGGTGCCTTCCCTAATCCCTATATGAATAACTCCCATTTGTAGCAAAGACCCTTCCCTCCTTATGGTGGCTTTCCATGTGTTCACATCTCCCAGAAAAATCAAGCTTCTAGATGTCAGTGAGAGCCTGAGAGCAGAAGGAATAATCCCTGTTTCACAGTGTTGACCTCTAGCCATGAACGGTAAACTGAGCTCATCCCCTCTCCCTCTGTTCCTGCATTCTCCATACTTTGCAAATTCCAACCTTAGGGAGACAAAAGGCATGCCTGCGGGTGTGTTGGGAGAGGCTGTGAATAGCTGGGAGAGGCTATTGACATCCATCCATTAAAGGTGCCATGTCGGTGATAAAAGTAACAGCACTTCCTCGGTATCTCTGAAGGAAGACAGGCTGTACCATCTCTCTAATTGCAGCTGTCTTGTCAGGAATATGGTTATTCATTTTTAACTTCTTCAAAAAGAGAAATCTTGGACTTCACCCCTACCCACCCTAGCATTGAACGCTAGCCAGTAAGTGTCACAAAACACTTTCTGCTTAAAGATTTTTTTTAATATAGATAATAATATTTTTTAAATATGAAGTCAATTCTCCCTTAATGGTATAGTCTGCTCACAATAAATGTTATATAATCTCATTCCTCCCATGATCTGTGATGACAGCTGGGTATTTATATTCATGTTACACATCTGTGCACAAAACACACAGTATTTTAGTCTACATATTCTGCTCTTCTCAGAGTTTGGGGAGGAACATACTGTGTTTGAGTTATGGATCTGCATGGGTTGTGAATGCAAATAGGAAGATAAGAGTGTGAGTGTTTAGGGGAAACACATGGCATGCAGCCTGTGAGATTTCCTGTCATTTTCTCTTTGCCCAAGGAATGCAGTAACACTGTGGAGATAGCTGTCTTCCCCTCCAGTAATGTACAGACTGACATTAATGCCAATTTTCAAGGTAAATTATAACCTTATTGCATCATCTAGACAGATTCATCACTTATTTTTATGTGTGCTGGACAGACTGGGTAGTTTTCAAGTGGCTGCTCAAATGCAGAGTAAGATGTTGCCTGGAGTTATTTATTTAATAGTAGAGATATACCACTGCATCACACATAGAGTGTTGGAGAATATTCATAGGTGGATAAATGGTCACATCTGAAGCCTTTCTTGACTCAGGATGGCAGGACAGAAGTCAGAGATGCGTGATAGTTTAGCTCCCTGCCCTTCCTGTTAGTCCACTATGCCAAAACCTATGGGAGAGAGTTTGTCTATGTCTCAGGAAGGCTGGGGGTCTCCATAGGGGCACATCCTCTTGTGACACATGCCAGGCATGCCTTAATGTCATCATCTTTCATGTCATAATTCCAGTGTTGGTGAATAGCTGCCTGTGGAGGTTTCCCTGGAAGTTGGAAATGCAGGAATCTAAGGTTGGATTTGCCTCTCTGAGGGCAAACCTTCCTCTTCCTAAAGATTGCCAGGTGTCAGAATGCCATTGAAAGTCTCCAGGAATTGCCACATTTCACTGGGATTTCTCATAAGGAGACAAATGAACATTACTCAAGGAAGATTTTTGTTTGCAAAATAATCTCAAAGTTCTGACACCTATCTTTACATTTGATCCCCCTACCCCAGTTTCAGATTTTGATGTCAGATGAGGCGGTGTTGACTTATTCCTTGCCATGAGAGAGCTGGCATATCTAATGGCTCCCAGAATGCAGTCCTTCAAATCTGTGGGAAAGTATCTTAAATTTCATCCTGAGAATTGCAGACATGCATTACAGAGTTATGTTCAATATTTGAGTATTTTTTTAAAAAAATCTTAGCATGTTTTGTTTTGTTTTTATTTGTAGTGTGTGACTCTTCCAGTGGATGCTATGGATAAGATAAATACTACTCAATTTTCTGGGGAACTAGGAAATAGACCTGCACATGCTGCCACTGAGGGCCTTTTCACACGACCCCTAAACTCCACGGCAAATGGCTCCCAGCTCCGGAGCTTAAAATTATTTCCCCACCAGCTCCGGAGTTTACAGATAATTAAGTGTGACCACGCCCACCTAAGCGTGTCCCAGCGCACTTTTCATGTACCTGCTCTCGGAGGGTGAAAATCCCCAGATCCGGATGTAATCTGGTGAGTGCCGGGCTCTCCTCGCTTCTGTTTTTTTTTTTTTTTTGCCTCCTGCCCCATTAAGAGAAGGAATCAGGACGACGATGGGCGGCTTCAGAGGTGAGCCTGCATTTTTTTCCTCTCTTTTTTTCTCCCTCCCCTCACACAGACAGGAGCAAGGAAGTGCGGAGGGGTGGGGACGCAGGAAGAGCAACGAACCCCAAGATCTCTGGTCCGAATTTAAGTGGCCAGTGGATCTTAGGGGTCGTGTGAAAAGGCCCTGAGAGAAAAATAAAATCTACTGTGTAAATATTACTGATTACAAGTTTACCAAAATGCAACATCAACATAACTAAACTTGCAAGCTCTTGCCCACTCACCAAAGAGGGGCAGATTTGTTTACGTGGAAACTTTTTGCCTCTGTGTAACATATTCCTTCAGTTTTTAAAAAAAGAAGAATTGGTACAAAATCCGAGATCACAAAATTGTGATGTCATCAGATTTATCTGAGGATAAGTTATAGAACAAGATGACAGCCTTTAATTAAAATATTTGAAAACATTTTAAGGATCAACAATTTAAGAGCTGAAACAATTAAGATAAATCCAGAAGCTTTGCTGCTGGTAGCAAAGATGCTACCATACACTTGATGGCTGCAAATTATCTCACACAGCAGTTCATAAAATATTCTTTACAACACATCCCCTTTAAAATGTCTTTTCTTGCCATGGACCACCAAGACTTAACTCATACAGTTATTATTTTCATAACCAGTTTTTGCATTTGTTTGTTTTTAGTGGAGGTGGTAGGTTAGAAATGTCACATTTTGCACAAACAAACAAAGGAAATCAGTGGACCCCATCACCAAGTGGGATAAACATTAAGAATTTTCTTTCTTTCTTTCTTTCTTTCTTTCTTTCTTTCTTTCTTTCTTTCTTTCTTTCTTTCTTTCTTTCTTTCTTTCTTTCTTTCTTTCTTTCTTTCTTTCTTTCTTTCAATTTAACTGCAAAAGATCCTAACATTTCTTCAAGCCCTCACAGATCCCCTGTGAGAACATTGTGCTCCACCCACCCATCCAGGGTCTGCGGACCACAGGTTGAGAAGCTACATTCTAACACAGTCTGTCACTAGAGGAGAGGTTTGCTTTCAGTTGAGGCCTCACCATACAATACCTTCCTTTAAGCTCCCTGGAACTAAAAATGCCTTCTCTTAAGAAGAAGAAATGTTGACTGTACAGTATAGTGTATATTATACCCACTGAGCGAGATGTCCTGTGGCTGACATGAGAGGGGGAAAGTGCTCTCAGTCCTAGTCCTGGTCATCTAAACCTTAGTCCTCTACCAATTATGTTAAAAAAAAACTTGGGATTCCAAAACTCTCAAGTACCAAAAACAGAAAGATATGGAGAAGTCAAAGGTGCAGTATATGTATCAATTCTTCCTTTACTGTGGCATCAAGGTTGGAAGAGACATGTCACAGAAACCTTTTTAAAACTCACCACAATCACCCCCAAGACAGTTACAGTACCCTTTCCTGCTTTGAGGACAAGATGTGATAAGTCTTTATTTATTTATTTATTTATTTATTTATTTATTTATTTATTTATTTATTTACTGCCCATCTGAGAGAAAGCCACTCTGGTCAGTTTTGCAACATAAAACAAAGGTTTACAAATACAGATACAAAGATATAATAAAAAGCAGAAAAAATTACAAATGAAAACATAACTAAAACAACATCCTTCATTGAAATCAAAAGTGAATAAGAGGAGCTAAGATAATGGCAGCTGAGATTAGATCTCAAAATTTGTAACAGCTTTGCTGGAGGATTCTGTGCATAAAGTTAAGATTCCCCATTTACCTTCTCATTCCAGAGTGGGCCTTAATTTTTCCAACTTTTTACAAATTGTCCTGCAGAAGAGACTACCACAAGAACTCAACTGGCTAGTGATGATGAGGATTGTACTCCAAAACACAAGGGTATCAGGCTTGTGAAAGACAGCTTTTTATTGCCTCTGAGGCCCATAAGGCACCCAAGATGCCACTAGTCCAAACAGAATGCTGCTCCTGAAATCAGTTCTTGTACACCATGCTCCTGTTGCAGCATGAGCAGAATGAGTAGAGCACTCTCCTCCATTTGCACTGTACCTTCAAATCTCCAGCTTCCAGTTATGGAAGCTGGCAATCTCTTTAGGGTAGTGAATGGGAGGTTGCCACAAAAGAAGGCACCACAGATGCTTTGTGCAAGGCCTGAAGAAAGTCCCCCTGCAAGTGAATGGGCAAAGAGGGTTCTGCCCATTTCCCTTCAAGGAAAGGCAGCAAATGTCGACCTTCCACATGTTTTTGGACCATGGGTTTCAGCGTTCCTCACCAGTGACCTTCTTGGATGGAGCTACACAGCCCTTACTCCTGCCATGACCTATCCAACTGGTCATGACTGAAGTGGCACTCAAGATAACAGTAGAGAGAATTCAGAACCACTGTTTTCCCATTCAGGCAAATGACTCTGTGTGTGTGTGTGTGTGTGTGTGTGTGTTTGTTTGTTTGTTTGTTTGTATGTATGTGTTGTTGTTGTTGTTGTTGTTGTTGATGATGATGATGATGATTTTTGCAAAGCCCTTCCTCCAGCTCAGCTCTTCATGTCATTGTGCCAATAAAAGCTTCTGTGGGTTATCTGCAATAGAGCTTGAAATGGTTTGAAGTTCTCTGGCGTGCAGAAAACAACGGGCTGTATTCCCTTCCTTCAGCATTCTACTTTATTTTTACATTGGAGAACAGCATGTCACTTTATGTTAGAAAACATGAATGGGCTGGATGCGGCTGTTTCTCCTCTCTTATCTCCCTTTGCTTTCAAAGTGCCAACACCATCTGTTGGAAACTTTATGGAACAACTCAGTACTCCACAGGAAATAAAAGTTTTATTTAATGGAGGATTATTATTCTTGAGGTGATTTACGGTATGCTGTTCAGAAACATGCATCTGTTTCCAGCCTTCCTGAGGAACCCTGGGCCAATGCATATTGTAAAATGTTGCAGTTGGGGATACTTAGCATTATTAGATCTGGTGTCCTGGTTCCTTTCACGCTGCCAGACAAGGATGATGAAACTGCAGTGTGCAGTCAGCAGTAATTAGGAAATCCTCATTTTTAAAGAAACATGGATCCCTGAGAGAGAGTAAGGAGTGGGAAAGCATTTTAGGCCACTCAAAACATTTGCTCATTATCTAAACCCGTTTCCAGTTCAGGAGAGGGGGAGGGATGTCTATTGACCATATACTGTATACAGATTTGCTACAATCTCCCACTGGGTCATATGGCCACAGAAGCATGGATGAAGTAATATGGGACAAATGGATTGTGGAGATTACCAATAGCACTGTGTACAAGATCAGTGTTATTTCTTTTTAACCTTTGCTGTGGCACCACTTTCTTGTATAGTAGTTCCTATGCACAAAGTGAGTATGATAGGTTTTCATAAGTTAGTTTCTAGATGAGGAACTGGGTCTTTGTGACCTTTGAAATGTTAGTGAACTGCAATATCTCTCAAATTGGATTAGTTTATTTAAGATTTCTGGAAGCTGCAGTTCTATACCTGTCATAAGGCTGCTCATTCCCCATCTCCTTGCTACATGAAGAGCTGAGAGAGAGAGTTGTACTGAAAACACCAATACAGTGGTACCTTGGTTTAACAAATTTAATCCATTCCGAAGGCATGTTCTTAGGTCGAACTACTCTTAAGTCAGGGTACCTATCTAAAAAATTGAAATCATAAGTTAAAAAATCAAAAAAATGGAAAAAAATATTTGTAAGTCGAGCAGACCATATCTAAAATTTGTAAGGCAGCAGTTAAAATGCCAACAGTTTTCCACTCTTAAGTCAAATTGCTCTTAAGTCGAGCTGCACTTAAGTCAGGGTACCACTGTATTTAAGAAGGATCATAAACAGAACCCATGTACCCACCACCACTTGATTTTTACCTGTTTCCAAGTTCTAAAGGAAAGACCCCTGTACACAATTAAAAGCACTTCAAAAGCACCTCCTATGTTCTGCTGTTCCCATTTCCCATTAATCCTGGCTCTGTTCTCCCCACTGGCATTCAATTAGGTCAGGTGGAAGCCAGAAGTGTGGGAGATTCAGGTGCTTCCACCTTTTTCTCTCTCTCCTGCTGAATATTGTTTTGGATTTGTTCAGCCCCACATTGTACATGTAGCATTATTTTCCCAGCAAGAGTGCCAGGACTCGTAATCCCAATTACATTATTAGACAATAGACATTGTGCCTCATGTACCTTTATCTATGTGCACTGTTACTTCACCTTCCTTGGGTTTGAAAATTAGCCAATTAATCATTTCAAAGCTATTATGTTCCAATTACATTAGCAATTAGACATGGGCACGACTCAGCGAAATCCTCGTTTCCATTTCCGTTCCTCGTTTCCGTTACGTAACGAAACGAAGACCGACAATTACTCCGCCAGAACTCGAACTCGAACCGACTAAAGAAAAATTGGGTCTGATTTGTCATGGTCGTTCCTGGCGGCATCGCAGCGATCGCGCAATGCCAAGTGGCACAGGAAAAAAGTTTTAAAAATTAAAAAAAAAAACCGATTCCCGGCCAAAAAAGCAGGCGAAAATATGCCTGCCTGAGTGAGGGCACCTACCAGAAGGGTGGTTTCTGGGGGTCCCCGGCCTCCCCCCTCCTCTCCTGGGCTGTGCATCCTCGTCATCTCGCATTCGCCATTCCTCGCCGCCAAGCGGCGCGGCACAGAAAAAAAGTTTTAAAAATAAAAAAAACTAGATTCCTGGCCAAAAAATCGGGCGAAAATATGCCTGCCTGAGTGAGGGCACCTACCAGAAGGGTGGTTTCTGGGGGGGGGGCGTCCCCGGCCTCCTCCCCTCTCCTCTCCTGGGCTGCGCATCCTCGTCGTCTCGCCAACTCGCCATGCCATGCGGTGCAGGCGGGGGATCCAAAATGGGGCGACCGCAACCAATATTTATTTATTTTGAAATCGTGGTGGTCCAAAAACACACCAAAGCACCACAGAAACATGTGAAAATAGCTATTTTAAAACTGCCTGACTTTTCACAGTAGCAGCAGTGGGTTTTTCTTGCAACAAAACGTCTCCAATTGATTTTATTTTATTTTATTTTATTTTATTTTTATTTTTTTACACCTGCACAATGATGGGCTGGCCATGGGAGTGGACCATGCAAATTTTTGGAGCCATTCCATCAATTGCATGGCCACTTGACCAGGTTTTGACTGAGACTTCTGGGATGTGCCAGTCGGGCATAAAAAGCCCACTAACCCTAGCCCGAACCCGAACCCTAACCCTAACGCTAACCCATACGCCAGTACACTGTCCTTCTTAGTGGATCAGAGAGGCACCGAGAGGTGCACCCCACGAACTCACCCTAACCTTACCCGTAACAACCCAAAGCCTAGCCCTTGCGCTAACCCCCCTAACATTAAGCCAAATCTGTACTTGCATTGCACTACACACACAAGTACAGTTCCCTTCTTGGTGAATCACAGAGCGCCAGACTGAGGAGGAGCCTTCCCCCCAGTGTGCGCACTGTGACACTGCAGTTAGCAGTGGGCCTGTGGTCAACAGAGAGAGGCACCCAAAAAAGAGGTGCCTCGAGTCTCAACTTGGTATGCATATCCAATTGGATATGCATGCCATTTTGTAGCGGGCCGGAGGAGGCACCCACCCCAGAGAGGTGCCTCCAGGAGCCCGCTTTCCCTTCATAGCGGGCCAGAGGAGGCACCCACCCCAGAGAGGTGCCTCCAGGAGCCCGCTCCCTCCAAACCAGTACTAACGACAGACAAAAAACTGACAAACGAAATGACAAATTTTTGGAAAATTTCACGAAAAACGGAAACGAGTTGAAACGAGCCAGAAACAGGCTGGCTCTGACATATGACAACTCAAAAACGTCATTTTCCCTGGTGGTGCCCATCTCTATTAGCAATATTGATGCATTGATCAAACATTAGTTTGGGCATTCCCTCTACACTCTTCCTCCCCCAGCTTCTCTTTGATAACTATATTTATACTTGGTAGCTGAAATGGTCATATAAATATGTTTGGATTAGGGATGGGCATGAACCAAAAAAATGGCGATTCATTTCATTTCATTTTCCAGTCCGGTTCAGATAGTTAATTATGAAATGAATTTTCAGAAAAAAAAATCATTTTGTAATTCATTTTGGTCTGGGTTCATTGAGCTGGGCAATTTTCCAATCTTGCTAAATGTAGTTCAGAGTGGCTCAGTTTTTCTAATCGCCATGTCCCATCAATTCAAGTTTTTAGTAAAAAAAAAAATCATTTTGTAATTCAGTGTGGATCAAAGCATTCAACTCTGAGGTTGTTCAATCTTTTTTTCTCAGATTCTGGGGGTCCCAAACTCCCCTATTCAGTGTTGTGCCTCGAGGCAGGAGTGAGTAGATTGAAATAAACGCCTGGACCCAGACCCTAAAGTACTGGCTTAGAATCCTTTTTGTGCAGACCAACTGGGGTACATGTCTAACATGCTGTCTGATTCCTACCAAAGCCAGTGGCAATCCTTTATTAATCAAAAAAATTAGGTCTGTAGGTATCCCGCTTGACCATATCTTGACGTTAGGGCAGAAACAGGCTCTAAGAATTCTTACTCAGAGGCTAAATGACATCGAGAGGCAGGAACTTTTCTCCCTGGCACATAGAACCTGCTCCCCTTTGTCACAAGGTGTGTTTCCAGATAAGACCCCGCAGGATATTTAACCTCACTTAGTTTACAGGCTTTAGAGCTTTCATGTTGGCCAGGATGAATGTATTGCCATCAGCACTCCTTCAGGGTAGGTTTACGGGGATTCCGCGCCAAGAAAGATTTTGCCCATGTGGAAACCAGTCCCCAGAATTTATCCAACACGTGCTTTTATTTTGCCCTTTTTATGTTCATATTAGAAACAACTTAATTGCCCCATTGCTGAAGAAGTTCCAAGGCCACCCTTCTAGATGGTTAGTCCAATACTGTTTAATAGACAAGAACTCTTATGTTACAGCCCAGGTAGCAAAGTTTTTTATGGCCGCTATACGCAAGAGAGCAGAGATTACCTCGACCATCCATCCATCTTCCTGATGTTTTTACCCATTCGCAGTTTTACTCTTTTTCACTGTTTTTATGATTCACTGTATATTTGCTTATACGGGTCATACGACCGCAATAAACTTGAAACTTGAACTTGGTTCATTTTTTTCTGATTTTTTTTAACTCCACTGGGTGTTGTTGTTGTTGTTGTTGTTGGTGGTGGTGGTGGTGGTAGTGGTGGTGGTTGATGATGATGATGATGATGATGATGATGATGATGATGATGATGATGATGATGATGATGATGATGAATCCTGCCGGTCCAGATTATTTTAATTTTATTTTATTTTTATTTTCCTTTTATTTTTTACTGCCAACCACGTGGCCCGCCTACCAGCTGTAGCGCGGGCCAGTCAGCTTTTAAAAAAAAACTTTTGCTGGACCAGGAGTAGCATCATGTAGAAGACATCGGCAAATGAAACAAACTGAAACAAAACAGAAATTTCTGTTTTGTTTTGTTTCATTTCGTTTCTCTTAGAGGGGGCAGTTCGTTATTAATTTCATTACATACGAAACAAATAACAAATAACAAAACGAACCAAAAGTTCATTTCATGCCCATCTCTAGTTTGGATTATAAACACCCAGAAGCCATAGTTAAATCAACCAAGGGCACAGAGCACTTGTCAAAACATCCAGGGAATTGTAGTTTAAGACCATCAGGAGCCTCAAAGTTGGGAAGCTTTGTTTTTTTATTTATTTATTTATTTATTTATTTATTTATTTATTTATTTATTTTTACAGCTTATATGCCACCCACTACCCAAAGGTCTCTAAAGAGCCCTTGATGACTTCCAGTTACATACCTTCTGGATAATGATATCAAAACATATGAAAAAAAAGTACAGTCTTGGTTACAGTGTTGGATGGTTCTCCCAATTTCCATTCCTGGCAGTTGCTGGAATGGCAACAAATTCCTATTGCACAAACAGTCTGCTCCATTCCATAGGACTATCCCACAAGCAGGAGAACACTTGTTTCAGTCTTCCACTGATAATTTTTTTATTTTTTGGAGCAATACCACAATAATCTCATTTTGAGCAAACCCACAAAGTAGCAACCTCCGTGGAAAATAAAACATGCACATACTGTATAGGCTTCTTTCCCATTGACTGGGACAAGTGTGAACTGAGATGTAATACCTGCAGAGGACCTGTCAAACGCTGACGAGGAAAATTATTTCCCAAGATGTTTATAGGATGAGAGCTTCAAATACATTATACTTGTGTCGATCCCCCAAAGTAACATACTAAATGTTAATTCCAACAGATTCATTTCCAAACCATTGTGTCTGCTTCTTAGGAAACATTGTCACAGTCTTCATGACTGTCAAGAGGTAGAACTAAGAGAAAGATCCTTGTTTTGAGATGACAGTTTCTGAAGTATAAATGAATTAAGCTAAGGAGGTTAAGAAAGAATGTTTAAGTACTCTCTTTCTAGGTGCCTGAGACATTCCTTTGGCTCATGTTCTGTGCATGTGTGTGTATATCTGTAGATATTTTCTGAGGACACCCAGCTGGCAAAAATTGGTAGCAAAGTATCTGCCTACTTTTACTCTAGAGACTAAATACATTAAGTCAATATTTTATGTACCTCCTGGTGTTTCTGGAAATATCTGAGGCCAGCTAATTAGCTGCAGGCTATTTACCAATCCTTACAGATATATAGACATGGGGAGGCAATGTAAGCAATGGTTTTGTCAATCATTATTGGCTTATAAATGCTTCTCTGTAATAAGCACAAGAATAAACATGCAGTTTCTCAAGCTCCATATTATATAAGTAGGAATTCACTGTGGCCAGAGAGAAGGAGGCCGTAAAAATTTGAATTTCTCTTGCAAGTATTTGACAGGCTAAATCGTAAAATGTGACCAAAGGATTGTGGCTGAAGCCTGCCAGCCTGCCGTCTTCAATATGACCCGTATGTGCCTCAGATGGGCTTTTGCAGATGGATCCATGATTAATGCAAGAGTTCTCATAATCTCTTGTATTTATAATTTTATTGGGTTTTTAAGGGGGGGAGGGAGGGGGTATAGGGAAAAGGAAAAGGGAAAAAAGGGGAGGGATAGAGTTTAAAATTTACATTGAATATATCAAGCAAAATAAAAAGAAAGTAGTATAACATATTGATAAATTGCCAAATATTATCACAGTACTAATAAGTTTGTTACTTCTTGCCATCTTTTCCAAGAGATCTCATTGTAGTCTCCTTTTAAATAGCCGGAGAGTCTATCGATTTCGATGCATTATCTTATCTTTTCGTGAAAATTCTTCTCTGTTGGCATGTTTGGTTGTTTCCAAAATTTCGCGTACAATATCCTTGCAGCAACAATTACATATCTCTGATCATATGAAATATTTATATTTACTATATTTAATAAAAAAAGTTCTGGTCTAAGCTCTATCTTAATTTTCAGACATCTTTCTAGAAATAGTTTTACCATTTTCCAATATGCCTTTGAGTTCTCATAATCTCTTGGTGTCCACACAGAAACCTGTCGATCGAATGATGTCTTGAGATAATAGCCTGCCCCCCCAAAACCAACCAACCAAACAAAAACACTTTCACACAAGAATCTCAGCCATTCTTACACTACTCGAGAGGGTGAGGGGAGAAAATACTTTGAGGAAAGGAGGTGGTATATCAGAGAAATTATCATGGATGAATTCTACATTCAGATCAAGAAAGATGGGCAAGTCAGGGAAGCAACATAGAAATGCAGAGATGGGTAGCAGATAGTTGAGTGGGGGGAAATACTGTACAACCTCAGCCATTCTATGTAGATTCAGAAGTATCAGCAAAAGAATTTCGAAAAGGCTCTAGAAATAAGGCCAAAAAACAAAAAAACAACAACAACCTGAAAACCTTTTTTTGTGACAGGGGTGGTAAGGAACCCTTGGGAATTGGAGAGGCAAATTATAGCATAGGACTAACTTCTTTTTTCCTGGACAGGGACAGAACACCACCATCTCTCATAACTAATACAAAGTTTGCAAGGAACTGGATGCATCATCTTTAGCAGAGACAAAATGTATCTGCACTGATATCTTCCAGATTTATCATTTGGGAGATCCAGAGAAGGCAGTGAACACTGAAGAGTGACAGTTAGCATTGGGCCAAAACTTCCACAAGAATTTTTTTTTCTTTATTCTTAGAAACATCCTGCATTTTTCTTCTCTAGAAATAGAAGTCCACTGCACAGACTTGTATTGGAAATTGCTTCACAGTTTTCTTGGTAGCAGTCTTGTAATCACTATTATTGACAAAAGGCCTCCAGGTGATAACAGGATAGAGGGTATCATGGAAGAAACCAAAGGGCTGGTAGGCTTTGGACACTGTTGCCTTCATTTCTAACGGCAGCAGCAGCAGGGCTCCAGGCTAGTCCGTTTCCTGGGATTGCAAGGGACACATTTGGAAGAGGAAGGGGACTCCAAAACAGAAAACAATGCATGTGGGATTACTTCCAACCTCTAGCACAAATCTAGTGAAAGCAATGTGGGGGAACTAAAACATTTTAATCAAGGTTGGTGGGTTGATCTAGAGTCCTGCTTGGAAGAATAAATGCATGCATCAAGATGATCAGAAGACAGACCACTGTCACAATGAACTATGTTTTGCTTTCTCTTTGATTAAAAGCAAAGCTGTTAAGTAAAAGGACAGCAAATACTGTATATGCTCACTCAGTATGTCCTGAGTCCATAAGCAAAAGTGCAAGTTCCAACAATCAAGAAATCTTTATTGGCAGAATCAACAACACACAATACAGTGCAGTTCAAAGACACATGTTCACAGTATTACTGTGAAAATTCTTCCATCTAGCAGGTATTTCTTCTAAGGATGCACAAAGTGACTGGATGTATGCCTGGCCATGTGTTTATGTGATCAATTGAATGACTAGACATACTCCCAGCTGCCTTGTTGATTATCTTGTGTTCATTGGTGCAACATGTGCAATTGTACTTACTCTGGAGCAATTAAAATAAAATAAGTAGTTGATTTCACTTATTCCTCCTTTTAGGATGGAAGTGACCATGTGTACCAATCAAGATGTGTGTGCATGCTACATGCATGCCCATGTCTGTATTGCAAAACAGATTCCAGGGTCCATTACTGTTCTACCACCAAGAGTGGGCAAACGATGCATAGTTGCTGTGTACCATAATTCTTATGGATTGCGCATGCTGCTACAGCACAAGAAAATGTCGGGATGAGTCACCCCCTCTTTCATCCTGGTTAACAACCAACATCATAAGTCGTCTTCTTTTTCTTAGCCTCTGTCCCACTTTTTGGCAGGGTCCACTAACCAACATCATAAGTGTGAGCAGAAAATAAATGGCATTTTTTGTCTGTCCTACTGTTGTTTGGTTAATTTATTTTACAACTGTATAATTTTAAAAATATGTGTAAACTGCCCTTCATTCTCAGATGACTGGTTGTATAAAAATTCTTATAAGTATACATCATTTACAATACTGTGAGCATTTTGAACAGAGACACATTGTATAATACATTTTACTAAAAATAATCAAATCCAACCCAGTATCTCTCATCCTGTGGATTTTGAATCAAACATATCAGATTCCAACTTGTTTATGATATTCATGGCTTTTTCTTTATTTTGGTCATTTTTCACTGCCTAGACTGACATTGCTTTGGTCCTGTGATTCTTCTGAGGGTCCAGATGTATTGTATCTGGTTTATATGCTCTCATAGCTTCTTAAATTATATTTTCTTCCTGGAGAAAATTGACAGCTAAGTCCACAGTCGATTAGTAGAACACATCCTACTGCAGGCAGAGATACCCTCTGATGTCTGCAACCCTTCTAAACTCAACTGAGCATAATGTTTTAACCTCCAAGGCTTGGTGTGTCAAGATATCTGGAAACTCAAATCTGTCTCAGGAAAGAAAGATAATTCACCAAATAATGCATTCGTTCAGAATTATATGCTCAGCCTCTTAATAAACTCCTTTCCTGTTGGCCTCCATGTATGTAGTTTGGTTCTGTGCCAATACCATGGGGGTGGCCAATGAGAGGGGGTGTTGCATGGTCCCCTCTGGATTCAGGGGCTCCTGCAAAGCAGCAGCTGTTGAGGAAAAGAAATTTCACAGTGAGTGTGTGATCCTTATGAAATTGCATCACTCACATTTTTTCACCAACACAGGAGGAGCAAAATGTCCTGTCTGTATGAGTCCTGTGAGTGCAGCATCTGATCTTTATCATCTCAGAATGTGTTTTGATACCCCTCCCTATTTTCCAGAAAACATATAGTTACTAATAGATTTAGAAAGGGCTTAAATGAATTCTTTCACAGAGTAATGATTATTTTTGGAAAGCAGTTAAATGTGTCACTTTCTGCAAGCCAAGGGGACTACCATTTTGAAGGAAAGCTTATTGAATAGAGATGGGCACGAAATGAACAATTTTTCGTTTCTGTTTTCGTTTTTTGTTTTGTTACGCAACAAAACGACAAACAAATTTTGTCTCTAAAATGAAACGAAACGAACAGAAACACCTGAAATTTTGTCATCAGTTTCATTTTCATTATGGCAAAACATTGAACTGCTTAAAATGCTAAAAAAAATCACAAACATTTGAAATAAATGGTAACAAAACGGTAACGAAACAAATGAAAACGAAAATGATTTTTTTGCAAAAATTTGTGAAAAACGGAAATGAACCGAAACGGACCCCCAAACGACAAATGACAAACAAAACACCACTTTTTAATTCGTGCCCATCTCTATTATTGAATCCCAGAGTTTTCTAAAGAGCATCTGTTTCGACCTCTGTTCCTCTTCTGTTTATTTATTTATCTTTAATCGACAGGCCTGTTGGCTTCAATATATAATGCAACTGAACGTCTATTGTGTGTCAAAAGGGAAGCTTCTAAATGGTTCTAAATTTCTTTTATAAGTATGCCGGAGAGCAATTGTAATATACAACAGATTTATTCAGCAGGCTTGCTAAAACTGAGAGAAGCAGCTGCAAAATAGTTTGACTTACTGCTTGTGAAGCTGAGAAACTGTATAGATTTTTATTCTAATGAGACAAGAAGCTTCAAGAAACATAGTGCAACTTCAATTCTACAACATGGTGAAATTCCCATTAAGCCAGTACCCTCTGACAGTAACCTTTTTGTAGGAACTGGGGTTACTGGTTCTGATTGCTGATTGTTCTGCTTTTTTCATATACTTTGTTACCTGCTGCATTTATCAAAATGTATGTAAACAATTATTATTTTTTAATCTCTGTATAGGTGAAACACAACTGTGGCTTCCTCCATTGAATCAACCCCCATCTCATTTTAGATCTTCCTCTTTCCCTGCTGCTCCAGCCCACTTTTCCCAGCAGTGCAGTCGATTCCAGTCACTTCTTTGTGTGCATAGGAGGATACGCTCAGTTCAATCCTTTAGACCAGTGGTTCTCAACCTGTGGGTCCCCAGATGTTCCTAGACTGCAACTCCCAGAAGCTTCCACCACTCACTGTGCTAGAAGGGTGTGTGACAACACCCTGGAAACAGGAGTAATGTATATGCAGATCATCGGCTAATCCCAGCAGGAGGGCGGGGGATGGTATGATATAAAAAGAGTGGAGCCTAGTCAGTTGAGTGAGTTGAAGGTTTTGAGAGTGAGTGCTGGGAGAGAGCACTGCTCTGTTAGAGTTCTGTCAGGCAGTGAGGGCTTTACTATTTACTAGAGATGGGCACGACTTGAAAAAAATTTTTTTCGAGTTGTCGTTAGTCGGGCCGGTTCCGTTTCGGGTCGTTTCCGTTTTTCGTGAAAATTTGCAAAAATTAGTCGGTTCATTTTTTCGTTTTTCGTTGTCGTTAGTACTGGTTTTTTGGGGGGAGTGGGCTCCTGGAGGCACCTCTCTGGGGTGGGTGTCTCCTCTGGCCTGCTATAAAGGGAAAGCGGGCTCCTGGAGGCACCCGTGGGTGCCTCCTATCCTCACCCACTAGGAAGGGGAAGCAGGCTCCAAGAGACCCCTCAACATGGGGGTCTCCCCTCCTCACCTGCTGCTGCAAAATGCATGCATAGCCATATGGATATGCATACCATTTGCAGACAGTGAGACTAGTGATGGCAGTGAAC
Source organism: Phrynocephalus forsythii (assembly GCA_029282475.1). Lineage (NCBI taxonomy): Eukaryota > Metazoa > Chordata > Lepidosauria > Squamata > Agamidae > Phrynocephalus > Phrynocephalus forsythii. Next base: position 15,403,850 of record JAPFRF010000006.1, on the reverse strand, counting down.
CCAGAGCCATAGGTTGATGCCTAAGGCTCTCGCACCACCATGTCTCACAAAGAAGGGAATTGTACTTGCGTGTAGTGCAATGCAAGTAGATCTGGCTTAGGGTTAAGGTGGGTTAGTGCAAGGGCTAGAGTTAAGCTAGTGACGGGTAAGGTTACGGTGGGCTAGTGGGTTGCACCTCTGGGTGCCCCTCTGACCCACTAAGAAGACAGTCTGTGACGTATGGGTAAGTAAGGAGTCAAGGATTAGGGTTAGGGTTAGGGGGCTAGGGCAGGTTTTAGGGGGCTTTTTGGCACATCCCAGAAGTCTCCATGGCCAAGTGGCCATGCGATTGGTGGGATGGCTCCAAAAATTTGCATGGTCGTCCACTCCCACATGGCTGGCCACTCGGCCATCCCATCATTGCGCAGGTGTAAATAAAATAAAATAAAATAAAATCAATGGAGGACAGAGGAGGAGAGGAGAGACATTTTGTTGCAAGAAAAAACCCACGGCTACTGTGAAAAATCTGGCAGTTTATAAATTTTCGCGTGTTTCTGTTGTGCTTGTGTGTTTTTGGACCATGATTTCAAAAACAATATTGCGTTCGCCGCCCCATTTTGGATCCCCCGCCTGCACCGCATGGCATGGCGAGTCCAGCTGCCCAGGATGGGGGGAAGGCGGGACCCCGCCTCCAGAAACCACCCCTCCGGTAGGTGCCCTGCACCCTTAGTCAAGCAGGCATTTTTCCGCCTGCTTTTTTGGCCCGGGAATGGGTGGGGGGAGAGTTTAAAAGTTTTTTCCTGTGCCGTCCGTGCCGCTTGCTTGCGCTTTAATTGCGGCGGCCGGCGGCGAGACTGGGCTTTTTGCTGGCTGCGAGCCTGCGAGCCTGCGGCGAGTCCCACCAGAGCAGCCCAGGACGAGGGATGGGGGGGGAGGCCGGGGACCTCCAGAAACAACCCCTCTGGTAGGTGCCCTGAGGCACGGCAGGCATTTTTCTGCCTGCTTTTTGGCCAGGAACCGGGTTTTTTTCACTTTTAAAAACTTTTTTTCTGTGTCGCGTGGCATCGCGCGATCGCGCGATGCAAGGAACGAGCACGACAAATCAGACCAAAATTGTTCGTTCGTCGGTTCGAGCTCGAAGTCTGGCGGAGTAGTTCCCGTTCCCGTTTCCGTAGAGTAACGGATACGAGTAACGGAAACGGAAACGGGAATACCGCTAAGTCGTGCCCATCTCTACTATTTACTAGTTATTAAAGACAGGGAGGCTGGAAAAGTTGATTAAATCTATTATATGTTAAAGGCAATGCATATCAACTTCAGTCCTTGTTATATTTCTTTATTTTCTCAATAAACTTCATTATTATTTTTATATTATACATCTGAGTCTGTCCCAATTCATAAGGCGACATTTTAAAAGGTGGCAGCATTACCAAGTGAATAGAAGGTGGCAGCATTACCATTGCCCCCCAAGCCCCGAAATAAAGAGGCGAGACCACTTTCAATTTGGTACAAACGGGCCACAACTTTATTAATAACTCTTTAACTTCTAACTGGTAAAGTCAGGATCACTGAAGGGGACCTGACGCCGTAGTGCCAGCTGGTAACCGGGTGGAATGAAATACCACCGCCAATGAGCAATGTATTCAATTAGATAAAACCAGTTAAATCTGGAGCTCAGCACAGCCCTCGGGAGGCCTCCAGTCAAATTTAGCTTAATTTGTCCGCTGACAAAGCCAATGTGGATAGACTGACAACGAGGGCTGAGAAGTGCCAAAATGGCGTCCAATTAGCTCACAACTTGAATACGGTTACCAGCTGCACTACCCGCCAAGTTAGTGGCCAAAAAGAAGGGAGCCCACCCCCGCAGTGAAGAGAATGGGATGGGCGAAAACACATGGCTACTCACGGCCAATCAGAGTAACCACCAAAAATTCCCATCCGGCCCCAAAAGGCGACCAGCTATACTCATTCTCCAACCATAGGGGGGGAGGGCGGGGCCAGAAATCTCGCCGCCGACAACAATGGCGGCGAGAGACGGGAGCCCTCTTATAGGCTCCCGTCCCCGGGCAAAAGAACCCGGATGGGCACGAAGAAAGCGCGCCCAAACCGGGGCTGGGGAGGCAAACGCGCCCCTCCCCCAACGGTGTGGGGATCGGAGCCACCCTTGCCCCCCAAGCCCCGAAATAAAGAGGCGAGACCACTTTCAATTTGGTACAAACGGGCCACAACTTTATTAATAACTCTTTAACTTCTAACTGGTAAAGTCAGGATCACTGAAGGGGACCTGACGCCGTAGTGCCAGCTGGTAACCGGGTGGAATGAAATACCACCGCCAATGAGCAATGTATTCAATTAGATAAAACCAGTTAAATCTGGAGCTCAGCACAGCCCTCGGGAGGCCTCCAGTCAAATTTAGCTTAATTTGTCCGCTGACAAAGCCAATGTGGATAGACTGACAACGAGGGCTGAGAAGTGCCAAAATGGCGTCCAATTAGCTCACAACTTGAATACGGTTACCAGCTGCACTACCCGCCATCATAAGAGGCTAGGGCTCTTACCCCAACATGCCGAGCAGCTCGGCCCTCAGGCCCCCTTGCAGGTCAGACAGAAAAATATCCAGGCCCGGGGTAGCTAGGTGAACTCCATCTTTCCGATAGAGATGGGGGGTGCACTCCGAAATATCAGGGTGGAATATAACAGACCCGGCACCACGCCGAAGAAAACGGGCAACCTCGCAATTAACCCAACGAAGGCCATTATTGATCAAAATAGGGTCATGGGCTGACCGCCACGCCAGGCGTGGGATCAACGCGGACCACAAGATGCGAGTGCCGGGGAAATAAAACAAAAATTCACTCAAGTCCCGAAGGATCTTGAGGAGCAAAACGGCGCCAGGCGCTTGAGACAGGTCGTTGCCGCCCAAGTGCAGCAATAGAACATCTGGCGGGTTGAAAACAGGAATACGGCATGCCCAATTGCGGAATTCCGCCCAACGCATGCCCCTGCGGCCCAACCAGTCGATGGTGGCACACGCGCCCAGGCCCAAATCTCGGCCCCACTGAGAAGATGCAGCGTACCCGGCTGCCCAGAAAACAAAGCTGTGGCCAAAGATGACCACCCTGGCTCTTGTCTTCATAACAGGTCCTGGAACGATAAAGAGATTAAAACGTTCATGCAACAATCAACATTTCGGCAACGGCCGCACATAAACACGAAACTTCTGGGACCTCCAACGTCCAATACGCTGGATGTCCTCCACGCCATAACCCAGGGCAGCTGCCGTGGAAGCTGCCCCAATTCGGAAGGAATGAGAGCCGAAATGCCAGCCCACAATCCCGGCCCTCTCCAGGGCCGCCACAGTAACGGCCCAAAATTGGTAACGAGAAAGAGGGGTCCCGTCCCGATGAGAAAACAAATACCCAGGAGCAGCACCACGCAGGGCAAATAAGCGCTCATAGCGCGGAAGGGGCATATCCTGGAAGATGGCAAGGGCCCAAAAATAGCTGCTGACCCCTAGCCCACTGGTCAGTTTTGGACCGCCGCACGCACAACAAAATGCCATCCGGCAATAAACTAATGTCCGACAGAAGAAGGGCCGTGCCAGACACATCAGACCTAGAAGATGCCAGCAACTCGCTGATGCGGGCGCGGCAAAAAAAGGCGACCAGGGCAGCAGCCCGAAAAGAGCCGCCTCAAATGAGCCCTTGCAAACAACCGGCCACTGCTCGGTAAGGCGAGCCAAAATCTCGGGAGTAAACGGGCACGCGTATCCTTAGCTCTCCCCTCTCCTTAGACCAGCCCTCCAGCATCTTATGGAGAAGAAAATCATTAGATGGGTGGTCAAAACGCTGGGCCTTGGCACAAAATGCCAGCGCAGACAATCTGCCCTGGATAGTCTGAGGCGCCAAGCCCTTAAAATGCAGGTGAACTGCAAATTGGATCAGATGGTCCGGAGTGGCCGGCCACCATGGAGCAATCCCCTCTTGGGCACAAAATTGGGCATATTCGGTGCAGGCGGCCGCATAGGCCCTCCGCGTCCTAGGGGCAAGTGCAAGGGTTAGAGCTCGGTGGGCTTCACGCCAAGGGACCATACCTCGTCGGGAGGGTCACCGGATCGGGAGATGCCAGAGGGGCCAGCAGCCGAAAGCGCTCCATCTGTTGACGTGAGAGGGCATCAGCTATCTCATTCCTGACCCCCGGCACATGGCAAGCCTGGAATACTATATTAAGATCTAAACATTTAAGGGTCAGAGCACGCACCAACCCCATGACTCGAGGTGAACGTGAAGATAAGGTGTTAATCACGCGGACAACCGCCTGGTTATCGCACCAGAAACGGACGGCCGTGTTCGCCCATGACTCCGCCCATAGCCAGACCGCGCCCACAATGGGAAACAATTCCAAGAAGGTAAGGTCCCTGGTAATGCCGGCAGCCGCCCAATGGGCCGGCCAGAGACCGGCGCACCACTGGTTCTGGTAAAAGATGCCATAGCCACAAGACCCAGACGCGTCCGTCTGAACCTGCAGCTCCGCCCCCAAGAGCAACTCAGATCGCCAGAAGGAAATCCCGTTGAAATGAGACAAAAACCTCAGCCAAACGCCGAGATCCTCTCGCATCTCAGAAGAAATCCTTCTACGATGATGAGGCTTGAGGAGCTCCGGCCGTGGCCTCGCAGAGGCGCCGGAGAAAAAAGCCCTGCCAGGCGCGATTACCCTGCAAGCAAAATTAAGATGGCCGATGACGACCTGGAGCTCTCTAAAGGAAGCCTTTCGCTTACCCATAAGGCCAAGTAAAGAGGGCCCTAAGATCACTAAGTTTAGCCTCCGGCAGTCGGGCTGAACTGCCGACGGTATCCAACTCGATGCCCAAGAACGTAAGGCGGGTAGATGGACCTTCGGTTTTCTCCTGAGCTAAAGGCACACCCAGCTCCGCTGTAAGGCGGTCAAACTCAGCCATAAGAAAGGCACAATGGCCGGAGTTGGCAGGACCGCAGAATAAGAAGTCATCTAGGTAGTGCACTACCCGATGACTGCCCGATCTATCCACCAAGGCCCACTCCAAAAAGGAACTAAAGGCCTCAAAGGCTGCACACGAAATGGAGCAACCAAAAGGAGAGCCCGGTCAGCATAATACTGACCCTCAAAGGAAAACCCCAACAATTCAAAATCACCAGGGAAAACCGGTAACAACCTAAACGCAGATTTAATGTCACTCTTACCGATCTCGCGCCAAGGCCACAAGTCTTAATCATTGCAATGGCAGTATCAAGGGATGTATACCTGACCGTACACCACTCATGAGGGATCCGATCATTAACTGATGATCCCTCCGGGAAGGAGAGGTGATGAATAAGCCGGTACTCGCCCGGGGACTTCTTCGGCACAATGCCAAGGGGCGAGACACGAAAGTTAGGAGTGGGCGGCTGGGGGAAGGGACCCAGTACCCGCCCCTCAGCCACCTCCTTAGCTATCTTGTCCCTGACCAAGTCCTCAAAGCCCCTGATCGATTTCAAATTCGTGGCCAGCATAGGTTCCCTGCGACCCAAAGCAGGAATACGAAAACCCCAAAGAAAACCCTGTAACAAGGAAACGGGCAGCAGCCCTGTCTGGGTAGCGTCGCAGCAAACAACGCAACGGGGTGATTTTAATGGGGCTAGGTCCCTTTAGGAACCGCGCTGGAGCCAGAGGCATTTTTCTTGGCGCCGCTATCGCGGCCTGGGGACCCAGAACGCTTGCCCTTAGGGCAAGCGGGTGCGGCGTGGGCACCGCCACAGCCGGAGCAAATATGTTTGAACCGGCACTGACGCCGGTTGCAAGAGCCTTTGGCATTGAACTCCCAGCAGGCCAAGCGGGGTTGAACCGCCTGGCCCGCCGTAGGCGGAGGAGGACGCCGCTGGGCCGGACTGAAGGCCAAATGACCGCTGTCAAAGTGGTCAGCCGCAATGGGTCGGGCCGGGACATAATCTTCATCCAGAGTGGCCCATATGGTTCATCCCAACGCATCTTAGGGGATTGGGCCGCGCGCAAGCGGAAACGTTCGTCGTACCGCAGCCAGGCGGACCCGGCAAATTCCAAATGGGCACGATGAATTGTATCCATGTATTCGATCAGGGCCAAGGCCCGATCCGGGCGGGCCTTGATAATGACGGCTGCATAGATAAAAAATGCCGAAAGCCAATTGGTCCAGCACCTCTCAGGCTTACGCTTACGGAGCGTCTCCCGCTCTTTATCATCCAGCCGTTTAAAGGTCTCACGGTCGACCTCCCTATTCAAGAGGTCGAATACGTCCACGTAAGCCCCACTGAGGATTTTGTCGATCGTCGCTTGGGACAAATGTACGCCGAGTGGCATACATTCATCGCCTTCAGGGAGCTCCAACGGGAAGCCGTCGAGGAGCTGGCGGCAAGGATCGGCCTGCACCGCCGTATCCTGGGTAACTGGCCGGGGTAAAGGCAGGGGGCCAGGCTCCGTAGGAAGAGGCAGCCCCGACGCCCGACGGTGGGGCAGAAAGATCCACCGGCGCCAACCCCGTAGCAGTAGTGCTGGCCAACTGACTGCCCACACAGGTCAACCCAGGAGGAGGACCCCAAGGCCAAGGGCGGGCAGGGGTAACAGGAAAGGGAGTCACCAACTCACCCGGCACCTGGGTTGAAGAAGATGACGTCACGCCCGTGGAAGAACCCCGTCCAACATAGGACAGGTCAAGCACGCCGTCCTGAGCAGCCGAGCCCCCCGACGGAAACCGGTCAGCCTCAGCTGCGGCCCCGCTGCCGGCAAGCCCCGGACCGGACGCCGACACCCCAGGCCGCTCCGCCTGCCGAATTGAAGTAGGGGCTGAATCACCCCCGCGGGCGGCAGCCAACTCACCTTCAAGGAAAGAAATACGGGCAAGCATGAGTTCCTCCAGCCTACGAGTTACTGCCCGCTTATGCTCCTTGGATCCCCTAACCGGCCGACCACTCTCGCCCCCACCCCCAAGCCCCTGCGCCCGGGCTCTGGCCTGTTCAAGCTTACTAAGCTTGTGCCAGGCCGAAGACAAATCCGGGAGGTCCTCATCCGAAGAGGATCCCGACAACTGGGGTGGCGGAGCTCGGGGAGTTGCCCTGCGCTTAGCAGGGGCCTTCCCCTTGGAAGTGGTAGGGCGCTTTCGGGGCGCCATCGGCGACCAAACAGCAACGGGGGAAAACGAAAAAGAGGGGCAGCCACGCCCAATGACCCCAATAGCCAAACCCACTTAATATGCTAGGCCCACACACCCCCAGGAGCGACAAAAACTCAACAGCTGGGCAGTATATAATGACCCCAGCCAACGGCCAAACAATCCCTAAGGGGCAGGACCGTACCAGGGGCGCAACGTTACCCACCCACCCCAAGAAAGGGGTGAGAGAGTGCAAAGATATGGGGAGATATAAAAAAAAAAAAAAAAAAAAAAACACCCACTGCCCCACCAAGAGGGCTAGCCAAGGCGGGCTGGCAGGGCACGAACACTTTGGCCACAGCAACGGCCAACAGGACCCACTCTAAGGGCAGCCCCTACCCCCTAACTATCCCCAAGTCAGGATCACTGAAGGGGACCTGACGCCGTAGTGCCAGCTGGTAACCGGGTGGAATGAAATACCACCGCCAATGAGCAATGTATTCAATTAGATAAAACCAGTTAAATCTGGAGCTCAGCACAGCCTCGGGAGGCCTCCAGTCAAATTTAGCTTAATTTGTCCGCTGACAAAGCCAATGTGGATAGACTGACAACGAGGGCTGAGAAGTGCCAAAATGGCGTCCAATTAGCTCACAACTTGAATACGGTTACCAGCTGCACTACCCGCCATCATAAGAGGCTAGGGCTCTTACCCCAACATGCCGAGCAGCTCGGCCCTCAGGCCCCCTTGCAGGTCAGACAGAAAAATATCCAGGCCCGGGGTAGCTAGGTGAACTCCATCTTTCCGATAGAGATGGGGGGTGCACTCCGAAATATCAGGGTGGAATATAACAGACCCGGCACCACGCCGAAGAAAACGGGCAACCTCGCAATTAACCCAACGAAGGCCATTATTGATCAAAATAGGGTCATGGGCTGACCGCCACGCCAGGCGTGGGATCAACGCGACCACAAGATGCGAGTGCCGGGAAATAAAACAAAAATTCACTCAAGTCCCGAAGGATCTTGAGGAGCAAAACGGCGCCAGGCGCTTGAGACAGGTCGTTGCCGCCCAAGTGCAGCAATAGAACATCTGGCGGGTTGAAAACAGGAATACGGCATGCCCAATTGCGGAATTCCGCCCAACGCATGCCCCTGCGGCCCAACCAGTCGATGGTGGCACACGCGCCCAGGCCCAAATCTCGGCCCCACTGAGAAGATGCAGCGTACCCGGCTGCCCAGAAAACAAAGCTGTGGCCAAAGATGACCACCCTGGCTCTTGTCTTCATAACAGGTCCTGGAACGATAAAGAGATTAAAACGTTCATGCAACAATCAACATTTCGGCAACGGCGCAGACATAAACACGAACTTCTGGGACCTCCAACGTCCAATACGCTGGATGTCCTCCACGCCATAACCCAGGGCAGCTGCCGTGGAAGCTGCCCCAATTCGGAAGGAATGAGAGCCGAAATGCCAGCCCACAATCCCGGCCCTCTCCAGGGCCGCCACAGTAACGGCCCAAAATTGGTAACGAGAAAGAGGGGTCCCGTCCCGATGAGAAAACAAATACCCAGGAGCAGCACCACGCAGGGCCAAATAAGCGCTCATAGCGCGGAAGGGGCATATCCCTGGAAGATGGCAAGGGCCCAAAAATAGCTGCTGACCCCTAGCCCACTGGTCAGTTTTGGACCGCCGCACGCACAACAAAATGCCATCCGGCAATAAACTAATGTCCGACAGAAGAAGGGCCGTGCCAGACACATCAGACCTAGAAGATGCCAGCAACTCGCTGATGCGAAGCGCGGCAAAAAAGGCGACCAGGGCAGCAGCCCGAAAAAGAGCCGCCTCAAATGAGCCCTTGCAAACAACCGGCCACTGCTCGGTAAGGCGAGCCAAAATCTCGGGAGTAAACGGGGCACGCGTATCCTTAGCTCTCCCCCTCTCCTTAGACCAGCCCTCCAGCATCTTATGGAGAAGAAAATCATTAGATGGGTGGTCAAAACGCTGGGCCTTGGCACAAAATGCCAGCGCAGACAATCTGCCCTGGATAGTCTGAGGCGCCAAGCCCTTAAAATGCAGGTGAACTGCAAATTGGATCAGATGGTCCGGAGTGGCCGGCCACCATGGAGCAATCCCCTCTTGGGCACAAAATTGGGCATATTCGGTGCAGGCGGCCGCATAGGCCCTCCGCGTCCTAGGGGCAAGTGCAAGGGTTAGAGCTCGGTGGGCTTCAATACGCCAAGGGACCATACCTCGTCGGGAGGGTCACCGGATCGGGAGATGCCAGAGGGGCCAGCAGCCGAAAGCTCCATCTGTTGACGTGAGAGGGCATCAGCTATCTCATTCCTGACCCCGGCACATGGCAAGCCTGGAATACTATATTAAGATCTAAACATTTAAGGGTCAGAGCACGCACCAACCCCATGACTCGAGGTGAACGTGAAGATAAGGTGTTAATCACGCGGACAACCGCCTGGTTATCGCACCAGAAACGGACGGCCGTGTTCGCCCATGACTCCGCCCATAGCCAGACCGCGCCCACAATGGGAAACAATTCCAAGAAGGTAAGGTCCCTGGTAATGCCGGCAGCCGCCCAATGGGCCGGCCAGAGACCGGCGCACCACTGGTTCTGGTAAAAGATGCCATAGCCACAAGACCCAGACGCGTCCGTCTGAACCTGCAGCTCCGCCCCCAAGAGCAACTCAGATCGCCAGAAGGAAATCCCGTTGAAATGAGACAAAAACCTCAGCCAAACGCCGAGATCCTCTCGCATCTCAGAAGAAATCCTTCTACGATGATGAGGCTTGAGGAGCCCGGCCGTGGCCTCGCAGAGGCGCCGGAGAAAAGCCCTGCCAGGCGCGATTACCCTGCAAGCAAAATTAAGATGGCCGATGACGACCTGGAGCTCTCTAAGGGAAGCCTTTCGCTTACCCATAAGGCCAAGTAAGAGGGCCCTAAGATCACTAAGTTTAGCCTCCGGCAGTCGGCTGAACTGCCGTACGGTATCCAACTCGATGCCCAAGAACGTAAGGCGGGTAGATGGACCTTCGGTTTTCTCCTGAGCTAAAGGCACACCCAGCTCCGCTGTAAGGCGGTCAAACTCAGCCATAAGAAAGGCACAATGGCCGGAGTTGGCAGGACCGCAGAATAAGAAGTCATCTAGGTAGTGCACTACCCGATGACTGCCCGATCTATCCACCAAGGCCCACTCCAAAAAGGAACTAAAGGCCTCAAAGGCTGCACACGAAATGGAGCAACCAAAAGGGAGAGCCCGGTCAGCATAATACTGACCCTCAAAGGAAAACCCCAACAATTCAAAATCACCAGGGAAAACCGGTAACAACCTAAACGCAGATTTAATGTCACTCTTACCGATCTCCGCGCCAAGGCCACAAGTCTTAATCATTGCAATGGCAGTATCAAGGGATGTATACCTGACCGTACACCACTCATGAGGGATCCGATCATTAACTGATGATCCCTCCGGGAAGGAGAGGTGATGAATAAGCCGGTACTCGCCCGGAGACTTCTTCGGCACAATGCCAAGGGGCGAGACACGAAAGTTAGGAGTGGGCGGCTGGGGGAAGGGACCCAGTACCCGCCCCTCAGCCACCTCCTTAGCTATCTTGTCCCTGACCAAGTCCTCAAAGCCCCTGATCGATTTCAAATTCGTGGCCAGCATAGGTTCCCTGCGACCCAAAGCAGGAATACGAAAACCCCAAAGAAAACCCTGTAAAAGGAAACGGGCAGCAGCCCTGTCTGGGTAGCGTCGCAGCAAACAACGCAACGGGGTGATTTTAATGGGGCTAGGTCCCTTTAGGAACCGCGCTGGAGCCAGAGGCATTTTTCTTGGCGCCGCTATCGCGGCCTGGGGACCCAGAACGCTTGCCCTTAGGGCAAGCGGGTGCGGCGTGGGCACCGCCACAGCCGGAGCAAATATGTTTGAACCGGCACTGACGCCGGTTGCAAGAGCCTTTGGCATTGAACTCCCAGCAGGCCAAGCGGGGTTGAACCGCCTGGCCCGCCGTAGGGCGGGAGGACGCCGCTGGGCCGGACCGAAAGGCCAAATGACCGCTGTCAAAGTGGTCAGCCGCAATGGGTCGGGCCGGGGACATAATCTTCATCCAGAGTGGCCCATATGGTTCATCCCAACGCATCTTAGGGGATTGGGCCGCGCGCAAGCGGAAACGTTCGTCGTACCGCAGCCAGGCGGACCCGGCAAATTCCAAATGGGCACGATGAATTGTATCCATGTATTCGATCAGGGCCAAGGCCCGATCCGGGCGGGCCTTGATAATGACGGCTGCATAGATAAAAAATGCCGAAAGCCAATTGGTCCAGCACCTCTCAGGCTTACGCTTACGGAGCGTCTCCCGCTCTTTATCATCCAGCCGTTTAAAGGTCTCACGGTCGACCTCCCTATTCAAGAGGTCGAATACGTCCACGTAAGCCCCACTGAGGATTTTGTCGATCGTCGCTTGGGACAAATGTACGCCGAGTGGCATACATTCATCGCCTTCAGGGAGCTCCAACGGGGAAGCCGTCGAGGAGCTGGCGGCAAGGGGATCGGCCTGCACCGCCGTATCCTGGGTAACTGGCCGGGGTAAAGGCAGGGGGCCAGGCTCCGTAGGAAGAGGCAGCCCCGACGCCCCCGACGGTGGGGCAGAAAGATCCACCGGCGCCAACCCCGTAGCAGTAGTGCTGGCCAACTGACTGCCCACACAGGTCAACCCAGGAGGAGGACCCCAAGGCCAAGGGCGGGCAGGGGTAACAGGAAAGGGAGTCACCAACTCACCCGGCACCTGGGTTGAAGAAGATGACGTCACGCCCGTGGAAGAACCCCGTCCAACATAGGACAGGTCAAGCACGCCGTCCTGAGCAGCCGAGCCCCCCGACGGAAACCGGTCAGCCTCAGCTGCGGCCCCGCTGCCGGCAAGCCCCGGACCGGACGCCGACACCCCAGGCCGCTCCGCCTGCCGGGTGGAAGTAGGGGCTGAATCACCCCGCGGGCGGCAGCCAACTCACCTTCAAGGAAAGAAATACGGGCAAGCATGAGTTCCTCCAGCCTACGAGTTACTGCCCGCTTATGCTCCTTGGATCCCCTAACCGGCCGACCACTCTCGCCCCCACCCCCAAGCCCCTGCGCCCGGGCTCTGGCCTGTTCAAGCTTACTAAGCTTGTGCCAGGCCGAAGACAAATCCGGGAGGTCCTCATCCGAAGAGGATCCCGACAACTGGGGTGGCGGAGCTCGGGAGTTGCCCTGCGCTTAGCAGGGCCTTCCCTTGGAAGTGGTAGGGCGCTTTCGGGGCGCCATCGGCGACCAAACAGCAACGGGGGAAAACGAAAAAGAGGGGCAGCCACGCCCAATGACCCCAATAGCCAAACCCACTTAATATGCTAGGCCCACACACCCCCAGGAGCGACAAAAACTCAACAGCTGGGCAGTATATAATGACCCCAGCCAACGGCCAAACAATCCCTAAGGGGCAGGACCGTACCAGGGGCGCAACGTTACCCACCCACCCCAAGAAAGGGGTGAGAGAGTGCAAAGATATGGGGAGATATAAAAAAAAAAAAAAAAAAAAAAAAAAACACCCACTGCCCCACCAAGAGGGCTAGCCAAGGCGGGCTGGCAGGGCACGAACACTTTGGCCACAGCAACGGCCAACAGGACCCACTCTAAGGGCAGCCCCTACCCCCTAACTATCCCCACACACCGGGGGAGCGGACACCCGCCCACCCGGGGCCCTAACTAACCCTCCCCCTAGCGCCTTCCCCCCCTCCCACCACGCCCCCAGAGCAGACCAGGCGGCCCGGTACGACCCGGGCCGCAAAGGCGATGAACCGCCGCCGCCGCCGCTCCCAAAGGCACTCCCGCCGCCGCTGCCAAGCCGGCTGCGCTGCCGGGGCCCTTATCAGGGCTCCGATCAGCAGCACAGCTGATCGTCGGGGGAAAAAAAAAAAAAAAAACCCGCTCCCGCTGCCGCCGCCGCAACAGCGGGCGCTGCCAGAGCCCTTATCAGGGCTCCGATCAGCAACCCAGCTGATCGTCGGCCGCGGGAGCGCGGGCTACTCGCCGGTAAGGCGAGGAGCCACAAGCCGGCACGGACGCGCTGGCAAAGCACGTCCGCCAGAAATCTCGCCGCCGACAACAATGGCGGCGAGAGACGGGAGCCCTCTTATAGGCTCCCGTCCCCGGGCAAAAGAACCCGGATGGGCGCGAAGAAAGCGCGCCCAAACCGGGGCTGGGGAGGCAAACGCGCCCCTCCCCCAACGGTGTGGGGATCGGAGCCACCCTTTCCAACACAATTACACTGTAAAAGGCAGGTGTCATCACAATTTGGTGGCACAGCAGTGGGATGTCGAAATAAACCCAGTTGTGCCTTTGAAAACTCAGTGTGTGAAAGGGGTGACATCACAAAGGGATTTTTGGGAGTTGCGGTCCAGGAACATCTGAGGACCCACAGGTTGAAAACTACTGATTTAGACTCTAATGAGAGTTCAGAGTGGTTTGACTGAGCACCCAGTTTCCTGCTTCCCTAGCTATCTTTCATATAACTCTCGTCAAACACATTTCCAATGAGTTGATTTTTGTTCCTGTCTTTCTTCATTGGTCTTCTTTTCACATAGTAGAGATGATTTTGGACCTGGTTTTCCAGTGACTTTCTCTGTTCACTTCTTCCTTTTTATATATATTTCAAAAGTCAAAGAGACATATTTTGGAACATTGTGTTCACAACCTCTCTGTTGAGCTTTGGTCCAATAGTGTTTTTCTTCCTTTAGTTGCCTAACTCAAAGAACAGGTTTGGAAATTGGAACATACTGCAGCTTCCTGGTCTTCGTTCTGTGGAGCGTGCATGCAAACTTTAGTTTAAGTGAGAGATTAAATGGTGTATATGTTTCTCCATTGTATCTGCTGTACCTACTCACACCTTTATTTCACCAGTCCATTAAACCCCAAACTGCCCATTATAATATTGTTGCATGGAGGAACTACAGCCACATTCAAGGTGTTGTTGCTTGTTCCTTCTCCCAATAAATGTAGTACAGATCATGGGCTCATCTTCTGGAATCCTCTTGCACTTGGTAATTCTACATGAGGAAAAGGTCTGTTGGAATGTGTGTATAACATATGCATATTTAAACTTCTGTTTTTAAAAACCTGGGATATTGTGCTTCTGTAACCATGATTCAGAAAGCCAGGAAATGGCCCAATATTGCTGCACAATATCATGCCCTCATATCCAGTTGGAGAAAGAGTGCTAAGCGTTTACATAGCAAATGGGGGGGGCTGAATTTTGATAACCCAATGGAAGCAGTCAAGATGGTGTATGGTCTATGATAGTGGTGGCGAACCTTCAGCACTCCAGGTGTTTTGGACCACAGCTCCTAGAATTCCAAGCCTAGATTATCAATGACAAAGGACTGTGGGAGTTGTGGTCCAAAACATCTGGAGTACTGAAGGTTTGTCACCACTGCTCTACGGGATACCCTCTTCTGGGATACCATTCACCATCGTTGAAAATTTGCCCTGGTAATTGGTTTGCATTTGGGTGAGAAGTGGTGAATTGATGAAAAAAGCAATCTGTTTCTGGTTTATTTATTTTTTTCTTGCATGGTATCGCTTTGTGAATTGTACTGAGCAGAATACAGTGTTGGCTATCTTGACTGCTGCATGACAGCTCCTTTCTTCTTCAAATAGCACATTGCTATGGAGACAGTGATAGGCTGGGGATCAAGTCTCCAGCTTTTTCCTTGCTCGGCTCTTCAGACATACCTTTTTCTGAGTGTTTCAATAGTTCTTATCTGTGAAATGAATTTGTAGCCCAAAACACAGATTTTGGTGTACACTGAAATTGCACTGTGTGCTATTAGTAGGAAAGCTTCTGTTTACTTCTCATCGTGGTAAATCTCCCAGTTGAAAAGTTGCATTTAGTATTTTCCCATTCTATCAGTCTTCTTGGTACTCAAGTACATTTGTAGTTTAAATAATATTCTGTGGTGTTGATTCTGAAGAGAGACTGGATAGTAAATAATGTAATGCGTGAATTCTAGATCAGTTGCTACTTGGGAAGTGAGATGTTGGAGTGTAAAAATTCCCATGCCTTTCACAGTCTGCATCTCAGTTCTGTAGATTTTACTTGCAGCTGTCATTTATAATTAAGGCAGTGGTTACAGTATGGGTGGGTAGATTAGGCAAGTGTAAAAGCACATAAAATGAGGGATTTCATTTATCATGCCTCTATACAGCTGGTTGAAAATGTCATGAGACTCAAAAAAGGGACATGTAGATAGATTGCAACAGCAAGGATGATGAAAACATACCAGAAGTGGTGCTGTCAATGTGCAAATTTAGTTTCTGTTACAAATTCCCTTGGCACCCAACTTCAATTTATATATGCTGTACTTGGAGGTGTGCGCTATCCCTAAATGCATGGTCTTACCGCTCCTTCTTCATCTCTCACGGTTATATTCCCTACACAAAACCCTCTTCAGAAAAATTATTAGTGACAGTATTCCTAAAGGCATGCCATCAGAATTCCATTTTGTAATTTGGTTTAGTATAACAAGGCAAAAAATGGGGGGGGGGGGTGAGCTGCGTGGCCATCACAAAACACAATTGCAAAAATAGTTTACAGGCGATAACTTTATAGGCATGCATTTTTGCCTCATGGAAAGGGGACCAGGAAGTACTACAGGGTGATTTTCTCCACAGAACAGTTCATTGTGGTATTTGCATTATTTATAGGAAAAGGGATTGACATGTTAAACAAGTACCAGGGCCATCTTAACAGCATTATAGACACACACACACCTGGGGCAAAGGAGGGCCCTGGGCCCTGCCACACAACAACTCATAGGGATAAAAATGTAAATTATTGACAAAATAAATGTTTATTTAGTGGCACCTAATCCGGGAGGCCGTGGAAGATAGGAAGGCCTGGTGAGCTCTGGTCCATGGGGTCACGAAGAGTCAGACATGACTAAATGACTGAACAACAACAATCTGTGCATATATTAGCATGCCCCCTATGTTCATGGGGGCATAGACAGCTGCCCAGCATGCCCATGCTTTAAGATGGCAATGGTCAGGGTCACTCATGTTTCACAATTCTCTGGCCCTGTGCCTTCCACCACCCACATGTTAAAAGTAGACATCTGAGCAGGGAGGCCCATGCAATCAATGCACAGCTTATTTGTACACCTATGCATATGCCCCCACACACACACACACACTGTAACCTCAGCAGGCAAAAGGAACTTAACACTAGTAGCAAACTAAAATAAGATCTGGGTCCTCTTCAAAAAGAAAAATACATCCTTTCTATCCTCGAGAACAGTTTGAGAAAGTAACTGCTTAAGACTGGAATTCCCAAAATATCCTACTCATATGGAGAGTGGTATTTTTGAGAGAAATGAATTAGACACAAAACCATGCATAAATGTATACATTCTAAAGAACATACAAACAGCTACAAATACAGAGACCAAAATATACATAATTAGTTTAATTTGAAAGGGAAAATTTTTAAATGTAATACATTCAGCTATAAAATGTTTAGGGGTATGCTATAGAACAGGGGTCCTCAACCTAAGGCCCCGGGGCTGGATGCGGCCCCCCAAGGTCCTGAATCCATCCCCTGGGACCAATTGCAACCCTCCCACCTACCCCCTGTTTTGTGAGCAAGCAAGCCTCCGCAGCTGCTTTTGGACTGTGATCCGGCCCCCAGTGGTGTCTGGGTGGTGGTGGACCGGCCCGCTGTTTGAAAACCTCGAGGATCCTTGCTATAGAAGATAAGGGAGAGAAGAGTTGCAATCTGAAAGGAAAAGATGCTGGGTCAGAAACGCAGGAGAGACAGAGGTGGAACAAAATCAAAGGTGAGAGTTTGTTATACCCCTATCAAACACTAAGGGCTTGTAATAACACTAATTTTGTCCTGTCAAGTTGATTCCAACCTATGGTGTCCCTTTCCAGTGGTTTCATGGTAGAGAGTATTCAGAAGTGATTTAGCAGATAATACCTTATTTTGGGGGCCGCCTGGGACTGTATAGCTTTCCCAAGACTACACAGACTGGTTCTTCTCCCAGAAGACACAGTGGGGAAATCAAACTCCTGGGCTTCACAATTTAGATCACTGATGGCGAACATTTTAGAGACCGTGTGCCCAAACTACAATTCAAAACCCACTTATTTGTCACAAATCGCCAATACAGCAATTTAGCCTGAATACAGTGGTACCCCAGGTTACAAATGCTTCAGGTACTAGCCTTCGGGAAAGCGAGGATCTCTCCAGCCATGCTGCTCTGGACATCCCAAAAGTGCTGTGGCTGGAGAGTAAACTGGGTCTACGAACAAGCCCACAAGCTGCTGCCTCCCCTTCACCCGGCTCTCTACACGAAGCTCAGTAGCGTGCTCCGAGCAGAGGGGGAAGTGCTGTGGCTACAAAGGGTTGATGTCGAGTGCCCACAGAAAGGGCTCCCCATGACAACTTTGGCACCTGTGCCATACATTCGCCAATACTGATCTAGATTATCCTCCTTTAATCTATAATGCACCACTAGCAGCGCTCTAGCTTACATGCTGGAGGACAAGGTTTCTCCTATTCTCAGGGCCCCCCTGCATGAAATAAGCAACATATCTTCTTAGATTCTCCATACAACCTCTATGTTTGCATGGAGGTCCTGATCATGCCTTCCCCAAACAGCAAAGGTGAGTGGTGACAAGGAAGAGGTGAACTATGGGGAGTGAGATCTGAGGGACGTTAGAGGTGAAGAAAGGAGAGAGGTATGTGCAACATATGGAGATGAATACAACTACTGAGAGAGAGAGAAATCACAGTTTTTAAAAATTAATTCAGCAGCCTTACTCCAAGTCAGACTGGAGGCCTTTCCATTTCATCCTTGCCATGCCCTAGTTTTTGCCAAAAATCACACATACAAAAAGAGTCATTGATGAATCATCTGAAGAGACATGGCAGTAGGCAAATGGGCCATGTGAACAAGGTCTGGTGGTTTCATTGGACAAGAAATAGCTGGAAGTCCATTTTATCTGACCGATGCTTGATGATTCAGATTTGCTGATGTTGACCATGTTGTGGGTGTAACCACTGGCACAAAGTTGCTCTTTCTAAGCACAAGGAAAGTGTGTGTCATGATATTTTGAATATTTGAACTGTCAACTAGGCTTCTTTTAGTTTGCCTTTTTTCCAGTCCTGTGGAAAATCTCAGCAAAACTTTGGAAAACCTCTGCTCTGTATATTCCTTCTGGGGCTTTGGACGAAGTGAATTCTGAATGGAAAGGATCATTACTACTTAGTAGAGATGGGCATGGAACGAACATTTTTTCATTTCTGTTACCATTTGTCGTTTCCGTTACGTAACGAAACGACAAACGAAAATTGTGATGAAAATGAAATGAAATTAACAGAACCATGAAAACTGTGGTCGTTACGTTTTGTTTCCGTTAATGGCAATGCGCAATGAAATGAGCTGTTTTAAATATTAAAAAATGCCCTGGACATCCGTAAAAACGCAGCAATAATTATTTATATTGTCTGATAATACCTACCAGGGGGGTTGGGGTCCTTAAAACATTTGTTTTTGTCTTCTCCTACTGCAATGTATTTTTCTTTTCCCTTTAAAATGGATGTCGCCACCAGCAACAAAATGGAGGCAAGCCATGTGATGGGATCATGTTCAACCAATAGCATGCCCAGGTTGCAGACTGGGCGGGCAGGTCTGGCAGCCACAGAGGGCATAAAAAGCTCTGGCAGCCACAGATGGCATAAAAAGCTCTGGCAGCCCCCGTCCTCCTTGCAGTCTCTGGTGGGAGTAAGGGTGGGATTGCTTTCTCTGCGACTCTAGCTTCAGTCCTGCAACCTCCCTGTGTGCGTGTGTACTGTGTACCTCTCAGTGAGTACCCTCCCTTGCCCCGCAGTGCAGTCACTCTGCAGCTGCCTTGCACCCTGGGCAACACCCGCCGCTGCCTTTGCAGCCTCCCTGCGTACCTAGTCTATACTGTGTCTCTGCCAGCATCCTTTTTTTTTAGTGTTTTCCCTCTGGTCTGGGGCGTTGGAGGATGCCTGCGCATGGAAATGCTTTAAAAATTGCACAAAAAGCGGGTAGAAACGACAAATGAAAAAAGAAAAACGGTAACAAAATTTTTCCAAAAATTCGCAACAAACGGAAACAAACCGAAACAGACCTCTCAATGACAAATGAAAAACCGAAACACCATTTTTTTGTTTCGTGCCCATCTCTACTACTTAGACTTGTGTTCTTAGTGATAGGGAACCTTCCCTCTACAGCCCAGAGTAGGGGTGTTCAGGGGATTTTAACTTGCATGGTAACCCACATTGGTAAGGCAGGAAGGATCCTGCTTGCATTGGAAAGGTACACGTTTATGGTCACCTACTCCTTTTGGCTCTTCTGTCTCCCTTGCACCTACAAACCTTAACTAAAAAGAGGGAGGTGATAAAGAAGGTGCGGGGAGGCCTTCTCTCCAGAGCTGTGTTGATCCCTTTAGGTGAAGAAAGCTGCTGCACAGAGAATTTTACATTTTGGTGGTTCATCCCGATCTTTAATTGCTACCCAGTTCTTGAATACATTCTTGTATAACTGAAGTATGTGTCAAGTGTAGGGTTTCCTTTTAGGTCAACTATGTTAGACCTCTTTTGGAAGCCATTATTCAGGTAGTACTGCAATTATGTTACTTGAAACCCCACTACCCTATTATAAGGTATATTTTAAAATTATATTCAGGGAGCTGGCCACCGACTAGTATGAACATATTAGTTTTGTTGCCTGCTTGATCTCTTCCAGTACCACTTTTACTCAATATCCTATTTCTCTAATATGAAAAGCACACAATTATGCATTTATTCTCTGTCTTGGCATTTATAACCAGAGTTTTTTCTTCCACTGCTTATTTATATAATTCCAGACTAAATATTACTGGAGACTTTCACCGTAACCAAGGAACATTTCATATTTAAGTTGCTAGCACTGTAATCTCACTTCACCTCCCTGCCACCAGACACAATTGTATAGACATTAGCAGAAATATCAGCAGTTCAGTCAACAGTCCTGCCATTTTAAAGGACTATGCTGTCTTTTTAGTGGAGGCTGTCTCTGAAGAAAACAGAAACTATTATTATATTTGTCATCCTATAGAAAACCTTGCCTAGATTACACCAGCCTGTTCCTCAGTCTTTTTCAAGTTGCACAGAAGAATTTCATTACAGTATTGTATCAGACTAGGTAAAGAAAGATTGAAATTATTAGACCTGTGTTGTCTTTAGCCACTTGGCCAAATGGTCTCCATGTTCCCCTTTTCACAATGTGGAGTGCTCTCTGCGAAGGGGTGCTAATGGATAGCCCCCAAGGTCCCCTAGAGATGAATTGAGCATATTCAGTTTTATGAAAATCAACATGATCACCTTACAGTCAGAAACTATAGAGAATGAAGGAGGGCAGAAGCTTTGTATAAAGGAAAGAGATTGGCATCATAGGCATGATGGAAAAATGCATTGCATTTTTCCGTTTCCATACACTTTGCTCCAGTGCTGTCTATATTCTTGCAAATACTCCATGCCAGGATTCAGAACAGCCTTCTTCAATCCAGAAAGTCACTCTGCCTCTGTCACCATCAATCTATGATGAGTGGCAGATCTTCATTATATATAAAAAAGGCTTTTCCCTAGAATGCGTTTTCCACATATGTCTTCTCCCAATAATTTTGGCAGTGAAAAGGAGAGAGCTGACAGACAGTTCCTCACATTTGCTACAGTCACATTGCTTGAAAAACAAAAATCAGCTGGACCCATCAGCTGTTCCATGACAAAAGGAATCCATCCATACAGATATACTGCATATACCTGAATATAAGCCTAGTTTTTCAGTCCTTATTTTTAGGGAGGAGGAGGAGGAGGAGGAGGAGGAGGAGGAGGAGGAGGAGGAGAGGAGGAGGAAACAACAACTCACAGCAAAACCCAGTGCTATCTCTGCTGCCACTGCTACAGCCAGCCTTAGCATGAGCACTGCACGAGCCCTCTGCCGAGACAAAGGAGTCCCAGCCCCCTCCCTCAGAGTGGGCAGGCAACCAGGAGTTCACGCATCCAAACAACATCACACTCACACACCCCTTCTGGGTTTTCTTCTCATCCACCAGCCGTCCTCCACACAGCATTTTCCTTCTTCCCGAGTTTCCCTCAGTCCCACTGCGGCCAGCCGCCTACCCCCGTCCACCCAACCAACAAGGGTCTTCTTGGTGGCCATTCCTCAACGCATTGAGGCAGAAGAGGAAGGAAGAGGAAAATGAAAAATTAGTTGTTCCGATATAGCAGGCTGTTATTTTTATTTCAAAAACTGTAAGGGCATTTGAAAGAGCAGGAAGGATAGTAATGAATGTATTGTATGGCTGGAGTTCAGAGAATTTATAGCAGGATCGATAACATACAAAAGGGTTATCAGCAAAAGCACGATTAATGGTTACATTTACTTTTTGTCTTTTCAACAGTATGTCGAAAATGAATAGGGTTCTCTCCCTGTTTGTACTCCTGTGAAAAACCATTTTAGAGGCAAAAAAAATGTATGATATAAATCTGCAGTCTCTATTCTTCCCCAAAAAGAGAGAAGGGAGAAAAATGGGCTGAAGCAGTTTCTCATGGGGAAATATATAAAGTTGGGAGCTTTTGTCTTAGATAAACAAGACTGGAAAGATTCATAAAAACCAGAAGGGTCTATTCCCACAACACATATCAACAGCACTACAACACTTCTCATCCAAGCTTAACCAAAAACTGAAGGTATGGGAAGAAAAGAGATATACAGTGGTACCTCAGTTTGTGAATTTAATCCATTCCGAATGCATGGTCTTAAGTCAAACTACTCTTAAGTCGGGGTACCTATCTAAAAAAATTGAAAAAATAAGTTAAAAAATGAAAAAATGAAAAAAAAATTGTGACTCGAGCAGACCATATCTAAAATTTGTAAGGCGGCAGTTAAAATGCCAACTGTTTTCCACTCTTAAGTCGAATTGCTCTTAAGTCAAGCTGCTCTTAAGCAGGGGTACCACTGTATAATACAGGGGTATAAAATCATACAAAAGCTAGAGATAGTGGATAGGATATGAATAAATGAGCGATAAATAATAAATAAAATGGTGATAATTAATAAAGTCATCACATAGGAAACACCATGGAGATTGCTATCGCACTCCTTTCCTGCTTGCTGGACTTTGTGTGGATGGAACACTGGACTCAGTAGGCTTTTTGACTGATCTAGCAGTGGTCTTGTTTTCTGTCACAGAAACAAAAGCTAAACTATTGTGGCAGCTTTAAGACTAACAGATTTATTTTACTTTGCATTTTCTTATTTTCCTATGATTCTTCTTTAATATGTCTTAGAGATTTTTAATTACATTGCTAGATTATCATTAGTATTATATATCTATACAGTAATTGACCAGCATATATTTTAGTGTAAGGTTTTTATTATTGTTTTTAATTATTTATAGTTATTCTATGTTTTAACTGTTTTTAATTTTTTTGATTGTAAGGCGCCTAGAGACCTTTGGGTAGTGGGCAGCATATAAGTTGCAAAAATAAATAAATAAATAAATAAATATATAAATATATAAAACACAGTGTTTGTATAGAATCATATAAATTTATATAAAATTGTATACCATTTAAAAGGAGTCTTGTTACCATCATTGAACCTCCAAGAACATAGAGTCTCGCTGGACAACTCTAGTGTTGTAAATAACAATGCTTTTATACTCCCCACCTCCTTGACCATCATATTGCTACCCAAAACTCAAAGAGATTTCATTGTATATACTTGAATAAAAGCCGAGTGGGGAAAAAAAAACACCCTCAGCTTATACTAGAGTCAATAGGTTTCCCCAGTTTTTTGTGTTAAAATTAGGTGTTTCGGCTTATATTCAGGTTGGCTTATACTCGAATATATACGGTGAGTAGGGCGATATTACTGAAATGCCTCCAAATTAGAAATGGCAATGTTTGCCTAATCTGAATGTTATTTGCTAGCTGTACTATTGTACATTGGCTTCACCCTTTGATGAGATTTGAAGGGACAGAAGAGGAAACCATCAGGAAAACCTGCTTTGCTACACATTTTGAGCCAAAATTAAAAAAAAAACTTGAAAGGCTCAAACAGCAGAATGGAATTTAACATGTGAAAAGCCCTAAACATAGCAGAACAAAAATGAAAGGCACAGTTAAAAGGTGAGGAATACTTGGCTCAGTAATGCTACCAGTGAAAATTATCTTGAAATTGTTGCAGAACGCAAACTGAATATGAGCCAACAGTGCAATGTGGCTGCAAAAAAGGCCAATTATATTACAATCTCCAAACCCCATGCCATCCCCCTTGATTCATCACTGGTTAGGCCTCATCTTGAATACTGTGTCCAGTTCTGGATTCCACGTTTTAAGAAAAATGCTGACAAACTGGAACAAGTTCAGAGGAGGGTAACAAGGATGATCAGGGGAAACCAAGTCCTATGAGAAAAAACTGGAAGCACTGCTCATATTTACCCTGAAAATAATTTATACAGAGGACAGACAGGATCTGTTCACAATCACCCCAGAGTTCAGAACATGTAATAATGGGTTGAAGTTTTAGGAAGCCAATTTTCAATTGAATATCAGAACAAATGCTAGAGCAGCCAACTACCCTGAAAGGTAGTAAACTGTCCAGCACCAGAGAAATTAGACCATTATCTGTCAGGTATGCTTTGACTTGGATTCCTGCATTGACTAGGGAGGTGGCCCTTTCCAATGCCATTATTCCATGATTCTGTGATTTCTTTTCTCTTTTTGCAGAATTGTCAATTCCCTCTCCCATGCCTTCTGGCGTATTCAGGGTTAAGTTCAAAGCTGCTTTACTTTCTATACCTTTCCCCTCTTCCTTCTTTTAAAGTCCCTTTAATGTTTAGAATTTTCATTTCCATGCTGTATAACATTTGAGTGAGAGCCACTACCACCAAAGCGTAATTTTTTTCCTGGGAAGGGGGATATGTGTCTTGTGGCGTTTTTTATAAAACATCTCCATGTGGCACCATTTTCTGTGAATTAGGATCATGATATATTGCAAAGAAAGTATGTGATCACAGAAAGTACCCAATTAGAAGCCGAAATCATATTAGTGTCCCAGGGGCAATAACTGCAGATTTTTCTGCCCACACAGGCAAATGTTTACTTCTAAGGGAACAGACACAATAAACAAATGATTTTGAAAATCATGGGAAGTGTGATGTGCTGTGACAGATGTGTTTCAATACTTAACAAATTCCCTCTTTTAACAACATGCTAACTAGAATGTACTGTATAGTTCTACTTAGCAGTATATTCCTTAGAAACTATGGAGCAGAATGACAGTAATCCATTATTACACTCATGGATGCCTGCTCTCAAAGCAGGGCTTTCCTGCTCTTCCTATTCAATTGAAGCTCACTGTGTCCCTTGAAACCTGTCCCAGATGGTTTCACAGCCCTAGAGAGTGAATTTTGAGGGGCTGCGAGGTGAAGGAGCCTCCCTTTCCTCATTGCCCCCCCACGTCGGAATAAAGAGGCGACACAGCTCACTTCTTGGGTTAAATATGGGCCACAATTTATTCAAACTTCAAGGAAACGAACATTAATAAATCAAACTTTATTGTTAACTGGGCCAAAGAGAGGGCCTGCCGTAGCGCAAGCATAGTTAGGGGTGTTATAAATTCCGGTCCCTCCTCCTCGGGATAAGTTAACTGGGTCTATCAGATGATGCCGAGGATGGGATGCCCCACCCTGTGCAGGGCATCCATGTACCCGGTCTGTCGTGAATTGGCAACCCTTTCTATCTTGGCTGGGATTGTATTATTGGAGCCTAACTGCTCTTTCTGTGTTACTTAATTTATTTAGGGCTGCCCTGCACCTTACGGGTGCCATCACGAGGAGGGACCTACCTAACCTGATGTTAATGCATGCGCTACCCGCCTATTGTGACCGATTAAGGATTGTTGGGGTACCTAACAATGGGCGTTTTAAAGGCTTAGAGGATGGTGGGATGGGCGAAAAAACACTGCCAATCACGGCCAATCAGATTGGCAGTCAAAAATTCCCATCCGGCCCCGAAGCGACCAGCCAAGCATCACCATCCGAAGCTCTAGGGAGGGAGGGCCGGGGTTCCCTGTTCCGACGAGGGCTGTCGGAGGAACGCGCCTGCGCCTAATATAGGCGCGCCTCCGGCGCAGCCGCACGCAAAGTGCGCAGGCTGCGCACGCCTGTCCCGAACGGGGAGGGCAAAGGGGCCCCGCGGGCCGTATTCACGGCGCGGAGCCCTCATTGCCCCCCCACGTCGGAATAAAGAGGCGACACAGCTCACTTCTTGGGTTAAATATGGGCCACAATTTATTCAAACTTCAAGGAAACGAACATTAATAAATCAAACTTTATTGTTAACTGGGCCAAAGAGAGGGCCTGCCGTAGCGCAAGCATAGTTAGGGGTGTTATAAATTCCGGTCCCTCCTCCTCGGGATAAGTTAACTGGGTCTATCAGATGATGCCGAGGATGGGATGCCCCACCCTGTGCAGGGCATCCATGTACCCGGTCTGTCGTGAATTGGCAGCCCTTTCTATCTTGGCTGGGATTGTATTATTGGAGCCTAACTGCTCTTTCTGTGTTACTTAATTTATTTAGGGCTGCCCTGCACCTTACGGGTGCCATCACGAGGAGGGACCTACCTAACCTGATGTTAATGCATGCGCTACCCGCCACCATAAAAGAGGGGCACTGCCTTACTCTTTTACCCCACCAGGCCGACTAGTTCGGCCATCAGGCCCTCTCTCAGATCAGCAAGAAAAATATCCAGGCCGGTGGTTGACAGGTGCACGCCATCCGGACGAAAGAGTTCGGGGCGTCTGGCCGTAATGTTGGGGTGTCTGATAACGGAACCTAACTCAGTCGAGACAACACGTGCCACTTCCCGGTTCACACCTTTCCGGGCCTTGTGCATCCGTTTCGGGTGGTGCGACGGACCCCAGTAAAGCCGGGGAACTATATCAGACCAGACGATACTGGTCGCCGGATATTTGGCTTTAAAGGCTCTTAGGTCATCGATGACCTTAAGAATAAGTGCCTTGCCCGTCATACAGGTCAGATTGTTGCCTCCCAGGTGCACCAATAACACGGCCGGTGGAGGGTCAGAGGGACCACCAAAGGAAATAGCCCGAAAGCCATCCCATTGCATCCCCCGTTTTCCTCTCCACACAACCTCGGCCCACTGGCCAAGACCAAGGTCCCGGCCATGGCCAGAGCGAGCCGCATACTTGGAGGCCCAGAAAACGAAACTGTGGCCACAGATGACGATCCTGGCTCGCTCTCTCAGGGCACCTGCAACGATAAACACAGAAAAACTGGACCGGTCCTACCGGTCCGTTAACTGGCGCACATACGCCTTATAACACTGCGACTTCCAGCGACCAATACGTTGTATCGCCGCGGGGCCCAGTCCGATGGCTGCTGCCGTCGAGGCAGCGCCGATCCTAAAGGAATGGGTTCCGAAGTGCCACCCCGAGATGCCCACCAACGCCAATGCCCTGGAAGACACGCGCCAAAACTGAAACTGTGTCAATGGAGTGGTGTCCCTGTGTTGGAACAGATAGCCCTGGGCCCTACCGGCCAATTGGGCATAGGCCTGGAGCGCTGCAACTGGGCAGATTGCTCCAATCGAACACCTACTCAGGTGTATCGAGTGCCCCAGTCCACGCTGGTCTGTTTTAGATCTCCGTATGTGGAGAGTGACCGAGTCACTTTCGAGGGTGAGATCCTCCCATAGCAAAGCGGCCTGCGACTGATCGTGCTGTGATCGGGCAACCAGCTCGCTGACCCTCAGGGCGGCAAAAAAGGCCACCAGAGTCGCGGCCTGAAACAAAACGGCTTCAAAATGAGTAGAGCAAACTTGCGACCAGACGCTTGCTAACTTGATCAACATTGTGGGTGATATGGGTGTTCTGGTGTCAGCCTGGCGCCCCCTCTCCCTGGACCAACCCTCCACCATTTTTGCAATCCGAAATTGGCAGTTGGGCAGGTCGTACCCCTGTGCCTTAGCATAGTAATATAAGGCTGACATCTTGCCCTGAATGGTCCGGGGTGCTAAACCTTGGAAGTGGAGGTGGACAGCGAACTGCACCAGCTGGTCAGAGGAAGCGGGCCACATGGATCGCAAACCTGCCTTAGCACAGAAACGGGCATATTCCGCACATGCAGCCGAATAGGCGCGTCGTGTGCTCGGAGCCAATGCCAGCCCCATCGCTCGGTTAGCTTCTAGCCGCCAATCTTCCATACCTCCAACGGGAGGACATCCGGGTCTCGAGATGCATGTGGGGCCAATGCTCTGAACCGCGTCATCTGTTGGCGGGACAGAGCATCCGCTAAGTCATTCTGCAGACCAGGCACATGCACCGCGCGAAACAGGATGTTGAATCGCAAGCATCGTAGAGTCAAGGCCCTGACCAAGCGCATTACTCTAGCTGATCGCGACGACAGTGAGTTAATAATGTGGACGACCACTTGGTTGTCACAATTAAATCTGACCGCGCTGTTGGCCAGAAGTTCAGCCCAAATCCATACCGCACCCACTATGGGAAACAACTCCAAGAAGGTAAGGTCGCGCGTGAGGCCTGAGGCATGCCAAGCCTCCGGCCACACGCCTGCACACCACCTCCCCTGATAGTAAAGGCCAAAGCCAAATGCCCCAGACGCGTCCGTCTGCACCAAGCGGTCGGCCGCAGCCACAGTCTCTGCGCGCCAAAAACAGATGCCATTGAAGTCCGAAAGGAACTGCAGCCATACTCTGAGGTCCTCTCTCATCTCAGCCGTGATACGCTGCTTGTGATGAGGGCGACGCAGCCCGGCCAAGCTGTCGCACAACCGGCGGAGGAAGGCGCGGCCGGGAGCGACCACGCGACAAGCAAAATTAAGATGTCCAATCAGCTGCTGAAGCTCCCGGAGCGTCGCCTTCCTGCGCGACAACATGTTAGCCAGGCGTTCCCTAAGGTCCATCAATTTTTGGGCGGGCAGGCGACAGGATTGATTGACGGTGTCGAGTTCAATGCCCAAAAAGGTCAGAACTGTGGCCGGGCCCTCGGTCTTATCCTCCGCTAGGGGCAAGCCCAGTTGCCTGGCCATGCTTTGGAAAGACTCCATGAGTGCAGCGCAGCGCCCCGAGCCGGCCCTACCCGCAAAAAGATAATCGTCCAAATAATGGATTATGTGGGTGTCGCCGGCGCGAGCGCGGGCGATCCACTCAATAAAGGAGCTGAAGCACTCGAAAGCGGCACAAGAGACTGAGCAGCCAAACGGCATCGCTCTGTCCGCGTAAAATTTTCCATCGAAAGCGAAGCCAAGCAACTCGCAGTCTGCCGGATGTACCGGCAAGAGGCGGAAGGCCGACTTTATGTCGCATTTCCCAATTTGCGCCCCGGGGCCGCAGCTGCGGACCATCCGAATGGCCGAGTCGAAAGACGTATAGCGGACGCTACATAGCTCCTGCGGGATTTTATCATTAACTGACTCGCCAGCGGGGTAGGACAAATGGTGTATCAGTCGATACTCTCCCGGCGTCTTCTTAGGGACAACTCCCAACGGGGAAACACGGAACTGGTTAGAAGGCGGGCTGTCAAAGGGGCCCAGGATCCTACCGGCTGCTAATTCAGCCTGAATCTTTTCCCTAACTACTGACTCAAGGCCCCTTACCGATTTCAAGTTGCTGGCCATAAATGGGATACGGTCCCCCTGGGCAGGAATGCGAAAGCCCTCCTGGAACCCTTGTAAAAGGTAATTGGCCTCGTGTTGAAGGGGATAGCTGCGAAGCCACTCCCGCAAAACAGGTACCCTTATTGGGCTAGGGCCCTTTTGGAACAGGGGGTTGGCCTGGGGGGTTACGCCTCCCCGCACCATCTCTGGCTCCGTTTCCCCCTGGCCTGCCTCTGACGCATGTGGAGGCCGGGTGGGTGCCTCCACAGGTAGAGCAGGCATGTCTGAAACGGCACTGCCTGCGTCCACATGTGCCCTTGGCGTTATAGTCAAAGCAGACCAGCCGGGGTTGAACCGGCTGGCCCGCACCAGAGCGGGGAGAGGCAGGTTGGTTATTGCGCTGGACTACGTAGGACGTGGAGAGCTCATATACCTAAGCCAAAGGTGATTGTGGGGCACGTTCCAGCGCAGGGTGGGGTCCTTAGCCAGACGGCGGCGGAAACTCTCGTCATAGGCCATCCATGCGGCCCCAGGACTATCAATCCTTGCCCTGTTAATAAGGTCCCAATATTGGAAAAGCAATGGGCCTTTTTCTGGGTGCGCCTGGGACAGGATGCCTGCGTAGATTACGAAGGCAGTCAGCCAGTTATTCCAGCACCTGTCCGGTTTGCGCTTCCTAATTTTGTCCTTCTCTTTATCGTCAAGGTCCTTGAAAATTTGGGGGTCGATCTCCCTATTTAGCAGGTCAAACAAGTCTACATATTTTCCCGAGACAATTCTTTCGATCATGGCATCGGACAGGTGATCGCCCAATGGGAGGGACCCATCGCCTTCTGGGTGATCCATAATGGCTGAGGCAGCCGTGTCGACGGCCGTACCCGCCGTACCCAGCAGACCAAGCCGTGTCCGTGAAACGTCAGGGCCGGCGGATGGTGTCGAAGGGTCACCACTACCTAACAGGTCAGCTTCAGTTTGGGCCTCTGCATGGACGACCTCTGGTCGGCCCAGTGCCTGGGCAGATGAGGCCGCTGGGACGGCCAGGCCGCCCATTGCTGGCGAAGGTGCCAG
Organism: Phrynocephalus forsythii; assembly: GCA_029282475.1. NCBI lineage: Eukaryota > Metazoa > Chordata > Lepidosauria > Squamata > Agamidae > Phrynocephalus > Phrynocephalus forsythii. The sequence goes on along the minus strand of JAPFRF010000006.1, from coordinate 15,373,905 downwards.
GTGCTGCAACCGCTCCTCGCGGGGCCAGGGCCAAAGGACCCGGCTGGGTGTGAAGGAAGCCCGCGCCTCAGACTCACCTGCTGGCGCGGTCCTGGGGGGCTGTTCCTGCTGGGGCCTGCGCGGAGTCCCCGACACGGATAGGTCCAAAGCTCGAGGCTGGTTCTCTCCCATTCCAGGGTCCGGTGTCCTCACTGCCAAGTCTGGACTCGACCCGCGATGAGCAGATGGTTCCAGGACTGTCGCTGGGGTACCTGCAGACACTGTAGCCGAAGGGCCCGCTAGGGCGCCCTCCAAGAAATCAATGCGAGACATCATTAGGTCGCCCATCATCTTTAACGCGGCCCTCTGCTGAGCCTTCGTGTCCCGCTGAGCACGTCCCCCTTTGTAAGAGGCTTCCATGCCCCGACGCTGAGCGTTTTCTCGCTCCAGCCAGGACAACTTTTTCCATGCGGCCTGGAACACAGGCCACTCCTCATCAGATGATGATGAGGCCTCGGGCGCCTGTTGGGGGGCAGGGGGGCGCTTTGCAGGCGCCTTACCCTTACCCTTGCCTGCGCCCTTTTTGGGTGGCATGGTAGCCCGGTAAGTTTATGCGGGGCAAGGCCAGGAAGGTAAACTACTGAGATTAGTGAGGGCTGAAAATGCGGTCGTGCGTGATGGACAGGATTATTACAATACAAAAGTATGTTGAAGCCAGCCGAGGCCTTAAGCCGAATCGTCCCAAAGGAAAGCCACGGGGTAGGTGGTGGGCGAATCTCCCTTACTCCACCAGTCATAAACAGGCCTGGCTCTGTGCCCACACCCAGGCCTATCAGCCTCGCTCTCTACCCCCACCCCAGACTAGTTAGGAGCAGGCGGCCAAGGATGGACTAGGCCTCCTCCCAGCCCAGTCGCAGCGAGGTAGCCGTGGTCGGAGTGCCACGTGCACTCGAAGTGGGCGGGGGGGTGGGGTGGATGGGTGGGATAATGGCGCGGCGCTCGCAAGGCCGCGCCAGGGCTCCCAGGCGCCCGGCTCCAAGAAGGCCGCGCCGCGCCGAGACAGTCAAGAATTCCCCCAGCCACCCACCCGGCGAGCGAAAACGCCGGCCGCTGCAAAGGCAGGGCCGCAGCCGCGGGACGCTCCGTTTCCCCCCCCACTAGAGGCGGGAGGCAAAGAGGCCGCGAACGGCCGCAGATAGCGTGGCCGCGATCACCCGCCGGCGGGCGGCAGGAGCCGCCGAATCTCCTGGCAGGTAGGCGACCTGCCGCCTCAGGCGACCTCCTCCGCGCGGCCGGGCCCGGCCAAAAGTCCCTCTCACCCTCCCTCACCCCGCGCCGTGCAGACTCACTCGAGGCTGGCCCGGCGCGGGGCCTAAGGATCCCTCCCCCCACCCCTTCCCCACAAACAAAAAACCCGAGCCGCTGGCTCGAAATCACCCGGCAGGGTCCCTCGGAGCTCGCCCGTGTGTCTCCGGCGGTTCCCTGTTCCGACGAGGGCTGTCGGAGGAACGCGCCTGCGCCTAATATAGGCGCGCCTCCGGCGCAGCCGCACGCAAAGTGCGCAGGCTGCGCACGCCCGTCCCGAACGGGGAGGGCAAAGGGGCCCCGCGGGCCGTATTCACGGTGCGGAGCCCTCATTCTCCTGATGTAACTACTTCTTTACATGAGCTATGTGGAACCACCTATGAAGCGTTAGCTTCAGTGGGCAAATATGGGCACGTAGCTCATTAAGAAAAGTCATGAAATAGAAAATACAGGAGGTATCTGTAGAAGCGAAGAGAAACTGGTTTCACAATTGTACATTTATTCAAATAATAAATCATCTTCTCCAGTCTATTGTATTACCATAAACACAAGGATATCTCATTACAGAAAAGATGGTTTGGAGAGTATTTATCTGGAGAGCTGCTGCCGGTCGGAGCTGGCAATACTGAGCTAGATTGACCAACAATCTGACTCACTATAAGGTAACATCTTGCACTGGTTCCTGTAGGTGTCCAACAGTGGAAGCCAAGATGCAGTGTCACCTTCAAGACTTATAGAAAAGGGTTCTTCTGTGCATGACCTATTAGGTTAATATAATGTATATTATGCAACTTCTTGGAATAAGAAACTTACTCAGAATTTTAAAACTACACTTTCTATGGACATTTTGATTGTGGAAGACTCAGAGGACAGAGGAAGAAAGTCACTCTGAGAATATCAGATAGACGGTCAGGACAGATAGGCAAGAGGAGAAACATCCAGGTGGCCCTAACTATCCATCTTCATATCTTCTGCTCCCTGTGGGCAGACATTTCTTATAGTTCTCCACTTCCACTACAATCATCCTAGTTTCTGGAGGCCCATATATTGGGCCAGATTATAAGCTGAGCATCCTTGGAAAGGTGGATACATGTGGAAGCTTGTACAAGCATGGCCCTGATTGGCTAGCTGTTTGGAATCTTACCAAGAAACCTGTCAATTTTGCATTCAGAAAATGCATGAAAGTTCATATAGTATTTTTCCCCCTGAGGCAAGGGGGAAAAAAGAGACACTTCTTGAAGCACATGCAAGATTGATTGCTAAACCTTGCTTTTATTGACTGGCATATGTAATGTATCTGTCACTTTAGTGACCAAGGCATGTTGTCTTTATACACATGTTATTTGTCTTTCCTGTTTGGGTACATTTGCTTACTTGTTTTTATTACTGTTTTTTCATTGTTTGCTCAATTGTTGTGCATGCTGTGCAGTGTCCCAGCTTGGCATTGCTTTGCACAAGCTTCATTATCACTAACCATGACTCCTGAGGCAACACTGAACTGTAATTAAAGCAGGTGGAGTGGATCCCGTCAGTATGGGGGCCATAACCCTGTTGAATTATGATAATCTTAAATAAGATAAGGCCCTGTTGCATCTGAAATGGCTTCTGAGGAACAACAAAATGCTAGAGGTCTGGAAAAAAATAATCTTGGAAATGGGGGGAAATGTGAGGTCCCCCCCCCTGCCAATACACTAATGCTGGTTTGGGAGGAACTTAATTTCAATGTTAGAGAGCTGAACATCTACCATAGCTCAACACTTCAATTACAATGGATACGCAAAAAAGGCAATCCTGGATAGGATTTGGGACAATTGAAAATTAAGTGCTCCTGTAGGTTTCACAGACTCCTCCAGCCACAAAAGCATGTAGGAAACCTAAAGATCAGTAAATGGAAACAAGCACAAATCTAGGGCTGATGTTTTGGGATCCATTTTCCTCTTAACCTACAATCTGACACCCTTCCTCCCCTGAATTAAGGTGCACAACTTTTAGACATGTTCAAATTATTCAACTCAAATCTAGTCTAAAGCGTTGAGATCTGTTATCAACAGGATTCAGAGTTACATTTTTCACCAGAAACCACCATCCCCCGTGGAATTATTTTAGCCTAGCACAGTGGTTTCCAACCTTCCTAATGCTGCAGCCCTTTAATACAGCTCTTCATGTTGTGGTGACCCCTTGCCCTGGTTGGAAGAGACCACAAGCCCCCTTTGGCAGGCCATTGCTGCAGGTGCCATAGAGAACTTCCCTCTAGTCTGCAGGCACCCTTAACCAATCACAGCCTCTGGTGCCATTGACTGACATCCCCTCCAAACTATCAAGCTATAATTCACTCTTTCCCCCTTTCTCCCTCTCCTCCTCCAGACCCAAGTCATTTGTGCATTTTTCTTCACTGGCTCATGGCGACTCCTGTGAAATGGTCATTCCACCCCCAAACACGTCCCTACCCCCAGGTTGGGAACCACTGGCCTAGTAGGAAACACAGATGCTCAGAAGTAGAGATGGGTACGGAACGAACATTTTTTTGTTTCCGTTACCGTTTGTTCGTTTCCGTTATGTAACGAAATGACAAACGAAAATTGTGATGACAATGCAACGAAACAAACAGAACCACGAAAATTGTGGTTGTTACGTTTCGTTTCCGTTAATGGCGACATGCAATCAAATGAGCTGTTTTAAATGTTAAAAAATGCCCTGGACATCTGTAAAAACGCAGCGATAATTATTTATATTGTCTGATAATACCTACCGGGGGGGTTGGGGTCCTTAAAATGTTTGTTTTTGTCTTCTCCCATTGCATTGTATTTTTCTTTTCCCTTTAAAATGGATGTCGCCACCAGCCACAAAATGGAGGCAAGCCATGTGATGGGATCATGTTCAACCAATAGCATGCCCAGGTTGCAGACTGGGCAGGAAGGTCTGGCAGCCACAGAGGGCATAAAAAGGTCTAGCAGCCCCCGTCCTTTTTGCAGTCTCTGGTGGGAGTTAGGGTGGGATTGCTGTCTCTGCAACTCTAGCTTCAGTCCTGCAGCCTCCCTGTGTGTGTGCGTGCTGCATACCTCTCGGTGAGTACCATCCCTTGCCCTGCAGTGCAGTCACTCTGCGGCTGCCTTGCACCCTGGGCAACGCCCGCCGCTGCCTTTGCAGCCTCCCGGCATACCTAGTCTATACTGTGTCTCTGCCAGCATCCATTTTTTTTTAGTGTTTTCCCGCTGGTCTGGGGCGTTGGGGGATGCCTGCGCACGGAAATGCTTTAAAAATTGCACAAAGGGAGGGTAGAAACGAAAAATGAAAAAATGAAAAACGGTAACAAAATTTTTCCAAAAGTTCGCAACAAACGAAACGAAATGAAACAGACCTCTCAATGACAAACAAAAAACCAAAACACCTTTTTTTTTTGTTCCGTGCCCATCTCTACTCAGAATTGTTTCAGGTGAGAATTGCCAATAATTTGTTGTGAATACGAGACTTCATCTGAGCTCATAGATCTTCCATACAATTATACGCACCAGGTTACCAGACACTTTATTCATTTCAGGACTCTCTCTAAGAATGAGTATGTTACTCTTTTCAGTGCTTTTGCCAAATAATTGGAAGTTAGGATAACTTTCTGATATATAGCAAATCAAATATATATCCAGTAGCAGTCAGTCAGCTCCTGATTTGCTCTCTCCTGTGCATTAGCTTCTTCCATAAAACTTCAGGAGGGTGGTATTGCAGCTACCAGATTTCTGGATGATAGCAAAGACTAGTTAGTAGGGCTCTCTAGTGGGAAGTCTTCAATCATGTTGTATTTAGGGTGGGAAATTAAAATATAATCCCATAGCAGTCTTTTTCCAAAACCAAGAAAATTAGACACACAAAAAGTATAAATAAATAAATAAATAAATAAATAAATAAATAAATAAATAAATAAAAGCACGTACCAAGCAAAACTATAAGAATATGAGGAGAGATCCATCCCCAGTACCAGGGTGATGCCTTCTCACATCCAGTGACGTAGAGTGTGGAAAATCCCCTCCCCCATGTAGAAAATGTGGGGGGGGGGACTTTTCCTCAATCTGTATTAAATTTGACTGGTGGATCCACACATAGGAAATGGGTTTGGTATTTTGGACTCTAACTTTCAGAATGTCATAGCCAGCATTTGTGGTTAATATGAGCTATGTGGATTTGGGAGTTGCGGTCCTGACAGCCATCTCTACCACCTCCATCTCCAACTCCACCACCCTGTGATCCCATGTCTATGGCTGTTTACTATTGGTCTTCACTCTTAGTTTGTCTCCAGGCCTCCATCAGTGACACAAACATCGTGTTGTTCTTCACTTACAAAGGTAGACTAAATAAGCAAGGCAGCCTTGCTCTCTTTATCTCTACATGCATGCCTAGATTTGCCCCACCGTTATCACAGAATACAATGGGCCTTCGGCTTTTGGCCAAAGGTTGTCATAGTTACAGGTGTTCTCTAGGCTATGTTAGGGCAATTATCCTGGAGTTTGCCAGAGATTTATATCTCAACATGTTGAAATACTCTATCCTGTTTGAAAATGACACCTATAGCTAAAAAATATATGCATATATCTGTGCCACAGCCTGTGTTGTGGTCTGAGGTTGGAAGAAGAGACTTTTTGCATCAGAAGAGGAATCTTGAGACACTGTAAAGCAGCTGCTTCTGTAGAAATTTTCCTGAGAAGTAGAGGGCTAAGTTTTCTTTAAAAATAAATAAATCATGTTTCCTCTCTTCCCGGCTTACCAGCATCATCAGATGCCAAAAGTACTTCCCTAGAAACTCTCATCCCATCAAAAAGCAAGACTATTATTCTTTTCTATTCATTATATTTTACATGTACCGTAAATTGCATGTTAAGAGGGTGACACTCTACCTCAAATAAATCCATGGGGAGCTGGGGGGGGGTGAAGGAAGCTGAAGCCAAAATTTTGTCCCCTAGTCACAAACCATTACTGCATTTAGTCCTACAAAAATGCTGATGTTAAAAAAAAAACAAAATTAACGGGGGTGGAAACCACATTGGGGTCATATTTAGTAAGGCCTTAATTAATACATGTTTAGGAAGACGAATTTGAAGAAATATGAAGGAAGGTTTACTTGTGCCAGGATATAGATATAACAAGCCCTTTAATTAATATTTAGCTAAGAATGTATATATAAAAATTTCATTCTTAGATTTTCCACAAATAATATTTTACAAATGAAATGCTAAGCAATCCAATTATGAAGGATTGTGCAAATTTAATAGGAGGACTGTCCGTAAAAATACAAATGTATTTCTTGGGGGGGGGGGGACAGAGTAATACTGAATGATGAAGATGCATTACTAATGTGTGTGTATTGTAATATATTACTGATATTCCTACCGTTTCCTTTGGTGAGATAAGCAGAAGACAATGAACAGCTGTAACTCCATTTTAAAAAGTATTTGTTGCCTGATAGGTTGGCATCAATGATAATGAAAGCAGTTAAATGAAAATTTGTGTTCTAATCTAAACCAACACCTTTGGTATTTTTTAAAAGATGAATAAAATATGGGATTATAATAAATAATCAGAATTTTCAGCTGAGTTTGCTTACTCAGAAGCAAGTACAGTGTCAGTGTTAATAATGGAATTTACTAAATGGTAAGTGTGGATAGAACTGTAGTCCAAAGAGGGGGAAATATAGTTTTTTTCTATTTTCTGCCTTTTTGGTTAATTTGTAGTTTTGTTTTGCTTGTTTGTTTGTTTGTTTTGATGTGAAAGATGGCAACATAAAACACATCCCACATAACTTAACATTCATTAATACAAAATGAAAGAATAAAAAAGGGAAAAAAACGGAAGGGAAGTACCGGTAACTTCATTTTTATTAGTCACTAGACATGGGCACGACTCGGCGAAATTGTCGTTTCCATTTTCGGTTATTGATTCCATTACGTAACGGAAACGGTAACTATAATTAACCTGTCAGAACTCGAACTCGAACTAAAAAAAGAAAAATTTGGTCGGGTTTTTCATTTCTGTTTGTGGCATCACGGCGATCGTGCAATGCGAAGCACAGAAAAAGTTTTTAAAAGTTTTTTTTAAAAAAACCCGACTCCCGGCCAAAAAAGCAGGCCAAAATATGCCTGCCTGAGGCTTTGCCACCTACCAGAGGGGTGGTTTCTGGGGGTCCCTGGCCTTCCCCCCCTCTTCTCCTGTCCTGGGCTGCTTGCACCAGGCTGGGGGGGGGTTCATTCTCGTCGTCTCACCATGCCATGCAGTGGGGGGGGGATCCAAAATGGCGACCACAATTTTTCTTTTGAAATCATGGTCAAAAAACACACCAAATCACCACAGAAACATGTGAAATTTATTTATTTAAAATGCCTGAATTTTAATAGTAGCAGCAGTGGGTTTTTTAATAGCAAAAAAAGGTCGCATTGATTTTATTTTATTTTATTTTATTTTTTATTTTTTTAGACCTGCCCATTTGGGCTGGGCATGGGATGGGACCATGCAATTTTTTTGAACCATTCCACCAATGGCATTGCCAGGTTTTTGACTGACACTTATGGATGTCTCGGAGGGCATAAAAAGCCGAGGCACCTTCCAGAAATCGCTGTCGGGTGTATGGATGTGGTTGAGGGAGGAGGGCTGGCTGCTGGTGCTGGTGTGATCCGATCGAGATTGAGGAGGGAGGCTGGAGGCTTTAGGATTTAAGTTAGGCAAGCAGGGAGGGAATTGAATTTAGAAAATAATTTCTTTGATTCCCTGCAGCTTTGTCTGCTGAAGGGAATAGCAGTTTATTCTTTATTTCTTCTCTGGCAGTTTGTGAGGCTTTTTTTCTGATATTGGATAAAGGGGGAGGTTCGACTGGGAGTGGGAGGTGTGGATTTATTTTAAAAATATATTATATACTACCATTTATTTTCTATTTTCCCAACTTCAATTTGCTTGTACACACACACATTTGGGGTGCAAGCCAATGACAGGACCTCTATCCTAAGTGATATCCGAACTGCCCACTCGCCCATCCACCTGCGCCGCCACCCACCTGCGGCCCGAGTCTGCCGCCCGCCTGCTCACCCGCCTGTGCCTCCCCCTGCTGCTGTCACCGCCCGCCCATGGCCCCCCGCCACCGACGCCCGCCCGCAACTCCCCCCCGCCGCCCACCCCCCCACCCCGCCCGCCACCTAGGGCAGAAAAACACCTAGCGCCGGCCCTGATTGCGGGACACCCCTGTGCTCTGGGAAATCCCAACTTCAATTTGCTTGCACACACACACACATTTGGGGTGCAAGCCAAGAAGAGAACCTCTATCCTAAGTGATATCCTAACTGGCCACTCGCCCGTCCACCCGCGCCGCCACCCGCCTGCGGCCCGCGCCGCTGCCCGCCCACTCGCCCGCCCACAGCCGTTGGCTGCCCATGGCCCCCACCACCGCCCCCGCCCCTCCCCCGCCCCCGCCCCCCACCCCGCCCGCCACCTGGGGCACAAAAACACCTAGCGCCGGCCCTGACTGTGGGACGCCCCTATGCTCTGGGAAGTCAAATCGCGCTAAATCGCGGTGGAAATGACAAACGAGAAATGACAAACGGAAACGACAAATTTTTGAAAAATTTCATGACAAACGGAAACGATCCGAAACGGACCCGTTGCGACAAATGAAAACTCGAAACGTCATTTTTTTTCTGGTCATGCCCATGTCTATTAGTCACCTATAAATGTATCACCTATAGCAGTGTTGGCGAACTTATGGCATGGGTGCCAAAGTTGGCACTCAGAGCCCTTTCTTTGGGCACCCAAAATTGCCGCTTCACAGCTACCTGTATTCAGTTTTAATTGCTGGATTGGCACTTTGTAGAAAATCAGTTAGTTTGTGCACTCTTTCTCTAAAAGTTTCACCATCACTGACCTATAGCCTAGTCCAGTGGCAGCGAACCTTTGGCACTCCAGATGTTTTGGATCACAACTCTCAGAATTCCAAACCTAGATTACCAATGACAAAAGACTGTGGGAGTTGTGGTCCAAAACACCTGGAGTGCCAAAGGTTCACCACCACTAGTCTTTCAATTTTATAAGGAAGCCTCATTTCCACCCACTGGTGTCTGCTGAAGAGGGCAGGTCCATAAATCACATTCAGAAATTGCTTCATTTTCTTAAAACATGTCAGCAGGGAAGTGATGAACCTCATCCCTTCTCCCACTGCTTTCCATACATTGAAAGTTACATGTCTGAAGAGGAGAGCATCTCATTCATGTGAAGTGTCTCTGAATGAGGAACAATCCTAGAAAAGCATGATTGTTGCAACCAGCAGGAAGTTCTCCTCTTCAGAAGTATCACTTTCCACAAAGAATGCAATGACTCTACCAAATTAGAATATGTATTTAGGGCTTGTTTTGCTGATCTCACTGTGGTAATAAGATTTCTAAAATGCATATAAGGGTTGGTGGCTAATAGATTCCTTGTACAGTCCGACTGCTCATCAGTCCACCTTATTCTAACCTTTCTTATATCAGCTGCTATGGATACAATTGGAGCACACTCTGCTACCACATTATATTGATTATAATTCAGCTTAATCATCAGGGGTAAATGATCACTTTCACCCCGATATTTTATCTCAAACTCTAGAATGGAATCAGCCAAATCCCTTAAAATCAGCACATAATCTCTCTCTCTCCCTTCCTCCTTCCTTTCTTTCTTTTTCTTTCTCTCTCTCTCCCTTCCTCTTTCTGAGGCTCCTAATGAAGAAATAAAGGTAAACTCTCCTTTCTATCCCCATTCATTCTTTCTTTCTTCTTTCTTTCTCCCTCCCTCCTTCCTTTCTTCCTTCCTTTCTTTAGTTTTCTTTCTCCTTCTCCCTTCCTCCTTTCTTTTTAAAATAACTCCCCTTTCTTTCTAAGTTAAAAACCATCTTCTTTAAAACACAGACTTTTTCAGAATAATTCCTTCCTTCCTTCCTTCCAATCTTTAAATTGTCTCTGATCAAATTTAGGATGTTCCTCCCTTTCAGGAAATGACATATTCTTTCTCTTTCTTTCTTTTTTCTTTCTTGCAACATTTCTTTCTTTCTTTCTTTCTTTCTTTCTTTCATTGCTTTCCCTTTCAGCAATTATAATAGAGGCTCCAGGGAATGACTTTAAAACTTGCTCAATGAACTCTTCCAGCTGGATCCACAAGGCTTCCGCCAGCGGGGGCAGCAAGGATCGTTGAAAGGGGCATAAATGTTAACAAGCGGGGTATTATGGATCCAGCAACAGTGGCGCGATTGTGGGGGATGGCCAGTGCAGTGGCTATATTAATTAAAGAATCCCAAAACACACACAGTGGCCTGTAACTTGGTGGACAAGCGCCCTGGTGGAGGAGGAACTAACCTGCTCTTCCCCATGGCTCTTCCACCCCCAGGGCAGGGGGTTGGGGCCGGGAGGAGGCGAGGAGGGGCAAGTGGGCCAAACGGGGTTCCTGCTGCTGCTGCTGGTTGGTGGAGGCGAGGAGGAGGAGGCGGAGGAGGAGGAAAGTATGCCTCATATCCATTCAGCATTGGAGCATCCAGAGCCCATGTTTCCTGTAACAGTATAATTTCAAAAGGAGCCTCCCCCTCCCCAGGCGGCCCGGTGAATTCCATGAGCTCAGGATCTGATGCTTTAGAGTGCCAGCCTGCAATGTTCCATGATATACAGTTAAGTACAGATCTATTTTGCTGTGAGGAAGGATCTGCAGTAGTGTTAACAATAAAATCTGAATGACAGAAAGCCCTCTCTGAGACAGCTTTGTCTCTTCCACCCAGTACAATAGAATGGGCATTATCAGAGATGTTCCCACTCTCAGCATGCATCAGGCACAGTTGATTGTGTGGCTTGTGTGGAATTTCTTAAGAAATTAGCATTTACTGCCTCCCCATATCTGGATAGGCTCATATCTCCTGTATCCAGGAGGGCCTTTACTCTGGCTAGATTAAATGTCCTTCCCTCCAAGCTACTGGAGGGGAGGTTTCAAGGTTTACCTTTTTCAGATAGAAATTGCCCATGTGCCAATGACCAATTGGAATGTGTAGAACATGTGCTTCTATTCTGCACCTATTATCAAGATCTACACAAGGAGATTATCTCCCCAATTATAGGCAAATATCCTGGGAGGTCAATAGAATTCTATATACAGTTGCTCCTTTCTGATAACACTTACCAGGTAACTAGGCAAGTTGCCAAATTCTGTGCTGCTGCAATAAGGGTTCGTAAACAAATTTATAAAGAAACATAGTAGTTACTGATGACTCTTTTTATCATAGCTAATGGCCACTTTATTTCGGACCAGAATAAATTTTAAACTGTATTTTAAATTGTATTTAAAATTGTATTTACGATATATCTTGTAATAAGGCTTGATTCATGTGCTGTCTATTGGAATGCATATTTGAACATCCTTATTTTTATGATTTTATTTTTGGTTTTTGGTCGTTGACCGTAAATAAAAATTTCATTTCATTTCATTTCACAAAGAATGTGGCGTTGTGGCCTAGATATTCCTCTACTCACATGTTGAAGAACGTGAGGTGAGCTGAAGAGCTTTATAGTATGAGAGGATCCTGTGCTCACAAATCTGTTTTTGTGCAATAGAACTGAATGGAGTTCATGTTATATCCACACACAAATCCACTCTGTGCCACTTAACATGCTCTTCATTTCAGTAATATAAATCAAAGGGGCAGAATCAGAGGCATCCATTTACAACTATTAAACAACTGAAGCTCAGAATGAACTGAAAATTGTCCAGAAATCCAACAGCAGATGCCAACATTTTTCTCGGTGTCTCTCATCTAAATGCTGCCAAGTTCTAAGTTTTATTACGCCAGTGGTTGCAAGGCTGGTTCCAGGCTCGATTCCCAACAGAACCCCATAGGGTTGGCCTAGTTAAAAAAAAAAAAAGCCAGATCTGTTCCACTGCCCCTTTGGACCACCAATACTGTGGCTCCTAATGATTTCTGAAATGAAAGAATGCACAGTTGACACCTGAGACCTCATTCAAACAGTCAAGCAGCTCCACTTATAATAGCTTATTTTCGTTGAAGTGCTTACTTACCTTGTAGTTAGGGAAACATTTAAATTATTCTAGAGGTTTATTTCTTATTTTTGGCCATCAGGCAGAAATCTCCAGTTTAAAGTGCTCTCATTTTTGCCATACAGTATGTAGACCATGGGGTCTTTCAGTGCATCGACTGTTGAGATTGCATGGGGAAAGGCGTTTTCTCCTGTTTCACTTCATTCTCAGCTGTGATATTCTCTGGGTGGATTCTGACCATTTTCCCCAGGCTCTAGAAGTCTCTTGATGGAGGTTATGATGGCCCCTTCCCTGTATCCCTTGCACCAGTAGATACTGTAGAACCTTTTTATTCAGGTGGGCATTTGAGCAGCTGTAGAGGAAAAGCATTTTCATTGACTGCTGCTGTATTTTTTTACTGCATTTTAAAAGAGCTCTTTCATTCAATAGAGATTTCAACATTGTAAACTTTTGTTTGGTTTTTAAATCTGTTTTGCTTTGCTTTGCATTTGTGTTTATCTTTCCCTATCTTTAATCTTGTTTGTGAGCTGTCTGGAGTCCCAGTTCATAACAGGAAACTAAAGTTTATAAATACAAATAATAAATAAGTAAATAAAACTAGATCAATTATCTTTGTTGCCAAATTTACCTCAAAGGTGATTGTGAGGCTACTTAGAGGACGTTATTGGAATGAATTAATGAATAGATCCTCTGGCAATTGTCCCCAGCATGTTGCAGTGGTAGATTTTGATTTAAAATTAGAAGTTGTGATGCAAGTGTCCCTCAGCCACGTAGCTTACTGATGGGTTTCAAGGTATGTGTTACCTCTCAGCCTTGACCTATTCAAAGGATACTTGGAAGAGTAGAGCAAGACTACTACGTATACACCATTGCAACTTTGTGAAGGTAAATAACGAGATACACATGTAACACTATTAGGTCATTGTTATTTTGTGCTTGCAATAAATATATATTTTAATACTTTTAAATTAATACCTTGTGGTGCAGTGCCTGTACTGCAGGTAAAACTGTGCTCATTACCTGGGGTCAATCCCAGGTAGCAGGCTCAAGGTTCACTTAGCCTTCCATCCTTCCGAGGTTGATAAAATGAGTACCCATCTTGCTGGGGGGGTAATTGTGTACCCTGCATACTATAATTAAATTGTAAACCACCCAGAGACTATTTGAAGTGGTATGGGGTGGTATATAAGCAGACTACTTTATCTTAATATTCATATGGCAGAAATGATGATATAAGTAGTAACAAAAATAATACTGTGATGAACAATTACTACTAGCACTCATAGTAGTTTACAGTCAGTATGCCTTTAGGTATTTAGGAAATTATTGCTAAAATACAAACCCAAGGGCTGAACTCCTGTTGCTCTCTTGGCACCTGGAAGGCAAATGTTGCAATGTTGAGTCAGTTCCAGCTGACAATTAGCAAATAGCAGCTGGGATTTGGGGGCTTGTGTGTGCCTACAGACTTGGCATATGCTCAAGAATCTCAGTGGGGACTTGCTAATTGCCAGCTAGAAGCTACTGAACGTTGCACCATTTGCCCCCCCACCTGCGAAAAAAGAAGCAGAATTTTAGGCTGTACATACTTACCAAAGAGCACATCTGTCTGTGTAGGTCTATACTGCATAGATAAAAAGAGGATTGCACTTTTTGTAGGGCACTGATGTTTCTAATTCTTTCCAGGAGGCTTTCAGTATAAATGCCATGGCACCAAATGTTAACCACACTAGACCAAGTACATATCAGCAGGACTGGATCTATTTTACTAGCTAAGGTAGATTAACAGTAAAAATCATCCCCACATATTCATAAATGTACCAGACAGAAACACAGAGATGGAAAGATCAGGAAAGACTAATGAACAGGGACAGGAGAGAGGATGACAGCAGATTGTGGCAAGTAAATTAAGACTAGGAGTCAATCTCAACAGTCATGTTCATCTTGGTGGTTTTTTTTTTTAATAAAGATGCTGTCCTAAGAGACTGTTTATCATAGCACATAATATTATTCACATTCATATGTTGTGTTTAACATGTTTTAGTTCATGACTGGCCACTGGAAATTAAGCTGAAACCAGTTTTGCAAGTCTGATTGCTGAGGTGCTTGCAGTGGCTGATTTTTGCAGATATGCATTCCCTATAATGTTTAAAATTGACCTAAGTGTTAGATCTCCAATACTTCCAGGCCTTGAGGAGGATGGCCCTTTATTACTGGGATGCTACCTAAGTTTTGGAAACAGCCCCTCAGCTTCGGAAGCCTCAGTCCTTCTTGAATGCATTTCTAAGTTGATGCCAAACCACTGAAAGAAGGTTCAGGTTATTCCATCAATGGACCACTTTGACACACTGGAAAAAATAGTGTTAGTTGCCAGATGGGAGGGGAAAATCAACTGTGTGTAACCTCATATGTCTTGCACTGTAGTGGAAATTGCACTTGTAAAGGAGCTGGCAATGGAAAATATTTAAGTGTGAGCAGCTAAAGTTACATCATTGCATTTTAATAAATGAATCCTTTGAGTTGGAAAGGAAGGGAAGCAGCAAACAGAACTGAAAATAGCTAAATGCAATTTATTTTAAAAGTTCATGCTCCAGATTTCAATAAAACCATAACCCCCCTTTTATGGGCTTTGTGTACATACAAGAAAAGGCGTGATCAATGTTCTGTTTTCAAACATGTGTCCCCATCACTATATGCCCAACCCTTGGGCATGTAGCTGAGCAAACAGGGGCCTTAACAAGTCCTGGTGCATGCCATCTTTACCCAGAGCCCGTACTTAGAGAACTTTTATTAGAGAAGCCAGAAATGATAATAATTGTATATGCAGTTATAGTAATTACTAGAGATGGGCACGGAACGAACATTTTTTCATTTCCGTTACCGTTTGTCGTTTCCATTATGTAACGAAATGACAAATGAAAATTGTGATGAAAATGCAATGAAACGAACAGAACCATGACAATTGTGGTTGTTACGTTTCGTTTCCGTTAATGGTGACACGCAATGAAATGAGCTGTTTTAAATGTTAAAAAATGCCCTGGACATCCGTAAAAACGCAGCAATAATTATTTATATTGTCTGATAATACCTACCAGGGGGTTGGGGTCCTTAAACGTTTGTTTTTGTCTTCTCCCATTGCGATGTATTTTTCTTTTCCCTTTAAAATTGATGTCGCACCAGCCAAAAAATGGAGGCAAGCCATGTGATGGGATCATGTTCAACCAATAGCATGCCCAGGTTGCAGACTGGGCAGGAAGGTCTGGCAGCCACAGAGGGCATAAAAAGGTCTAGCAGCCCCCGTCCTCCTTGCAGTCTCTGGTGGGAGTTAGGGTGGGATTGCTGTCTCTGCAACTCTAGCTTCAATCCTGCAGCCTCCCTGTGTGCGCGTGTGCTGCGTACCTCTCAGTGAGTACCCTCCCTTGCCCCGCAGTGCAGTCACTCTGTGGCTGCCTTGCGCCCTGGGCAATGCCCGCCACTGCCTTTGCAGCCTCCCTGCATACCTAGTCTATACTGTGTCTCTGCTAGAATACATTTTTTTTAGTTTTCCCTCTGGTCTGGGGCGTTGGGGGATGCCTGCGCACGGAAATGCTTTAAAAATGCGCAAAAAGCGAGTGGAAACGACAAACAGAAAAACGAAAAACGGTAACGAATTTTTTCAAAAAATTCACGACAAATGGAAATGAACCGAAACAGACCTCTCAACGACATACGAAAAACCAAAACACCTTTTTTTTTCATGCCCATCTCTAGTAATTACTATAAGTAGACAATAGTACATGTGCAACCTTTGAATAGAATTATCAAGCATTTATTTAATTCTGTAGAAAGGGTCAAGGGATAGATGTAAAGACCCCCAAGGGCAAAGTAGACAGTAAAGATTATACATATTTGCTGCAATTTGCCATTTCTCCCTCCCTCTGTGTTGTTTCTTCACAGAAAATTGTCTTCACAGTCAGGAAGTATGGTAAAGAGTAATGTATCTGTGTGTTCTGGAGGTCCCGCATCTCCTTGCTGGGGACAGGTGCTGTTGTAATTGATGCTGAAGAAGGACGTTTAATACATACCTCAACCTTCTTGTTCTGCATGCCTTGGTTCTTGCATTTGGATGCTTTTCCTAGGGAAAAAAAAAGAGAAGAGTCAAATTTTTGGCAAGATATTAAAAAGAGAATGAGGATGAGTCCCTAGGCAACAATATCCTACATGATAAGGTCAAAATATAAATATATAAATATATAAACCATTTATATGTTAGTACTGTACAGTTGGCTGTATATGAGCAGCTGGTAAAAGATACTAGTTGTATCTCTTTGCCTTCCCAAGGCAAAATGAAGGGGCGAGACACAGAGAATGGGTTTAAACGTGGCCCACACTTTATTAAGCATATTCCAAAGAGATTTCCAACTGCAGCTCAAAGACACACTTAATGTAGTGTGGCATAACATTTGGGACCAAGAGGTCTCCAGGGACCCCACCAACTGACATGTATGGGTGAGTCCAGTACCCCTTGGCTGTGCAGTTGATAAGACAGCACATCCGCAGCCAGTAACTTAATGTGCCACTACTGGTGGCTCTTGGCCCTGGGAGGAATCCCAGCATATCCTCCCCCAACACTATAATCCCCATATCCACAGTGTCCTGGTGTTGGATGGAATAGAACTAATTACATCTCCACTTAGGACACACCAAAAGGTTGTGATTTCTGCACTACTCACCAATGTGGCCAGTAATGATGACAACCTCATGGATACATCACCAAGCACCCTGTGGTATAGGCGAAAAATCCCTGTTCGCCAGGAGGCCAATCCTGGGAATAGTACAAAAATTCCTATCCGGCCCCTGAAAGCAACCAGTTAAACTCACACTAGTACAATAATAATAATAATAATAATAATAATAATAATAATAATAATAATAATAATAATAAGAAGAAGAAGAAGAAGAAGAAGAAGAAGAAGAAGAAGAAGAAGAAGAAGAAGAAGAAGGTTGGCAGGTAAGATGATTGTCTGGAAAGATGCCGAAGGCTAGGAGACACACTGTTATATACGGTGCTCCTCCCCCTCTCTTCCTGGGCTGCGAGAAGCATGAAAAGTGTATTGCTCTGGTTCACTCAGGAAGAAAAAGAAGCCCCTCTCATCAGAGAAGCCGCCGTCAGAGCCAGCCCTTGGATGTAGACTTGAAGGAAACTGTTGGCTGTTGGTTTGTAGCCATCAAAGAAACAGGAGTCAGATTTTTTTTTGAGGTGGTTGGTAAGAAGCAGCCTGTGGAAAAGAACTGGTTATGATGTTTGTTTTGAAACAGCTGGTACAGGAATAAGGAGAAAAATTACACAGATCTATTCAAAGTGCAAGAACAGGGCAAGCAGAGACACAAAAAAATGGGACCTCAAAGAGACAAGAAACATGATATTCTGAAAAGGAATTGGTTGCATTACTCATTCCTTTGCAGTTTCTGTGTCTTGTGGCACAGTGGTTCAGCTGCTGTATTGCAGCTATAATTGTGCTCCCAACCTGGGTTTCAATCCCATCTAGCAGGCTCAAGGTTTGGTCAGTTTTCCATCCTTCCGAGGTTGGTAAAATACTCAGCTTGATGGGGGGTGGGAAGCAATTCTGTAGTGCGAAATCAAGAAATTATACCTGGAAAATTCTTAGCAAATATTCAAAAGACTAAATAAATAATGCTTCTCTTACTACTGAGAATTAGAGATGTACATGGATTAAAAATTACTAATTCACCAATTTGTATTTGTATGAATTGATACACCAACTAGAGATGGGCACGAAACAAAAAAATGGTGTTTTGGTTTTTCATTTGTCATTGAGAGGTCTGTTTCGGATCGTATCTGTTTGTTGCGAATTTTTGGAAAAATTTTGTTACCGTTTTTCGTTTTTTCATTTGTCGTTTCTACCTGCTTTTTGTACGATTTTTAAAGCATTTCCGTGCGCAGGCATCCTCCAACGCCCCAGACCAGAGGGAAAACACTAAAAAAAAAGGATGCTGGCAGAGACACAGTATAGACTAGGTATGCAGGGAGGCTGCAAAGGCAGCGGCGGGCGTTGCCCAGGGTGCAAGGCAGCCGCAGAGTGACTGCACTGCAGGGCAAGGGAGGGTACTCACCGAGAGGTATGCAGCACGCACGCACACAGGGAGGCGGCAGGACTGAAGCTAGAGGCGCAGCAGAGACAGCAATCCCACCCTAACTCCCACCAGAGACTGCAAGGAGGAGGGGGGCTGCTAGACCTTTTTATGCCCTCTGTGGCTGCCAGACCTGCCCGCCCAGTCTGCAGCCTGGGCATGCTATTGGTTGAACATGATCCCATCACATGGCTTGCCTCCATTTTGTGGCTGGTGGCGACATCCATTTTAAAGGGAAAAGAAAACTACATCGCGATGGGAGAAGACAAAAACAAACATTTTAAGGACCCCAACCCCTCTGGTAGGTATTATCAGACAATATAAATAATTATCGCTGCATTTTTATGGATGTCCAGGGCGTTTTTAACACTTAAAACAGCTCATTTCATTGCACGTCGCCATTAATGGAAACAAAATGTAACGACCACAATTTTCGTGGTTCTGTTCATTTCGTTTCATTTTCATCACAATTTTTGTTTGTCATTTCATTACGTAATGGAAACAACAAATGGTAACGGAAACAAAAAAATGTTCGTTCCGTGCCCATCTCTAACACCAACAAATAAAAAAATAATGAATTTTTTACCATTTTTAATTTGTTGATTTGTTGGTCTATATAATGTCCATGAAACACGAACACGTGGGGGATTTAAAAATGTGTTGACCTGGCCTGCGGGCCAGCTGGTTGGCATGAGTAAAATAAAAATTAAAAGTAAAAAAGTTTTTAAAAGTGCCACCCTGGCCGGTGCGCCAGCCGGTTGGCAAGAGTTAAAAAAAAATTAAAAATGAAACAAATAAAAATGAAACGAAAACAATTAAAAAACAAAAAATGAAACAAAACACCATTTTTGCATTTTGTGCCCATCTCTAATAACCAAATATTTGGAGTTTGAAATTCACCAAACTTGCAGGGCTTGTAGAGGGAGGCCTCCCTACAAGTATGGTGTCTCTAGGCACCTTGGAGGCCATTTGATAGGGTTTTAAATTAAAAAAAATCCCTATACATTCATTTTGCAATCGATTGACAAATAACAAATCAAACTGAATCACCATTTTTCTGATCCTTGCCCATCTCTGCTTAGAATAGGAGCATGGACAGATGCTTGTTGAATTCTTCTCAAGTGCCTCTAAAATTCTTTGAAACACTCTTTAAATGAGACTTCTGAAAATAACTTAGAAATCAACTCATTACACCAAAAAGTAACTATAATTGATGGTTACATTCCTTTTGAAGTATAGCTTAGTTAAACGCTTGTACTAAAACATAAGCAATTACTGGAAAAATAGCTACTTGTAACCTACTACTGTACTTCCAAACAATGTGGATAACAATAGCAGCAGCAGCAGCAGCAGCAGCAACTACAGCAGTAGCAGCAGCAACAACAAGAGATGACCTATGAATAGAAACAAAACTAAAATCCCACCTAGCTAAAAAGGTATTAGCTACTTACATAGATCCCTGTTTCTTCCTAACATAACTAATGAACTAATGAACATAATATGTGGTTTGAGCCAGGCAATCTCTAGTGTTCGAAAGGAAATACAGCTGCTGCCTGAGCAGCTTTTTGGCTGGTGCAATGGCTCAGGTGGCTCCGTCAGATGTCTTCAGATTTAGCTGATGATGAGCATATATACACTAAGCTACAATTACAGGCCATCATCCTGACTTAGCAGATGAAGACATAATTCTTCATTTAAGGGATATCCAATTCTGACTCAATTGGCAGACATCCCAAAATGGTGTTTGACATGCCCAGGGCAAGCCATATCTGAGTGCAGTGGAAAGAAACTCAAGGCCAGAATAACTTATGCAAACATGGACAAAGGAACTGAAAAGAAAGAGAAAAAGCAGAACTCTGGATGGAATGCAACTGTATTTGTGCATATATAGTAGGACCCCATTATCTGCTGGGGATTGGTTCCAAGCCTTCCCATGGATAATGAAAACTGTGGATAAGAGAGAATGCCAAAATTTCCCCAAAACTGCTGTTTTGTGATAGTAACTTGCTTTACAGCTGCTGTTTTGCAACAGTAGCTTGCTTTACAACTGTTTATGATGGTAGTTTGCTTTGTGGCTGCTGAATTATTTATTTATTTTTCCTCTGCCAGTCATGGATAACTGAATCAGTGGATATGGGGGTCCTACTGTACTTGCATGTGGAGTGTACTCAGATACTTGTTACACATATACACAAACCCTGTATGGCCACAGGCGAATAAATTAGGAATTATTTTAGTGGGAAAGAATGAGACATCCCAGTTGCTATTGTCTTCTGGTCTTGCTGTTTATTGGATCTTCTGTATTTCTGTCACCTGCATGTTAATGAATTGATACTATTCCTTGAAATACTAATAACCTTAAGCCATCAAGCTGATTCCACTTTATGGTGACCAGCACAACAATAAACCACTTTCTCTTATTCCATGATTTACAGAATTCTCTATAATCTCTAGCCTGCATCCAAGAGAAGAACTTCCCCTATTTTTTCTTTGCAGCAACTACTTAAGGGCTCACTTATAATAACACCATTAAGACTGAATTGCTGGAGCTTCAGCTGATTGAGTGCCAGCAAATTCAAGTCCTCAGGTACTTCATACTAATTCGATTGAGGATCTTGCAATGAGATGTTGGCTCTTGCGCATTTAATAAGTCTGTAAAAGGAAGTGTTTCAGAAGTGTTGGCATATTTGGTTGCAGCTTTTGAATGCTGAGAATGTACAGCCCCTGTTAGCTTTTCTGGGCTTGGTTTCCAAAAGATACCTCAGGCACAAGCCGGACATGAGACAGGAGATCTATAATCATAGATCTTCCACTGTGCTTCAGAAATTAAATATGGAAGAGTGAACAATACTGGAACAGCAGGGCTTCAGGGGGACAATTACATTTCCTCCCTGTGTTGTTCCCTCATTGTAATCATAATCTAAAACTATTTGCCCTGTGGGGATAAATTGATACCTGTACATACAGATGAAGCATCACCATGCTCCCCCCCCCACCAAATCCTTTCAAAAGCTATTGGGAATCACTGCTTCTAACTTTTCACTTTTGCTGCCACCAACTAGCTTCTCTAGTAAATGCTTTCAGAGTGATTTTAAATTGAATAAAGATAAAATAAGTTTATTTATTACATTGCATGATAGATCAATTGAGATCAAAACAGACAAAGCAAGAAAAGTTAACAGTGAATTTTCACAATCACAATCACAAGAACTTTATTGGCATGAAATATAAGAACAGAGGCAGCAAAACATGGAATAAAAAGGTAGTAAGTAAATAAATAAATAAATAAATAAAAGATGGTTAAAAGTTTGACCCAAACTAGTTATTAATATATAAAATGGTGAATTGACAGAATGACCTAATACCTAGGGAAAGCTTTTTTGTAAAGCCACGTGTTCAGATGTTTCTTGAAGACAGAAAGCAAAGGGGCCAAACAAATCTCAAGGAGAAGGTGGTTCCAAAGAGAAGGGGCCACCACTGAGAAAACCTGATCCCTTGTCAACAACTTATGGGCCTCCTTCAGTGACAACACCTTCAAATGCCCAGCCTGAGATGATTGGATGCTACTCTGGTGGTACTCTGGAGTAGGAGCTGATCTGACAGAAAACAAAGTCCAAAACCATTTAGGGCTTTGTATATAATTATTAGAAACTTGAAATCAATATGGTAACAGATTGGCAGCCAATGCAGTGTGGCCAGGGTAAGGGTGATGTTTCTTCAACCCCATAACTAATCTGGCCACATAATTCTTCACCAGGTGGAGCCTCTGCATTAATTTCCAAGGAAGCCCAATGTAGAGAGCAATGCAGTAGTCTATTCTTGAAACTACAGATGGATCAACATAATGAGAGTGCCAGGGTCCAGAAAGGCATAAAGCTGAGTGATCTGCCTAAGAAGACAATGGGCAGAACGGACCACTGATGCCCCCTGGGATTCCGTGGAAAGCATCGGATCCAATATTACACCCAAACAACACACCTCATCCTGCATGGAGAGAGCCCCCCCCCCAAAAAAAAGAGAGAGGGAGCTTCCCAAACTACCAAAAATGGTGACCCCACCTGGAGGACCTCTGTCTTGCCTGGGTTCAACCTCAGTCTATGTGCATTCATCCATCCCAGTACAACGTCCAAGCAGGCATCCAGGGACGAACCGGCATCCACTGCAGATGGAAGAAAGGAGACATAGAGCTGGGTGTCATCAGCTTGCTTTTGACATGAAACCCCCTACCAATGACATGAAACCCCATACCTCCTGTGGCTTCATATAGATGTCAAAGAGCATGGGGGAGATGACTGACTCCTGTGGCACCCCATAATTGAGGGACCAAGGGGAAGAGACCATCTCTTCCAGCTGGATTCTCTGGGGACCATCCTCCAAGGAACAAAACCACTGCAGAGCAGTGCCTCCGACCCCCAAATCAGAGCCTCCCCAGGAGGATAGAGTGATCAATGGTATCAAAGATTGCTGAGAGATCAAGGAGGACCAGCAAGGATGATTTGACCCTGTCAGCCTCCCTCAAAAGGTCATCTTGCAGGGCAACCAAGGATCTGTATATGGATAAAAGGAAATAAATGATCCAAGTAGGAAGATGATAAGCAAATATTTTATAAATATGAGTTGGCATAACATTAGGAACCAGAAGAAGAAGAAACCACACTAATATAAATAAGCATGTTCAAGAGGTCAGTACAGCACATCTTATTTTCAAAGCATAGGTTATTTTTAAGGAACCTGGCTCAGATCAAAAGAGATTAGGGTTCTAGCTTGAATGCCATGGCAAAAGTCTAGTGAAATGTGTGCTTTCTCTTCTGTCTGTGCTCACACACAAAGTTTAATCATTTTCCTGGCCCTGTCATCTCTCTGTGTGTAGTCTCAGTGAAGGAACCTACTGGGATTTAAGGAAAGCAAACCAACATCTTGGCTGTGTAAAGAAAGCTGACATGCCAGGGTTTGTCCATTCCTTCTGCTATGCTAACATTTTAGGTGAAGTATATTTTTCATGGATGCAGCAATCCAAATCAGTCCCTGTCATTGAAAATGTTATACTTCCAGAATGATGCCCATTTGAATTAACCCTTCCATTCCCATTAGGTGAATGAACACTGTGATGTTTCTTAAATTGCAAAGAAGGCCAGGCCAAACGAGGGGGATCTCCATATCTGAGAAAGAGAACACACACACACACACACACACACACACACACACACACACACACACACCCACAAAGAGAGAGAGAGAGGATTTCACCATATCTAATTTTGTATATCCATCTGTAAAAGCTAAAAAAGGCCAGTATTAGATCTGGTTTTTATAATTTAAAACACATTGTGCTACATTGTGTTTCATTTATGTGGGAACCAGGCAGCTTCTTCATCTGTTCAATATGCTGTACAGTAGAGATGGGCACGAAATGAACAATTTTTCGTTTCTGTTTTTGTTTTTTTGTTTTGTTACATAACGAAATGACAAACGATTTTTTCTCTAAAATGAAGAGAAGAGAACAGAAACACTGGAAATTTTGTCATGTGTATCCATCTGTAAAAGCAATAAGTGAAAGGCCAAAATTAAAAAATCTGGAAAAAATGAAATAATTTAAACGAAACATTGTGAAAATGAAAATGATTTTTTTTCATTTCGCAAAAAACGGGAACCAAACAGACCTTCTTCGAAATCATTTATTCAATCTACTGTACAGGTGCTATTACCTAAAGATGGGTGACAACAGGTCTCCATCCTCTGGTTCTTTACCACAGTGTCAGACATAAGTCAGAAACTTCTTCAGACTGAGTACAGGAAGAAGGTTTCTTTGAAACCTTCAAAGTGAACACAGTCTTCAGGGAAAGATGGCATGTGTCTTAAGCCAGAACAACAGCTGGAAAAATACTAGTGAGACTCTAACATGTTCCATTTTATTATCTTGGGCAGTTAATTACCATTTCATTTGTCTAGTACAGAACAACAAGCCTGCATATTATGAACATTTTTTTCACATATGTACCTAATTAACAAATTTATACAGCAGTGATCTCAAGGGCACATGTTTGAAACCCTTAACCTTAACTCTCTTTCATTTTGAGTAAAATGTTGTTGGAATCGTTTTACTTGAATAACCAGAGATGTGCAGAGATAATACCAGTTTCAGCCCTTAAAGAAACCTTTGGTTTTGTCCTCTTTGCAACAAAAGGTTCTCTCTGATCCTTCTACAAATGTGCAACGCAAGATATTTTTCAACAATTTGTGTTCTTCAGTCTCTCCCTGGCCTCAGAAAACAATGAGAAAACCCTTTTCATCTCTCTAAAATGCATGTTTTCCTCAAAGACCTTAGTTTTACCACATCCTTTAGTGATCATACCCAACTATAGTGTGGCCTAGAATCCAAAATTGAACATTATGTTTATCATGTGATTTCAGAAACGGAGATGCACCATGTTGCTTTCATACAAAAAGGGGCCCTATGAAGAGCCCAATATAGAAGATGCAAATGCCAAACATGGTGATTTGAGAGACAAATTAGCAACAGAAAAAATGAAGACTTCTTTTCACATGCCATTTTTTCATATTCTCTTTTCAAAACCAGTTCTCTGACAGCAAAACCAAAAGAGCACAACACTTGTGCCAGACAGCTTTAAATAGTAAAGTGTAGAGCTACAAATAAATAAAAACTGCAAACACACATATCACATACAACAGCAATAATAAATAGCACTTCTCAAACCAAAGACTTTGACAAACAGCAAGAATAAAATTCCTAAATAACAATCAAAAGACAGAAGTTATTCAGAAAGATATCAGCAGAGTACACAGAAATTCCTTGCCCATTCCAAGAGAAAGACATGGCAAAGAAAGCACACATACAGAGAAGAGAGAGAGAGAGAGAGAGAGAGAGAGAGAGAGAGAGAGAGAGAGAGAGAGATGGCAGAATCCTGCTGTTGGCCATATATTATAATATATATATAATATATATACAGTATATGAAAGCATGCATTGCTTATTGTGTGGGACACATCCAAGAAAATCTTCAGTTCCTAGTAATCTCTCAGCTTGATGGAGGCTGGATTCACTAGTATTAAAAAAAACAAAAACAAAACCATTTATCCTATCAGTATATTCAGAGTTATACTGTACTAATCCACTTCAAGAGATCCAGCCTCATGTACCGTAAATCAACCATAAGTTCAGGAGGATCTGAAATGTAAGCACAAATAAAGCATTATTTTTTAAACAAGGACTGGACATTTTGGATTATGTTTTTTTTTTCCAAAGAGCCAAGAGCCACCAAGTAGAGGAAGTGATGGATTTGGAGTTAAAGAAAAAGGTGCTTCAGAGCACATGCTGAGCTGAGGAATGTATTTTCAGTGCCAGAACGGAATTAAGTGCACAATCCTTTCACACAAGAGTACACTCCTGGCTGCCACCACTTTATTTCCTTTCTGCAGCCTAATTGAGGTGTGTGTGTGTGTGTGTGTGTGTGTGTGTGTGTGTGTGTGTTAGGGGAGAGAGAGACCATGCTGCTGTTTTGGGGTAAAACCTTCTTGACCAAATTTCCCCAAAATCTCTTAGTAGATCTTCATCTATTTTCTGTTCACTCCTCTGAATTTTACACTGAACCCAGGATCAGGAGGTGCACAGTAATGCTTGCAAGATAGAAATCAACACAGCTCAGACCAAAGGGCATGCATCTTTTTTCTGCCCTCTGCCCATTACTTGATCATGACTTCACCCAGTGTACATTGACATTAGATTATCCAAACATGCCAATCAAATAAAACCTACCTAATTTATTTTCATGTATGATGAATTATTGCTTCCTAACAAGACCCATCTTGAAGATTATGGAAACTGAATTCATCCCAGTCCTCCCCATTTTCATTTATTGTTTAAAAGTGTTGCTGCTTTTTAAAATCATTCACAAAGAGGACTGCGGCCATAGGAACCTCTGTACCAGTTTGGATGTTCCAGAAAGAGAATTAATTCAGCAGCCCTAGATGCCCCTGGAGATTTTATGATAGCAACTTTTCTCACTCTTAAATTGCGCTAATGGATTTAGTGTGTTACTCATGCTAATGAGGGATTTCATTTCAACAGGACTTCTTTTATTTAAAATAACTTTCCCTTTGCCCGAGGTGCCTTTTTAGTTTCAAGGACATCACTGAGTAAATCCATCAATCCAAATTATTTTACCTCCAGGCTAACCCTGAAGGTGTGTGCACAACAAGCAACCTCCAGGAATAAGAGGAATTGTGTAGTGTTGAAACCTTTTTATAGATTCAGCACACTTCTTTCTTTTCTTACTCCATTTGGTAAGGATAGCTGAGACTAATACATTTTAAAAAGTGTACAGCATCTAGTGAACTATTCAGTAGTCTAGAAACAATAATGGTTCTCCCCTCCTCTTAAAAATCTTTTCTCTCTCTCAGGGGCTCAGACTTAACTGAGGTCAGGTTTCACCCCTCAGCACTCCTTAAACTTCCATTCTTTTTGTTCATTCTCCATTTTTAAGGCCAAAGTTTTGTATTGAGAAGTTGTGGAAGAAACAACTTTAACCCTAGCATTTCATGGGTGAACCAGTGGTGGTGAACCTTTGGCGCTCCAGATGTTTACAGGCTTGGAATTCTGGGGGTTGTGGTCCAAAACATCAGGAGTGCTGAAGGTTTGTCAGCACGCACGCACGCACGCACACACACACACACACACACACACACACACACACACAGAGAGAGAGAGAGAGAGAGAGAGAGAGAGAGAGAGAGAGAGAGAGAGAGAGAGAGAGAGAGTCATTGAAGATCCCATGCTTTCAGGGATGCAGGTGGTCTGGTCATGAGGGATGTGAAAAAGTTGCAATAAAGTACTTGTGCTTATTGAGACCACCGCTATTGAGACACTGTTCTTTATCTCCAGTTTTAGTATGAGGCAATGGAAATCTTTGTTTATTGAGGTTTCAGACATTATTGCAAAATGCCTGTCAGCAAAACTAATGTCTATTCAACGTGCACATGCGTGCTCACATGCTGTACCCACAGAGAAGTAACTTTCAGAATTTATGCTGTTTATGATGCTGGTGTCTTTGTGTGTGCTGTGTCATTATAGTCATGACTGACTCTTTGTGACTCCATGGAGTTTTCTTGACAGGAATACTGGAGTGGCTTGCCAGTTCCTTCTCCAGGCGCCTACAGCATCTGGTATTCCCTGGTGGTCTCCCATCCAAGTACTAACCAGGGTTGACCCTGCTTAGCTTCCGAAATCAAGCGAGATCGGATGTGCTTGCAGGCCTGCCCAAACTCCAGCCGTCCAGATGTTTGGGACTGCAAATCCCACAGTCCTTTGCCATTGGCAATCTAAGCTTAGAATTCTGGGAGCTGTAGTCCAAAACATCAGGAGGGCCGAAGTTTGGGTAGGCCTTAGGGCATCTAGGCAGCTGGACTCAAATGCAAAACACTCTCATTAAGAGGGATCAGTGATATCTCACAATCCCATGCGTGAAAAGATAAGAAATGTTGCCATTTCTCCTTTTCATTAATGACGGCACAAGTGAAGGTTTACAGGCCTCTCAGCCACCAGCACAAAGATCATGCCATCATTGTGTTCACAGTTGGTGTGGCCGATTCACAGTCTGGTGGCCATCTTATCATTCACATCAGACAGTAAAACTGATTGGGGCTGGCCATGATGGGATCTAATCAAAACACAAAACAAAGAGCTTGGGGTGGATGGGGGTGGGGTTAAATCTCCTTTGGCTTTGCCTTGCCTTGTTCTCCTCCACTGGCATTTCTCCACGATGAGGTACCAGCACCAAAAGTACACCACACAGCTCAATGGTTTCATTTGTGAGTGAAGCTCAGCGGACTAAGGTGGAGACTGAGAGCAGATTTTGTTCCAGTCACTTGCAAGCCCCTTTTGTATGAAAGGTGCACCTTTCTGCCCTCGCCTGATATTTGGATAGGAATGAGACAAACATGTGCTTCACACACACTGATGTGACTTGAATCAGTGTTGAACCGAACCAACAGGCAGCTCTGTAACTAGAAGATAGAGCTGGTTTACACCATGCTGTGTGCTTGATGATTCTCTAACACAGTGGTTCTCAACCGGTGGGTCCCCAGATGTTCCTCAACTGCAAATCCCAGAAATCGCTTCCAGCACAGCGAGTGGTGGAGGCTTCTGGGAGTTGCAGTCCCGGAACTTCTGGGGACCCACAGGTTGAGAACCACTGTTCTAACAGTTTTCACCGCTTCGGAAGATGCAAATCAGTTTTCTTTCATTTGTCACCAGATGAAACAACAGATTCTGAAGAAGCTCATTTGTCCATTTTGGTCCAGACTGTCCCAGGAAGAGCTTTTCCAGGTGGTCTTGTGCAGCTCTTTTGTCTTTTGCAGATCAGATTTTATTGTCTGTTTGTAGTTTAAAAAATGCCAGTGGATAAACAAGGGAGGAGATTTTTTTAATAAGTGAAGAAATACTGTTATATGACATCCCCCAGTAAAATTCCTTGAATAAAGCAGAGCTTGTCTCACTTACATCTAAAGAGTGGATGAGGACAGATGATAAAAGCTCCACCTGGAACTAATCCAGATTAATATTTACAGTCTTTTTATCTACCTGTTGATCTACCTTATTATAGGAATGTCTTAGAAGGATCTCTTGTTAAGAAAATAGCAAGACTCCCTAGAAAACTGTGTTAATGCAGCATGGCCTGATGAATGGCAGCTCAATATCAAACAGGGATTGGCAACACTGTCTGTTCAGTCTGTCTGATAGGAAGAAAAAATGCACAGAGATACAATAATGAGGTCATGTGCCTCCATAGACACTGGAATATAGATGTAGCACTAAAGTGATCTTGCAGTCCGGGGGGGGGGGGGAGAGCCAAAGCCTTTTTAGACAGGTAGGTGCAGAATGTTGTTGTTTTGGTTTGTTTATAGAAAGACTTTGCCTGCTTTGAAAAACACTAACAGGACTTAGCAGATCTCATCCATTTTATCTTGCGTTGTCCCACAAAGAAATAATCAAAAAATGTTGCTGACCATTCTTAACAACATGTCATGCTCAAGGAAGGCATTTTTAAATTCAAACTATGGCTAGGCCAAATATAAGCTGTAGATCATGGAGAAATGAAGAAATCCAAGTCTTCCAGGTCATCTCCAACTAGAAATTTGCTTTTAACAACACATAAGTGGGGGGAAAGCTACTCAGACACATAAGCAGAAAGTAGTGAACAGTGTTGTCTCCAAGCTTCTCTTTGCAAAGGAAAAATGGTGAGCATGAGAGACAAATGTAAAAATAGCAAATGTGCCACACAAAAGCTGGGGATAAATACATATGAGCAGGTTTAGTGTCAGAAATGACTGCTGGGTGTAAGCTTTGAAATCTATGACTGTATTTAAATCTCAGAATGCATGGGCACACACACATAGGTGTATACCAGAGTTTACTTTGACTTTCCAAAAATATTTGCATTTCTTTATGTGTGATAACTCACCCACATCCCAAATCTGCTTCTCCTTATGCCACAGAGCATAAGCTGTGACATAATTAGGGGGCTGGATTAAGCTGGAAGCTTTAAGGCCAACCTGAACTGCAGGGAGCCCTTCATGTACACATTAAAATATGTGGCAGATTAATCTGACATTTGAGGGGTGGGGAATCTAGCCACCTTAATTACCTCATTTGAAAAACTAAGCTAGATTTGGCTCCTCACAAGATGACCTACTCTCGTGTTTTAGCTGTCTTACTTTGGAAAGCTGCTTGTTTTTATCCTGATGGATTCTTGTTTGGCTGGTAGGCTTCCTGTGTTGAATAGATGTGACCGCACTTGTGCTGTTAAATATAACATCGCCAAAGAAAATGTATAAGCAAAACCACATTTCAATTGTGTACATATGTACAATGACAGTGTTTGAATTGTCAGCTATATGTGTACTTATCCCCCCCAAGACATTCAAGGTAGGTTACAATTGAGAGGAATTGTGTACAATCAGAAGGAGCAACATAGGATGAGTAAAGGAATGGGGAGGGAAAAGAGAGAGGCACAGAGGCTCTAACTTACCAGTATTTTTCCATCTATAAAAGGCTACCATGCATATTAATTTCATACCAAAATTAATAAATCCTGCTGGAAAAGGAAGAGAGGGGGGATTAAGGAAGAGGACCCAAAATGATGGCAGTGAATGAGCTGGGTAGAGTCCCTGTCCCTCTGAGGTTTCTCTTCTTTTCTGGCAGCTCATTCACTGCCATCAGTTTGAGTTCTCCTCCACCTTTGCTGTTTCCCTTCTTTTCTGGAAGCCCTTGGTTGGCCTCCACCTTCCCAAGATGCCTGTCCTCTGGTTTTGTGGTGATGTGACTTTGTCTTTTCATTAGGAAAAGGGTTACTTCTTTGTATAAGACAGCCCTCAATTTTTAGGCTAGTAGTGAGTATAGGAAAAACATAGTCTTATAGATGGGGAAATGTGGCATATTGCTGCTGGATGAAATTAGCGCTGGAGCCAGAAGTGGCCATTTTGGAAAAGTCTGAAGCAAGCCAAATTGCCACTGGGTGATTGGATTAGGATCTGAGGTTTGGCATGGTAGTCCTTGAGGACAGCTAAGCACATTGGGAGGCTGCTGGTTCGTCCCGACAGGAGGAAGGGAATTGTTGTTGACCATGAAAATAAAGAAGAAAAATCAACCCCCAAGAAGCAATGCGAAAGACATGAATCAAGAACTGATGAGAAAACATTGAATTTCCTGGGTTGATGCTGATTGATTGAATCTAAAGAAGAAGAAGAAGAAGAAAGAACTGGCAAGGAAAAAAAATAACATGTTATGAAATAAGCAAAGGGGGCTCTCTGCTGCATTTATCTCTTAGACACAATGAATGGCTTTCAGCCTCACATTTGCTTAACAATCTTCAGTTTCAGTTGACTGTCAAAGTGATTTGCTACAAAGGTCTATGGTTTCTTCAAAGAGATTTCTTCAGGGAATTCCCAGCTGTCAACTATATGATGGGTTTCCGAGAAGTGAAAACTTAGAGGGATTGAAAGTACAGGTGAGGATTAACCGAATAATATTTTACCGTTTGCATCCCTCCCCCTATGAGAAATATAAGAAGCCATCTAGGTTACTGACAGCTCACATTTGAAGAGAGAGGTTTCTAATCTTGCTTGTCTCTGCTTCTAAGACTTTGTTATTGCTGGTTTTTTTAAAGGGGGAAAATTATTCCTTCTGTCAATGGAATTTAGTCAACAGTGGACCAGGGGTTTTAGTTCCAGGTGTACATTAATTTTCTTGTCTTGAAGTTATGTTTGATGTAATTCAATGACATGCTTAGACAGCTATATGCTTGCTGATCAAAGGCTTCCTGGAAGTACAATGCAATTTTTTTGTGCCCGAGGAACTGGCAAACCACTCCAGTATTCCTGCCAAGAAAACTCCATGGACATTGGGTCACGAAGAGTCGGTCACGACTATAACAACACAACACAACACAACACAACACAACACAACACAACACAACACACACACACACACACACACACAACACACATTTATTTGGAAGTCAGACTAATAAACTGTACATGGTAATATCAAATTCATTGTAATGGAACTTCTTTCTATGTATTATGCGTGGGATAAGAATCCTAATGAAGAAGGGGAGAGTTTGAAGGAGATCCAGTCCACTCTGTTTAGTGCTGTCATTTGTTTCTTGACTGATACAAAACTGGAACCAATTAGGACTTCACCCTAGGATTCGTGCCAGGCATTATTGGACTGAAACCCCCAGAAGCATTGACCACTGGATGTAATAGCTGGGGTTTCTGGGAGTTTTAGTCCAAGAACACCAGGGTTATCCACAGGCTGGAGCCAATGATATTAGGAAACCAAGTGCCATTGGAACAGAAAATGAATTCTTCCTGAAGCCAATGCAAAACTCATAAATGCAAAGTTTAGATCTGGATGCTTTCTGTATTTCTATTTTTAGTTTGTTTTTGTGAGGAAATTCGGTGAGATGGTTTTAATGTTCACCATTTTCAGAGTATGAACATTTTCAGAATATGAACATTGATATTTGACTAAGACACTATGTGCTAGCTCACAATAGAAACAATAGATTCATCAGCTACCCATCAGCTTCAAGACAAATACAAACTGCTGGTATAAGCCTTTAAAGGTCTAGTTGGGACCAGTCTTTCTGAAGGAGCACCTGTTCTTGTAATTACGAAGTAATGATCCTCCCTGAACAACTAAGGTCACATTTGGGGAAGTCTTCTCTTTGTAACACCACACACAAAAAATGGCATGACACATAGCTACAATAGAAAGAGACTTCTCAGTCATGGTCCCTCTGCCTCTGGAGAGCCCTTTAAGGAATCTGGAGATTTTAATATTTCAGCATCCTAAATAGCTTGCCGTTTTGATCCTGCTTTGACTGACCTATTTGTTTTCATCTAAATATTATCAGATTTAGTTTTTCTGATCACTACGGTGGACTGCCCTGATGGCATTTATGCAGGACAATGTGTAAACAAACAGACAGACAACTGAATGAATGAATGAATGAATGAATGAATGAATGAATGAATGAATGAATGAATGCTAGTAAAAGAAAGTCACAATAAGATCATCCCTTTGATGTCAACAAATTTGGGATGGCGATGTAGCCATTGTGATGCTGAGAAAGAGGGTTAGCCCTCTATATTTTGTATGTAACAGTTGCTAAGAGGTGAGTGAAGAGACCAGCAGCTATTCAAGGCCGTATCCAATATTGAGTATTCCAAGCAGCCCAAGGGCCACTGGACAGCCAAATCAATGTGTGTTGCATTGTACAGAACAAATGTCTACAGATAGCAGGCCTGTTTGTTATGAGTAAATGGGGTGGTAATCTTAGCCATCACAGGATCTCTGTGTGGATTGAAATGTGAATGTTCTCCTGTTTGCACCCCCTTCAGCTTTAAGTCTTCCACTTAATACTAGCAATGGAAGCATTTTTGGTGCTCAGTGTATATGATTACCTTTCAAATATGAACAAGAAAGGTGAATTGAAGCCAGAGAGGAAAATAAAGTTGGTAGAAAATGGTACAAGAACGTTGGTTGCCTGTGCCTAAGTCAATCCGATGCTGTCATTACATTTTTAAAAATCCTGTTACCAAGCAGTTGGTCAGTAACATTTCGGATGTTAGCCTGCTTCCACAGACTATTATTCATTATTTAAGGCTTCTCAGAGTTTGACTCTTAGGAATTCTGCCACTTGGGGTCACTCCTGTTGGGACTCTAAATCATGGACATCCATTTCAAAACTGGGTGGAAGAGGCTAAAGGTCATTCTGTGTGAGTCTTTGTCTTGATCAGAAAATACTGATAGCGGGTTACTGCTAATAAATCTGTAAAGTAGATGTTCCTGCTTCCAAAATGACCTTATGATGTTTTATTACATGGCAGAGGATTTGCCTGAATTATCAGGGCAGAAACTTTAAAATACATGAGTGGTCTTGGAATGGATTAAGAAATTAGGTCAATAATTTAAAAGAGCCAAATAGTGCAGTATCATCATGCATTTTAAGCTAGACGGCTGATATATAATCCTCTTCTAGCCCTTTAGGCATTATTTATTTTTAGTTCCTCCTTTGTTATTCCATGGCTCACCCCAATTTCTTGTTCATTTAACATAAACTGTTGTAAAACAGATGCTTTCCTACTCATATAGGACTCTATACAATACAGGCACCACTACTAGGCAAAATAAAAGCAGCACATTTTCTTTACATTTATTACAGTTACTGTATTTTATATAAAGATTACCCAATAATATTCAACCCTGTCCACATCTGTTCTTTAAAATGTTACCCGCTATCACAGAAAGCAACTAAAAGTGAAATGTATCCAGGACAGGGAGATGCTCATTTCCTTTTTCATTTCAGTGCATGTCCATACTTTTGTTTTGTTTTGCATTAAACAAGTCTCTCAGTGATTTACAATTTTAAATAACCCAATGTGATAAAGCCAACTGCTGAAAGTAGCAGAATAGCAATAAAAACAATAAACAGAAAGATAAAAAAAAACATGTGAATGACACCTCAAGGAAAAAAAAACCAGGGCAATGAGCATCATTGACAGGTAAGAAAGTATTCTGGATATCAATATATTGTGTTGAGTTTTGGATTGAGATGTCTCTAGACTTGCTCACCCAAAATGATACCTGGAACAAGGCTTTTAGAAACACTGCAGCACTGTCTCCTTGTAAATATACAGACAGGAGCTATACCTACAGATGTGTTGCGGCCCTATTTTGTTTTAATATGAGAAGCAGAAGAGGATACATAAGACACATCTAGAGGTTGGGTTTGGTACCAAGACCTCCAGTGATTAATATGTTAGCAAGTGGGGGATAGGTACCCTTTGCAGTTGGTGGGGCAGAATGCACAGTAGCTAATGGTACGCAGAGCCACAGGAACCAACTCACTACTGCTTGCTGCTGTGTCCCTGTTCTTCTCCCTGCCCCCACCAAATATAGTAGAAGTTTAGCCACAGGGGAACACAAGCTGGACCCCAATCCCCACCCTGTGTCAATGAGAGAGATGGGATCCTGGCTAGATACAGCCTGAGATAGACCAGTGATTCATTTGTTCTCATGGACCAGTCATCACTGGCTCTATCACATGAGCCCCATGGCACAGTGGTTAAATGTCTGTACTGCAGCTAAAACTGTGCTCACAACCTGGTGTTCTACCCCAGGTAGCCGGCTCATGGTAGACTCAGTCTTACATCCTTATGAGGTCGGTAAAATGAGCACCCAGCTTCCTGGAGGGGGGGCAGTGTGCAGCCTGCATACTGGAATTAAGCTGTAAACCACCCAGAGACTGTCCCCCCCCCCGTATAGATTTCCTTTTACTTCTGTACCTCTGGCAAGGCAATCTGTCCTGTTATTGTACGTTTTATTCAGTCTAAGAATTGATAATTTTATTCTGAAATACCCATGCCATCTCAAGACCTGCTGCTCACAGTCTACTATAAAGATACTGCAAGACACTTGGTTGTTTCTGTAACAACAGCCAAACAGAATCTTGCCTCTGAATTGAATGACCTTGGGTAATGCTGGAAATTCGAGATCAACATACTCAATGTGAGGGAAATGGTCTTTTACTCTGTCCCTGGGGAGTTTGGCCCACTTACCTTTGTAGCTAGCTCTGCATAAAAAATGCAGCAAAAGGCTCTGGAAATCTAACAGGGGAAAAAAGAAATATTGATCTATGAAAGTCAATGGGAAATCTTCTCTTCCTGACTGTGGCCAAGGTTTTGATGATCTCTGCTTTCTTTCTTCAGTAAGTGATATTTACATTTGCAGCTGCTCCAGATAATGCTGCGCTGAGCTCTAACAGTGCTGAGACCCAGCCACCGGGGTCAGTTTGCTTTTATGACCCCTAATTGATCCTGTCTTAAAGCATTTCGGCATTTCTCAGAAGTCTAATTCTGTTTCTTTTCAGTGGGCTTGGAGAGGGATAATGTTAGGCGTTTTGTCGTTAATTCAATTATTTTCCTCTTATGAAAATGTTGACAGACTTTCCTGCCACTAGGAGGGAAGAGAAAGTGCCCTTTTAAAAGGGTAAAATTTGATTGGCAGGCCAGACACAACTTCTGAACTGGAGTTTGAAACGCAAACTTTATCACCTCTTTCACTCTATATCCTTTGTGACAAACCACTAGACGATACATTTAAGACCATTATTCCAGTGAATTGATTTTCAACAGCAATTAATGACTAATTTGTCGGACAATAGTCTGACAGAATGCAGAGACTAGCCAATATCTAGGCTGTCTTTCCAGGGTAAAATATATAGGGCTTCTCTGCAGCTTAAAGCTTGGGGTGGGGGGGGCAGGATTTGCTGAAGTGTGCAGATTCTTCCATGATTTCTTCCATTTAGGAAACAAGTCCTTTCCTGTGCACATTAAAAAAATAAAAATAAAAATAAAGAATGAACTAAACTTTTCAAAACCATAACATGTAACTCAAATCCATGAGCTTTTAAGATCTTTTTGGCAGATGTGTAAAAAGCTTTAACACTGACGAGTCCTTTCAAACCTACATTTTGAAACACACAAAGGCTGGTCATTCAGTGAAACACAGCAAATCCCTCTGAGTATTGTGTGTGGTGTTTTGGACTTGAAGGAATACAACCATAGTTTCAAAAACCTGTTCTTGCATGCAGCCTAAAAATTGATCATAGATCTGTCACATACACTCCCTTCTTCTCTTTCTCCTGATCTCATTATTCTTCTCATTCCCACTCTAACCTACCTTGAAGGGTTTCTGTAACTGTAAACCAGTTTGAACAGTGATTTTCCAACAGTAATTTGTTACAAGATCCATTGCATAGCACCAAAAAGTAATTCATTTCTGTCATCTACTCCTAATCTGATTTGGAGGCATCTTCGTTACTTCATTATATTTGTTGCCTTTTTATTACTCTTATTTAAACAAGAGAGGATTAATAAAATAAAAAGGGGAACAATTGAATCAAAATGTTTCTAAAAATCCTTTATAACACCATTTTTAAAAATGGAAAAGAAGTGTGAAGCCATTATTTATCACACACAGCTCCAGAATACCAACTTGTGACATTACTTCTGAAATATAACATAGCAATGGCAATCACAGTGGTGGCTCCAGCTGTGGGCGGTGGCCATGGAAGTGGGCCCAGGCTGGCTTGCTGGGCCCATTCGGTGTCTCTGGCAAGCGGGCCCAGCAATCTGGCCTGGGCCCACCTCTGTGGCTGCTGCCAGAATACCCAAATGGGCCCAGCAGGCTGGCCTGGGCCCGCCGCCACCACTGGAGCTGCCGCTGCTGGAGAGGGTGAGTGAGTGGGGGGGACACAGGGACCTGGAGGGCGACCCCTGAAGACACTACAGGAGACTGGTCATCCATGGTCGAAGTCTTGTGCAGGCCTGACCCAGAAAATGCTGAAAAGGGTTGCTTTTAGTCAGATCTGACTTGACAGAAGCTTATCATATTTTTTGTCATTGTCATCATCATCTAAATGTGAATAAAAAAAAGAAAAATGTGGGCTTCCTCAAATTCCATGTTACATATTCACCACTACTTTATGGTTGGAATCATGCTTTTATTGCCATATTAAAATGCACAGGTTCCCCCCGCACATGTGTGCTAGTCATATCTGACTCTAGGGGTGGTGCTTATCTCCGTATTCAAGCTGAAGAGCCAGTGTTGTGCAAGTCTATGGCCATGTGGCCGACATGGCTGTTTTACCTTCCCACTTTTTATGGCGGTACATATTTATCCACTTGCATTTACATGCTTTCAAATGGCAAGGTTGGCAGGAGTTGTGGTTAACAGCAGGAGCTCACTCTGCTGCATGGCACCTGGGATTCGAACCGCTGAGCTGCCAACTTTGTAGTCAATAGTTTTCCGTGATCTAGCCCTCTGAGCCACCACACCCCTCTATTACATTGCAATTAAATATTTTGGGATGAACCTTAAGTAACGTTAACAACTCAAGACAGAGAACAGTTTAATAACATTGCTGCTGGAGCATATAGCTGGGATTCACAATTTCACAACTGTATCGGAAAAAATAAATTAGAGGAAGGCTGTTGAAAATATTTCCATTTAAAATGTCCTTGTGACAGGTATCATGTATACCAGCAATTTTTGAAGTGAGATTCTTCCTTTTCATTCAAGCAGATCTACAGTCTTCTCTGAAGGCTGCATAGAGATAATAACTGGGATTGTGGTTGCTATGTATAATGATGTTTAGGTATCTTATAAATGGTAGTTACAACACAGCCCAAATCTACTTAAACAAAAGTGCTGAAGACAAGGCAGCTTTAGACAAAGATAGCCAGCTTTTGTACTTTAAAATTATATGTGGCCTCTACTAGAGTTATTTTAACTTTCAGACTCATGTCTCTGTGTATATTTTGTTCAGTATCTTGTATGTGTGTTTTGTGCTATCAGATCAGAAACAATTTGCAGTGACTAGAGATGGGCATGACCAGGAAAAATGACGTTTCGAGTTGTGGTGTGTCAGAGCCAGCCCGTTTCGGCTCATTTCCGTTTGTTGTGAAATTTTTCAAAAATTTGTCATTTCATTTGTCGTCTGTCGTTAGTACTGGTTTAGGGGGGATAGGGTAGCGGGCTCCTGGAGGCACCTCTCTGGGGTGGGTGCCTCCTCTGGCCTGCTACAAAGGGAAGGCATTTAGCAGGCTCCTGGAGGCACCTCTCTGGGGTGGATGCCTCCTCTGGCCCGCTACAAAGGGAAAATGAAGTGTCATGACTGTGTAGCCATTGCGTACCAAGTGGCACTGGCACAGGCACCTCTCTTTTGGGTGCCTCTAGCTCACTAAGAAGGACAGCATACTGGTGTACAGAGTTTTTTGGAACTTGGACTGGTGAGTGGGGTGAGAGAAGAATGTCTCTGCTGGGCGCCCTCTGACTCACTAAGAAGGACAGTGTACTTGCGTGTAGTGCAGTGCAAGTACAGATCTGGCTTAGGGTTGGGGTTAGGGCAAGGGCTAGGCTTAGGGTTATTATGGGTAGGCTTATGTTATTAGGGTGAGTTAGTGGGCTGTAACTCTGGGTGCCTCTGACCCACTAAGAAGGACAGTGTACTGGCGTATGGGTTAGGGTTAGGGTTAGGGTTCGGGTTAGGGCTAGGGTTATAGTGGGCTTTTTATGCCCGACTGGCACATCCCAGAAGTCTCAGTCAAAACCTGGCCAAGTGGCCATGAGATTCGTGGAATGGCTCCAAAAATTTGCATAGTCCCATCCCATGGCCAGCCCATCATTGCGCAGGTGTAAAAAAATAAAAATAAAATAAAATAAAATAAAATGAATGGGATTGGAGACAGACGTTTATTGCAAGAAAAACCACTGCTGCTACTGTAAAAATTCAGGCAGTTAAATACCTAATTTTCGCATGTTTCTGTGTGGTGCTTTGGTGGGTTTTTGGACCACGATTTCAAAAAAAGCTTGCGGTCGCCATTTTGGATCCCCCCGCACTGCATGGCATGACGAGACGACGAGGATGCTCCCCACCAGAGCAGCCCAGGACAGGAGAGGGGGGGAGGCCAGGGACCCCCCCCCAGAAACCACCCCTCTGATAGGTTCCCTTACTCAGTCAGGCATATTTTCACCTGCTTTTTTGGCCGGGAATCGGGTTTTTTTAAAAAACTTTTTTTTCTGTGCCGCTCGGCATCGCATGATCGCCGCGATGCCATGAACGACAACGACAAATCAGACCCAATTTTTCTTTTATCAGTTCGACCTCGAGTCCTGACGGCTTAATTGTCGTTACCGTTTCCGTTCCGTGTAACGGAAACGAGGAACGAAAACGGAAACGAGAATTTCGCCAAGTCGTGCCCATGTCTAATAGTGACCTTAATGGGGCTTTCAAGGAGTGGTTTTACCAGTTCCATTCTTCTAGTGAGTTTCCATGGCCAAGTGAGGATTCAAATTCTATTCTCCAGAGTCCTTGTCCATTGCTCCATCCACTACGTCACGATGGTAATTCTCAATTTCTGCTTTTCCATAAATGTAAAATATTTCACCCATTCATTTGATGGGTAAGTTGGCTCTTAAAAAGAGAACAAAATTTTCCCTGTTGATTGCTGCCCTGCCCCACGGGGAGCATCGGCCCATTGTTTGGGCCCGCCCCTGGAGGCTCCTGGACCCTGCCAGGTTCATGGATGCCTTTGGGGAGCTTTCTGGCAGTCTGGCAGACAATCCGTTTGATGCCCTGGTGGATAGGTGATACGAGGGTGCCACCGGGGCAGTAGACCGGATCACCCCCAAGCGCTTCCTACACTGTGGAGCCCATTCCTCACCATGGTACATGGCCGAGCTGCAGGCAATGAAGCAAGAATGCAGGAGGCTTGAGGTCATTTGGAGGATGGTTCGGACAGAAGTGAGTAAGGCTGCACTTAAGCAGCTGACCAGCAGCTATGTTCGTGTGATCAGGGACGCTAGAACAGCACATGTCTCCCTGAGAATTGGTGAGGCCTTGAACCGCCAGGTGGAGTTGTTCCAGGTGGTTCGAGACCTCTCCAATCCTGGTCAGCTGGGGCCTCCTCCTAGTGATTTCACTAGTGAGCAGTTTGCAGCCTATTTTAGATCTAAAATTGAGGCCATCCGTTCTGATCTGCCCCCCAGTTGCGCTAGTTCATCCTCTGACATCCCTGGGGCCTCACCGCCTCGGTCTCCTTGTCTGGTTGAGTTTGGGCTGGTGTTGCCAGCGGAGGCCTCCAGGGCTATGGCTGGTTGCCGGCCGGTGGCTACCCCTTTCGACCCTTGCCCAGCATGGCTTGTTAAATGCACCGGAGGGAACATGACAGAGTGGGTCTCCGCTATTACATCAGCTTCCTTCAGGGAAGGAATCTTTCCTTCCCGTTTGAAGGAGACTGTGGTGAGGGCCACGTTGAAAAAGCCCGGCATGGCGTTGGATGAGATTTCTAGCTATCGTCCGATTGCCATTGTTCCCTTCCTGGGCAAGGTTGTGGAGAGGGTAGCTGCCGTCCAGCTTCATTCGTACCTGGAGGAAAATCGGATCCTGGATCCCTTCCAGTCCAGGTTCAGGCCGCTTCGGGGGTCCGAGACTGCCTGGTCGCTCTGCAGGATGACCTCTTCAGGGAGGCTGACAGGGGGTGCTCTTCCCTGTTGGTTCTCCTTGATTTGTCAGCTGCCTTTGATACTGTCGTTCACGGTAACCTGCTGGTCTGGCTCGCTGAGGTGGGAATTGGGGGCCTGGTCTTGTCCTGGCTCCGTTCCTTTCTTGGTGGTCGGTCTCAGCAGGTTCAGCTGGGTGATGACTTGTTGGCTCCTTGGACTCTCCCTTGTGGGTTGCCCCAGGGGTCGGCAATCTCACCCATGCTGTTCAATGTTTACATGAGGCCGCTGGTGGAGGTCATCAGGAGATTTGGAGTCTGCTGTCACCAGTATGCTGATGACACGCAGCTCTATCTCTCCTTTTCTTCGTCTGCAGTGGAGGCAGTACACTCCCTCGACCTGTGCCTGGAGGCGGTTCTGGAATGGACCAGGAATAACTGGCTCAAGCTGAATCTGGAGAAGATGGAGGTTCTGTTCTTTCAGGGCATCCTCATCTGGGTACAATGGTCCCATCCCTAGACTGGGGGGTTTACCCTCCAGCCTACGGACAGGGCCAGGAATCTGGGCATGATCCTGATTTCAGCCCTCTCCCTGGAAGCCCAGGTGACGGCTGTCTCAGGGCCACTTTTTTCCATCTCCGCAGGACCGCCCAGATCTGACCGTAGCTTGATGAGTCCTCCCCACAGTCATGCAGGCCCTTGTGATTTCGAGGATCGACTATTGCAATGCCCTCTACGTGGGGTTGCCCTTGACCCTTGTCCTGAGGCTACAGCGGGTGCAAAATGCAGCGGCCAGACTGGTGGTGGGTGCTCGTAGATTCGAGCACATCACCCCAGTTCTGGCTCGCCTGCATTGGCTCCCCGTTGTCCTCCGGATAAGGTTCAAGGTCTTGGTTTTGATTTTCAAAACCCTCCACGGCTTGGGACCAGAGTACCTGTCGGAGGATATCTCTCAAAGATCAACTGGGACCAGACCCACGAGAATGGCACAGGCATGCTCACTGAGGATGGCGACACCCAGGGAGGCGTGGAAATCGTGCACGCGTGACCGCGACTTCTCTGTGGTGGGCCCTATGTTGTGGAATCACCTCCCCAGTGATTTGTGCCTAGCAGAGTCCCTGCCCACCTTTAAAAAGGCTTTGAAAATACACCTTTTTAAGGAGGCATTTGGTGACCTTTTTACCTAAGTTCTCCCCCCCTTCTTTTGCCGCCTGCATCATCTTCTGTGGAGGGTACCTTCCCCCCTCATTTTTTGAATCTGTCTTTTATTCATTGTTTTTGTGCCGTTTTATTGTTATCTGCCCAGAGTTCTGTTCCGGAAGATGAGCGGGATATAAGTATAACAAATAAATAAATAAATAAATAAATAAAACATGGTGCATAACTGGTCTATTACTATTTTTTCTATTCACTGTTTTCCTTGTCATTACAATCTATTATAATCCATTAATCACCAATAATAGCCAATGGTGGTATGTCTCCAATAGGGCTTCAAAGGCACACCATCACCAGCCAAACTTCCAATCACAAAAACAGACCTTCTAAGTAATTGACTCATTAAACCAAGTTTTGGTCTTCCCTAATAAATCCATTGCCTTCATGAATCATGCAGATCTGTCCATTCCCATTTTTTCAAGACTTGACCTATCCAGACGTCCTTCTCGTGAAATAGAAGCTTCCCTGGTAAGGCTAGATTATACACTCCTCTCCAAAGTTTCAATGCTCTGCTCTAGTTTCATGTTCCAGATAAAACCAATTTTGGGGCTCTCTTCCACCTCTTCATTAGGTTCAAGAGAAAGTCCAGTCTCCCAAGAAAGGCCAGCTTCCATACTCTCCACCTCCTCCCAACACCCCTCTTGAATGTCTCCCACAGTACTGCTCTGTGAATCATAAGCTTGGGAGTTGGGATTAGTGCTCTGATCTAGCTCTTTGTTCCATTCAAAAGCAAGTTCAGAATAAAGTTCAGTTTGTAAAAAGTCTAATACATTTTGCATTATGAGGAGCAAATCTGCAATTTGCTGATCTGTCATTGTTTCCCAGCTGATTCTGGTCCTTGTGATTGGTTACAGATCCCTTCAAATGGTTAATCTTTTTGTTCTACTGAGCTTCAAGGAGGGAGGGGTGTAGGAGAGAAAGCAGGGAAGGAGAGATAAATAGAAAATGTTCCAAGTCTGATATCTAAGAATGTTTTGAAAACATTTAGCATTTACACTGTCCACGTTTGGATTTCCCCCAGTGCTCCATTTTTTAAAACAGTCCCCTCCATGGAGGTTTTTGTCCCCTCCTCTGCTCTAGTTGGGATTCCCCCTATCATCCCATTTTTAAAACAGCCCCCTTCTTGGAGGCTTCCCCCTCTCCTCTCCTCTAGCTGGGATTCCTCCCATTGCCCCCTTTTAAAACAAACCCCTCCACGGAGGCTTCCCCTCCTCTGCACCTGCCACAAAGGTTTTCAAATGCAGGTTATTGTTCTTTTTATTTTACTGTATTTTGTATTTTATTTAGTATCTTGTATTATATTACAGTATTATAATCAAATATTTTTGGGGCTGTGGAACGAATCATCCAACTTTCCATTATTTCCTGTGGGAAAATTTGCTTTGACATGCAAGCATTTGATATTCAAGCATCTTCCCAGAACAGATTATTCTCTTTAAGCAAGGAACTACTGTACACATGTTTTCCCTAAAGGGGTTCCCTTCACTGTTTTAGCAATCAGTATTGTGTATTTAAATCTTTAAAGAAAAGATTCATTGGTACATGGCACAGCCAGGATTGAACCAGGGACCCAGTCATCTCAGTCTGCACCCTTTGAAATTGCACCACTGATGCTAACACAGTACCAGTACAGAAACAACATTTTCTTTATTTATCCTGATTTCTCTATATATCTACCTAACTAATGATTTAAATAAGAACTTACTCCACCCAAACAGCACACAATATTTGAAAATAGTTTTTCAGAAATATTTCTGTAAGCTATTTTGCAGACATTTCAACACTATTAGAAATGTTTTTAAAATATTTCCAATGTTACCAAAAATGATTTTAAAACATTTGCATGCTGTCTGGGCAGGAATCAATTTTGAATTCCTTTGTCTTATCATATTTAAATAGCTTTATTTTTGTCAACATATAACTTCTCAACATGGTTGAGGCTTCATTCCATCCCTGTTGGACAAATGTCTGTCCATGTGCCTTTTGTGCAACATAGTTTTAAACAATGATGCTATGAAACTATCCAAGCTGGAGGATCATCTGAGAAGATGTCACCCTAATAAAACAGATAATGATTTGACATATTTTAAAACACTGAAAGCAAAACTTCAGAAGAGAACCACGGTGGACAGTATGTTTGCTTCAACATCAAAAAGAGATTATGATGGCTTGTGGGCATCTTACAA
This sequence comes from Phrynocephalus forsythii, assembly GCA_029282475.1. Taxonomy (NCBI): domain Eukaryota; kingdom Metazoa; phylum Chordata; class Lepidosauria; order Squamata; family Agamidae; genus Phrynocephalus; species Phrynocephalus forsythii. Next base: position 15,329,471 of record JAPFRF010000006.1, on the reverse strand, counting down.
TATCTCATAACTCAGAAAAATCAGGAAAACCTCATACTATCAGGTAAGAGCTGATTTTACCAGCCATTGAAGATGTTTTAAAAACTGTTCTACACAAGCCTGCATATGATATTCTCAAAAGAATTCCTTTGAGCAACAACACAGTTCAAAAACGTATTAATGAAATGAGTCATGGTGTTGAAAGCTTCTTGTGTAATTAATTATCTTAAAATGAACGGTTTCTCTATTGAACAAAATGAATCAACTTTACCTGGTAATGAAGCACTATTATTGACATTAGACATGGGCACGACTAGGCAAAATTCTCGTTTCCGTTTTCGGTTCTCGTTATCGTTATGTAACGGGTAATGGTAACGAGAATTACTCCGCTCCAAGTCGAACTCGAACTGAAAAAGAAAAATTGGGTCTGATTTTTCGTTGTCGTTCATGGCATCGTGGCGATTGTGCGATGCCAAGCAGCAGAGAAAAAAAGTTTAAAAAAAACCCAATTCCCGGCCATAAAAGCAGGCGAAAATATGCCTGCCTCAGTGAGGGCACCTACCGAGGGGTGGTTTCTGGGGGGGGAGGTCCCCGGCCTTCCCCCCTCTCCTGTCCTGGGCTGCTGGTACCAGGCTGGGGGGGCATCCTCATCGTCTCCATTTGCCATGCGGTGGGGGGATCCAAAATGGCGACCAAAATATTTATTTTTAAATCGTGGTCCAAAAACCCACCAAAGCACCACAGAAACATTTGAAATTTATTTATTTTAAATGCCTGATTTTTATAGTAGCAGCAGTGGGTTTTTCTTGCAATAAAACATCTCCATTGATTTTATTTTATTTTTATTTTTATTTTTTTACACCTGCGCATGCGCAATGATGGGCTGGCCATGGGATGGGACCATGCAAATTTTTGGACCCATTCCACCAATCGCAAGGCCAGGTTTTGACTGAGACTTCTGGGTGTGCCAGAGAGGGCATTAAAACCCACAAACCCTAACCCTAGCCCTAACCCTAACCCAACCCTAACCCATATGCCAATACGCTGTCCTTTTTAGTGGGTCAGAGGCACCCAGAGGTGCAGCCCACTAACCCACCCTAACCTTAACCATAACCCTAAGCCTAGCCCTTACCCTAACCCCAACCCTAACCCAGATGAGTACACTTTCCTTCTTAGTGGGTCCCAGGCACCCAGAGAGGTGCCTCCCACAGCCCACTATCACCTATCCCATTCCCTAACCTGTACGTCAGTATGCTAGTACGCTCCCCTTCTTAGTGAGTCAAAGTGAGGCCCCCAGAGAGGTGCCTCGCAGAGCCCACTATCCCCTATCCCATTCCCTAAACGGCAGTACATACTATGCTTCCTTTTTACTGAGTCAGAGGCACCCAGAGAGTTGAACCCTAACATAATATAATGAATCAATTGTCCCTTGCTTCCCTTCTTAGTGGGTCAGATGTCAGAGAAGCACCCAGAGAGGTGCCTCCCAGATTATTACCCCAACCCCAACCCCAACCCAAATGTTCAAACGGAAATGACAAATTTTTTTTTAAATGGACCCATCCTGACAATCGAAAACTCGAAACGTCATCGTTTGAAGACCAAGAAATCCATGAAAACTGCTCTTTCCAAGAATTTTGACAACAAACACTAAAGGGGCATCAATATCCATTGTTCTGAAAGATTATTTCATGGAGAAAGCTATGCCTTTATCAAATATAATATCAACAGCAGCAGGTGGAGCACCAACCATATTTGGGCACTATCGTGATTTTATAAGCCATTTAAAACAAAATGTACAAGGGGTTTTTGCAATTCACTGCATCATTCATCAACAACATTTAGTAGCTAAAAATCTAAGTGCCAGATTGCATCAATCTCTTCAATTTTTCATAAACACAGCAAACAAGATCCATATCAATGCATTGAATTTTAGGTTATTTACACAGTTGTGTGAACAAAATGATGAGGACTTTCATCAATTACTCCTTCACACTGAAGACTTATGTTTGATAAGTTTTTTGCCACTTTTTGAGACAGTTTTAGAGTTTTTGGATGCTAAAGATCCCATTTTGAAAGAAAATTTAATCAAATGGAAACCAGACATTGCATATTTAACAGATTTGTTTACTAAATTTAATGAGGTTAACTTGCAGTTACAAGGCGACAGTCTAAGTTTAATAAAAACAAAGTTCATCATTGCAGCTTTTCTTACCAGAATTAATCTAATGAAGCAAAACATTGGACAGCATGAATTTTCCATTCCCCAACTTGTCATCCCCAGGATGATGACATTTTGGTCTACGTTCAACATTTAAGTGTCCTTCACACAGACTTTAAAACCAGGTTTGAAGATGTTTTGATGATGGAAATACCACAGTGGATTATCAACCCATATGGTGACATTGAAGAATCGGATGTCACATTACAAGAAGAACTGATTGGAATAAGCACTAATGAAGAATTTAAGGTGCAATTCAGAATGGGTTATCAGCAGTTCTGGCTTCAGAAAGATATACCTGTTGCTTATCCTGCATTATGGATGATTGCAAGAAAGTTTTGATAGCTTTTCCATCTTCGTACCTTGTGGAAAGGGGGTTTAGCATGGTTGCCAATCTTACAAAAAAAGGCATCAATTGCAAATCACTGAACGTGGAGATTTAAGACTATACTTCACTAATTTGAAGCAAAATATTGAACAATTGCTGTCAGAGCACTAGGATCATCCCTCCCAATTAACAGCATTATTTTCATATTAATTTTATGTAAGAATTTTACTAGGTTCTTATTTGTTTCATTCCAAATCCAAATATTTACTTGCATTTTGTGTTTTTTCAGTAAAGGTATGAATAAAAATTGTACATGTATTCCTTTTTTTACAGTTGTCCATGCTACAAAATCTCCTTTCAAAGTTAATAAGTTTAATAAGTTTAGGAAAATTCAATATTGGGCAATGGGCAGGCAGGGGTCTACAGAAAACTAAAAATGACAAGTGGTCTACAGGGCAAAAGAGTTTGGTAACCTCTGGTGTGAACTAAAAGAAAGTTCTTGTCACTGTCTCTGTGCAAAGAGGGACAATCAAAAGAAGATATGGTTTGCTATGCACAGAGCATCTACAGGCAATGAGAGAAACCGATTCTTCAATATCCCAAATCCAGTGTATGGCCTCCACATGTAAGGAATCTCCTATTTAAACAGTTCCAATCCCCATGGAAAGTGTGTGTGTGTGGGGGGGGTGTCTTTGGCCAGAACTCCATCCCTGCTCATTAACCCTTTCAGATTAACCAAGCTTTAGACACCTCAAATAGAGCTTATCTCTTTAACTCCTGAACCCTTCACTCCAACAGCATGATGTTTCTGTTGCTGAGCTGTTTTCAGTGTGGCTGAGATCATTTGTTTGGGGTTTTTTTGTCTAAAATTGCCCTTTCATATTTAAACCTGTGACATTTGATATGGCATTGGGATTGTAGGTTGAAATCTTGTCTCACAGCAGTCTTTCATTTGGAAATCCTGCATCCTGCTGGGTATTGATGAAACTCTTTTGTCTTTAAATTATATTCTTTACACACTTGCTGAAGTCTAGGGATCTGCAGAGTTGGTTTTCATAATTTGGAGTAACTTGGCTTTTTACTATAAGGAAACAGACCCCATTTCACCTAGACATTTTCAGAAACTGAAAGGACTTTCTGATACAGCCTGCCAAGAGGGCCACTATGCATCATTCATATTCATCCATATGGTACAGGCAACATAGATGTACTATCACTTTGTACAAACCTGAGGTCACTTCAAATTGTAGGAGAAGATTAGTGATGGTAGATATGGTATCATTAGTGGTGGTAGATATGTTATCATTCAAGTAGCTAGTCTGCCACTATGAATGTTCCTTTCAGGAAACCCCAAGAATTCTGTACTGTTTTCTCTGTTCCTGCTAATTATCACACTTCATACGAAACACAATCCCTTCTATTATTCTTGATGGTGTGAGGAAAACTGTATTGAGGTTTCTGCCCATTGGGACATCCTTTGGAAGAGAGTTGTCTCTAATGTAGTGCTTTCAGCACTGACTGGTAGCAATGGCTCTTGGTTTCGTCAGGAGTTGGCTTTTTCCTTTTTTTCAGTTCTGCATGGAAATGGAAATGAACATAGAACCTTCAGCATATAAAGCTCGTGCTCTGACATAGGATCTATAGGACTTCCTCTACACTGTGTGAGGACTACTAGTTTTATTCACACATCTTTGAAAGGTTGCAAGTGTCTTTTGTCCTAATCAGCTTTGCTCTTAGAACAAAAGAGAGGAGAAGGGGTGTATGAATATGTACAAATGTTTTGGGGACAGGAAGCGCACATGGTTAGAAATATGTTTATATATTTTTAAAAAACATGAAATAAAGGAGAGGCTGGATGACAAGGAGTGAGGCAAAAATGTTTTACTTGTCTCTAGAGATGTGACAGGGAATTCAATAAGCATCCTCAACAGTTACATCTCTAAAAATTCCCAGTTGTATAGCCATCTCTTTCAGGTATTTCTCAAAGCAGTGCAAATCCAGACGTGTGCATACAAGGATCAAGCAGCGGTCACCCAAGGACAGAGAGAAATAATGCAAGTGCTAGAGGCAATGGTGGCTCGAGGAGATGGCCTCTGAAAGGTTTCTCTCTGTGCATTACAGGAAGCATGATGAAATAATGGGCTTTAGGGAAGCTTTGGTAGGGTGTGTTGGATGAAGTTTGGGCTCAGTGGGTTCAAGCTGATGAGTCCAAGTTGACCCCATTAAGTTTGGTTTCAACTTGATGTTTGGTTTCAAGTTTTCTTGTGTAAGAAAAGTGCAGTGCTGACAGAATTCAAACTGAGATTGTGAAAGTGTGCATGTCCACAGTGGCATCATGCCCTTGAAATTAGAAATGGCAATAAATTTTTTTATTTGTTAGTGGCAAATGTCCAGACAATGACACAGCCTGAAGGCCCCCTGCCCCAACATCTGCTTTGAAATTCAGCCAACAATTAATGCTGACCAGGGTCTCGTAAAATACCTTTCTTAAAGGCAAAATGGACCTCAATTGATTTGTGATTTTCTTAAGTCTGTTCAAGAGCCATGTAATTTGCTAAAACTTTGAGGCTTCAAAACTAAAAAGAAAAGGGAAATATGTAATTTAAAATAATATAAAAGGAGTGCAATGGATTTACCTCCCATTTCCTAGGGTTAGAACCTGGAACCACTTAAGAAGATGGATTGACCATGAGTTCAAGTCAGGAATGTTTAAAAAATGTGTAAATAAATGCTGACTTTACATGGCAGTAATAAATGGTCCTTCTGTATTAAAGGAACAGTTTACTTAGATCAGCCTCCTCCAAACTGGTAGCCCTTAGTTGTGTTTGATTGTGTTCTACATTCCGCTTTTGCTTTTGGTGTTTCACATATCAGTGGATCCCTCACTGGAAAATATATTTCCCAGTTATGTAGGATAATTTATGTGCGGTCAAAAAAATCAGCTGAAATGAAACCTTCAGATACAGAAGCAGCTTGCCTCCGATTACCAGATCCCGACTGGGACAAGCAACATACTCAGTGGCTGAAACCCAGTTGCTTAGCAAGATGTAACAAGAGTAGGAATACTGAATCAGTGTAGATTTGTTGCGTCTACTTTTCCGTAAATTCGGTTCAGTCAATGGTCCTGTCCTATTTGCCAATTCCTATTCCAAGCAAAAGGATATCAGCCAGTAGAGATGGGCACAAATAAAAAAATGGCATTTCATTTGTTGTTTGTCATTGAGAGGTCTGTTTCGGTTCGTTTCCATTTTTCGTGAATTTTTTGAAAAATTTTCATTTCCGTTTTTCATTTGTCGTTTGTCGTTTCTACCTGCTTTTTGCACGATTTTTAAAGCATTTCCGGGGGCTGTCAGAGCTTTTTATGCCCTCTGTGGCTGCCAGACCTGCCCAGTCTGCAACCTGGGCATGCTATTGGTTGAAGTTGTCCAGTAATTTACATGATCCCATCACATGGCTTGCCTCCATGTTGTGGCTGGAGTGGCGACATCCATTTTGTCATCCTTAAAGGGAAAAGAAAAATACATCACAATGGGAGAAGACAAAAACAAACATTTTAAGGACCACAACCCCCTGGTAAGTAATAATTTCAAATAATTATCACATTATGGCTGCATTTTTATGGGTGTCCAGGGTGTTTTAATACCCAAGAAATCAATATTAGGCATCTGGGAGCCATTTTGGGTCGATGTCCCCTAACTCCCCTTAAAGGAAAAAAATACAGTGATCTGAGAAAAGACATAAATGTATGTTTTAAGACTCCCAACCCCCCCCTGTAGGTATTATCAGGCAGTATAAATAATTATCGCTGTGTTTTTATGGATGTCCAGGGCGTTTTTTAACATTTAAAACAGCTCAATTTCATTGCACACCACCAGTAATGGAAACGAAATGTAAGAACAAAATCTTCATGGTTTTGTTTGTTTCATTTCATTTTCATCACAATTTTTGTTTGTTGTTTCGTTACGTAATGGAAACGACAAACAGTAACGGAAATGAAAAAATGTGTGTTTTGTGCCCATCTCTATCAGCCAGTATATTGAGTATACTTTTTGTTTTGCATGCATGTTTTGTATGTAGAAGGAGCCAGGTTAATCCCCGTTAAGAGGTAATTATCTGGGAGTAGCAAACAATGAGAAGCATCTCTGCTGAGACACTGGAATCTACTGACAACTGAAGGCAGTTGCATAAGCTTGGTTTGTTCTGTTTGTGAGAAATATCTGGTTGGCCAATGCAAAGAAAGATTTGTGCTCATTCACCTCAATCAAACTGAATATAGGCAATTTAGTCGTTTAGGTACCTGGCTAAAGAGCCAGAACCTGGGAGCTCAATTCCTTGCTGTGTCCCCCAGATAATGTCTGGACTTCATGACCCATAAGGTCCCTTCCAGCTAAGCAGTTCTAAGATTATTATTATTAATTCTTCAGGGTACTGGCAGGCCACCATTGTGCATCATACAATTTCTGTAACAATATGTTATGATAATTCATAACTTATGAATGCAATTTTGCATCATTTTAATCGCCATTTTCTTATAGCGTTAGGGTCTTCTTCATAAGAATGTTTACATTTTTACAAATGGGATATAGACAGATTAAAAATAATCAATGGCATGTGTCTGTGGACCATTTGTAACATTCTAATCAGTGTCAGCATGCAAGAAAAATGCAAGAGGAAAAAGGAGGAAGCCTGAGAAAAATCATAGCACAGCTCCTTTTTTGTTTAAAATAAAAAGGTTTTCAGTGGTCAAATGCAAAGGAAGAAGAGTCTGAGAATAAATAAGATGCCTGAGTAGATTACACAGATAGTACACAACTCGCCACTGTGAAATCAACAATATTAATGTCTTAAACTAGAACCTTGGCAATCTTTAGCTGACTAATACAAAAGTGGACAGCTGTTCTTCTGCTGGACATTCAGCTGGGCCATGGTCCACATTGGTGACTATCAGCATCTGGATGGAAAACAGGTACAGACCCCAAAGTGAAACTTACACATGCCTTAGCACACTCTAAACCCACCTGTATCCACCCAACAGGTCATTCATTGTCCTTAAGGGTATATTACTGGACTCTGAATGCAAGCCAAATTGCAAGATGCTCAACCAGGAACTATTAAGTTATTTGTCTCTGCTTTTTTTAAAAAAAACTATATACAGTGGTACCTCTACTTATGAATTTAATCCATTCTGAATGCATGCTCTTAAGTCAAACAACTCTTAAATAGAGGAGCACTATCTAAAAAATATATCAAAATAATAATAATAATCATTAATAAATAAAATTAAAAACATATTTTTAAGTAGAGCATACCACATCTAAAATTTGTAAGGCAGCAGTTAAAATGCCAACTGTTTTCTGCTCTTAAGTCAAATTGCTTTTAAGTCAAGCCACCGTTAAGTACAGGTACCACTGTGTGTGTGTGTGTGTGTGTGTGTGTGTGTGTGTGTGTGTGTGTGTGTGTGTGTGTGTGTGTGTGTGTGTGTGTGTGTGTGTGTGTGAGTAGAGGTACTCTCTCTCTCTCTCTCTCTCTCTCTCTCTCTCTCTCTCTGTAGGTTAAGAAATGGGATAAAAAATTAGAAAAGGTTGTTGCACTTTCTTCTCTTTCATATTGCCAAATATTGTTTCTCTTTGAGTTGTTTTTTTAATCTGTTCAGATCCTTTAACCGATCACACTGCTGAACAGCTCTCCTTTCTTTCCCTGCTGGCAGGAAAGCAGACCCCCCCCCCAGCTCTAATTTTGACATGTGCCCTTTTAGTTACCAGGAATAAAAAGTGAAAGGAGAAAATATTTGGTTTTAAGTTAAACCTTAATTACCCAATCCTATCAGATTTTTACAATATTACTTTGTAAAACTGTAATGCTAATTAGAGTCTAAAGTTGAGCTATGTTTGAATTTCCAGGTTTATTTTATTTTTTCAAAGAAGAATGCCATATAAGGTACAGAACACTTCCATGGTGAATGGAAATCCATACCCAGAGTGAAACAAAGGTGTTTTTTTTCAAGGGAAAACTCTACCAGGCTGAAGCTCTTCCAATTGGTTAGGGGTGTATTTACTGGATGGAATTCATAATCAATTTACATTTCATTATGAAACATTTTCATACCCATATCCCAAGCACACTGCCACTTATTTCAGTGAGTCAAACTGCAAGAAGCAATCAGCTCATTCTTGGTCCTGCTATAGTTTCCTGCTTCAACTATCAGGTTTCCAAATGAATCCCATGCTTACCTCCCAGTGTCCAATCAGAATCTTAATCAAGGACATTTGCAAGACTTTAGGGATGAGAAAAGCTGTGAGATGTATCTTTCAGCTTAAAACACTGGGCTAATTCTTGTTTGACATAGACTTTCAGATAACAGTACTGAGGAACATAGTTGCAGCACCAAATCATTCCTGATGCAGCAGGAAATAAATTGTTCTTTCGGGAGGATCAGTCCCTACCATTCAGGAGACTATGCAAATAGATTCTGTTTGCACAGCCTCCTGAAGCTTCTTCTTGTACCCCAAGGTTCCACTTAAAGAAGTTTAAAGCAGTGAGCTCCATATACTCCAAAATAGAATTGAGTGTTTTTAATACAGTGGACCCTCATATAACAAGCAGTTAGTTTAACAGAAAACCGCTTAAAGGAAAAAATTTCCAGAGATAGGGGGAAAGTGCTTAACAGAATTGCCTATGGGCGAATCCGTACAACAGAAAAACAGTCACAATTACAGATTAATCCATTTTCAATGCATTCCTATGGGAAATTTCTACAAAGGAAAATTTGCTAAACAGAATTTCATTTGGAACAAATTAATTCCTTTATACAAGGCACCACTGTATTTCTTTTCCTTGGGGGATAGCAAGGGCGCTATCACATGGGCAAAAGCCTTCAGAAAAAAACACAGGGAAAACCCCCATTTTTTTCTGGATTTTTTCCAGGCCTCCACATCTCTAGCCTGGATCATCACCCTTTCCTTCTTCCTTTTTCTCTATCTCTTGCATGATGTTTCAGACCCCCTTCATACCTCACTTTGTCATCTACATGGCTAGACATTCTCGTTTCTCTCAGAGTGGTAATCACTGTTGCTGATCCTTCCATTCTTCACTGACTCCCAGGGAGAAAAGATGCAGGTTTGGGCTGCTATTGATGTTCTTGCAGTTCACTCCCCCAGCCTTTACTGACATTAATATGATAAAAACATATTGAGATGCCTTGCTATTGGTTTGTCTTACTCAGTATTGTCATCTCTGACTGGTAGCAGCTCCCTCCTTTCCCTTCTTGGAGACTCCGGGTGGTCTCCCAGCCAAGCATTACCAAAACTAGACCTTGCTTAGTTTCTGACACTAGATGAGAAGAGGTATGTTCAGGGTGGTGTAGTGGTGATTGCTTTATCAATCCTTTCCATTTGCCACTTCAATGACAGCAGCAGCTATGGGGAGGATTTTGGCTACCTTAAATTAGGCTGTCCCATATAACTTGTCCAGTTTGGCTGGACTGTGTGTGGCTTGCACATGCATCTCTCTCTTTGCCCCAGGGACCACTTTTATTTATGAGAGTCGAGTAATACAACTCCTTCATCCATCACTAGATAGGCAAAACCCAAATGTTTATATGAAGATGATATCATTCAATTATTGAGCTCTCCATCTATGAGACAAGAAGGTCTCTGTTGCTTGGAATCTCTCCTCTCCCAAAGCCCTTGGAATTCATCAACCTGTGTCAATGAATTAATGAATACAGAAGAGACCTCCTGACAATGTCTTCATCCATCTCTCTGTATTTCTTAACTTTGAAGCATAATTTGGTGCATTCCTCAAACTATTTATTCTGAAAGAATTCCCAAGATGACGGTTCTTGAACTTCATCACTGAGGCATGAACGTGTCAAATGCAGTTGATTGTAGATCCCACTGCAGTTCCAAGATAGACTTCATGCTCCATTCTACAAATGAATAGCCATTTTGCTACAGCTCTAGGGGTGCCTGAGCCAAGGAAGTCCTCTTTCTAAAAAAAGGTGTTAAATTGTTTGATGCCCTTGAAGTAACCAGTCATAGGAAGCCATCTGGGATTCATTTCAATTCATATTATGGGCTTTATTATTTTTAAGTACAGTTTGACAGCAAAGAAAACACAGTTGCAAGAGGTACTCATGGGCACAAGGAAATAATTATGTTTTCCCTTCAGAAAGGGATTTTAAAACTTTATTTTCAGAACAGTATCCTTTGGGCTTCTTTCTTTTAGGAAACAGCAGAAACACAAATATGGTCAAATAAGGTTTACCAAAAATCTGTCTTGCATCATAATTATCCAGTCTATTGACCTAGAGTTTTAAATAGTCTCTGAGGCACAGAGAGATCTATCCTTCATTTGTTATTAAAATTATCATCATCTGCATTTATATCCCACTTTTTCAGAACAAAGCTGTGCTCAAAATAATTTATAATCCACATAAAAGAATAAAACCATGGTGGACAAATTTAACATAAAATTGTTAAAATCAAATAAAACCAATCCTCCCATTAAAACCAATTACATGTACAGTGAAAAACATTACATGCCAGTTTTGGTAGGTTTTATTAGATTAAACATGACTTGTCAGTTTTACAAAGATGTATTTTTACACCCTACCTGAAAACAATGAGCAGAAACCAGTCAAAACTCTGAAGGGAGATCTCCATCCAGGAGCCAGGTAAATGATTTTAGACAAGGACCCTGTCCATGGGACTTTGGGGTACAACAGTGAGGACTTTGTTAAATCTAACGGTGTCTATAAATTAGGGCTATTTGAAGTTAGGGATGGTAGTTTGCAATCATCATGGCATCCTCAGAATAACATAAGAAAGCACAGAATAGTACAGGAAACATTTATCATCCTGGACACTCTCTGTTTGTACTGTTGCCATCAGGCAGAAGGTATAGATCTAGTAGAACAAGGACAGAAAGATTCAGAATCAGTTTTTACCCAATAGCAGTGATCATACTAAATTCTGTTAAAAATTAAATTGATGGGAACAATCAAAGTTGAATGTGTAACATGTATATTGTATGGGGGATTATGTATGGTTGTTGCTCTTTTTTAAATTGTAGTTTTTATGTATTGGGTATGAATGCTGTGAGGTGAGAGAGTGTAGGGCTCTGTGTATGTATGTTTGGTTTTATGTCAGTTTTAAAACAGTAAAAGTGATGTTCTGCATGTGAATGTAGGAGTATGTGTATGGATGTTTGTTCTCAAATGGTGTATTTTATGTCTTGGATTTTTATACTGGGGTGTGTGAATGAGCTGACTGGATGGCACTTTTTAACCTTGTATTTTATAGAACGACAATAAATTCTATTCTATTCTATTCTATTCTATTCTATTCTATTCTATTCTATTCCTCTGTGAAAATAACAGCAGAAACCTGCATGTTTGGAAACAGTATTCATGGAGGTAGAAGGAAGGAAGGAAGGAAGATAAAGAAAATCAATTTCTTTTAGGCAGTAGGGTGGAGAGTCTTTCTTTATAGTTACTGTTTAGAAACAGAACTTAAATTGCTTTTTATGTTATTTGTTAAACTTTTTCTTAAATGTAGTTTCAGATGTTCATTCATGTCTATCGTGACAGCACTTGGCTCAATGGGCCAAAAGTCTGAGCCTTCTTTGTCATGATCGACTAGTGTCCTTGAACTCTGGTGGAAATACAAGGGTGGGTTACATGGGCTTTTGCTATGACTGAGAATGATGTCTTTTCTTTCAGTCTACTTTAGACATGGGAACAACTCGGCGAACTCCTCGTTTCCATTTCCGTTTCTCGTTTCCGTTATGTAACAAAACGAAGAACGACAATTACTCCGCCAGAACTCGAACTCGAACCGACTAAAGAAAAATTGGGTCTGATTTGTCATGGTCGTTTCTGGTGGCATCGCAGCGATCACGCGATGCCAAGCGGCACAGGAAAAAAGTTTTAAAAATTAAAAACCCCGATTGCCAGCCAAAAACGCAGGCGAAAATATGCCTGCCTGAGGGCACCTACCAGAGGGGTGGTTTCTGGGGGGGGCTCCCCCCCTCTCCTGGGCTGTGCATCCTCATCGTCTCGCCAACTCGCCAAGCGGCGCGGCACAGAAAAAAAGTTTTAAAAATAAAAAACCCCGATTCCCGGCCAAAAAAGCAGGCGAAAATATGCCTGCCTGAGTGAGGGCACCTACCAGAGGAGTGGTTTCTGGGGGGGGGTCCCCTGCCTACCCCCTCCTCTCCTGGGCTGCGCATCCTCGTTGTCTCGCCAACTCGCCAAGCGGCGCAGCACAGAAAAAAAGTTTTAAAAATAAAAAACCCGATTCCCAGCCAAAAACGCAGGTGAAAATATGCCTGCCTGAGTGAGGGCACGTGCCAGAGGGGTGGTTTCTGGGGGGGGGCCTCCCGGGGCTCCCCCATCTCCTGTCCTGGGCTGCTCTGGTGGGGGGCATCCTTGTCGTCTCGCCAACTCGCTCGCTATGTCATGCGGTGCGGGCGGGGGATCCAAAATGGGGCGACCACAATATTTATTTTGAAATCGTGGTCCAAAAACACACCAAAGCACCACAGAAACATGCGAAAATAGCTATTTTAAAACTGCCTGAATTTTTACAGTAGCAGCAGTGGGTTTTTCTTGCAACAAAACGTCTCCATTGATTTTATTTTATTTTATTTTATTTTATTTTTTTACACCTGTGCAATGATGGGCTGGCCATGGGAGTGGACCATGCAAATTTTTGGAGCCATTCCACCAATTGCATGGCCACTTGGCCAGGTTTTGACCGAGACTTCTGGGATGTGCCAGTCGGGCATAAAAAGCCCACTAACCCTAGCCCGAACGCGAACCCTAACCCTAACCCTAACCCATACACCAATACACTGTCCTTCTTAGTGGGTCAGAGAGGCACCCAGAGGTGCACCCCAGTAACTCACCCTAACCTTACCAGTAACCCTAAGCCTAGCCCTTGCACTAACCCTAAACCTAAGCCAGATCTGTGTACTTGCATTGCACTACAGCAAGTACACTTCCCTTCTTAGTGAGCCAGAGGGTGCCCATAGGGGTCCTCTCTCACTTTCCTCCCCAGCCCAAGTGCACCGTATGCCCGCAGGCAGTGAGTCACAGAGGCACCCGAAAGAGAGGTGCCTCTGCCTGCCACTGCAACTTGGTATGCATATCCAATTGGCTATGCATGCCATTTTGTAGGGGCCAGAGGAGGCACCCACCCCAGAGAGGTGCCTCCAGGATGCTTTCCCTTCATAGTGGGCCAGAGGAGGCACCCACCCCAGAGAGGTGCCTCCAGGAGCCCGCTTCCCTTCATAGCGGGCCAGGAGGCACCCACCCCAGAGAGGTGCCTCCAGGAGCCCACTTTCCCTTCCCCAGAGGAAACCGGAGAGGTGCCTCCAGTACTCATAGCGGGCCAGAGGAGGCACCCACCCCAGAGAGGTGCCTCCAGGAGCCCGCTACCCCCCAAAAAACCAGTACTAACGACAGACAAAAAAACGACAAACGAAATGACAAATTTTTGAAAAATTTTGCGACAAATGGAAATGAGCTGAAACGGGTCGGCTCCGACACACGACAACTCGAAACATAATTTTTCCTGGTCGTGCCCATCTCTAGTCTACTTGCTCCAAGTCATCTCTTTTTCTCACAAGGTGTTTAGTGGGATCCCTTGAGAACCAGTTCAGCCACTCTTTCCACAGCTAAATTATCTATATATACCTCTCTGTGTTCCATTTCTTTGTTATATTCCTGTGTAAAGGAAACCAGGACATTGTTAAGAATATCTTAAAACTTTTTTTTGGCTCACCAACATCCTGCTGCTCCTCACAAACAACCCAAAACCTTGTTCATAGATCCGAGGAGTCATTCCCTCACAGGCTAGCTCAACATGAAAGTATGAGTTGCCTTCTGGTATTAAAACACATGCGTGCCCCTCTCACACATTACTCAAGTCACAATTCAAACAACCTGCAGCACGCATGGCTCTTTGATTCACAGCAAGGGTGTAAGCTGTGCAGTCACAAGTGGGCTGAACTTGGCTGGGCCCATGGCAGGAGGGTGTTACAGAAGCTGTTTGACATCCTGTGAATGATATGCTTGGGAGACCGATATATTCTGACGCCTGCTGAGGTTTTCTGGTGTTGGGAGGCGATCTAGGCCCATAACTCTGCATTAGCATTAGATTAATGGGCAGTGTTACATTAACTCCATCTGCCTTCTGAAATGTGAAAGCACTACGTAATGACAGCTGATTATTTTAGAAGCACAGCACACTGAAGAGTTGAGATTTATGAACTCTGAATTTCCCGGGAGCAATTAGATTCCCGGCTTAATTTTGTCACCTCAGCAGATGGAAATGAAATAAGAGCGTTTTCGTAAGTGCTAAGTATTTCCAGTTAACTTTGGCCAGTGTTACCGCTCAGCTCTTCATGCTCATTGTTCCTGTATGTAAGAAGGCACTGGAGTCTCTCTCTCTCTCTCTCTCTCTCTCTCTCTCTCTCTCTCTCTCTCTCTCTCCCCCTCTTGGTGGCAGCTTTCCTTTCAAACTTTTGCAGTGGAGGAGCCAGTGTGCTCCGTGGCCAACCCTTTCCTTCAAAAATTGCTCATACATTTGCATGGGGACCTTACTTCATTTCAACTTTTCTTACCTCATCTCAGGTACCCATGCTGACTGAGATTACAAAAAGTGTGTTCCTCTAGACCAGCTTTCTTTCTTTCTTTCTTTCTTTCTTTCTTTCTTTCTTTCTTTCTTTCTTTCTTTCTTTCTTTCTTTCTTTCTTTCTTTCTTTCTTTCTTTCTTTCTTTCTGGCCATGGCCATACAAACAATATGAAAGAAATATAGACTGAATCAGGATAAGTCACATGTTGCACTTTATAAGGTGGTGTGTGAAGAATTGTTTTTAGTTCAAATGTGCTTCCGGAGGGGGTCATATGACTCCCATTGAGAATGGCTACTCTAGGGTGATGGTGTGTACTCCTTTGCAGAGGGCAGTCCTGTATTTGAAAGCAACATTTTGTTAGACGGGTGTTGAGTCCAAGAGATTTTTGACTGGAGAATCCAGGCTGCAAAAGGGGAGGCTTGCAAACAAGGTGATTGGAACTGTGGAATCCAAGCTGCAAAAGGGGGCGGGGGGTTGTAAACAAGTTTATTTGGACTGTGGAATCCAGGCTGCAAAAGGGGAGGCTTGCAAATGAGGTGATTGAAACTGTGGAATCCAGGCTGCAAAAGGGGAGGCTTGCAAATGAGGTGATTTGAACTGTGTATTCCAAGCTGCAAAAGGAAAGGATTGCAAACAATGTGTCTGGGACTGGGGATATTTTTTACTTCCCTGTTCTCATTTGCAACCTGTTAGGAACCTGCTGTCATACAAGATCTCAGCATAATTTATGTCCTTCCGTGCCACCTCATCTCAGGACCTCTATCTATTGCAACTCTCTAAGGTTCAAGGTATTAGTTTTGATTTAAAACCCCCTCCATGGATTTGGGGCCTGAGTATCTGCCAGAGCAAATCTTGCAAATGTCAGAGACGGCTGGACCCGCCAGAGCATCCTTGGCACTTTTGCTCTGCATGGCCGCCACCCCAGGAGACCTATTAGATTGTTACCCAAAATTGCGTCTTCTCAGTGTCTGGTCCCATTATGTGGAACAAACTATTTTGCAAAATACACAAAATAAAGTCCCTATCAGCCTTTTAAAAAGCATTAAAGACCTGGCTTTTTTGGGAAACATTTGCCGATCAGTAATGTAATGTTGTGTTGCCCTGTCCTGTTGTACCTTTCTCGCCTCCCTTTACTTTTACCTCAGAATATCAGAATATCTATAATCTATAATCAGAATATCTATAATCTCTTTTTATTCCATTATGTGTTTAGTGTTATATCTTTGCTGTTTATTGATTCATTTGTTCTTAATTTTTTATTATTTATTTGGTTTTCATGTGAACCACCCAGAGTCCCTTCTGGGAAACTGGGCGATCTAGAAATGCAGAAATAAATAAATAAATAAATATTGAATCATCTCCTGGTTTTCTGGGCATTCTGCCTCCTATGGGGCTGCCTGTCTGACATAGAACACCTGACTTGCATGCTAGGCCCTCCTTGAGTGGGGTCAATATTCTGACAACCAGATTGCCTCACCTCTACTTCTCAGCCTTGTGGTCCTCTGAAAATGGCCATGGGATGCTTTTGGTCCCAAGGCCTTGCACTGACTGGATTAAAAATAATCCTGTGATAGAATAATGCTGTCGATTTATAGAGGTCGGTTTTGTTCCCATCATTTTATGGCTTCCTACAGGAAAATAAAATTACATTGGAAGAAGCTGATATCCAGCGATGTTATGACTCTTTGAGTGGCAATGTTGCATTCTCTTTGAATTCTGTCTACTCCTGGTATATGGGTGCTATATTACCTCCATATATTCATTTATTGCTATTAATTAGCATATGCAAATTATATATGATTCTAGGTTTCTTTTGGAATTACATGTTTTCTACTTTCTGACAAGGTGGAAATGGCAGTCCAAAGCCTGGCCCTCTTAGGTTCACAATCCATTTTAGCAATTTTGCTAACATCAAAATATAATTTCAGCAAAAGCAAGTAGAAAGCTGGAGTAAAAACCTCCCTACATACATGCACATGCACAGAGAGAGAGAAAAAAAACCATCAGAGATCTGTTTGGGAACAGTAGAAAATATTTTTTTCTGAGCAATACATATTTCAAAATCCTTCATCTGGAATCAGCAGGCCCCTAAACCGTAACCAAGTGAGTCTGCCCTTTTGAACATAACTAAAAAGAAAAGAGCAGTGCTCGTGCTGATATATCACATTTTTGTGCAAACAATGGTTAGGCCTGAACAGTGGGAATGCTGTTCATATATTTATCCAGGCTATGAGGCGTGTTTTGATACATGCAATTGAGCACAGGCGTTTGAGTCGCTTGTTTGTTTTTCTTCCTGTCTTTCTGTGTCATGGCTTGAGGTCCTAGAGGTATTTTCTTAGCTTCTGAGAGATCTCTAGTTTGCCATGATAGAGCAGAGAATGTCTTTCAGGATGCCTAATCCCCCCCCCCCATTTGACTCCCAGAGTTGCTTGTGTCTATAAAACTATCTTCAGGGTAAGAATAATAGCATGCCATCCAAGAATACTTGTGACACTATTGGAAATGATAGGTTTCAGTTGGATGTGTTCCAAACTTAAGCACAAATAACAGAAATGTAATGCTTGGGGTGAGAGGCAAAATGTATGGCCGATTGTAATGATGAACAATCAGCATGATGAATGTGATTTCTTCCTTGGCAACAGTTCTTGAAAAATAAGTTGCAGGAAGATTCAATGAGACACTCAAGAGTTTAGTTACTCTGCAACCAATGGGGCTTGGTTTTAACATGTGGCCCGCAAGATACAGTCTACAGCGCCCATCATCCCTATACTGGTTGAACATGGGCATTTGAGTTCAACAATATTTGAAAGCATAAATATGAAGGTACAAAGTGGTTGGACTAAAAATAAAAAAAATAATAAAAATTTATTTTTATAGTGTTTCTGGTAATATCCATACATATCCTAATGACTCTGTCCAGATTGTAGCAAGGACAGATGTTAAAAGTCTGTACAGTACTAACATTTCAATTTACCAAGGTAATTGCTTAAAAATAAAACACATGTTTTAAAAAGATCAGTAAACTCCAAAACATCACTTTAATTTTACATTATTTGCTTTTCCAAATAGGTGAATTGTCTAGCATGTCATGAACAGTGCAACTGTGTATACATCTCATCATAAGTAACTAACAATATCTAAAGTTACCATAACCACTTTCCCCCTAGGATTTTTTTCTGAGCAACCACATAAAGAATTGTGCAGCAAGTGTGTTTAGGCTTTGTGAAATGCATCATTTGTTTTGAGGGCCCAACCTTTCTGGTTGCTAATTTGGAGCAGAACAAGGAAAAAGTGAGGGGGAAAGCCCACCCCCTTGACAGTGAAAGAATGGAGCATTTGACAAGGGATATTTCATTTTTTAAATGGCTATCAGAACATAGAGACTCCAGAATTAATTAATTAAATAAGTACTAGGCAATACTTCTTTTGCTATTGGACATGAATGACCCTAATGGGAATTTCAGGCATGAAATCATACAGGCATGCCGGGGTCAGCACAGTAAAGATGGATAGTTCAGATAGCATCCTACCAGTATAAATGTAGAAAAAGTTGAGATGCTAATAAGACACAGACCATCTATCTGCATATGAAGATGGTGGTATGCATCTGTTGAGAAAGAATAGGGGAAGCATAAACTGAGTGGGGTTTTGGAATGGGGTTTTCTTTTGGGGTAGTGGTCTAATCTTATGGTTGCAGGAAAGATCTAGATTTCTGCACTGCCTTTTCTGAGGAAACATATTCCATGTATTAGTGTACTGGCATGCATAGAAAGAAAGAAAGAAAGAAAGAAAGAAAGAAAGAAAGAAAGAAAGAAAGAAAGAAAGAAAGAAAGAAAGAAAGAAAGAAAGAAAGAAAGAAAGAAAGAAAGAAAGAAAGAAAGAAAGGCATTTTGTTAATGCCCCTATTCTGATCAAAATGCTATGTTGCCAAGATGGTGGCAATGTGGAGACATTTTGTAACCATTTTTATTTAAAACATATGCTGCTTTTTTCTTATACTCCAAGGCAGCTTATATTAATAAAAGAAACAAACTTAAAAGAAAAGTAATACATTGTGGCAATAGTAAAAAAAAAGCATTAAACCAATATCTTGTTAAAATTCAGAAATAAGAAGAATATAAAAACACAAGGAAAACAACATAATAAAATAATGCCTTTTAAAAACTCCTTGGTCAAGCATTTAGTGATAAGCCTGCCTGAATAGAGAGGATTTTGGGAGTTGTGGTCCAAAACATCTGGAGTGCTGAAGGTTTGCCACCACTGCCCTGTGTCCTCACTAAATACCCTAATGTGGGTAGAGGGACCAAGAGAAAAGCCTCTCCAGAATACCTGAAACACTGGAGAGATTCATCAAGGATTTCATATGGTTATGTACTGGTGTCCATCTAGCACCTCTCTGGCCAATAGGTCTGATCCTTTATGCAGTAGAGTTCTCAAACAAGGTATCATATTGCTGTATCTTTGCCTCATCTGAAGTCATCTGAAATCACCAGGGAGCTACTCAATGTTCTATGGTTGTTTTTTAAACAAATTGAATGAAATTTCACTGATCCCTATATGTCAACAGAACCTAAACTTTCTCTTATATGTGCCTTGCTGTTGCTCATATGTGCTGAAGCAAACTGTCTTCTTTTTTTCCAGCTGCAAATTTACAAGGTAAGCAATAATAATACCTTCCAGCATGGAAGCTTCTGGTTAGGCTAAGGAAGATACAGTACAGTACAGTCTGGTTTAAAGAAATACAAAATAATCAGGACCTTGGACAGAGAATTATCCTTGGTCATAGAAGGGCAGAGGTGGAGGCCTCCTGCAGTGTTATGAAGACTAGGGAGAGTATGAGTGGAGATACTGCCTTCTTCTACAGCAGTTGCTTTCTATGGTAGGGTAGGGAATCAATTAAATATTAAATATCATTATTCTTATTGTTATTCATCTTAGAACTGCCAAGCTGCTAGGCACCCTTTGGATCATCAAGTCCAGTTACTGTTAAGGAGGCATAGTGGGGAGCTGAACTCTCAACTTTTAGCTCCACAGCCAATTACCTCAGCCACTGAGGTATCCAGCGGTCCTGACAGATAAAGTTTATGCAACAGTTGTTGGAGTGGAATTTCCATCACTTCCAGGATTTGTTGTCCTGACTTTTCAGGGCATTGAGCCTCCCTCAGAGACTCTTATGAAATTCTCCACCCCCATGATTACCTTCTCACCTATGTGGTTCAACAAGATGGGATCTAACACAAGACTTGGTGTTAAAGGGCAGATGAAGGGCCCTCCACATACTTTCACTGCATACTTATATGTGAAGTGGATAGCCTCTTTAATGTATGGAACCTAGGGATGTTGACACTTCTGTATTGATTAATTCAGAAGATGTGTATTGTGCTTGGGGTGTTGAAAGATATGATGAACAAAGAGCGCAGGTGGGTGGGCAGGCAGGCAGGGAATGCTTGAAGCCTGCCCCCCCCACCGAACCCGCTTCAGAAAAGTTTGTTTTAAAACTTATGAAAAATGTAGAATGATAGGAGCAACTACACATGGCTTTATGCTTCTGCAAATTCAATCAACTGCACTAGAACGGAGATAAGCATAAAGACAAATTTCACCTCTTGGTAGACCTCAAAGTTCTTGTTTAACAAAAAATATTAATAACCATAATCCTTCAACCTATTCAAAGTTGCAATAAGTTTCCAGGACTCCCTAACAGAGAGTACAGAGAAATGGCTTATCATTCCCTTCTTCTGAGGGTGCCCTGGGATTGTGCGGCTTGTTCAAGGCCACACAGACTTGCTGTTCTCTCAGGAGATACAGTGGGAAATTGAACTTCCAAGTACCCAAGTAGAGAGGGGCACGAAATGACTTTTTTATTTTGTTTTTCGTTTTTCATTTCGTTTCAGAATGAAACAAAAAACAAGCTGATTTTTTTAAAAGAAAAGCAAAATGAAATGAACCTAAAATTTTCAGTTTGTTTCCTTTCATTTTTCATCCCCCCCCCAAAAAAAATCAGGTGCATCTTTAACGGATCCCTACCTGAGTGGCCACTGCCAACTATGAGCCCCCACGGGGAGGGCTTCTGAGGTGATGGGGAGGCCTTCCAGCACCTGGCGCAGCTGTGGCTGCTGCTGCGCCCATGCGGGAAGGGCTTCTGAGGCAGTAGAGAGGCCTCCCGGCACCCGGTGCAGCCACTGCTGCCAACAAGCCCCCACGGGGAGGGCTTCTGAGGCAGCGGGGAGGCCTCTAACACTTGGAATGGCAGCAGCTGCCATCAAGCCCCAGCAGGGAGGGATTCCAAGGTGGCAGGGAGGCCTTTCAGTGCCTGCCACCACCGCTAAGGAAACCAGCTAGGAAGCGTGAGCCACATCAGTGCAAGGCCCTGCCACCATCGCTGGAGCCCCGGCACAACACAGAAGCTGCGGGAGCCCAGAAGAAGAGGTGGTGGGTACAAAAAGCAAAAGTGTTCTGCTTATATACCGCCCCATACCACTACAAGTAGTCTCTGGGCAGTTTACAATTTTAATTACAGTGTGCAGGCTACACATTGCCCCCCCCCAGCAAGCTGGGTACTCATTTTACCGACCTCGGAAGGATGGAAGGCTGAGTGAACCTTGAGCCTGCTACCAGGGATTGAACCCAGGTCATGAGCACAGTTTTACCTGCAGTACAGGCATTTAACCACTGCGCCACGAGGCTCCTACAAGTCCACCATGTGGTGAAAAAAAGTTTTAACAGCCTGCACTTCCCCCATTGGGTGCTTTTAAAAAAAACAAAAAAGGAAAAAGGAAAAAGGAAATAATTTAAAAAAAAATCATTTCAAAATGAAAAGAAACGGGGGGGGTTTTGAAATGAAAAGGAAACAAAATGGGATTTTCCCATACCGTGCCCATCTCTATACCCAAGTAATTGAGTTATCCAGCCAGCTAGTCTAACAATAGCACCAACATAACTATTCCTTCCAAACAATCAAGAAGTATTGAAAATGAATACAACATTGGAGGACAGGGCACTAAGAATGGATTTTGGTGACAAAAGGAATTGAATAGTTTTGATGCAATAGGTACCCTATTCCTTTTGTGTTTGTATTTCAACCACCAACAACATTATTTGTATCTGGCTATGGCTGGGGAGCTAAAGGCATCTACTAAGGAGTGGAGCATATCTCCCAAGCCTGAGGTGTGCCCACCAGCAAATTATAGCATAGTGAAAAGGAGGCGACCTAGAATTAGAGTATTTCTAATTGCTGTCAGTGTCATTATCAGTAACCCACTCACTCTTCCCCACTATCAATACAATACATGTATGGGAATGTCACAACCCAGTGATTCTGTAATGCCTAAATACTCCCTAATCATCAAGACATGTAATAGAAAAAAACCCAGAAAGTCTCAAACACAGAAAGAAGGTATTTTCCAGGATGTAAAGAATTAGAGTGCAAATTGCAGAAAAATAAAAGAAACAAATAACTGGTAGTTGTGAAAGAATGCAAAATAAGAAAAAAAATACTGGTGTAAAACATACCAGCATTTGTTGGTTTTTTCCTGGGCAATCACACTGCTGATTTCTGGAGCCCTTTTAATTAAAATAAACAAACACTTCTGAGGATGTTGGAGGGG
This sequence comes from Phrynocephalus forsythii, assembly GCA_029282475.1. Lineage (NCBI taxonomy): Eukaryota > Metazoa > Chordata > Lepidosauria > Squamata > Agamidae > Phrynocephalus > Phrynocephalus forsythii. The sequence goes on along the minus strand of JAPFRF010000006.1, from coordinate 15,306,699 downwards.
AGCACAAAACAGTACTTACCCTGCTGTGAAGTTAAGGTACATAGTTCAACAACTAAGTAAAAGCTGTGAGCATTCCAGATTGTAATACAATCCAGTCAGTTTCTATATACATTGTTATATATTGGGCAGGGTGGGTGGGGGAGTATGTGGGGGTTACCACTGTGTCAGGTGCAGATGCATCAAGGAGAAATTCCAGCCACAGCAAGGGGCTTCACCTGTAGAATTTCTGCCTGACCCTATCTTATGCCTATGTGTGAGTGAATAATTGAAAACACTGTGGGCTGAAACCCTTGACTTTGCAAACAACTGGAGCTTGACCACATGGAAGGTAAATAATCTCATTTTGCCCTTGTGAAATGTCACCTTTCTCCTCCTTCTTTCCTCCCTCCCAGAGCACAGCACATTATGTTTGATATTTGATATAATTTATCTTACTTCATTTTCCTACATTCATCAATGTTATTTAGAAGGAGCATCATTCAAGCTTTTCAGTTCGGGGGAGGGGGAGCCCATTTGTCAGACTCTTGACATATTGGCTATTTTACAAAAATGTGTAAGAGCTTCCTAGCTGCAGCACGCCTTACGCGCAAAAGTATAAATAAAAACCAAAGCCTCCGTGCCACCCCAAGATATGCGTGATTAATGAGAGAGAGTCTCTGTTGATTAATCTTTGGACATTCTGATTACCTCACAGTTGAAATATACATCCAGCTGTTGCTTTGATGAGCATTTTTATCTGACTTCTACAGAGCTTGGGAGTTCATTGTACTTCACATTATACCTCCTTTCTATTGTGTCCCATACCCCAGGCTTTCATTTTCTTGACCATTAGGCATCCCTAAAATGCTCAGTTATTGCTCTATAATCCAGTCAGCCCTGATATCTTTCTTCCTGGAGAAACAATTTTGCATTCCACAAGTAACAAAAAGATTGAGGCAGCCACTAGATTATCCAAATAAAAGAAAGGCATTAAGAATTGTGTGTGTTGAGGGGGACTTCTGTAGAAACACAGAACTGACAAACATACAGCACTGTGATTGTTGTTGTGAGTTTTTCAGGCTGTTTGGCCATGTTCTGGAAGTTTCTTCCTGACATTTTGCCAGACATATCCTACAAACATTATTTAGACCCACCACAAAAATACAACAGATGTAAAGGACAAGAGCAACCCACTCGCCACTGCAGGAGTATACCAGATGCCTTGTAGTTGTGACCAGGTATATATTGGGACCACAAAGTGCAGCATCCAGATGAGAATCAAAGAACATGAAAGACACTGTAGTCTAGAACAACCAGAAAAATCAGCAGTAGATGAACACACCCTGAAACACACTGGACATGAAATCCTCTTCCAGGACGCAGAGGCACTGGACAACACAAATCACCAAACATTTCTTTCCCAATCCATCTCAACATCACAATGAATTCTGTGTGGATAGGCATACTCAGGAATATTCTACACTAATAGGAGTGAAAAGTCATCGGCAGAAAGTAACAGATAAGATCACAGAAGTGACTTGCACGATCAAGGAAAATATAACTCACAAACCAGCTGGTACAAGAGCCAGGACTAACCAGCCAGGAAATACATGAAGAAAGAGGACACAGTGACAAGGAAAAAGTGATCAGGGATAACTAGCTGGAGGACCCGCTGCAATGTAAACCAGGGCACAGCAGCATTCCAGAGACTTATTGGCCAACAATGGTCCAGTATTGGGCAATATGCTGCAGTGTATGGTAGCTCACAAGATGAAGAGATTTTTCAATGAAACAATTATCTTAATTTATTTCATGTCTAATTGTGGCATACTTTGATCAACAGGGTAGAGGCGATAAGGGAAAGTATACCCATTGGTTTGGTGGCATCTCTTGACAAATTTAAATATTATAGAACATGGTCTCCTCCTTGACCTTTGTTGGGGTTGGGACTCAGAAGCACTGTTTTACCCAGATTGTACTGTTTCTTGGCAAGACAGTTTCCAAAGGTGGTGTTGGGAGAATCCTGTTCAAAGCAAAAGCAAAAGAAAAGTGTTCTGCTTATATACCGCCCCATACAACTTCAAGTAGTCTCTGGGTGGTTTACAGTTTTTAATTACAGTATATATAGGCTACACATTGCCTCCCCAGCAAGCTGGGTACTCATTTTACTGACCTCGGAAGGATGGAAGGCTGAGACAACCATGAGCCTGCTACCTGGGATTGAACCCCAGTTCGTGAGCACAGTTTTACCTGCAGTACAGGCATTTAACCACTGCACCACTGGACTCCTATGCTGTGGCCATTAACCTATGGTGTCACTCAGTTATCCCATCTTGTCCCCCATGCTATTTGAGATATAAGCAAAAGTGCTGGGTGACTGACCAGAGTCTGGAGATTCAGTGACACTCTCATGCCATTTAAAAAACTCTGAACTCCTCTTCCTTCTTTCAATATGAATTGGAAAGAATTGCTTTCATCCTAAACTGGCTTTTGACAACATTGCAAAAGGGAAAATGGAAACTTTACCCAAAAAAGATACAGTGGGACCTCAGTTTATGAATGCCTCAGTTCACAAAAAAAAGGTCAATGAAAAGAAATTTACAGGGATGGGGATGTCTCACTTTTTAAAAATTAAATAGAATCACTATGTCAGACTGCAAAGGGAAGTCACTGACATCCACAAACATAAGCACAGTTTCAGCAAAAAAGAAGAATGTCTAAAAATCAACAAAGCCTTACTTCCAGTACTAAAGGCTGCAGAGTGCAAAAAGGTCAAGCTTCAGTTATTCCCATCCAGCCACAAGCAAAAGTGATCAGTTCACACAATATAACAACTAATGACACCCATCAACTATCTATTAGGATCATTGCTACCCTGATTACCATCACAATACAATGACTAACATCTATTGTCTTGCATAGGAAAAGCTTCCTCTTTACCACAACTTTAAGAACCCCAGTCTTACTCACTCTATACGCCAAAGCACAGAGAGAAGCTCCTAGTTCCCTGAGCTCCTTGCCCTCTGAAGATGCCAGCCACAGAGTTTGGCAAAATGTCAGGAAGAAAAACTTCCAGAACATGGCCAAACAGCCCGAAAAACTCACAACAACTATCAGATCCTGGCCGTGAAAGCCTTTGAGAATACATATGGTACTGTGATTTCTGTAGAAACAAGTAAGCTTGCTATATGTCAGGAATCCAGTAGCTTGCTGACAAATATGTTCCAGCATTCAGTAGCAGATAAATGGCTTTATTTTACAGTCCTGGAAGAAATTAGGGAAAAACCTAGAAATGTCTGAGGAAGTATGTAGTTGTAAACAATGTGTAGCCTGTATAATTAATTTAAAAATTCTTAACCACCCAGAGAGTGTTTTAAACACTCTATAGGGCAGTATATAAGCAGCACACTTCAAAAAGTCCAGACAATTTGATGAGGAAGCTTTTTCTATATTATTAAATGTAAGATAGTGGAAAAGGATGACTGGATAATAGTTTTTTCTGAAATATTCAGTCTAATCAACGTCAAAACTGTGCATAATATGCCCCTGAAAAACACACAACTTCCATATGATTTTATGCATACATATTCCTAACAATATGGAATGGGATTTAAACTCTTCAGGTTTAAGACTACACAACCTGTCCAACTTCAATTAACAAAAAGAAAGATAAGCTAAAGGGTTATATATTTAAACACCCATCCACCCACCCACCCCCTCACACACTTTTTAATATATTCTTGTGGGCACATTCTTCTTTTATAAGGAAACCAGTTTCAATAAATATCAGAGCCTGGGTGTTCTTCAATCCAAAAAGCATATCAGTTTCTCTGCAACCTAGTAGCATTCCAAGCATTAAATTCAATTATGGGAAATGGAAGCGAAATATGATTTATTCATGTGCAAGATGCGTGCAATCGGGATCCTACAAATCAGTTCTTCAGTTTTACTAAAAACTGACTTCACAGAAAAACTTTAGAAAAAGATCACAGAGTATGGTTGTTGGTTTCTATTTTTTGATCTGGAAGAGAGTTGTATTTATCATTTTGCTTGGATGATACCTTTTCTTGCACATGAATTCAGCCAGTGTCCTGATTCAGTTTTTTTCTCCTGTAACTGCTCTGAGGTTTGGGGTGTGGGTGTAAGCACATACACATGCACAAATTTAAATGTAATGTCTGCATTTAAATATATGCATTAGAGATGGGCACAAACTGTCAAAATGGGCTTCTGTCTCTCTCGTTGGTGGTACCAGCAGCAGAACTAGGTAGGGAGGCAACAGGGACAGTGGGAAGGAGGATGCTGAACCACAAAGTTTGTTAAATAGGGGGAATTCATTGGTTCAGGAAAGTTTGGGGTCTCTTGTTTGGACGAACCTGAATTGTCCTAAATCAAAAAATCAACAAACTTCCTAATTCTTTTTTATAGTTGTGTCAATCTCTGATATACATTTGAAACTTTGCTAAGGATTTTCAGTCTATGTTTTCAACATTATGTCTCATTTTTCCGATGACAGTGAACTATCTAACATAAAATGTTTGCATTAGTGTGATTCTAGTGTCCTAGAGAACAAAGAGGTCTCAAAGTTTCTGGCTCAGGTTTTGATAGAGAAAATACAGAGATAAGGTCTTAGAAGCCATAGTCACAAGAGTAGTTTTTATGAGACAGGCTGATAGTTGGGAAAAGGAGCTAAAGCAGTGTTGGCAATTGCTATATTGGCACTCCTGGGAAAAATTATTGGGTTTTGAATTGCGCTTTCGGCACTCGGTCTCTAAAAAGTTTGCCATCTCTGAACTAGAGGGTAAAACAACCCCAGATTCCAGATTTGGATCCTGTCAAACCACTTGTGTACCTTGGTCTGGTTAGAGTTTCACAGAGGAAATATTCAGGTCCTCCTTGTAGAAGCATGAATTGTGTCTTTGTATCAGGAACCTCTGTTTCAACAAGTGGGCGATTCCATGCATTTTTCTCTGCAGGTCTTTATGGTCTGCCAGCATCAAACAGGATTCTAGGCAAGGAGCCCAGAAACAAAATGGCTGAAGGTAGGATGTTGGGCAGGAGGAGTACAAAACATGCTTTGAGAGAGCTAATTGCAAAGGAAGCTACGGAAGAAAGGAGGGAATGGAGAATGGAAAAGCAGTCTAGCAAAGCAGCCACCACGGTTAGGAAGAGGTAACTGCTAAGACAACTGATTTGGTATTATGCCATTATTAATTTTCACAGCCAGGGAAAGGAAGGGGACATTGCTGAATTTGCTGTCCCAGGCACCAAGAGAAATAGGCTTGCCTTGAGTGTATGTGCTTCAGTTTGTGGATGCATATGCTCTGCTTCACCATAGGCAGCAAAACCTCTGTGGTAAGAAGAAATAAATAGGGGTATTTGTCGGCGGTGTGTGTGTGTGTGTGTTTCAATGTGTTTATTGCCATGATGGCATATGCAATATCTGTATGGAGGAAAGAAGGCTGCTGGAAAGAGGAAAGGAGGAAAGACGCATAGAAGGCTTGCTGAAAAGAGAAGGCAACTGGGGAAAATAGAGCAAAGAAAAAGTAGCCTGTGGACTGAAAAACAAGGGATCTGATGAGACCATGATTGAAGGAGGCACCACTAGCATAGTGTGGGAGGGGATGGGGAGCAGATGCCCCCAGGTGAAGAGGTCTATGGGTGCTGCTTTGCCCCTCCCCAGGAAAAGGCAATTGGTAGCCCTGCCATTGGCATTGGTAGGCATGGCTGCCTTCTCAGCCCTCCCCCACCTGGGAAGAAGGGGGAGAAGGGGAGAACCCACCGTGCTGGTTGAGATTGCGCCTGAGTGACCCCTGCCTTGTTGAAGACTCAGAGCGGCTCCCTGGTTTACCAAGGAGCTGCAATTGATGAAGCAGCAGTGCAGGTGTCTCAAGCAATGGTGGTGGAAATCTCATGATTATTCCAATTGAGCACGGTGTAGAGCACATTACAGAACCAACTCCATGGCAGTGGCAGCAGCAAAAAGAACTTTCTTCTCTGCTACCATTGCATCTGCTGGGAAGCACCCAGCAGGACTGTTTCATGTGGTGCAGGGCCTATTCCATTCACACACCCCCAATGGATCAAGAAGCCCTCCCGCTGTGGTGAGTTCACCAAGCACTTTTCAGATAAAATCGACCAGATTCGTCATGTCTTGGATGCCACATTGGCATCTATGCCTGTTGCTGTCCCTCTGGAAACTGTCTGTCCACTTTTGTGGGATTCTTTTCAGCGAGAACAACCTGAAGATGTGGACAGGTTTATTTGGATTGTGATACCGTCTGCCGGGAGGGACTGGCTGAGTGAACAGGGATGGTGGTTAATTCCTCCTTGATGGAGGGTGTTCTCCCCCGCCTTGAAGCAGGTGGTGATTCAGCCCCTCCTGAAAAAGCCCTCCCTGGATCATACTGTGGGCGCTTTTACACAACCCTAAGATCCACTGGTCACTTAAATTCGGACCAGAGATCTTAGGGGTTTGTTGCTCTTCGTGCGTCCCTCACCCCTCTGCACTTCCTGGCTGCTGGCTGCCTGAGGGGAGGGAGAAAAAAAGGGACAAAAGAATAAAAGCTTACCTCCTGGTGCCAGTGGAAACTGCCAGGAGCCCCGTCACTTCCTGGTTCCTTCTCTTAAAGGGGTGGGAGGCAAAAAAACAACAACAAAAAGAAGTGAGGAGCGCCCGTCACATCCTCATCAAGATTTTTCATGCTTGGAGAGCAGGTACATGAAAAGTGAACTGGGACCCACTTAGGTGGGCATGGTCGCACTTAATTTTCAGTAAACTCCGGAGCTGGTGGGTAAACAATTTTCAGCTCCGGAGCTGGAAGCCATTTGCAGCGGAGTTTAGGGGTCGTGTAAAAAGGCCCTGTATTAGATAATTACCAGCCAGTCTCTAATATCCTGTTTTTGGGCAAGGTGATTGAGCGGGTGGTAGCGTCTGAACTCCAGAGGGTTCTGGATGAAATGAATTGTATAGATCCTTTTCAATCAGGGTTCAGGCCAGGCTATGGGATGGAAACTGCCTTTGTCACCCTAGTGGAAGATCTACGCCAGGGACTAGACAGGGGGAGTGCATCCCTGTTGATCCTGCTGGACCTCTCGGTGGCTTTCAACACCATCGACTAATGGTGTCCTTCTGGGCCAATTGGCCAAGTTGGGAGTTGGAGGCACTATCTTGTAGTGGTTCCACTCCTACTTGGAGGATTGGTCCCAGATGATGGTTCTGGGGGATGCCTGTTTGGCCCCTTGGCCTTTGAAGTGTGGGGTGCCACAGGGTTCTATTCTGTCCCATTGTGGCCCTATTTCTCTCACCTTTTACTTTTGCTTATCACCTGTCTTTTATAGTTTTAGGGTGGATTTGATTTAAATCATGATTTTCTACATAAAGACTCATTTTTGCTTGAGTTGTTTTGATCTTAATATTTACAACCAGGTGAAGGTTTCATTTTTAGAATAATAACTTTTCATATTAGTTTTACAGTTATATCAGAAAATTACTGATTTGGTGGTTATATACCATTAAAATACATAGATGTGATAATTATGAAATTATTGCAAGGTGAACTATCTATCTCCAGTTTGATAGGTTAATCATTCATATTTGAACAACTGTTCTATTATACTTTATTGGAAGGAGAAAAATAATTATTACCTTAATAATAATTTAAATAGTTTTATTTAACTAAAACAATAACATTGTATAGCATTATGTATACTTGTATTTACTTAAACATCCATGTTTGTTAACTGGTGTGGTTAAAATATTTTTTTTAAAAACAGACTGACAGTCACTGACTACATCAACCAGGTCCACGGAAAAATATGTCTTCTGCAGCCCACTAATCTTCATCTTTATTTTCTTGTTTGTCCATAACCTGGAAAAGAAAAACAAGCTATACTGCGTTATCAAGCCCAAACAATTTCTCAATTTAGAATGAATGACTCCAAAGGAAGAGAATATTTTTTCTACACCAGCAGAAGAAGCTACTGCTGTTAAAAGTGAAACCATTATTCAACCATCTCTAAATCCAAGTGCTTAAGTAATTTAATTCTGTCATCAAGTAGTTTGTTTTGAACTGCCTTTTCACATGACCCCTAAAATCCGAGGCAAAGGGCTCCCAGATCCGGAGCTTAAAATTGTTTCCCCACGCCCACCTAAGCACATCCCAGCACACTTTTCAAGTACCTGCTCTCCGGGGGTGAAAATTTCTGATACGGATGTAACAAGTGAGTGCCGGGCTCTCCTCGTTTCTGTTTGTTGTTTTTTTGCCCCCCGCCTCTTTAAGAGCTGCTGGGAGCAGAGCGAGACGGCAGAACAGAGGTGAGCGGCATTCTTTTCTTCCTTTTTTTCTCCCTCCCTTCACGCAGACAGCAGCCAGGAGTGTGGAGGGGGTCGGAACACAGGAACAGCGAAAACCCCCCAAGATCTCTGGTCCGAATTTAAGTGGCCAGTGGATCTTAGGGGTTGTGTGAAAAGGCTCTAAGTTCTCACTCAGTTCTTTCCAAATTTCAACAGCATCAAGCAATAAAACAGGTATTTAAATCTTCAGAAATGGGTTTCAGGATGGTTAGCATATATTTCTCTTAACCGCAATGTTGAGGATTTTGGCCGTGCCCTCTATTTTCTCTCAATTTTGTTTGCAAACTGTCATCAGAATAGGCCAGTTTTTGATATACTGCTCAAAACAGTCCACTACAGAGTTCCATGTAACTTCTTGTGAGAGCATTAGATTAGTTCCATCCATTCTTTACAGAGCAGCTGCTGCAAAATGATTACTATGAAAGATTTTAGCAATTTCAACAACATTAGTCTTTATTTCTGGAACATTGAACTCTTTTGCTAGGAGGTGCATCAAATAAGCACTACAACCATATGTTATTAGCTTGATATTCTCTTCACACAATTCTAAATTTCTTCTCATCTGGGATACATTCGCAGCATTGTCTGTGACAAAACTGTGTGCTAGACATTTGAATGTTTGTTTGCATTTTATTATAGCTTTGGTTGCTACTTCATGTAAGTAGTCTATTGTGTGTGATGTATCATTTGTTTCTGCAAGGAAGAAATTCCCTTCTTCTGATGGTCATACAAGCACATACAACAGGATCATTGTGGACATTACTCCACCCATCAAGACTTAGATTAACAGTTTTACCCTCTACACTTGTTGCACATTGCTCAATGTCATACACTATATACAGCAGTTTCCCTGCAACATCTGTTCTGCTAGGTGGTCTATATCCTGGTCTCAATGACTGAATCATATTAATGAAGTGTGGGTTTTCAATAAAGCAAAATATTCTGCTTTTATACTTCCCCATACCACTTCAAGTAGTCTCTGGGCAGTTTACAGTTTTAATTATAGTATGCAGGCTACACATTGCCCCCCCCCCCAACAAGCTGGGTACTCATTTTACTGACCTTGGAAGGATGGAAGGCTGAGTCAACCAGGAGCCAGCTACCTGGGATTGAACCCCAGGTTGTGAGCACAATTTTACCTGCAGTAAAGGCATTTAACCACTGTGCCACAGGGCTCCGTTGGCAGAAAGAAGCATTTGTTGCATGAACAAACTGGGTGGAAAGAAGAATTTGTTGCATAAACACACTGGGCAATTTTTCATCAATTACCATATATACTCACGTATAAGCCGAGTTTTTCAGTCCTTATTTTTGGCTGAAAAAAGCACCATCAGCTTATACTCGAGTCAATAAATAAATAAATAAATAAATAAATAAATAAATAAATAAATAAAGCAACTCCATTCCTTATGTGGACTTCAAATTTATCAGGGATGTTGTTTCAATTATATTTTGGTGCTATAATTCTTTTAGTGGTCTTTTTCAGCTTTATTTTAATTTTGGATAGTATAAATTCAGAATCAGTAACATAATCTGCTTCTGGTCTTGTTTTGGCAAAAAGAACACAGCTTCTGCAACTCCTGCTTCCAATTATAGTCTGTTTGATTTGTATATTGACCATCTGGTGATGTACATATGTATGGCCATCTTTTACAAAATTCATATGTTCTCTGGGATGTTTCATATTAGAGATGGGCATGAATCCGTATGGAGGAAAGAATTTTTCGTTTTTGTTTTTGTTTTTTCATTTTGTTACGTAACAAAATGAAAAACGAATATTGTCTCCAAAATGAAACAAAACGAACCGAAACAACATAAATTTTGTCGTGCGTTTCGTTTTCGTTGCGGCAAATACATTGAACTGTAATGAGTGCTAACTAAACAGCAATTTTTCTTTTTCGTTTTCATTTTTTTGTTTCGTTACGTAATGAAACGAAAACATTTTTTTTGCAAAAAATTCACAAAAACAAAAATGAACTAAAACGGACCCCTAAATGACAAACGACAAACGAAACACCATTTTTTGAGACATGCCCATCTCTATTTCGTATTATGAAAACTTTGTAAACCAAAGTGTGGTTTACAGAAAGACTTCTTCTTGCACTTTAGAGCCTCTCTAACTCCACTCGTTAACCATGCCGGAGCCCTCTTGGACTTAGATGAGCTCTTCTTTCTTTGTGGTGTACACTAGTGCTGGGCCTCTACTACCGTTGTTTTAAAAAGGCTCCATGCACTATGAAGAGATTGGATTCTTTTTACATTCTCTTTCAATGTCTTTCTAACTAGTTTCCTTATGTGAAAGAAATCTGCCCTTCGGAAATCAAGGGTTTTTGTGTTTGATTTGCTTAATTCTCTTCTCCCGACATGCATGGCAAAGGAGGTTGTGGATCCTTATGGCAATTTTAGTGTATTGTATTTTAACGTATTTTAATTGTATTGTATTGTATTGTATTTTAATGTTTTAAAAGCGTTCTGCTTATACACCAACTCATACCACTTCAAGTATTCTCTGGGCGGTTTATAGTTTTAATTACAGTATGCAGGCGAAACATCCCGACCACCCAGCAAGCTGGGTACTCATTTTACCAACCATTGCTTTTAAGTGTTCATTTTAATTTTGAACTGTAAGCCCTCCAGAGACCTTTGGGTAATGGGCAGCATATAAATTGTATAAATAAATAAATAAATAAATAAATAAATAAATGGTCAGCGTGCATTATTCTATAAAGGATTATTTGCTATAACTTGTGTATTTGCTATAACTTGTTAATTTCATTCATAAAGCTTTTTTTTTCTCAGCCAAAGTCACCAGCCTGAAACATATATGTGATTCTCTATGAAGTAACAGGTTATCCTCCATTTGGCTTTTTATAGTTTTGCTCCCCTATAGTTTTTGACTGTTGCTGTTTATCCTTCTGCAAGTCCAGGCTCTCTAGAAGGCAAAATATTGCTGAAAGCAGGCATGTCCAAAGTCAGACCCGGGGGCCAAATGTGGCCAAGTTTCAAATTCCAAGTGGCCCAAAGCCTCTTCTCCCCACCGGCTCAGCTTGTCATGCATCCCTGCCAGATGGCCCCTCCTCATACTGGATGGAGATGTTATCTTGCAGTTTTATGGTTTGCCTGCCCTCCCTGCCTCCATCGTTCCCCCAGCCACTTGCCCAGCCTACCCACCCCTGGCTCCATTGCTGTATGTCCTCCCTACCTCCTTGCATGTCCAAAGTCCAGCCCGAGGGCCAAATGCGGCTGAATGGTCGGCCCCCACATAGTTTCACCTCACCAAATCTGGCTCTTCTTGCAAAAACGTTTGGACACCCCTGGCTGAAAGGAAGGGCAGCCTGATTGTACTAATGATGGGCCAACATTCATTCTCTGTTGTCCCCATTTGTGAAAAGGTGATGTCAATATCCTTGATTTCCAGGGTGAGAGGTTGCTGTAGGCAAGTGGCTGGTCACACTTACCTTATGAGGTGACATACACTTCATCCTTGCATCACTGCTTTTTCAAAAGGACACGTAAATAGTCACCATGGCACAAGGTGAGGCCACAATGCCTCAAGAAAGGAATGATTAGTGAATGAATTTGGTGAGTCATGATTATGAAAAATCCTGACTACTGGTTGATGTTTCTCATGGGATTTAGAAAGAAACAGAAAGTTGCATAGTTGTCTAGGTAACATTTGTAACTGGCTGTGTAGAAAACTGGTGGACACATACACATGCTGGTGCGCACAGAGAAACTGTTTCTGAGTTGCCACAAAGTAATCACAGTGGTCTTATTTGTATGTCCCAATACACCAGGATTGTTGGGCAGAACAGCTAATAACCTCTGCCACAAACTAAATAAACTCCAGTTTGTTTTAACTGGCTTATGCATCTGGCTTATCAGAAAAAGAGACAAACCATGATAGATGGTTTAAGGTGAGTCTAGCCAAACTCTCTTTGAGGCATGAACATGCTGACTTATTTATAAGACAGATGTTTGTGTTTTGAAGAAAAGAATTCTGACTTCCTGTGGTATTCCTGTTTGAACGCACCAGATTTGTAATTAAATTACACAAACAGCAATAAAGATCTATATTCTTGAACCTGTTCCTTCTATCTGTGCATGCATGAAAAAGACTCTCATTTTACCTTTACAAGGAGGTATAGAAAAATAACGAATAGGTGGTTCTTGTGTTTCTTGGCCTTTATTTTAAATTCCATGTTCTTCTAATAATGGATGTTAGGCTTCATACAGTAGCTCTGTAGCAAGAGAAAAAATGATGCCAATCTGGTTCGAAAACATGATAGGAACAAAATGGTTTAAATACAATGATGCATACATTTGATATAACTCAGATTGGGACACAAGATTTCTGTTACTTCGGTGTAAAAAAAGGTGCATTTGAAAAGCACATAATATACAATTAGCAGCTTGTAGTTTTTTGTTTAAAGTAGCCACTGTTCCTTGATCTCCAAGGGAAATAAAATGAGCATGCAGTTACTCACATCAAGTCTGTATTTCTGCAAAATCCTATGAAAAAGGCAGGCCTCTCTGAATTCTTAGTTTGGCATTTTATTTATTAATTTCTCTGTGTTGGTTTCTGCCTCCTCCTCCAGCAGTGTTTCAAATGGCAAGACGGCTTTTGCCACAGAAATAGTTCCAACATTGTAGAAGAGCTGACATCAGCCCACACTGAATGAATGCTTTTCTATATATGCACCAAGTATAATTGAAACAGGTTGTAACACTTTCCCCTTCAAATTTATGTTTGAACTGGCAAAGGAAATGAGAAGTGTTCTGCTTAATGAGAAGTGTAGTGATGTCCCTTGAGCCATGCATGATTTTGTGGTCCCGAGGGCACCCACACTGATTGGACCAGTGACCCATAATCAGTTAGTTCCCTTTGATATAGCTAAGGAAATCCATCACACCATGTGAATGATATAATGGGTATTACATATGGAGACAACCTTTTCCAGGTCCTCTGTGGAAGGCAATAGTCTCTAGGGTCATTGCAGAAGTTCTTTCTGATGAAATTATGGCGGAAGAAAGACTGCAAATGCTTTTGCTGCACACTCCAGATCAAACTCTTATACACTATGGTAGTTCAGCCGTACCTATGCCAGATACCCAATATGGACTAAAATTCTGATAAAAGTACAACATTGAGATAACATGGAAATAAACTAAACAGCTTTTCCCCCTATGTCAAAATTGTTCCATCACAAGGACACCAGTGTTGGCATATGGAAGAATGAGATGGGCAGCCCTGCCATGTGATTTCAGTCTTCTTCTGATTGAATGGAGTAGTGGCTCCAGTCTCAACATGCTTATTAGAAACTGAGTGCCATGAGAAAGGAAAGGCTTAGATGTCTGGGCAAAGAAAGCAAGAGGAACTACATGTTAGCCCAAACCCATTTCAAATCCATGTCAGTCTGGCAATGCACAGCCTTCTAGAAAGCTGACAAGAGCCCCGGAGAAGGAAATGTTCTAGCTGAAATGTGTCCCCTGGCCATACGGATATTCACCAGTGCACATGCAAACATATTAGATATGTATAGGGTTTTACACAGTATTCGTATTGCATATGATGTACAGAGATGGGCACAAATTAAAAAAACAAATTGCAAAAGTACTCTTTCAAAAATCACCAATTTATTCATTCATATGCATACAATAGCCCAACAAATATGAATAAATGAAGATTTAGTTATTTTTGAGCCATCAATTCATTGAGCTATACAATGGCCACTAAGGCACATAAAGAGACCAAAATAGCAGGAAAGCTTCCACTCACTCTCATCTACAATCCCTCCAAATTTGGGGGAGACTGGAGTTCTGTTGCACTGTACTGGTTATGCACCTACAAGGAGACAAGAACATTTGCTATTTGCTATGTTGTGGGGGCCCTTAGCATAGACCACTACAAGGAGGTAGACCAAGGCACAATGCATACAAAGGCACGTTGGAATTCCTCATTGCCTGCTGAGGTCCTTTATTACTTATTAGGGCCTCATCTCCCCAAGTACAACTGTTCTGTTGCTAAATTAACTTTTTAGTGTGGGTTTACTTATTGTCGAAGGCCTCACAGACTGCTTACAGACATTCCTCAAGAGTCATAATTTTAAAGTCTGATTCCTCTAGTCCTTCCTTAAGCTAAATTATGATGTGATTTTATATACAAGATCATTAAGGGATGCACATAGTTCCAAAAGATCACCCAGAACATCAGATTTTGTGGGCTTTTGAAAATTTAAGCTTTAATATGTCTGTTCCAGCTCTAACCTGACAAGGTCCCCCTTCCTCAAATGTGCTGGTTCCATTCTAAGACATCAGTCTAGAACCCCACTCTCTATCACCACATACCTGTTATATAAACCCAGGAAGATTTGAGGAAGATGCTGTCAAGCGAAAGAGAACTCCATTTCATTTTCCTAATCTAAGAATAGTGTCTTGAATAGTGGTTTCCAACCTTGGGTCCTCAGATTTCTGGACTATAACTTCCAGATACCTTAGGATTTCTGGAAGTTGTGGTCCAAGAACAGTGAAATTATACATGTTTGCTGTTGTATCTTCCTTAACAATTGATGGAGATGCTGTAGTGCACTGCAATAGAAATTAGTGAATCAACCATAGCCTGCTGCTATTGTCAGTGTCATGAATTGATGCAGGTGTTGTACTTAGACAAGCACTCTTTCACTTCCCCCAGTATTCGACACAAATAAGTTTGCTTCAAGCCATTATTTTGCAGGAAATTCAGTTTAACCATCATGGTGAACATGGGCCCTCCTGGCCACCCATCCACCTTATTTGGCATCTTCCTTTTACATGAAAGAAGCTTCTTTGCTATCATAACAAATGGAAAATTATGTTTTGTCGCAACTGGTAATACAAATGTACTGTCTGAGAAATTTTAATAAGCCAGCTCTCCCAAGGACCTCTCTATCAGTGTTAGATCAGGAACCACGTATACTTTCATTTGAACCACATGTACATTCTGAAACATGAGATTCACACTCAGTGCTTTGAGTTATTAAAACTACCGTAGTTATTAAAACTGCATTTAATTCTACAAGTGTTGTACCATATTCTTAGTCATATTATTTATTACCAAACAGAAACAGCACTGTATTGTACCACACTCCCCACCATATTTCTGGTATATTTAATAAGGAGATCTTATTTTAAGAAGCAGCGAGTGTTGAACAGGGGTGGAGAAGAACTTTGTTGGATTTGAAGATCATGATGATGTAGCATTTTTGAACCTCTCTCAAGACTTACTGTGAGAAGAAACACAGTGCCTTGCCAATTCACACATTTGGGAGGCTAACAGGGTGTTTCAAAGCAATAAAGTGCACAGAAAGCAATGTTCAGTACGTAATGCAAATGGCTCAAAGATATAATATTGAAAAATATGCAACACACTACTTAGCCAGTGTGTAAGTCACAGACAAAGATTAAATCAATGTCTAGATGCTGAAATAAATGTTCACTTCAGCAAAGATATAGAAAAATGTAAACACACACATTTAATCATGTATGCGATGTGTCATCACATTGGAACTGGTTTATTACAACCCAAGTAAGACTTTCAAGATAGGTGAGGTATTTAAGGAATGCATTTCCAATTCTGAGTGAGTTTTCAATGTCTGAGTGGGAATTCGAACCCAGACCTCCTGAGTCCTAGTCTGTTGATCTACTGCAACACACTAGGAATGGAGAAGTGTGGGTGTTAGACAACCTAGTAGTAAACCAAATGGGAACAGAAGACAGAATCCAAGGAGACGTGGAAAAATGTGGACTAAAAGCATTTCATATCCCCACTATCAGCATCTTGCCATGTGTTAGCGATATGTCTTCATATTACAATCCTTTTGTGTTGAGCTCAGGACGACTAGGTTAAATGCTGGCCTGTAAACTTGCACCCAGGCTGCTCCAGAGCCCCATTGCAATTAGTCACTAGAGGTGGTTGAATTTAAAGGTTGCTGAAGTCTAGCTCATCAGTCATTTCCCAAATTTGGGAACAATTAAAAATGATAAAGACAAAGCCAGTGACCAACCAGCTCTCAATCTGGTAGGGTCTTAGTTGACATTTTGCTGTGGCATAGTTTGCTACAGAAAGCAGCAGTATCTGATAAACAGAATAAACATTTGGGCTAACTCTGGCCAAGCAAAAGCATTAAACTTCTATAGAATTTGGTGAAAACAGGGGAGGAGACTTCCTAAGTGAAAGGCCCTTCTCCTGTTTTTATTCACAGCTACCACGTTATAAGAGAAAGTGTTGCCACAAAATTGATGGTTAGAGACTTGTTCCACTGAAACAGGAGCAGCCATAGATAGCTGAGTACATTTCTTTGCCAGTTGCACTTTGAAAATGGTCAATCTGAAAGCTTCAGCTTGGAACATGGAACAACTGTGCCCTTCAGTCTATCTGTCACTTAGTCTAATTCTTGCTTGGTAAACACCAAACTGTGCATGTTGTACTAGGTCCTGCACCCAGGTTCCTGTATACAAGAATCAAAGGCCTATATTTCTTGCTCCAAGTAGCTATTACCCTCTACCAAATTGATGATTGTCCTACTCTGTGCTCTACAAAGAGCATACCAATAAATACTCACCTCTAGAGCTTTTGATTGGATCCAATACATACAAACAGATATGACTAGAGATGGGCACGGCTCAAAAAAATGGTGTTTCGTTTGTCGTTCGGTTGTTTAGGGGTCCGTTTCGGTTCGTTTTCGTTTTCGTGACATTTTTTGCAAAAAAATTTGTTTCCATTTCATTAGGTAATGAAACGAAAAAACGAAAATGAAAAATTGCTGTTTCGTTAGCATTCTTTTTAGTTCAATTCATCTGCTACAACAAAAAAGAAAAACATGGCAAATTTGGTCGTTTCATTTTCATTTTTGTTTTGTTTTTTAAAAAATTTCATTTCATTTTTGTTGCGTAACGAAATGAAAAAACAAAAACGAAAAATTGCTCGTTTCATGCCCATCTCTAGATATGACCCATTAACATGATACATGTCCCTGTAGGAACCAGGCCTATGTTCTGAATGACAGTTGAATCATTATGTCAGATGCTATCCAGTCTGAGGTAGATGGCGATCTATGGCACAGCCACCAAGGATGTCTCCCTTTTTGTCTTGGCCACATTTTCAAAATGAGGTTGCTAGAGCTATATTCTTAGGCCAGTGTTTGAGACCTAGGTATCCAATGTTCTCTTTTCTATAGCTCTGTACTGGAGGAGGAATTATATAGGTGTAGAAAATATACATCCATCTCATGGAATGCAACCCAAGTTCAATCTCAAAAATCTCCCATTAAAAATACATGGACGGTCACTCTGGAATAGACCTCAGCCTGAGACCCTGGAAAAGCTAGAAATCCTGGTATTGACAGCATTGGGCCAGATGAATCAACTTCCTGTTTCATGTGTGTTGCGAATTTAGAAGTTGTGTTTCTGACAACTTCCCCAAATCATCTAGTTTTCCTTCTCCAACATATTTGTGTGACACACTCTGAGCAGACATCACATATTTATGACTGGAAATGAGACACTCTGTCAACATGTTCCCATCGGTGGAAATTCTGATTTGGCAGCTTAGGCGAGTGCAGAACCATTTCTGCAGACTAACCTGAAAATGTTCAACCATTCCATTAGGTGGGGATTATGAATTCTAAGTCAGTTAGATATCATTTCCTGATGGCAGAAATATAAAGGTGTTTTATATTCATGCCTCCCTCCTTTTCTTAGAATAACCTTTTCAAGTGTGCAGCGTGGCTAACATTTTTCTGGAGTTCTCCAAGACTGGAGGAAGGCTGAAAAGGGATATGTGAGAACGTATTTGTTGGCATATTAAATTAAAGTTTTTATTAGATTATAATTACTAGTTCATAATCAAATTAGTTCATTTGAATGTGGGCTTGTTTATTTGTTTAGAGAAGAGCATGTTCCTTAGGCTACATTGTAAAATCCCAAACTGTGCAAGTTGCTTAATGTTTATAGCTGGGTCCTCCACCCTCCTTTCATGGAAACCCAACTCTCTTGGTAGAACGATGGGCGGGGAAGCAAACAGCATCATCCTTAGTGATCATGAACTCTGGTTTCAGTAGGATTATGCTACAAATTCCTGCCATAGATTTTGGCAGGTTTGTTATGTTTTATATTTCCATTGTTAAGATCTAAAAACAGATCAGTTTCAGTGACACCAGCTGAATCTGATATGTGTGCACAAGGGAGCATAAACCAAGTACTTACAGGAGATGACAGAGGAAAAATTAGACAATAATTCCAATCATACTGAGCCCCTTAAAGATCTTGACAGGCTGTAACCATTTTTGCAGCATAGACACGTCTCATGTTTTTACAGCCTTTTGGATTCTGTGCAGTAATAGCAACCAGATCCTACTGGGAAGAGAAAATATAAACCACTCTATCGGCTGGTCTTCAGGATGAGTAAAAATGGAAGTTTAAAAAAACTCACTCTCTCTATATATAAAATTTTTTTGAACTTCATTGAATACTTAACCTGTCTCGAGTACAATAAACTCCTTATTTAATTTCAGATCCTGTAGTCATAAATTACAGTTCACTTCTGCATTTCTGATTTATGGCATGAGAATGTTTGAAAATAAGGCACAACTTTTTGGGTCAGGGAAAGGCTGCAGGCCATAGAATGAGAGAACTTGAAGTGTCCTGACTTTTCTCATTTTGTTTCAAAACGTGCCATAGCTCTGGCTGCCCTTCAAGCCAATTAGTCAGTTAAAATAATCATCTTTACATTCTTAGAGATGATAATTGTGTGTGCGGCTTGTGCTGGTCCATCACTCTCTCCACTACACCACACTGGGAATCCCAATGGTGATTACATTCTTATTATCTTCTTTTTGTTCTTGTTCTGTTCTTGTTCTTGTTCTTGTTCTTGTTCTTGTTCTTGTTCTTGTTCTTCTTGTTCTTGTTCTTGTTCTTGTTCTTGTTCTTGTTCTTGTTCTTGTTCTTCTTCTTCTTCTTCTTCTTCTTCTTCTTCTTCTTCTTCTTCTTCTTCTTCTTCTTCTTCTTCAACTACTGCCATCCTGTGGATAAGCAACCTCCAAAATGCCCTGTCCTCAACAGTTTTCTTCACAACAAACATCTCGGAAATGAGAAACACATTCAGCTACTGGGCTGTAGCCTAGTGAAATTATTGTTTTTTCCATTGTTATCTGGACCATTCCACTCTTGCAGTGTTTGCAAAGAAACTTCACATGAGCTGGCTTCATGCTTTCACACCACTGCTGGCAGAAACTTAGTTTGAAAGAGGCAAGAAGGCCTGTGTTCATGGGTAGAGACACCGTGTGAATTCAGTCACATGACACATCTTTTCTAATCTTACCATTAGAGATGGGCACGAAACAAGTGATTTTTTCATTTTCATTTTCATTTTTTCATTTCGTTACGCAACGAAAACAAAACAAAATTTTTTTAAAAACAAAATGAAAACGAAAATGAAACGACCAAATTTGCCATGTTTTTCGTTTTCATTGCAGCAGATGCATTGAACTAAAAAGAATGCTAACAAAACAGCAATTTTTCATTTTTGTTTTTTCATTTCGTTACCTAACGAAACGAAAATGATTTTTTTTGCAAAAAAGTCACAAAAATGAAAACAAACCGAAATGGACCCCTAAATGACCAAACGACAAACGAAACACATTTTTTTGAGTCGTGCCCATCTCTACTTACCATAGCAGCCCAGGACCAATTCATGTCACCCATAGCAGTTCTCATGCTCTAAAAACAAAATTTGAATGGCAATTTAGCAGGCATTGCAGATTCATTTTGCACTGAAGCAGTTGACTTGAGACACAAAAAATGTGCCAAGTTAATGTGTGCAGTCAACAATAGCCTCTTTTATTCATGTTGCTCTAGTATCTAAGGTCATCACCAAATAGGCTGAAATAGAAAAGGTGGTGACTGCAATTAAGTGAAATTATCTTAACAAGTAAACAATGTCTGATTTTCCCAAACCATCTTGCTCTTATTTGATGACTGGTGGCTATGAGACAAATGACAGGCCTGATTTGTATATTGACTACAAACATGTCAACCTTGAAAACTTTATCTGTGGAAGAACAATGTTTAATCCTTCTACCTGCAAAACTGCCATTTCATTTGTTTCTGTCTTCAGTTGTCATAACCAACATGGCTTCCAGAAATTTGAAACAGAGACTTAGAGATGAATTGTAAGTTATGCTGAATGTGCAAGTGCTGATCATATCAGGATTGTTTATTTGTTGGTTTGTTAGTTGAATACTAAGCATGAGGTAGCTGATTAATGGAGACCACAATATGTGGGAAATGGAAATTTTAGCCTCCTTCATCAGCCACAGTATTGATGAAAATCATGCTCTAATCCAGAAAGAAAGAAACCCTCTTAATATTGCTAGTTGAAATGCAAAGAGGTCAGCAAAATTCCTTTCTCCTCTCATGCTACAATACCAATAAAAACATCTCTTAATAAATGATCACACAATAGACACTGTGTCAGTCAACATCACATTTCACTGGAGCCCTAGCCATCAGGTAGTGCCATTCCACAGTATATTTTCATTTGTTATTGCATGGACAGCAGTTTTAAAGATGGTAGACAGATGATATTTCTACCCCACAAAATTGCACAAAATTAACAGAGCAATCTCAGATATGGGTTGGCATAATTGGGGATATAAAGGTCCTTTAGTGCATATGTGGTTGGTGTGGCCAAAGATAAAAACATTTTGGAACAAAATAATTAACTGGTTCGAGAAACTAACTAAACAGAAAATAGTTCCAAATGAAATGTTATTCTTATTCTCATTATTTATTTATTTTAGCTAATAAGGAATTAATAGCAATTCTCATGGGCATGGATAAAATGAAAATTACTCGGGCTTGGAAATATGCCCAGGATTTCTCACTCATAAGATGTGTAAACAGAATATGGGAAGTAGCAGTTATAGAAAAAAATGACTAGTAAGTTTTTACTATACGGGGGGGGGGGCTAAACAAAAATTCCTGAAAATATGGCAACCTCTATTGACCACAGATCTTATACCAAACCCAAAATTGGATAAATCGGAATATGGATTGGACTGTTGGGTAGTTTAAATGTTTAATTTGTTGAATTGTTCTATGTTGTATGTACAATGAGTTATACTAAGTGGTATGTGTTATTTTAAGTGGATTGTCAATATTTTTTTGCAAAAAAAAAGTTATGGTATGGACAGTCATGGCTCATGAGTAACCACAGGGATGTCTTTTGCTGTAGCATGCTGTGGTCCTAACCTTGCATCCATGGGAGGCCTACATAATAAGCAACCAACAAAGCCAAGCAGAGCTCATTGTCTCTTATGTCAGTGTGAGGCTGCAAGAATAAAACCAACACCTCAGATACTTTGGTTGGACTTCATTTCGTCCTGATAGATCACAGCGTTTATAGAGTCATACACTCAAATACTATGATAATGCATGCATTTCTGTCAATGACATTCATGCTGTTCGGGAACTGAATGCTCAAAAGATTCTCATATATTCATATCTTCTCTGCTACCTAACGCCAGCCCTGAAGAGGTGTGTTGAATCCATGTTAAAGACAGAAGCTGGTCTTTGAGATACAAAGACGAGAAGATGATACTAAATTCAGCGGATGTGTTTGTGGCTGGGTTGAGCTTTGTACTGGGACCTGTAATGCCATGATCTGAAGCTACATGACATTTTAGATAAAAGGAGCATATTCCCTGGGACAGTGGGGAGTTAAGAGGGGACAGAACAAGGTGAACAAATTAGGCTGAAATCAGGAAGATCTCCGAAAGTCAAGATGCTTGAGAATTTAATTGCAATTTAATAGGAGTATGAAAACTGTCAATTCACACACATACACACACATAATCTGGTTCACATGGAATATACATGTATATGTGGACTGCAGCACAAAGCGGTGTAAAAGAACTGCCTTCTAACAGTTTTTCTTTAACATGGGAAACAGAGTTTTGGTGGATGGACCCTCGTGGAGTCCACACCTGAAATCCACAGCTTAAAAGTTCCTTAAATAGTTCCTTGCAACTTTTGATTGCACATCTTATAAAAGCCATGCTATTGGACAGAAGCATAGCTTTCCATTCAATGAGAAAAGTATAATCAGTATGAATCATCATCTTACCATTTATTAGGAATGGTAGAAAGATTTCAGGCTTTCTCCTCGCATATAGATTTTCTTTCTCTCATTCTCCTTTCTTTCCCCTGTGGTTAACTGTCCCGAACAAGTAATTGATCTGAAAATGGATTTCTGTGGAGGTGGAAGGAGGCTGTCACTCTATTCACACATTATTGTATAGTGAAGACATTTGTGTAGTACTGATTCAACCTGGCAGGGCTTTCGAATGAAAAGTGATGAGTAAAGCCAGGTTTCTGTCTTTGAATAGAAAAAATGAGATGAAATTGTTTTGTCTGAGCAGTAACAATTTCATTTATGGTAATATTGTATTTTGGTTGAAACAATGCCATCTACTCTTGAAGATACGTGACTAAAATCAAGCACCAGTGTTCCAAAAAGCAAAACTATATTTTAAAATGCAATACGAACGAACGCCTGGTGCTTTTGAACCCTTTATTGACAAATGACAGAATCCATGGTCTTTCAGCATATTTTATTGTGCCCAAGGTCTATAAGCATTTTTCTAAAATTGCTTATCGAGTTTCATTCTCAAAAGACTCAGGAAGTTCAGTCTATAGAAAGTTAACAAATGGGATTTAAATCTTTAAATGTTTACTTAAATGAATTCAATGCTATTTTGTTGCCATTATCTTTTGCCTGATCTGAATACTTATTTCCTAATCTCTTGTCTCTTTACTTCCCACCCCCCTTTCACCTGACTAGTTCTCTTATAAAGAGTGAAGATGTTTCTCAGTTCACTTTTCCATCAGTGTACCTAAAAATCGAGACAAATGATATTCTTTGGTCGTCTGCCAAGATCTTGACAAATATGACCAGGCTTAAGAACTGCAGGAAATCCATTTGACAGTTCTTTACTAAATTGATAGTTGAAAATAAGATGCCATTTAGATGGCCTGCTCAAATTACATGCTCTTTGTAGATAATTACATTATACAATTTAGTATATTGCTGCTTGGGAAATATGGGAACCTGGCAAGTTGCTCCTTAAAGAAATTGTCCAAATGACTCCTTGAATTTCCAAAGAGTTTGGAATGGAAGTTATTGCTGTCCCACATCTGGAAAGCATCTTTGTTGAAATAACATTCTATTCAATTAAGTGTGAATGAAGAGGGTTTCACAGAATGGTTAGAGAAGGTGTGAAGTAGGCCTTAAAGATTTACTTTATCAAACCCAGAAATTGAATAGCTTGGAATCACATACTACTTAAGCTTTTGTTAAGTACAAAGTGGTTGCCTAGATGCCCTAATCACATCCAATCTTGCCTGATTTCAGAAGCTAAGCAGGGTCGGCCCTGGTTAGTACTTCGATGGGAGACCACCAGGGAATACCAGGTGCTGTAGGCACCTGGAGTTGGGGCTGGCAAGCCACTCCAGTATTCCTTGCCAAGAAAACCCCATGGACATGGGGTCATGAAGAGTCGGTCACAACTGTAATGACACACACACACACACACACACGTACAATGTGAGTTCTCAAGTGTTTGCCCATTTTCATTCATCAATTATCATTTGAGATAATTTGATTTTTTTTCTCACTGGAAATGGACATTTCCATGTTCATCTTCCTTCAGGCTATTTTAAAGGTTTCCATGTTGAAACTTGTGGGCGGCAATGAGCATCTGCTTCCTGTAACATGCTGGATTCTGCACTTAAATTATTACTACTTTTTCCTGTCTCAATTTAAGTCTTGTCTTAGTTTAGAAAGTGACAACATCTATGATAGTCTGTGCTTTCTTGTCTGTCCCAGAGACAGATGTATTGATGTATTGATTGATATTGATTGATTGATTGATTGATTGATTGATTGATTTACTTCCTTTGGGGGAACACGAGTTCGTGGTATGGCCATTTCCAGATCACAGTGTTCTGAATGGAAGCTGTCACTTCTGCATTTAATTCAATCCCACTACACCCCCTTCACAAAAAAGGTACAGAAGGAAAGTGGGTTTCTTTTATATTTTTAGAACATTGTTAACAACACACCAGTGGGTTTTTTAAAAGAGAAATGATTTCTTAAGTGGAGATTTCAATATGAATCCCGGCAAACTCCAAAATCTTCAGATGAGACAAAAGGGGGTGGAATGCTTTCTTCCATCTGGAAGAGCCAAGTGCCCTATAGAAATCAATACATCTTACTTGAGCAGGCATGCAATCAAATGGTACACTGTTTTGCCCCACCTGCTGATCCAGTAGTTGTTACCATACTATCTTCTATGCTCCTTGCATTAAGAATGCTGTTATTTTGAAGCTGCTTTAAAAATTAGCATTACAGCATAGTTTTTCATGATGCGTATTTAACACATTTATATATAGCCAACCATGCCAGGTTATTTGGCAACAGGATGGCATCATTCTCAGGCTGGAGCTGGTTTAGGTTGTTGGCCCCATGTGGGCGTGTTTTCTGTCAGAGGTTGAGACATACAATTCATTCTCCGCTTTCATTCTCATTCTGCAATTCCAAAGCTGGACTACTCTTCAAAGTGGTCTTCTAGAATCAATCTCTTTCTCTTTCTCTTATAGGGTAGTGACAGCCTCAGAAGAGGGTTTCAAGGCAGGTATAAGAAATACATTTTGGAAAACACATGAAAAAGAGGGGCTATTCTGTAATGGTTCAATGTGGTGACAGCGACTCTCAGAAATGAAGGGTGTAGAATATGAACTCCTCCAGTCTGGAAATCCATGGTTTGTTATAAGCCAAGAATAACTGCCCCTCCCTTCGGAGCTTAGGTCCTGCTCCTAATACATGCACTGCTGCTGCGTCCCAATGCCCCCACCCATGTCCATTTCCACTTTTCTGAGTCAGGATTAAGGGTGCGGAAAATATTTCAGTCTCTGTTTTGCTTTGTCTAAATCCCAGATGTTCTTTCATCCCAATCATTTTACCATATGAGGCTATGAGAAGTTTCCCCCTCTCTTAACCTAGAATAAAAATTTATACATGTCTTCGATATATATTTTTCCTAATGCCAATTATCTTGTACATATATTTTAAGGGTACAATTTTGAACCTATTTTCCCTCTGGGAACTGGCATACCTGAATGAGTTGGTATGCCTGGTTGTAGAGCCAGGGGCTGGGCGTTTGAGTCCACAGTGTGCCTCCCAGTACATGAGCCAGTTGAGATCATCTGGAGCATGTGTGCCTAATGAGTTTAAGTGCCTTGCCACATTTGCAACCTTAAGTAAGCAGCACAATCCCAGAGAATCACCAGAAACAAGGACAGGTAAAGCATCCCACAGTATGTCATACCTAGAAAACTCTGGAAGGGTTGCCGTACGTCAGACCTAACTGGGCAACACATAATACATATCATTAATGGCAGGTCTGCCATGTGCATGAGGTAGTAGAAAGGCACTTATCACAGGCTGTAGTTTTTTAATGTAATGAATGGATAGCAAATTCTTAGTTATTTAGTCATATGCGGGTATTTTAACTCCTTGGCAGGGAGAGAAGACGTTGAGATTTTTTCTGCCCCAGATGACAAAATAGCTTGACTGTGCTAGGGAACTTTGCATGCAAACGTATTTATTTTATTGGGGAGGGGGTGTCATTTGCTGCTCTGTGTCAACTACTAAACTGTTTGAGGCCAATCATAAACTGCATTTTTTTAATTTTATTTTATTTTTAAATTCACTTTGTATTATGTTTTGTTTTGTTTTGCATTTTTAATTTTTTTACACTGTTTGGCCCATGGTCACGTTTATTTTCTCCTGCAGACCAGCTGACCCATGGGGAGGCTGATGGGTTTTTTTTTTTTTTTTTTTTTTTGCCCTAGCCCCAACCAGCTGGCCTGCGCCTGCCAGGTCGGCACGTTTTTAATTTTAAATTTTTTTGTTTTTTAATTTCGTGGTGATCAGCTGGCCCATGGGCCAGGTCGGCACTTTTTTTTAACCTGTGGCGGCAAGCCATTTTATAGAGGAAACGAAATGGTTCGTGTTTATGAAAAAAATGACCATTTTGTTTCATCTGTAACAAAATGCTTCATTGTTTCATTTTGTTTCATTTTGTTTTGTTACAAAACAACATGACGAAACCAAATTTTGTTTTTCATTTTGTGCCCATCTCTAGTCACCAATATGAGCTTGGAAAGTTTTGTTCCTACCAGTGAGATTAAGGTGAGGTTTCAAAACATGGACCAATCAACCTTAAAAATGCTTGCAGTTTCTGCATGGATGGGTGTGTTTTCTAGCACCATAAAGGGTAACAAGTTTAGGAGTGGTGTGGGCAGCTAGCTAGGTTAGAGCACAAGTTAAAACAAAGGCTCATTTTTAAAAAGCAAGTTGTATTTGGCATACATTTCATGGATTACAATCCAGTTCATCAGATGCAAGTGTATTAAATACTGGAAAAAAATCCCATCCCTTTGGTATGCTTACAGAAAGCAAGCAGCATAGTTTGCAGTGGTTACTTGCCTCTAATTTACAAATCTGTTCTTGGATTATTAGGCATTGTTCCCTCTGATATGTTTGTAAAAGGTAAAGGTGAAGGTTCCCCCTGTGTGCTAGTCATGTCCAACTCTAGGGATGGTCTTCATCTCCATTTCCAAGCCAAAGAGCCAGTGTTGTGCTAGTCTGTGGCCATGTGGCCGGCATGGCTAAATGCATTTCTGTGCACCAAACACTGTTTACCTTCCCACTTTTTACTGTCATACCTATTTATCTATTTGCATTTGCATGCTTTCAAACTGCTAAGTTGGCAGAAGCTGGTGTTAACAGCGGGAGCTCACTCCACTGTGTGGCACCCGGGATTCGAACCGCCAAACGGCCAACTTTGCAGCCGACAGTTTCAGCACTCTAGCCCACTAAGCCGCCACAGCCTTATCCTCAAAATCCAAGCAAGATTCATTAATTGCCAGTGAGAAGGTGCTGCAAGTTATATAGGTTGCTTTCTATGGGCATAATGATGCAATAAGAAGGTGATGCAGTGTGTTGTAGTGCAGTGGTTTCCACCATTGGGTAACCCAGGTATTCTTGAACTATAGCTCCAGAAACCCTGGACAGCACTGCTAGTGGTAAAGACTTATGGGAACTACAGTCCATGGACACCTGGTTTACCTAAAGCTGAGGAAACCCTGTTTAGTTGATAGTACAATGGACTAAGATTCAGGATACCTGGGTTCAAATACCTGCTCAGTTGTGGCAATTCACTTTGGGTGTGGAACTGGCAAAGCCACTCTTTAAATATTTAATTTGAATGCTCTGTTAGGATTCCTATAACTCAGTTCTGCCTTGACAGCACATACCACAACAACTACAGAACTATACAACAAGATTTTGGCTTTTAAAGATATCACAATAATTTTGCTAATAGTGATTGATTTTGTTTTTTGATCAACCCCCCTGCTAAAGATATTGAAAGGCAGTGAGACTCCTGTGGGGAGACAAGGTTCTTCAGATACCTAACCTGGGTAAGGTCTCATGACCAGTACCTTGAACTGGGCCTAAAAATGAATTGCCAACCAGTGAAGCTGTTGTAAGTGGGGAATTATATGTATGCTGCCTATAAACAGATCCAGTCAGCAGTACGTACAATTGAAACCGAATGTATAATCAAAGAACCTGTCATTGTTACAGTTCTGAAGCTGTAGCATACAAGCTGTGTGCAGAATCCACCCAACTGAGGCTTGCCAAGAATTCTGGGAATGCTGGGTTTTAGATTCTGGAATGTTAAACAAGCTTCTAGCCCTAAATATGTGAGACCTATGCACAAATAGCATTCTAGAAAGCGGAAAATATCCCATGCATTTATTGCTTTCTTTACTGTAGTTCTTTTTGTAAAGGCAACTTTCTTGTCTTTTAAACAGAATAAGGAGGAAGACCTCCCCCCAACATTTCTATGTGTGTAGACTGGGATATATTGAGCAACAAGATTAAGTCGAAAAGAACTACATCCATCCAACTTTCCTTGAAAGTTGAAGAGTTTTGCAAATCATCCCCAGGTGCCCCACAAAGTTAAACACCAGGAAGATCTTAATATCCCAAAGCCATTTGCCTAATTTCCCCAGAGAACAAGAACATGGCGTCATGACCATAAAGCTCTTCAATATTTATAATGCACATTCTACTTGTATTTCAGAGCTCTGGGAGTTGAACAGGACATTCGTCTTTCATAGCCCGTCTGGATACCTTGGTCTTCATGTAATGCTTCTGGATGAGTATCAAGATCGACTCTTTGTGGGAGGGAAGAACCTGGTCTATTCACTCAGCCTAGACCGAGTCAGTGAAAATTACAGAGAGGTAGAGTAACTCCTTGCATTATGTACAATAATTACATGAAATTCTTCACAGCAGTTTTCATCCCCAGAGAACGAAAAAGACAATTACAAAATGTTTAGAAATGGAATACAAGAGATACAATCCCTCTGGGAGCATAAATGAAGCAAACTTGTTCCAAAATGTCCATTTTAATGGGGGTCTGTGCAGGTCAAATTCTTTGTAGAACATGTTCATCGTTTTTATCTTGAATTCAAATATAATGCAGAACCATAATCACCGAAATATATGTGTATGTTTTTTAAAGTTTTCCTCTCACCTTTCTTTAGCATTGGACATCACATTAAGCATTTCACGTATTGCATGGATTCTTTTGGTTCTGTATTTCTTTATCACAGCTTATATTATCCTGGTTTTAGGAGGAAATTGTTTTGTGTTAGTGATAGGGTTGCTTTGGCCCATTACCTCTCCTGTAGAACCGAGTGTTATGCTATAACTGTAAAGGCTGCCTGAAGGACCTTATCTCCTCATATGAGCTTTTTGTTTTCAGTGGACACCCTCTATAAGTCGTATTCCCCATGCAGATGCAACCGATAGGGGCAAAGGGCAGGGCCTTGACAGTTCCCAGGTTATGGAAAGCTCTCCCTCAGGAGATCAGAATGGCCCCCTCTCCCTTCTGCCAACAGCTGAAGGCCCATATTTTCAGACAGGCTTTGAACAATCATGATTGTTTTTAAATCTATTCCTTTTAATATTGTAAGCTGTAAATGATCCTCAGGTTTACCATTCAATTAATTAAAAAGAAATTTAACTTTTTATGTTTTTAAATTTATTCCTTTTGATATTGTAAGCTGACTTAACAGGAGAAAGGTGGTGTCTAAAAATGCTTTACTGAATGTATTTTATTAATTTATTTTCTTTTTTTAATTTTCTGAGGAAGGAAAAGTTCAGGGACATTGAAGTCAAGATGTTGTTGGATTGCCACTTCCGTCAGCCTTTCACAATGTAGTGATGGATGGAAAATACTGTCCAACAAATATACATGATAGTTCTGTTTTAAAACATGATCTATGATACCAGTGGTTTCTGTTTTAAAACATGAGGCTCAAGGTTCACTTTCCATCCTGTACCCATCAACTTTGTAGTGGTATGGGGCGGTATATAAGCAGAACACTTTGCTTTGCTTTGTTTAAAAAGTTTTGTAATATCTTTGAAGAAACTTTTGTAAATTATTGAATTATTATATGGCTTCAAGATCAGCAAGCAGCTCTCAAAGATATTCAAGATAGATAGCTATAAAATTCTCTCTGTAGGATATTCACCTCTGTAGGAAATTATCTGTGGAGGGTGGTGACAAAAGCACATAGTAGGCTTATTGTAAAATAGTCTTTCAATCTGGTTACATCCCAGATCACTAAAGCCTCACTTTTAACCCACTGGATACCTCATGATTTTGCATGGGGATGTCCACACAGAAGCTGTCAAATCAATAAGTATTTGTAAAATGTTGCACAAAAGATACACTAAGAATATGTTCAGTGGCTAAGAATATGTGCAAAAAATCCTCCATATGTTATAGTCTCTGCCTTTCTGACCTACAATGGTTTAGTTTTCTTCAGATAAGACAGAATTGGGTATGCCCTTTGTAAGGCTGGTATTCTTGACAGATTCACTCTTGACACTAGTGAGCCTGTGGATGTGTGAAGAATTGTAGAACCATCAAGAGTCTGTTCAGATTTTCATATTTTGGTATCTAGATTTTTGTCCAACTGATGATTTTTTTTCTGAGTGGAAAAGTTTATAACTGTCATATTGACATGGACCAGAGCTGTAATACAGTCTTACTAAAATTGTGTTGCAGTGTACTATGAATTGCCACTGGGTGATATCAAAATATCCTGCATTTAATTATAAGAAGGTTTAGGAAGATGAAGTAATGGGACACCGAAGATGGGAAAAGTATTTATTTGAAACCAGAATAAACATTATATGATTTGTAGGTGACACAGCTCTTCAGAAACACTCATCAAGAGCTATTTCTTGAACAATTTCTAGAAAGTCAACAAAGCACTACATATACGTTAGATATAAAAATGATGTAAAATGAATGCCACCTAATTGCTGTTTTGGATATCCATGGATGAAAGAATGCCAATGTTAAGATAATTTGTTCAAAAGGAGTTGGAAGGAGGTCTACTAAGATTTGCCTTGAAATATGATGGATAAAAATAATGCTGTGCAGATGAGCTACATATTTTCTCTGAGATCCATAGGCTGCAAATCACCCTGGAAGCCAAATCATCATCATTCACAAAATGGCACCTGTTCATTCTCAAAAGTGATATTCATTGCTTTGTTATCAACAAGGTTAATGCTCTGGAATGCCTGAACACAAGTTTTCCACCTGAAACAGAACAGTGATATCTCATTCATTACACTTTTCCTTGCAAATTCTTGAGTACAGGGCAACAGGAAGCAAATCTTGAATCATAGTTCTTGTTTCAGAATACTGCATAACCCAGGATATTGCATATCGGCTACATGACCCTGGAAATATGCCGATAGTCAAACACAGGCTCATTGGCTTACAAAAAGAGATAAGCACCAGCCCCTAAAATCAGTATTGACTGCACATAACTGTCATGGGGAACCTTTACCTTTGCTGGATAAACAGA
This sequence comes from Phrynocephalus forsythii, assembly GCA_029282475.1. Lineage (NCBI taxonomy): Eukaryota > Metazoa > Chordata > Lepidosauria > Squamata > Agamidae > Phrynocephalus > Phrynocephalus forsythii. The sequence continues at coordinate 15,275,303 of JAPFRF010000006.1, read as the reverse complement.
ATAACTGAATACTTTAATAAACAAAAATTACAATTTTTTTACTAGGAAACAAAGGCCATCCATAATACGGTGGTACTTTGTATAAAGGAATTAATTTGTTCCAAATGAAATTATTGTAAGCAAATTTTCCTTTATACAAATTTCCCATAGAAATGCATTGAAGACGGAGTGATCCCTAATTGGTTGTGACCATTTTTATGTTGTACGGATTTGCCCATTAGGCTATTCTGTTAAGCAAATTTCCCCTATCTCTGGGATTTTTTTATGTTGCACATATTTTATGTTATGCAAACTGTTTGTTACATGATGGTCCATTGTACTTTTTAATTCATTCTCTTTCTGTTCTTTATCCATTTCCTTTATAAATGACAAAATAGGGAGCTATTTTGTGAGCTGTCAGTGAGCTTATTTTGGGGGGTGGCAACCAAACATTTTTTGCCATGATTTTTCTGAATTTTTTTAAAAGCACCTTGAAGAACTTTCTGAAAGAAAGAAGGGTGGAATAAAAATTTCCTGTCAATCGATATGTAAATACAATTATCCCATCTCAGTCTAGTGCTATAGTCCTATAGTGTATTAGTTCAGGCAAATAATCCACCACACTTTCCCTAGCTGCTTACTGAAGATTCTAGAAGAGATATTATAATTTATATAACAATGGCAGTGATTTCATAAACCTATTTTTATCTTAAGCTGAGAAAAATAAGGATATTTTGGGATTTGCTTGCTGTGTTGTTCTGATTTTTCACCAACAGAGACTGTGAAGTGGGATTTTTATTTAGGAAGCTTGGGTTCAACCTGACACAAGGGCCTCATTTACAAATATATTTATAACAACAACAACAACAACAACAACAACAACAACAACAACAACAACAACAACAACAACAACAACAAAAGGATTTGCCTCACCGAAGGACTCTTTATGTCATTAGACGGTTCAATAATATAAAGGAAAGTTCTAGAAACAGAAATGTATTAGGAATCTCCAAGGAGTGAGTGATAAAGAAAGTGGGCTGAAATAAAATACACTTGATCTTTATGAAGCAGCAGTAACATGGGAATAACTCAATTGGCAGAGAATACAAAGTGGTCACTCTCGCCAGACCCTCCACTTTACAGCTATTTCTCCTGTTTCTCAAAGTTCACATAGTTCAAGCCACTCACGGAAGATATGTTCTTTGAAGCAGATCAGCACTCATGTAGATCATCATCACTTGGCTGTGTGTGAGAGACGGAGTATGTGTGTTTGACGACATGTATGTTCGACAACATGTACATTGCCTACTACGGTCCTCAGCTGCTACCTTCAAATTCCATTTTTCTCTGTGTCCCATTTGTAACCCAGTCACCCTATGAGGAGCCTGGGTAGGGCTCATTGAGGCTAGCAGAGGAAAGTACCCAAATAATAACAATAATCATGTGCCATCAAATCAATTATGACTTGTGGTGACCCTTTCCAGGGGTTCCCAGGTGGAGAGTCCTTGGAGAGGTCCATCCCAGCCAGAGCTATTGAAGGCTGCATGCCATTCTGCAAGAACTCCCAACAGATGCAGCACAGCCTTCCATCCCTGGGAGATGGCCTACCACTGGTTTAAAGGAAATCATTCATGTGTCCATGTTTCTTTTCCAACATTTTCTCACAGGCATGCTTGATAGAAACGCTCTACAGTTACTTGACTGTACTCTTTCACCAGGTTGCCACATCATCTCCAGCAATGGCTGAAGCAAGAGGAAAAAAAGAAGTGGGAAAGGAAAGGTGGGGAAAGTTACTTTTTGGAAATCTAAAGAAGTAACCTTTCCCATTGCTGGGTCAAGTGTCAGTTTTATCCACCTGAAAAGAAGAAGTGTGGCTGTAGCTTTGCCTAGAATGTACTTGGGATGGCATCCAAGCCCACTTGGAGCAGTGTCATATATTCCTAAGACATATTTTAAAGATGCCTCCTGCCATTCTTTCTGTTTAACCCTGAAAGCATGCATTGCTTACATTCTTCATGGGTCCTTCAAGGCAAGATGAATGAAGCAAATACAGAAGAATTGCTGGTGATGAAATTTGCCCAGTGTTTTGGATAATGACTCAAGGACATGACAGCTCTTGAATACGTCTATCCGAAGAAAAGGTCACACACAAAGGCCACGGAGGATTGTGCTCGCCTAATGCCATTCCAGCCTAAGGCACTCTTGAGAAATCATTGAGCAGGAGTGACTGACTGCCAGCTTGCCAAAAGGTTGTCCTCCTGGCAGGGGCCCAACACCCAGTCAAGAATGTAGTCATCATGAGGAATTCACAAACTTTATATAACACCAAAGGGGGGAAATTGCACACAGAGGACTAAAGGCCACAGTTTACAGTCAATTAGTTCCTGGCTTCATGTGCAAACCAAGCACAGCTTACATTATCAGGATGGAAAAATATTCAGCAATGCAACACTTGCAATCAAGAAGAGGGAATGGATTATTAAATGGACCATAAATTCCCTTCTACACTGTCTTTGCACATATGGAAAAGAATGTTAGCCACACCACTTTCTTCAGGAGGAAAACAGTTTTCTCCATAGCAAAAGCTGTTCATCAGCTTGGTGTCCTGCTGGTGTGAAGCTGTGGGTTGTCAAGAACTTGGGCTCCACTATGTTCCTCAGGTTGAGCTCAGGGATGAATGAGAATTTCAGTTCAGCATAATTCCCCCCCCATCAAAATGAACTGTATTTTGTAAGCTTTGAATCCACAACTTTGACCATCCCAAGTGGAGATGTTGGTCAGAAATTGGTTATGGGCTGTCTGGGATTTCCCTTATTCTATTTGCAAAACAAAAGTGCTTATTAGAGCAACTTAAACAGCTCAGCTTAGTTAGTAATTTCTTTAACACAGTATAGCAGCCTAGATGCCCTAAGCACATCCGATCTCGCCTGATTTTGGAAGCTAAGCAGGGTTGGCCCTGGTTAGTACTTGGATGGGAGACCACCAGGGAATACCAGGTGCTGTAGGCGCCTGGAGTAGGAACTGGCAAGCCACTCCAGTACTCCTGCCAAGAAAACACCATGGATATGGAGTCACGAAGAGTCGGTCACGACTGTAATCACACCACACACAGCCACCTTATGAAAAACTTTCCCATGGTACATACATTTTGTAAAACTAATGTGCAGAAGACAGTAAATTCCGCCTGACGTGTCCAGTGTGTGAAATTTTTGTGGCCCCTCTAAATTTTTATGTGCATTACTAAAGGTCATCCTTTTTGGGATGGGCTGTTGTCACATTACAGGCTTTGTTTATAATAGCAGAATGATTTCCAAGAATAGACATGGTTTCCACTAGACCTAGAGTACATCATCACATGAAACTGGTCAAGGATGGAAGGACATCATGCCCCAGATCAACATGGAGTACTTCATGGCCCTCCATCTTATAAGTTCATCACATACATTCAGCAAGTAGGTACACACATAAGAAAACTTTATTTTTCTCTGTCCAGGCTTCCCAGCACCCAAGCCAGGGCTCCTGTTTACTAAAATGAAAGAGCTTTATACTAAAGAGAAGGTGTCAGCCAGAAGTTAATTAGCTAGAGAACCAGTGCATGTGAACCCACAAGTGAGAAATATTGAACAAGGGGTTTATATAAATCAGCAAGATTCTTCAAACAGCACTGGTTTATTCTTTCTTCATACAGTACTGGGTTAGTTTAGGGCATCAGATCCACATTTAGAAACTGACTGATAGCTTTGGCGACACATAAGCAGAAGTCTAAAGCAAAACCATTCCCTGTATTTGCATTGCAAATGAGACATTTTTTCATTTCCTCCAGTAAGGGTTGCAGTAATGAGTAACTGGCAGCTGAAGATGAGCCAAGATGGCAGAGAAAATCCACTACTTCAGGCCAGTTTGCAGACTGCACAGGGATGGAAAATATAAAATGACTTCATAATCACCCTTGGCTTGAATTACAAGAAAATACAGAAATCAGGACTTCTTATACATTTAGGAATTTTAATGCTGGTTTACTTGGAAGGAAAGGAGCTAATCGTATTTTAAAAAAACCACAAGTGCATTTATGAACGAGATGGCTGTATTTTGCAGTGTTTAAACAAACTAGATCTACAACTGGGATTTGATTAGTAAAAAATGTTGAATAGGCAAGGGTTGAAAAAACAGCCTCTATTCTCTTAACCAGAAATTAATGAGCTTCTGTATATGTCTGAGTTCCTAGAAGGCCATCAGATTATATTTATTTCTCCTTAGGGATATTTCTCCTTTCAGCCTTTTCAATTGGCAACAAAAATAGCACTTCTAGCAGCATAATTTGTTTGTATCTGCACCTCTTGTGACATTCCATTTATCCCAATTTTGCATTTCCAGAAGAAACAAAAAGGTACACTCTATCTAGCACCCAGCCAAAACATTATGGCTGGATTAGCATTGGGGGGAAATTGCCTATTGTTTGTATATCACTATCAATACAGACACATTTGCGATCTGAAATTATTTTAAGGCAACCTCTAAGAGTAAGCATTTTATGTAGACTACTAATTGGATATCTATTGTCTTACAGATTCATTGGCCGAGTACAACTGTGCAAGTGGAAGAATGTGCAATCAAAGGACGTTATGCTGTACGTATTTTCTACCAAATGTTATCATTTGCCCTTCAGTCTTCAAGGGGACTGCCATTCAAACAGTGGCTGATGAGGGTTTGCCCCTGGTCACTCCTGTGTTAGTTTAGATTTACTTTAGTTATAGTCTAAAAATCAGCACCGTGCACAAAATGGTGGGGCAAGCAAATACTGAACTTTCAACATGTCAGACTATTCTGATCGCATTTTGTGAACTGCCCAAAGCATTATAATAGCAATGGGGTAGAATAGAAGTGGAAATGAACAAAGGAAGGAAGGAAGGCCTGGACACTATTCATATAGATTAGAAGGAAGAATTATTTGTATAAATGAAGGGTAGTTCATCTCCTTGGTGTATTCGCTCCTTGTTAAATGTCTCCAAAAGACACACAGTCTTGAGGCATGCTGCACATCATCATCATCATCATAATAAAGGCTGTCTGCATTGTCACTTGGTGTTTGTAAGGGAGGGAAGGGGACTTTAGCAGTTACAATCTAGGCCAAGTTGTCCTAGCAACGGTGGTAGTACAAAAGAGAAGAAATGTTCATAGCAGCTCATCAGCTATGCAAGTTCTATAATTACAAAGAAGACCAACATGACCTTGATGTTGACAACCTCGAGCGGGTGCAGAGGAGGGCTACCAGGATGGTTGAGGGTCTGGAGGAAATGTCTTATGAGGAACAGCTTTGGGAACTGGGAATGTTTAGCCTCTCTAAAAGAAGACTGAGAGGGGATATGATAGCTATGTTTAAATATTTGAAAGGATGTCATATTGAAGAGGGAACAGGTTTGTTTTCCATGGCTTCAGAGACTAGGACTCGGGGCAATGGTTTCAAACTACAGGAAAAGAGATTCCATTTGAACATTAGGAAGAACTTCATGACAGTTAGCGTTATTTGGCAGTGGAATATGCTGCCGCGGAGGGTGGTTGAGTCTCCTTCTTTGGAGGTTTTTAAGCAGAGGCTGGATGGCCATCTGTCGGAAATATTGTGATGGGGGTTCCTGCATTGCAGGGGGTTGGACTAGATGGCCCTTGAGGTCTCTTCCAACTATATGATTCCATGATTCTATGATTCTATGATTCTATGACCAATGTTTTCCATTGGGCTGGCACAAAACAGTTCTATCAGCTCACTCACAAGGAATATGCACTGAGATGGTCACTTAGGTGTAAACAGGTACTGTAGTTTATTTGGCCCTTTAATTGCTTCACTAATGCCTTTCTGAGAAGGCAGCCCAGAAGAGTCTCTTTTCAGAATTTTCAGGTTCCACTTTTTTCAAGAAGACAAGATGTTCTGATGCCATGCTTAGGATATGATGTAAAAATATTAAAATCAAAAATATTATCTTTGGATCCCAATCATTTCTCTTTTAAAATCAGTTCTGCTTGTCTTTAAAAAACCATTTTCCTTTCCTTGGCTTTGTACTTTATGCCTGTTATTCCATAAACAAATTAATCTACACTGTTTCTTGGTAATTCTACTTGGGGGAAGAAAATCACAAACAAGACAAACAAAATGATTTGGTGGACTCTGACTGGGGGAGTTTGGGACAGGTGGGCCAGAAAAGTAACTTTTGAGCTGTGTCCTTCTTGTCACCTGTAAGAAAGAAATCATATTGGTTTTCCTCAGTTTAGAACTGTGATGGCTCCTGATTCCTGACCTGTTAATTTTTGAGATGAGGTACTTCACCACCAACAACTCCAGATCCATGAGCTTTAGAAATGTCAGTGTATAACAAGTAGTCATGTGTGTGTATATAAATCAGATTTCATTCATAATACCACTATAATTGCAAGGGCCTGTATAAAAAATACTGTTCATTTTTACTTAAATGTATTTTTCTCCTCTCCCCATAGGAAGAGTGTGCAAATTACATCCGTGCTCTACATCGGTACAACCGAACACACCTGTTGGCCTGTGGGACAGGAGCTTTTGATCCAGTCTGTGGTTTTATAAGAGTGGGTCATCAATCAGAGGTAAGACGTTCTCCCTTAAGACAGGCTCAGTAAGTTTTATGAATTGCTTCAAGGGTTGGAGAACAGCTGAACAAAATGAGAATAAATAAAATAAAAGCAAACCCAGCTAACAGGAAAGTGAAAGAAACCTGGGAGAGGGAAGATAGGCAGGTCAAGAACCAACCATTGTCTAGATTTTAGCATAATTGTGTGAAATAATTTTAGTCCTAGAAGGTGACTTCTAGAGGGAGATGACAGCTGTGGACAAAAAAGTCCTAGCCTAGGGTATGATATTCAGTACTTCCTCAGGACTGAGAATCACATCCTTCATTTTGTAAAGGTTAGATTGATTGATGCATTTTGGTGTGAATATAAAGTCTGAAGTTCTGGTTATGCCTTGCCTTCTGTTAGAACTAATCAAATAAAATTTCTTATCTTCAACTGGAATCTTGCCTTTGAGGGTCCTGAAAATGCCAAATGATCATCCTAGACCTTAGAAATAAGTCGAAGGAACACAAGGTCCTCTTTCACTGAGCCTGTAAGTCAGGTAAGCCATAAGGTGGCTTAGAACCAGGTTTAAAATGTCTTCAAAAATAGCCTAGAACCCAGTTAGGCTACAGAGTCTGCACACTTGCATCACAGCCCATGAATCTCCCCCCAGCGTTCTGTATCCTGTCCATAAAGCAACTTCAGAAGGAATTATTTTTAGTAGAATATCAGTGAGGCAGATGTGTGCTGATTTACCCTTTCATGACCCGCTACTCAATTTACATCATGATATGTAAAGCAAAGTATCTGGATCCTCTTTGTGTGAACTGTTGCAGAGATTCAGAGACATGAATGTAAGTCTATTATTTGTTTCCTAAATGTTTCCAAATGTTATATTACTGCCTCCTGGGTATTTTGGCTTAACTGGAAGTGAAAATCAAATATGTAATTTATAATTTTGTTATTGTAGCTTTGCATTATTTTAGTAGGTAGTATAGTAATTTATGGATAACTTTGGCATGAAGCGTTATGCAATCTGGAGGTTAGACGTTAACTGACAGGTTTTGATGTGACCATTTTTGAATTATTTTATTTTAATACAGTAGTGCAGTGATCTTTTGATTTGGTTAATGGCATAATGAGCAAATAGGTCTCATAAATATGAAAATATGGCTGCTTGGGTTTGAGGAACTAGAATATGAAAATTAGAGGGGTAGAAGAGAGAGAGAGAGAACCTCCTGTCCTGAGTGGGGAGAATGGTTAAGAGAGGGGCTGATTAAGCACGAGTGTGGAGTAGAGAAAGACAAGTGGGAAAAAATCCAGGTACAAATCAAAGAAAAACAAAACAAAGCAAAAGACAAAAGACATGTGACACCTTAAAAACCAACTTTACATATGAATATAATATGTATATAAATTGAACCATTCCATGGAAATGGAACCATAAATATAAATGGTACCATTACATATTATATTGCACACCTCATTGCCCTCCCAGACGGACAACAGGCTTTGGATTAAATAGGGCCACAACTTTATTAACTTATTTATTAAATACTCCTGAGATAAGGGAGCCTACGTAGTGCAATAGGTTGGGTGCTAAAACTCACTTAGAGTTCCCGCACCCATGTGACATCAGTGAGATCCCCATTGGAAGCGTGCTGCCCACCTGTTCAGCACACCTCCAACCTAAAAGGTATAATTACATCAAGACTGCCCTCTGCCTCATTTTGTTAATCTTAATTTATCTCCTTCTTACCTATGTTCAATTACCATCCTATTCATGGCAAGAGGGCTACCAAGCATGCATTGGATGCCTCTCCAGGATCTCAACTGGCCCTATCAACCAATGCACTACTCATCAAGGCAAAGGAGCTACTAGTATACTCCTTGCACCCCACCCTGCCAACCAACTTTGGGCCTACGACTCCCATGAATTCCTTGTAAAAACAACTCTAGACCTGCCTCATATAAATGCATCCCATCCTGTCTGTACAGTTCAGGCCAATGAAACTCGTGGCGGCTCATGGCAGCTCGTGGAGCCTCGTGGCGCAGTGGTTAAATGCCTGTACTGCAGGCAAAACTGTGCTCACGACCTGGGTTCAATCCCTGGTAGCAGGCTCAAGGTTCACTCAGCCTTCCATCCTTCCAAGGTCGGTAAAATGAGTACCCAGCTTGCTGGGGGGGCAATGTGTAGCCTGCACACTGTAATTAAAATTGTAAACCGCCCAGAGACTACTTGTAGTGGTATGGGGCAGTATATAAGCAGAACACTTTGCTTTTAATCAGTGAGTGACATATGACACCCCCAAGATCACCTTGCATCACTTTCCCAACCTTTTGATTGACACCCTTCTGGGCTCAATAGACCTTGTGGGGATTCTGTGCTTCCCGCCAGCACACTCGTGCTGTTCGCTCCCCGAGTCAGCTGCGCCACGAGGTGAAGTCAAAACTGTGCAGCCGAGCTGACAATCTTCGCCCCTTACAGCAATGCCAGAGAAGAGGCCAGGACCCGGCTGTCCAGGCCCTCCCCAACATGGCCTTCTAGCATTGCCATTCCATACCTCTTCCAGCAAAAGGGCAAAGAGCCCCTGTCCCCAGGCTCTGGAGGGACCTTTCTTCTGCTATATGTCTGAAGATGTGGATGTATGCACAAAATGTTAGATTAAAATATGAAAGTTAGTCTTTAAGGTGCCACATGTTTTTTCTCTTTGGTTTTGCTTTTTTTCCAACCTGGAATTCTTGCACAGACTAACCTGGCTCCCTTCTCCAAAACTTCTACAAGTGAAAAAGAAAAAAGTTAGGAGAAAAAAAGGCAAAGTAAAGAGTAAACCACAGGGGAGGAACTAATAAGTTTCTAATTGATGAAACTGATCCTGGCTGAATAACTGCTAGGATGGTGGACGGGAAAGCTCGCACAGGAAAAAAATGGGGTGGGCAGGGGGGAGAAGAGAATAGTGATGGTAAAATGAAGAATTTTGAGACTGGAATGAGCTGTGTATATTCACAGGAGATCCATATGTTATTGTTTTTATTTTGAGCTACTTCCCCCCATATCGTGCTAAAGTGCTCTCTATCTGGACAATTTACAACATGATTATATAAGGGACAGTTTGTATAATTGACGGGGAACAGTTGGAAACTTTTGAACAACCACTGTTGGATCCGGATGGATCCCTCTTATGCTGTGTATTTGCTTGGAACACATGTTTATTTCAGTGGGGCCAGTTCTTGCATGGATATTTTAGCTAAGATGAAGGAAAATGGAAATAGATGGTCCTAGTATAAAACAAATTTGCCAGTCCTGTCCTCCTTCAGTCCTTGTCTGATTTTTGTATATCTGTCTCAAAAGTACACAAACACATAGTACTTTTTAACTGTGCAAATGATAAATAAGAAGTTGCTTTGGAAACTTGCTGAAAAAGCAGCCACCAGTGTGTTCCTGTGGACAGTTTGAGTGCCCACTAAAGAACTGTCTGGCTTTTATCTCTACTTGGCATCACTGGATGAAACCTATTGTAAAGTAACTCAAATAACATGAATTGCCATTAAATTAAGAAATTTCCATAGCCATTTATCAGTTGCATCTTGAGTTTTTGTGGTTCAGTGTGAAACAAATTATACCTATGGAGATTTCTTAATTTGTATCATTTTGATCCCCAAAATTATGCAGTTTGCATAACTGCAGAACATAATTTCAGCTACAGTTTCCACCACATTATTTATTTACTGTTGTTTCCCGCCTTCTAGTAATATCCTAAAAGACAGAAAGTTAAGTAGGAATCTCCAGGGGAAAATATATAATATGCCAACCATGTTCCTAACTTGGCATGTGCGTATCAGAATTCTTCTTGCATGTTATGAGCTAGAAGTTGATTTTGACTATTTCACATTCTAACTTTTCTGCCCAGAAAAGGTTATCAAGCTGGCTAGGAAGACTAAAGCAGCAAAATAAATTTCAGAATTGGGATTTAAATAAAGCAATACTTACAGTACTGGATTTCAGCCAAATCATGTCCCACAAACCTCATCTAGTGTCCAAACAACCCATAGGCATTGGGAAATATAGCTATAGTTGGATATAAATGAAGGTGTCCAGTGTACTATAGCAGATAGAGTGATGGACGATATCTCTGGAGAACAGGGTTCAAATCTCCACTTAGCCATGGAAACTGACTCGAGGAGCAGAAGTAGTAAAGGTAAAAGTAACCCCCCCATCATGCTAGTTGTGTCTGACTCTTGGGGCAGCACTCATCTCCATTTCTAAGCCAAAGAGCCAGTGTTGTGCAAGTCCCTGTAAGTTCTGCTATAAGTGAATTCCAACTTGATGGCACATCACTTACTGGGAATGATAGAAAAATTGCTGGGTCCCATGTTTTGACCAAAATATCAGTTTTTGCATTTCTTTAGAATGGCAGTGGGAGAAATCATTATGTGCCTCATACATTTATGAGGTTTACAGTGTGTTTCAACAACAACAAAAACTCACAAAACAAGTGTACATTTTAAAAAAATATATGCACGGTTGAAAAGTACACAGTTGAGAATTGTCAGATATACTTTGACTTAGATCCCTGCATTGGAGGAGAGTGGCTGGGGTCAGTGGCCATATAGGCACCTATGGTTTTGCAGTTCTGTATGCTAACATACTGTATGTTGGCAAATGGAAACAAAGCATTGAAATGCTTACACCAAGATACCAATCTTGACTTATTTCTATGTGGGAAGATAAGTCCCCCAGCTTGAAACTGAACTGGAATAGGATTCAAATGCCAGTGGAATTCTGGGAAACATGAAAACAAATCCAACTGATAGATCTTATTCTCTGTTGACATATCTCTGTTTCCAAAGTCCTGCCACAGAAAAAGGCACGACTGCTAGTTTGTTGGCCTTTAAGAGACAACTGCCTACTGGGCAATTTAATCTATGCAGAAAGAAAGCAATTTGTGAAGACATACTGTCATGTACTGTCATGAGTCTAATTGTTCTCCAGGCCTTCATTCTAATCTTACCACCAGGTATGACAGACACACACCCTCTACAATTTCATTGTGCCTTTGAGAAGTTGTTATGCAGCTCACACTCTCTCAATAATTCACTAGGATACCCTGCGTAGAAAGCAGAGTTAGTTTTGGCTAAATGTCTATTTCCTGCATGAATATTAATATGCAGTAGAGAGAACCTAGAGATCTGTAGATAAACAGCAATTAATATCCCTTCGGTTACAGAAGGAAAACGCAAAGAATAAGCAAGGATGGTCTTTTCCATTTAAAATGCTGTCCAAATATGCTGGAATGTTTGCCAGGATGGTATGCAATTCATTATAAACATCCAATCAATTTATGCATATACATACATTCTCACCATATTTCCCAAATGGAGGAAAAAGTGTTACTGAATGATTTCCTAGGGAAGGATTCAGATAGATTGAACAGGATCTGCTGTTTCCTGGGATATTGAAAATGTCAGTCTAATTGCTTGGAGCAGAATTCTTTAGAGATATTTACATTGGTGTAAAAATACTGTATACACATCATATATTTTTCATCAAATGTTACACTTGTTTTGAAAGTGTGGTTTGAGTCAGAGACATTATTGCAGCAGGAATGACATCCATGTTTATATGCACTCAGCTATCCTAATCAAATTTTGTTGATAGAGTAGCAAAAAGATTTCTTTCTTGCAAATTTTGCACCCCAAAGACTGTTGTCTTACTGGTCTTAACAGTTTAACACCAATAATGAAGCATATCAATAAAAAGCTGCCAACAGGTTTAGTCACAGAGGATTAAATGAAAGATACAATTCCATATGCTGGCATTTTCTGGGTATTTGAGGCATAGGGGATGTGTCAATTGGATCATTTCAGAAATTGCTAAAGCAGAGACCTACATATGTTGATCTTTGAGGTCAAAATGGTTATACCATCACCCTCCCGCCATTTCATGGTTCAGGTACTGCGATCCCACTATATTGCGGGATCAGAGTACCTGCACCTTGGAGCCGGGGTGGGGGTGGCGGGGTGATCGCATCGCCCCATGCCACCACCCCATGCTCCCCCAAGAAGCCTCGAGGCTGCATGGGGGGATAGTATCTCCATTGAAATGTACTGTATTGGCTCAATGCATTTCAATGGAGAAATTCTTCCCCATTGGAAAGCATGGAGCGAATGTTTTCCAATGGGGAAAATTTCTCCATTGAAATGTATTGAACCAATGCATTTCAATGGAGACAGCCCCAGATGAGAAGTCTCAGGGCAGCACGGGGCAGGCGGCGGCGGGAGGTCAGATCCCCCTGCTGCACCTGGCATGCGCCAGTCCAAGAAGTCTTGGGGCACCATGGGGGGTGGCGGGGGTGATCTCATCACCCTGCGCCGCTGCCCCACACTCCTCCGAGAAGCCTCGGGGCCACGGTGGGGGCGAGGGTAATCGCATTGCCCTGTGCCGCCCCCATGCTCCTCTGAGAAGCCTCGGGGCTGTGCGGAGGGGGTGGTGGGGGGCGATCGTATCTCCATTGAAATGTATTGGATCAATGCATTTCAATGGAGAAATTTTTCCCCACTGGAAAGCATCGAGCCAATGTTTTCCAATGGGGAAAATGTCTTGATTGAAATGCATTGAACCAATGCATTTCAATGGAGACAGCCCCGGATGAGAAGTCTCAGGGTGGCACGGGGCAGGCGGCAGTGGGAGGTCAGATCCCGCAATGCCGCTGGTGCACGCCACCCCAAGATCTCCTGGACCATTACGCACCGGTGGCGGCAGGGGGATCTGATTGCCCCCACCCTCAGGCCCAACCCCACCCACTTCTGCATATCGTAGATTTTCAGGCATCACGGGTGGGGTGGGTCCCTAACTCCCGCGATAGGCGGGGGGTTACTGTAGTACAAAACCAAGAATGAGTATGATGCCCTCAAACCACAACTACTGTGGAGCAACTGGGTTTGTTTCATGCCCATCTCTATATGCAAGATATAGGAAAACCAATACAACTTGATGAATGGAACAGAGCATGGAGTGGAAACCAAAAATTAATTACAAGTACGAAAATTTTATGAAAGTATTATATAGCATGAAAAGCTAGCAAAAATAACAAAATCAAGTAAAAATAAGTGTTGGGATGTAAATCAGAAAAGGGTACACTATATCATATGTGGTGGAGTTGTAAGGTGATAAAGAAATTTTGGAGAGAAATTGATCATATATTGTCTCAGAATTTGAAAATCCAAATAGAATTAAAACCAGAAACTTACTTGTTAAACATGATAAAGGGGAAAGCAAGACAAGAGACCCAAATATGTCTTTATATTTTAGGTGTAGCTAGAAATCAAATAGCAAGAGAATAGAAAAGGGAGGAAGAACCATCAGTTTATGATTGTTTAGTAAAATTACAAAAATACATCTTATGGGATAAACTGGCAAAATCACTAAAAGTCTAGAATAAAATTCGATAGCATCAGTGGGCTGGTATAAAATATTTAGAAATAAGATGGAGAAAAAAAATTAAAATTTGAAATCACTATAATAAGTAGAATAAGTATTTTCAGTTATGTATATATGATATAATCTATAATGATATATTCTTTTTATTAAAAAGAATTGTAAATGTTAGGAATGAAAAAAATTAAGCAAAGGTATATGTGCGAAGAAAATAGCAAATGAAAATAATACAGAAGAAGTTAAAGAGAAGCATTTTCCCTTGAAAACAGAGTGTATTGTTATGCTATGTTATACAACATTATATGGATTTTTAATTTACTAATAAACTTTTTTTAAAAAGAAGGGTGGAAAAAAAGAGATAGCACTAGAGTACCAGCAGAAGAGAAGGCCCATTGCTGATGGCACCTGTAACTTGCACAAACATTTTAACAGCTCTCTGATTAAAGTGTTGGCATGCTGAACCCAAGACATTTTTCCACCTGAGTCCAAGTACCCATCACCACAAAACTAATTTGTAGCCATACCAGGTCTTCCCAACCTCTGGCAGTAGAGCTGGAATAACAAGTAGCAGACAAAATGGTTTGCTAACTTTCACAATGCTGGTCTAAGATGGTAGCCTTTCTTTGCCTAATGATAGGTTTGGACTTGCATGCTGGGGAGTGTGCCCATATTCAGAAGCTTCTATCTGATGCCATTTACTTTATTGTAGCTTTTATTTTGATTGTATTTGTGAGACAATATCAGGGCTTTCCCCAAGATGTGTAATGCTCCAGTTCAACAATAATCCAATCATAGGATTGCCTGCTTTAGCTCTTAGGGTTGAGGGGAAAAAACACAGTAGACCTTGAGTATAAATATTTCCAATTCCAGAAACAGAGAGTCCACCATTTTCAAATGAATTGTAGATTGATGGCAGCTTTGCTGAGCTCACTGTGTTGTTTGAGCTCCAGATCAGTAATATACCTTGAACTCATTGATTATCTTTTCTGCCTTCTTATGCCTCTAACAAATGGATGCCTTAACTGTTTCGGTACATATCTGTCCAGCTTTCACTTGGGAACTGGGAAATAAACTCCTACAGCTGTCACAGGACCTATAGAAGGAATGTGAAATGCCATTGGACAATAATTACATGTCAGGTATTTAAAACTGACAAACTGAAAAGCTCCTAATTAATTGTCCCCATAAGTAAGGTTACATTGTGGACTCCTGACTCAATATATTTGTCAAGGAAAGGAAATGTGGATAGATGACTATTGTTATATTAATAAGACATCTGTTATGTTGGATTAGTTGTATTAATCAGCCATGAAGCTGTGTGACAAAACTTGTGAAAAATGTGTTTTACCTCATGGAAGATTGTAAAACAATTGCTCAAATCCAGCAGCTGAAAGTATAGGAGAATAATTTGGCTTTCAAACCTAAGGCAACTTAATGACTGAAATGTTTATTAGATTTATATACCGCACGATCTAGCAACAAGGCCACTCTGGGTAGTTTACAACAAGGTTACTCTGGGCTTTCATTGGACAGTTTGTTAGATGTATTGCCACCCTATATGGGTAAGCATGAGAAATGCCAATGCAAGGAAAGAACTGCTGGGTTTTCTTTTATAATGAAATCAGAAAAAGAGGGAAGTACATAGTTTAGCCTGATGAATGCAGGATCCAATCAAAGCATGAGTGATCATGCCTGACAAAACACCAGTAGTGGTAAAAGAACACTCCATGATCAGTAGTGAAAAAGACACACACAAAAAAACAAGCAAACAAAGTCCTGTTTTGTGTCTGGTTTGCTAATGAGCTGCAAAGCTGTACCTCCATGCAAAGATTCCCTTTAAAGTTTTTGTACTTCAAAGTACAGATGGAGAGAATATTCAGTAATAGAGATGGGCACGACTCAAAAAAATGGTGTTTCGTTTGTCGTTTGGTCGTTTAGGGGTCCGTTTCGGTTCGTTTTCATTTTCGTGGCGTTTTTTGCAAAAAATTTCATTTTCGTTTCGTTAGGTAACGAAACAAAAAAATGAAAACAAAAATGAAAAATTGCTGTTTCGTTAGCATTCTTTTTAGTTCAATGCATCTGCAGCAATGAAAATGAAAAAATGGCAAATTTGGTCATTTCATTTTCGTTTTCATTTTGTTTTGTTTTTAAATTTTGTTTCATTTTTGTTGTGTAATGAAACGAAAAAACAAAAACAAAAAATCGCTCATTTCGTGCCCATCTCTATTCAGTAAGTTCCATGTTTGTATCAGTTTAGGTTGCCTCAACATGATAACTCTTGTGAAAGGTAAAGCTTCACAAGATACCTTGCCTCCAACCGAGAGTGAGACCAAGATCATTTTTTCTTCTTCATAAACATAGATCAAGTATATAAGGGCTGGCTGATCACTGGCAAATAACCCACTCAGTGTTTTAAATCCTCAAAGAAAGAAAGCAGCATATTTTTTTCAGTTTGTGAAAATTTGTGAGATTAGTGTACAAACAGTAATGTTCTGCAGAAATTATAGAATTTTCTGCAAAAACTGCACATTTTTGAACACAAAAATAGCAATTCTGTGCAAACTGATACAATAACTCATTTGAGAGAAAATTCCTCAGCATCGTTCCAGTGGGAATATGAGTGATAGATGTGATAATTCTCCTGTGCAACAATAAATGAAGGTTTATGTCCCTATCCTGAGCTACTGCTAGAGATGTAAATCCTCATTGGTCTTGTCATTGCAGGCCAAGACAAGACACGGCATCATTCTCAGGACCATTGATTCAGCTGTTTCTTTTAGAAGTACAGGACCCTACCTGTTCCAGAAAGTCTCTTATTAATGCTTGTAGGACATGTTGGTACTGAGAAAATAAATAAGCTAATAAAATGCATTGGAATCTCATGATCTGGATGGAGAATCAAACCCAGAACTCCTTGGCACAGATTCAGAATTCATAAGCTCTGTGACATTATTTACTGCATAGTTCTCAAGCATTGGAGTTGAGCTCCAGTAAGGAATGTCATATGCCATTAAGTTACTTCCAATTTAGGGTAGTGTGATGTTAATAGGGTGTTTGAGGTTTGTGAAATGATCAAAAAGTGATTCACTATTGCCACTCCCAGTGAGTTTCTCCTTATTTTAAACAAATGGGTGTGTGTGGAAAGTTACCATCAGCCTCACTTCCCTTTTTGATACAATCAGTAGAATTGGCAGATCTCTTATAAGACTATGCTTCCATCTCTGTAGACCAGAAGAACCAGTAAATAATAACCCAAAATCTGAAGGATAGCTTCCTCCTTTCTGGACTGTGGATGTCCCAAGTATGTACGTCCAGCATGGAAGACACTGAGAAGGCAGGATAATTATCTAAGAAGGATTTAAGCTTTATTATAGCAACTGTCAAGCCACTCCAGTATTCCTGCCAAGAAAACTCCATGAATATGAGGTCACGATGAGTCGGTCACAACTGTAATGATACAAGAAGAAGAAGAAGAAGAAGAAGAAGAAGAAGAAGAAGAAGAAGAAGAAGAAGAAGAAGAAGAAGAAGAAGAAGAAGAAGAAGAAGAAGAAGAAGAAGAAGAAGAAGAAGAAGAAGAACAATGCATGTATTGCAATGTGTTCTAAAAGAAGTGCAGAATGTAAAGGCAGAATCATCACAGGGTTTCTTCCTTGGGCACAACTTTAAAAAATTCAAACATTTGTGAGATGCCACCATACCAAGAAGTAAACAGAAACATCCCTGTCTTTATTCAGAGGCATGATGCAGCTTCTTTCTGTTGCATTGGTCAATCTTCTTGTTCCATCTCTCAGGTCCTTCCAGGCTCATTACCAAAGGCAAAGGAGAAAGACAAATTTTCTGGATGGTAGTTTAAATATCCCCTAACAATCCAGATTGGCTACTACCATGAGTTCTCAGTCACATCACTACTAACATCACTGATGTTATTTTCTCCTGTTTTTTATTTTCCCCTTGGAATGTTGCAGTCCTACAACATGAAGAACAAGTAGTTTTTGTATTCTCAAAGGCTTTCAATGTATTCTCAAAGGCTTTCATGGCTGGGATTTAATAGTTGTGAGTTTTTTGGGCTGTTTGGCTGTGTTCTGGGAGTTTTTCTTCTTGACATTTTGTCAGAGTCTGTGGCTGGCATCTTCAGAGGACAAGGAGCTCAGGGAACCTGGGAGTTCTCTCTGTGTTCTGGGGTAGTTTTGCTTATCTTGCTGTCTGGAGGGACTGATGAATCCATTTTCATGGTACAGATTTGGGACACATGTACTAAGTGGCATTTTTGAAGGTATGGTTCCCAAGCATTTGTGCAAAGAAAAACCATTTATACTCTAGAATACTATTCTTCTAGCCTACTATTAACTCCCTTAACTGGTAGGAGTTTTCCTTGGCAGATGTCTGCCATACACCTGCCGTCTCATCTCAGAGCTTGGAAAAGTTTCATTTTTAGACACCCTCTTTCTAACTCTCCCTAATTATTTTAACTAGAGATACAAGAGATTGAACCTGGGTTCTTCCGCATGTGCTTTTCTCCTGAGATTTTAATACCATGGCCTTAAGGCAGAGGTGAGCACAACATGGCCTGTGGGCTGCACACATCCTTCAGGCTTAAATGCAGGCCCCCTACTAGAGTGCTTGGGGTTACCCAAAACCCCATTGGAAAAAATGGTACAAATAGATCCCTTGTGTTCTCTAAGGGCAGTGCCTCAGGCGACTCCACATCCTTTTTCAATGGAAAATGGTTTGGGGTGTTTGAGCCTGGTAGCAATTGCAGCTTGTGTGTGTGGCCTTTAGTGTCTGCCCATCCCTGCGTCAAGGGGAATTTGCCTGTTTTTCATTGTGGGATTAACACCTGTACCTAATCACTGCCTGAGATTAAAATGCTGTTGACATCTGATTGTAGGTTCTTTGTAACAGCTGACTGGTGTTTCAGTTAAGTGGAAGTACTTTGGCAGGGTTCTTGAACAGGGTATTTTATTGGCTACAGGGATACTACAGAATAACAGAAACTACTCTTTTGAAGGAAACCTGTTTGGAGCAGTGATCCTTGCAAAGCACAGGCCATTCTGCCTCATCTCTTCAGGAATGATCATTCCAATGCAATGCATTGGTTCAGAGGCCAGAAAAGCATGAGGGAGTAGTGGCCAGCCAGTGTACTGAAGCATACTGAGAGGTTTTGGCCTTGAGGGACACAGATATATGACTTGTTTAATTTATTTACTTCCTGTTTACTTTTTTATTCATTTCTCATGGGAGAGTACAGTTCTCTCACAACCTACCTATACAGTTTGAGTGTTACTCTTCCAGCCCTCCCAGGGCACCTCTTCAACTGCATGAAATCCTGTCATAATTTCCTACCATCCCATGGCTTGTTAAATTGGTTTCCCTGAACTATGGATCAAGGACAGGAGCATAGCAAGCAAATTATTTAAATAAGAGCAAGCATTGCATCTTTGATTATATAACTGGATTTCCTTGGTTCGTTCTCAAAAAAATGCTTCATTATTGGCTTTGTAGCTGGTTGGCTTTTTGACCAGATAGTGACATGGGACCACATTCACATAGTCTCTGGGCAAATACTTTTAGGGTAAGAATTTGTCACACTTTTTATCTAATGACAGACTGACTCCTGTTTGATCAGTGAAACCAGATGTTCTGCCTTTCATATTGCACTGCAGGGATGAGATCATTGGGGAAATATATCCAGGAGAAATAATTGCCCAGGGCTGCATTTGTTTGGATTGCAAAAGGATATGTCAGAAAAAGATAGCTTTGAATAACAAAAATAAATATTTGTACAATCACGGCTCTCAGATGAATAGAATGGCTTGAGTGCATGACAAAACCACAATGAATGCCAACTCAAGTCAAAGAAAAGGAATGTGAAAAGACCATCAACCAACTTTCATAAATCTCACCTAAATGAACCTCTTAAAATAGGAGTGGATCTCTAGTTTTTCCTTGTGTTCAAAGTCATTGATGTTTTGTTCTGCTCTTTTTCACTTTGCTTTGTTCCATTTTGTTTTATTAACAACCCATTCCAAATATGGAAGCCTCACTGTATTATTTATTTATTTATTTATTTATTTATTTATTTATTTATTTATTTATTTATTGGATTTTTATACTGTCCATCTGGCAGCAAGGTCACTATATGTAGAAATATTTTCTTGATAGGAAGTGAATTCACCTTGGCTGCATCACAAGGCACAGATTTATTTCAGGTAAACTTCACCAATACACTTTGCTTGTTTTTAGGAAGAGTGGTTCACTCAACAGTGAAATATGTCTTTTTGTCATATCATATATGATTTTCCTTGCCTATTTATCTTACATTTCATGTGTCTTCTTTCGGTATGCATTCTGAATCCAATACGGTAGTGGCAGAGAAGTAACAAAGCTTGTATTGGTCAAGCAAACAATGGGAGAGGTGATCTTCCTTTCGCAGTCCCCCAACTCTTCATAATTGGGGTGGGGGAGGAATCAAGCACACAAAATCCTGTTATATTTAAAGAGAAAGAATGACCCCTTAATTTACAGTATATAGAATGTTTCACTTCAGGTCATGGAGTGAAGTGTTAGATGCCAACTTACAGAGTACTCAGAGTCACAGTTCCATTGTCAAGATACGGTTTAGTGAGGCAAACCAGAACACCTCCACAACAAAGGTCCTCATTATGCCTGCAGAAGGTTTCTCAGCTCTAGATCTAAATCTGCTGGCATCTTTTCCAAAACATTCTCTGGACAGTGGATCTGTGACTTTTGAATGCTCTGTTTGATTGTGTTTCTTCAATTTATATACCACCCATCTGGCCAGTAGCCATCTCTATTTGTTCATCTTAATATCCTTTTTCAGTACAAACTCCTTTTGTTCAGTGCAGTAAATTGAATCAGTGGGAATTTAATGAGACAAGTCCACCATAAGTTCCATCTATTTTAATGGGCTTACTTAAAATGTGACTTCATTTGGCATAATTAGAGAACACCCATTTGAATCTATGTAACTTAGGTAGGAGTCGACCTACCAAATCCCCATTATTTCAATGGGCTGAATCTCATAAAAATTGCTACACTAAGCAACAAGGTTTTTTGGCCATTGCCTGTGAGCCATGAACTCAATATCTCAAAAGGCTTGTCTTTTCCATATATGGTTTAATATAGTAATATATGTCTATCAATTTTAATGAATAATTTTGCAATTAATATTAATTTCATTGCTTGACTTCAGTGTATTCATGACTTTCTTACCATAAATTTTGCAACTTCTGTTCATTATCTTTAAATTGATTGAATTGCTGTAAATTTCTTTATTGAAATGTCAAGAATTGACATTAAATCTTTATATCTCCAGGTATCCCTTTTCCTCTGATTAATCAAACTGATAATACCTGAAAATAGAGAAATCAAGAATATCATTTTCATATTTGCTCCTGGTTTCCTTTTTTGACAAATTTGACAAATAGCTTTGATGAAGCTTGTGTTGACTCCTGCTGAGCTGCACAATCTGGCTGTGTTACAAAGAACTCAGCAACCGTTAAAAATCCCACTGCAGAATCTCTATTTAATAATATTTGAGAATGAATCTTGACATGCTTACAAATTAATTAATAATTTTTGCAAAGAGCCTCTTCAGATTTGCGTTTCTGCTATCTCAAAAAGGTCAACCCCTGGGTGTCTCGTGTCTTGTTCCCTTTTCATTTTCATTTGGGTACCCATGCAGGGTGCTGATTGTATCTTACCCTCCTCCAGGCAGATAATGTATTTTAGTACCCCAGGAGCTGTATTATCACAAAGGACTAGTGCTATAAATTAGGCTTTTTATGACAGTGACACCTGAACAATGGTATAGAAATGTAAGGTGGGTCATCAAGGATACATCCCTTCTAATAATCATCTGGCAATGGACTCAGCAGACTAACAACTCATCTGAGTGCAATGTTCCTCACTTATCTTAGACACATTGTTGTTTTTCGATTTCTATTGTTAATTATATTTCTTTGAATAGCAATCAGCATATGGAACTATATGCAAAGTGGTGTCATTTCTTGTTCTCCTTTTTGACTAAACTACATCAGCCCACATTTTTAGTGATGTATAAAATGGCAACTGTAGGAATTCCTGTGTATAGTAGGATTGCCCTACTAAAATTATCCTGTGCAGCTGTATGGAAACCTGTGTCTTTCAATCTGAGGATAGGTGTCTTACATTCTAGTGACATATATGTGGCCACCTTAGATGCCTCCATGCCTGTTCCTGCTAATATAACAATTAAGCCAAGTAATCCAGTTTTCCTTCTCCATTGCACACATTGGCCTGGACAAGCCAGAATCACACTAACTGATGGCTTAATATGATTATAACTATCCATTTAATTTAACTGGCAGTGTTTTTGCAGGGAATTATGTCTGTCTTGGAGTAACAGGAATGTTTCACAGGAAAAAATACTAGAGGGCAAAAAAAGAAGGAATCTTCCCTTCAAAATTTGGCCCAGAAAAACTTACCTTTAAACAAGGTTATTGCATGTTCTCATCCACCCAGTTTAATAAAACCGGTAGGTCTGTTACATAGTTCAGTTTGCATTAAATAGCAAATATATTTCTTGATGTCAAGTCAGAACAATTACTTTGACAGAAATCCCAGCTTATAACAATGTGAACCAGGAAATTGTCTTGACTCCAGATTTTCACTATGTTTTTACTTTAATATTAAATATACTATCTTTGCAATTTATGAAGAACAAATATACATTATATATAAACCATAATACTTCAAGATGTTTTTCTCACCTCTTCTTTTTTATTTATTTTTATTTTTGTGATCTAGTACTCTTGTTATCCAATAAGTGCAATGAAAGATGAAAAACAGATCAGGAAGAATTATGGCAGAAAATTAAATACCAACATTTTGTATACAGAAAAAAATAGACTATTGTTCTCATTGATTCTGTATCATCAGATTTTCAGATATTTAAACCCTTTTCACTTTAATCACTGCTTTGTTCCATCAACGTTAGTAGTAAAGGACTAACAGATGTTTCTTTAAAATATGGAGCCAATATATGTTGTATTGTTCTAAAACTCCACTCCTCTGTGTAGTCAATATTCATTAATAACTTTCTACGAGTTGGGTGGTAATCAAACAGTTCTTCAAAAGTGTAAGGTGGAAATATAACTTTATGCATGGTCTGCTTCAACCAATTTAATGCATAGGCAAAATTAAGCAGGTATTTCAGACTCCTGGATTGAAATGGCAGAAACTTAAGTTCTTTGTTTTCTGAAATCAGACCATTTTTTAGATTTTGAACGCTGCTGCTTTCTTCATTTGGCATTTCCCTGAGAGGGAAGGAATAACCCTAGTCCAAGATATCAGCCAAGTTTGGGCAACTTCCTCTAGCAGACTCCAACCTCATCCCATATTATTCAAAAGGAGCATGGGGGCCAGTCTGGGGGGAGGGGAGAGAGGGACCCCCCCTCTTCCAAGTGCCTTAAATTCAGTTATATCCAAGCTTTTTATCTCCTAGCTGGAAGATGATGATATTTTCTTCTTCTCACTGCTGTCCTGGCAGTCTTGATAAGATCTTTCACATTTCCAGACATTTGTACATTTTTGTAAAATGTATAGTACCAGAAAGGTGGTATCCTACTGGAAAAAAATAGAGCACCAGGGTGTGTCTGTGTCTTTGAGATCCATCAGCCTACCCTTTTGTGAAGGTGGATGTGTGGGTTGTATTTGCTTTACTTGGCCAAGGGAAAAGGTGCTAGTTTTGCACTGAGACATTTTGCACACATTTCAGAAAAGAGGCAAAAGGGGATTTCTATCCTATGCCCACCACCAAGGTGAGAATTCTTGCCCGCATCCAAGAATCCTTGACAGGCTGTCCTCATATGCTAAATCATCTTCTTTCAAATGAGGCTCAGGGCTGGACACAAGCTTCCTTGGCAACCCTCAAAGATCTTTCACACTACAATAGTTCTGACGGCTGAGTAGAGAA
The DNA here is from genome assembly GCA_029282475.1 of Phrynocephalus forsythii. Lineage (NCBI taxonomy): Eukaryota > Metazoa > Chordata > Lepidosauria > Squamata > Agamidae > Phrynocephalus > Phrynocephalus forsythii. The sequence continues at coordinate 15,251,337 of JAPFRF010000006.1, read as the reverse complement.
CCCAAGATGTCTGCCAGTTCTCTTCCATGTGGATGCAGCATTCTGCAACAGAGGCAAGTGCCCACTGCAAAATATCCAGCACATTTAAATTTAATTGCTTCTGCCCTAACTAGCATCCTAAGCCTGGAAGAGGCAACCATGAGATACAGAAGAACATTCCAGTGGTGTTCAAGTGAAGGGCTGTGAAACATCCCATGGCATATTTAATATATGTCAATATTTTCAAAGTATTCACATAAATAATGCACATTTTAATTTTCAGTAAGGTGACCGAAAGAATAACCCTTTGCAAATAAGTGACAAAAATCCACTGTTATCAAGGATATCAGGTGTGCTCAATATTTGCTTTTGTTAAATTGGTTTAAGAAGCAAAGCTGTGCTTTCCCAGTTCAGTAGGAATGGCATGCATACAGAAGAGTGTTGGTGTGAGGACAGATGATAGACATGGTGATAGCACCCCTAGCACCTTCTTTCCTTCTTTTCTTCACACAGGTAAAAGTTATCATTCAGATATGCCAGGTTCAACTTATCTAGATACGTTTTAATCAAAACCAGCATCTTGGATTAAGATGAGTAAAATTTTGGAAGTCAATGCAGTTGATAGGACACTGATTCCATATGTTACAATATGATTGCATCCAGTATCCCACAGAGTTGCTTGTTGTGGTGGTCTCAAATGACTGTAGCTTTGAATCTGCTGTCTGGTAGCTTCACATAGATAAGAATCTGGATTGGAGTATGCAGAGCATGTGGAAATATAAGCTTTACTAAGAAAAGGGTGAATTGGAGAATGAATAGGCGAAATATACTTTGTGGGTCACACAAAACCTCTCTCCCACCCACAGCTCCAAATGCAGTCTCCAGCATGCTTGGCACCTCTGTGCTCAAAAGCATTTCTTAAATCTCTTTGGGGAACATAGTTAAGGCCGTATTATATTTTACAGATGGGTCCTTATTAGAGATGGGCACGACTAAAAAAAAATGGTGTTTCGTTTGTCATCTGGTTGTTTAGGGGTCCGTTTTGGTTTGTTTTCATTTTCGTGATGTTTTTCGCAAAAAAATTCATTTTCGTTTTGTTAGGTAACGAAACGAAAAAATGAAAACAAAAACAAAAAATTGCTGTTTCGTTAGCATTCTTTTTAGTTCAATGCATCTGCTGCAACGAAAACGAAAAACATGGCAAAATTGGTCATTTTGTTTTCATTTTGTTTTGTTTTTTTAAAAAATTATTTTGTTTTCGTTGCATAACGAAATGAAAAAATGAAAATGAAAACGAAAAATCGCTCGTTTCGTGCCCATCTCTAGTCCTTATCAGAAGCTAAAATCTGCTGTTGTTCCAGAGATGGGATTTAGGCAGATGCTTGTAACTGAGCAATCTAAGTTCCATTTCATTTATTTAGCATATGTATTCATCATTTGGACAGCAGAAGTGGGTTCTAATCCACTAAACAATATGTTAAACAAAGCTGGCTAGGTCTTTAAGGTGCCGCAAATTTTTGGATGGTTTTACTGAAGCAAGATGTGTTTTAACTCTTTGTTAGTTTCAGCAGATGTCATATTAACAACTTTGTAGCAAAATGCAAACCCAGTATATTTCTACAGCACCCTTAATTGGGACCATAATTTTGTCAATAATGTGTTTGTTTATTAAATGCAAACCCAACCCCTGACAAGGAATTAGAGTAAGCTTTTTTTCTGTGGTAAAAATGAACCAAAAATGCTGAGGAAGATGGGGGAAAAGATGACCAAGAGATAGAGGCATTATATGGTAAGTTTAAAAATATGAAAAAGTTTGAAAAAACCTTACCTTTTGCTTTCAGGGACAGTATCCTAGGTTAAGTCCAAGTGCTTGAACTGTGTTGAAAAGGCATGCTATATTTTCACGAGAAAATGGACAGTACCAGATTTTAGCCCATCTGCAGAGATATGTCAAGTATGTTCTGCAGAAGTTTCATTGCAGATGAATTGGTTGCCCTCTGACTTGTACATGGCATTTTTAAAACTGAAAAACTACAGGACATGTCAGCAAATCAAGATAAAGTTTATTTTTTTGTTTTAATCAAAGCCTAGACTCCAAGTGAAATGCTTAAGTCCATGACTTTGCAAAACTGAATGTTTCAGCTCATTTTATAAGCATGTTGAGATACTGAATATTATAGGGAAGAAGTTAGTCCAAGGAGAACCATATGGTTATGAATGGAAAACATTAACATATTGGGTTATCTCATTTGTTGTCTGCCTTTCAGAAATTAGCTAACAAATAAATAAATAACATGAAGGGGAAATTATGCTCTGATGAGAAATCTTTCAATAACCTAAACACTGAGAGTCCTTAAATATCTTCAATATTGGTAGCAATCTCTAGTTGTCATGGTTTGTAGTAACTGATGACTAGAGATGGGCATGAAACGACCAATTTGTCGTTACCATTATCCGTTACAGTTACTGTTAGGTAATGGTACGAATAATGACCATTTGGATGGGCCAGGCTCGAACCGAACAGAACCAAGAAAATTTTCTTGGTTCTGTTCGTTTCCGTTACTGGCCTGGCCGCCCGATAAGTCCTTCGCTCCTACCTGCTGCCGGTGGTGCTGCTGGCCATCCTGGTCCAGTCTTCTGTCTTCCGGCTTCAGGGGTGGAGTCAAGAAGGGGCTGCCATCCGGTCTCTGCGCCCGTGTCCAGCTCTCCGCCCCAGAAATGACAGCCCGTCGGGCTGCCATGCATCAAGGTGGAGGGCGGAGAGAGGGATCTTTCCCACGCCGGATGACAGGGCGCTGTCATCCGGCACGGTGAAGTAAGACCCCTGTTTCCGAAAAAAGAAAAACAGAAACGAATTTTTTTAAAAAAACAGTAGGAAACGGAAACGGAAACGGAGGGAGATGGGCCCCGAACAGAAAGGAAACGGAACACAATTTTTCCATTTCGTGCCCATCTCTACTGATGACATTTTGTCAGAAAAGCAAACTAAAAGCCATCTCTACACTTTCCACATCTTGTCCAATTTTATATACCTCTGCCATCTTCTCTCCTATTACTTGCTTTCTCCTGATCTACACTTCTGAAAATTCTCACATGTTCTTTGTTTGAAGCAGGAACATGATGAAGGATGGAACAATACTGATCAATTCCACATTCTCATTTATTTTAGCTTTCCCAGTGCTGACACAGATTTTAGTTGTTCCAACACCCAAAGCATTTTCAAGCCACTTGATCTTCTTTGCCTTCAGCATTTTTTTTCCTCATGATTTTTGCAATATACACAAAAAATTCCTCTAGGACAGTCTACACAAAATTTGTGCCTTTTCACTTTAGGAGGAAAACCACACCTATATACCTAGCAATAGTAGAAAGGATGCATGCCTATATGGAAATGCCCCATCCAATGCAATGCTTATTAAAATTCATGATCCGAAACAGCAGCCATCACAAACTACACTATCTGCATACATTTTATTTTTCTGTCTGTTGAATTTCTATGCAGAAGATTCAGATTAGGGAGCAATGAACATTGGTGGACGCATCACTAATTTCAGGCATGTGGATGATAGTGGCAGAAAATAGGACAACCTGAAATGACTCCTGATCAAGGTTAAAGAACATACAAAATCGGAATTGCATATGAAAATTAATAAAGTAAGAATAACATAACTATAATGCTGACAATTAGAGATGGGCACAAAACGAGCGATTTTTCGTTTTTGTTTTCATTTTTTCGTTTCGTTACACAACGAAAATGAAATGAATTTTTTTAAAACAAAATGAAAACGAAACTACCAAATTTGCCATGTTTTTTGTTTTCGTTGCAGCAGATGCATTGAATGAAAAAGAATACTAATGAAACAGCATTTTTTCATTTTTGTTTTCATTTTTTCGTTTCGTTACCTAACGAAATGAAAATTTTTTTTGCAAAAAACATCACAAAAACAAAAACGAACCCAAATGGACCCCTAAACGACCAAACGACAAACGAAACACCATTTTTTTTAGTCGTGCCCATCTCTACTGACAATGAAGAAATAAATACTTGAAAATATTTTCTGTACTTCTGTTCAATCATTCAGCCACATGGAAGCTGCAACTAAAAATCAAAAGAAGGCTGAGACTTTTAAGAATAGCTATAGATGACCTTGGAATGATCTTCAAGTGTAGGATGTCTCACTGGAGGAAAAAAAAACCAATTATCATCCATACTATTGTATTTCTGATTACTATGTACAGATGTGAAAGCTGGATAGTGAAGAAAGTGAACGTGGTGGTGGAGGGGGAGTGATTTATTTAAACTCTGGTGTTGGAGGATAATATTACATATACCATGAACTGCCAGAAGGACAAATATATGAGTTATGGATCAGACCAAATCTGAAACTAAAATTACTAACCTATCCTTTTTTTGTTTTTTGTTTTTTGAAATATTGTAAGAAAGCAGGATTCACTGGGGGGGATATGCTACTCTGTGGAAGGCAGTAGAAAAAAGGGAGGACTGAACATGTGATGGAGTTATTCAAAAGCTTGCCAATAAGCACAATTGTTAACAATAGTACCTTCTGAAGGAAATTTAGGTTTCCATTATTGGGGGTGTTGATGGATTTAATATAAGCAAAGTGAATAACTGTGACGTCCCAGATGTTGTTGGCCTACAATGCTCATGAACCCTAATCAGCATAGCCAATCGTTTGGAGTTATTGGAATTAACTCCCAAAACATCCAGAGTTGCAAGGGTTCAAACTGGAAAGAAAGATTGACTCAAGAGCCAATGTTTTTTTTATGAGCCTACCATAAATACACTGACATAAATTTTTGCATAATTACCAACAAAATGAGGAGGGAGATTGAACTATACCTGTTCACAGTTAATCCAAGACCCTCTCCCTTTCCCATAATATAAGGCAGCAAACACAGACACGTAACTCACCATATATCTGGGGGGGGGGAGGTGTGAGCTGATAAGCCCTCTGGTGAATATACTCATCCAACACACAAATTCCCAAGTGTATCTAGTTCCTTCACACATTGACTACCAGAGAAGTTTAAAATTGTCTATACTGTTCTTGGGTGAAGCAGTCATATAGATGAACTGTTGTTGACCAAATAATGGTCTAGGCTTTCATTAAACTTGATAAAATCTTGAGCTTTTCCATTTTTCCATTTTGTTTATACCTGATATTTCATTTCATTTCATAAACTTTTAATGACATTTAAAAGAGGATATAAATACAAATAAATAAAAACAGACAGAAAAACACCACATTTAAAATATGTTCCACCTTGGAAACCTCAGTGTAATTCACAAGGGATAGCTTTTTAAAACAGCATCGAGGAAATCTGCCACCTGGGCAGTGACTGATTCAGAAGTGTCCTCAAGAAGGAGGCCCACATGTCCTTCAGGGAGGCCAGGGAGCTCAAGTAATATTTGGCCAAGAAAATATTTATGTAGCTTACTATAAGCTGAGCAGTGGCACAGGATGTGGGCAATCGTATCGGGTTCTATATGGCAACGTTTACAGATCCTACATGAAAGGGGTAGGCTTTGGTATCTTCCAGACAGGACTGCGGAGGGGGAGATGTTAAATATTGCTAGCATGAATGCACGCCTCTTGATGGGGTTAGTTATGTTACTTCTATACCTGATATATTGCTTAGTAACAGAAGAGACTCAGATTCCAAACTCCGGGAAGCAGTGGAAGACAGGAAGGCCTGGTAAGCTCTGGTCCATGGGATCACGAAGAATTGGACACAACTGAACAACTGAACAGCAACAACAACAACGATAAATCATAGTTCGCTGTTGTTTCTTTTCCAAGCTGTGTTGAGAGGGAATAATCTCACACTCTTCCTCTGTCTGCTCTTACACAATTTCTGTTTAGGCCAGTTGGAAGGAGATTCAGACAAGACTAATTGCATTCAGTTAGTAGGTAATATCCTATAGCCTGCCAGTATTTCACCTGACATTCTCACAAATGGGGAAAGAATAGTTAAAACTAGAGATGGGCACGAATCAAAAAAATGGTGTTTCATTTGTCATTTGTCGTTTAGGGGGTCCGTTTTGGTTCGTTTCCTTTTTTGCGAATTTTTGAAAAAACAATTGTTTTCATTTTTGTTCGTTTCGTTACCGTTTTGTTACCATTTATTTCTTTTTTTTAGCCTTTAAAGCAGTTCAATGTATTTGCTGCAACGAAAACAAAATGCACGACAAAATTTCTGTTGTTTCGGTTTGTTTCATTTCATTTTAGAGATAAAATTTGTTTGTAATTTTGTTGCATAACGAAACAAAAAATGAAAACAAAAATGAAAATTTGTTCGTTTCGTGCCATCTCTAGTTAAAACTGAAGGGCTCTCAAAGCTGATATTGAAAAGTGACCATTTTTATTTGAAATTGGCATCTCTCAAGCAACTTAGCACTAGAGATGGGCACGAAACGAGCAATTTTTCATTTTCATTTTCATTTTTTCTTTCGTTACGTAACGGAATGAAAAACGAATTTTGTCTCCAAATGAAACGAAACGAACCGAAACAACAGAAATTTTGTCGTGCATTTTGTTTTCGTTGCAGCAAATACATTGAACTGTAATGAATGCTAACGAAACAGCAATTTTTTGTTTTCATTTTTGTTTTTTCATTTTGTTACGTAACAAAACAAAAATGAATTTTTTTTGCAAAAAATTCATGGAAAACAAACTGAAACGGACCCCCTAAACAACAAACGACACACGAAACACCATTTTTTGAGTCGTGCCCATCTCTACTTAGCACACACATGCTAATATCACTTCTCTCTCTCTCTCTCTCTCTCTCTCACACACACACACACACACACACACACAGAGAGAGAGAGAGAGAGAGAGAGATCACTCTGTGAATATGTGGTGAAAAACTCCAGTGCCTGGTACTTCAGAGCAGCCGGTGAGATTTGCCATCATGTCCTGAAAGGCTGAGATGGAAACACTTCACAGAGGAAAAATAAATAAATAAATGTTGAAATTTTGCAGATCATTTCCCTGATCAAAATGTGTGTCTGCTAACGTTTATGAAGAGTATGCTTTCCTTTCCATCAAATTTGGTAAAATCTGCTGAAGAAACCATTTCCAAGTTTCAGTGGAACAGAAATTGTGGTTCACCTTAACTTCGAAGCGTGCCTTGGAAAATGTAAACCACATTATTCAATCAGAAAAAACAGCTGTGCAAACACTGATAACAAGACACAGTACAAATGGCTACCTCATTGTCTTCCTAGGCTTAAGCCAGTGCAGAAAGAATTCCACAGAAGAGAGTGTTTTTTAAGTATAAATGGAAATAAACTACCTCACCAATATCCATCCAAATATACAATTCACCATGAAAAAAAAAAAGAAATAGCGAGGAAACTCCCATTCTTAGATATCATGGTCATACACAAACCAAACCTCCAATTAGGACACAAGGTCTACAGAAAACCCACCCACACCGAACGGTACCTACATAAAAATTCCAACCACTACCCACAACAAAAAAGAGACATAATCCAAACACTTGTAGACTGCGCAAACCGAAACTGTGAAACTGAATTCCTCAACACTGTACACTGCAGGCTAAAACAACCAGAAAAGTCAGCAGTAGCTGAACACACCCTGAAATAAACTGGACATGAAATCCTCTTCCAGGACACAGAGGTACTGGACAACACTAACAATCACTATGTCAGACTACACAGGGAAGGCACTGAAATCCACAAACACAAGTACAGCTTCAACAAAAAGAAGAAAGTCTAAAAATCAACAAAGCCCGGCTTCCAGTACTGAAAACTACAGCCTGCAAAAGATCAAATTTCAATTATTTCCACCCAGCCACAAAACACAGTTCACACAACAGAACAGCTAATGACACCCATCAACCACAGAGAAGGATCACTGCCATCCCTGATTGCGGTGAAACTTCTTAATCTCTCTATCACAATACAATGTCTAACATCTATTCTCCGAGTCCTGAATAAGACAAGTTTCCCCTTTCCCACAACTTAGAATCCCACAGTATTACTCACTCTATACCCCAGAGCACAGAGAGATCTCCTAGTTCCCTGAGCTCCTTGCACTCTGAAGATGCCAGCCACAGAGTCTGGCAAAACTTCAGGAAGAAAAACTTCCAGAACATGGCCAAACAGCCCAAAAAACCCCACAGCAGCTATCAGATCCAGCCATGAAAGCCATCAAGAATAGATAAATGGAAATAATATGATTTGCAAAGAATGAGAGTTACTGTCAGTGAAAATGGCTCCAGGTATGGAAAGAGTTTAATCAATCCATGCTTTTTATTTTAAGTAGAAATGCAGTAAAATTTTATATTCTTCAGGATAATGAGGGGAAAATATTTATTTAGCACCTTGCTAAGCACATCAAAATTAAGAATGAAAATGCCATTCATTCATTCGTTCGTTCGTTCGTTCGTTCATTTATAGGTTGCCTTTATCCCTATAGAGTACCCAAAGTAGCTCACAACAAGTAAAATATGAAACACTATACAAATATCACAATAAAAATCAATTAAGCATACACTAAGATTAAAACAATTAAGTATAAAAATATTTTTAAAACATTTTAAACTATGAGTTAAAAGTCAGCATGCCTGAAGTAATTTCCTGTTTAAACACCTTAAAACTAGTAGCGAGTCAGAAAAAGCAAGAAAAACACAACCAGTTAAAATACAAGTCTCTCTAAGCTAAAATAAAAGCTTTCCCAGTCCTGAATAAAAGTAGTTTAACTCTATGGCAAAACAGTGGGCATTGGTGGCATCTAAGACATGACTTCTGTAAGCTGCCTACTTTAGATGAGTAACAGGGCCCTGGCTTCCTTGCCCACCATCTTTGGGGCACTGGCACTGAGTGGGCACCCAAGAGAAAGGATAGGATGCTGGACCATGAACCATATTTCAGCCATCCAACGAACCAGTAGAAACCAACAAACCAGCTGTTCCTTCCCATTTCTACTCTGATCTGTGTCCACCTGTGTTTCTTTTCTTTTCTTTTCTTTTCTTTTCTTTTCTTCCTTCCTTCCTTTGACATAGGGGAGTGTACACAGCAGGGCGCCTACTGGAACAGTACATACAGGACAGGCTGCTTGTCATTGGAAGTGAGATATATCATACTGGGGATATGTTAAGATATTCTGGCTAACTTTTTGGAGAGTTTTTTTAATTTTTTAATTTTTTTACTATTGCATTAAGACAGAAGAAATGTGAACATCCCTGATCCCTTCTCCATGAAAAAAAAAACAATCTGACTTAATTCCTATAGCAAGCTATCCCTGCACATCTTCTAGCATTGATGTAATCACCCCAGTGAGGTGTAAATTGACACTGACAGATCTTTGAATGCTGGAGGCTGAGTGGATTCTTGTTGGCCTAACATTTCATAGAGACTTTGGACTTGAACGGATGTCAGCCTGAACTACGAGGTTGAGCCTGGCCCAAAAGCTTAGCAAGGCTCAGCAGAAAAGTTGACTTTGATTTATGCAGAGATGATATTGAAACCAGGTTTTCTTTTACAGAATTTCTGGTCTTTCCCTCCATCCCCATCCCCATCCCCATCCCCATCTCCGTTTTTTTTTTCCTCTCTCTCTCTCTCCCATGCATTCACCACCACTCAAAGACTGAAGAGGCCAGCAAAAGTAGGGACAACTGTAGACCCTTGCTTAGGCCACTCCATTACTACTTTCCATTACTACTTTCTTTACCTTTTATTTCAAATATAGTTTAAAATATTTTAAATCATCTTTACATTCTCCCACTGTCAGCAGAGACTTAAAATTTAAAGTCTCTGGTTTAAAATTTCATGCAGTCATAAAATAAAAAATAATATTCTGTGCCTTTCTTTGGGCCACACAATTTCTTTCCCAGTCTTGCTACCCAAATTGATCAAAGCCAATACTGTCAAGCAAATACAACCTAGACATCTAACAATTGATGATGCAAGGAACTATGGTTTATATTAAACAACTCTCCGTATATAGTTGTGCTGGGTGGCAGGGAACTTAATACGCAATGAGTGTACATGGAACAGCTACTGGTAAGAATATACAACTGCTAGTTTTCTGATGTTGTTAGAGGTGACTGATGGCAGATAAAAGAAAAGGCCACAACATTTGACTGTGATTGTGTTTGTCATTATTTGGACCAGTTACCTGGCATCAGTGTAGATGTTTGCTCAGTGTAACAATGATAAAGTGATCCTTCAAATAGGTTTTCTGTTTTTCTTTGATTCCTTTAAATTGAGAGATCATTCTGGTTGACTTTCTTGTTGAGTGCTATGGAAGTCACTTATTTGTGGAGACACTGAGAGGACTGGCTGCACCAACATTGTGGAAAATGCAACCCTTTTTTTGCACTAGCATCTTCATAAATAATTCCCATCATTCTTCAGTTATCTCTGTTGGTAAATTATGCAATAGTCAAAGACGGAAAAAGCTGCATCTTCCATGCCCCCAGTTTTTGCTGTCCTCACCGAAAATGAAAAGAGGGATCCACTTTCTTGTTAGGCGGTTACTTCACATCCTTCCTCATTCCAAGATTACATTCGTTTTGTGATAACTTCATTCGCGGTCACGTGGTCTTGTCCCAGTTCTGTTCCTGTTTCCGTTTACCCATGGGTGTGATTGATGGTATTGTGACGACTGTTATTTCACATCTTGTTTCGTGGCAATATCTGTACTTCCCCGCCTTCGTTTCCCCCCCTTTTTTGGTCCGACCTTCCATTTTTCGATATTTCAATTCTCCGTGACTTTGCCTTTCATGCATTAAGCAGCAAAGTTTGAGGTTTTATGTCTTCTTATCTCTCTGCGATGCATTGTTTACACCACTGGAATTGTACTGGAGAATGCAAATTTGCACTCCTGCCATTAGATGGAGAATGTGTACGTTGCGTGATGAGCCTTACTTCACGGGCACTTGTCTCGAAACAGGAACTGAGACAAGAGAATTCCCAAAATCAGGTATGGCTCATCACGCTTAGATCCCAGTTCAGGGGGCCTGGTCGGGATGAGATTCTGCCATCACACAATGGACATGGAGTAACATTTTCTCGTACCAGTCCCAAGTGTGACCACAAACTGCGATGAGAGGGATGTGAAGTAACCATCTTAGTTAGCCTGTTGAACCATTTCCCTTAGCAAGATTATTCAAACATAGTGGAAACATTTCTATAGATGACATTTCTTATTTAGTTGTTAAATTGAAATCCAACTTTTCTGCCAAAATGGCACTAAAGGTGACTATCAATGACAAGATAAAGATAATCCATCAAAATTAAAATACAGCCATTACCCAAGCTGCTAAAATCTCTCCAAAAGAGAAACAACTTATAGGCCAATGGCCTGCCTGAATGAAAAGGCTTTTGAGTACTGGTGGTGGTGGGGGAAATGTAAATAATTTGAGTCCTAGTACTTGAATACGAGATCACCAGGGAATACCAGGTGCTATAGGTGCCTGGAGTAGGAACTGGCAAACCACTCCAGTATTCGTGCCAAGAAAGCTCCATGGATATGGAGTCACGAAGAGTCGGTCATGACTGTAATGACACAACACACATACAGAACAGTCAGACAAAAAAGAGCTAATCTGAAAGCACAACAGGAAGCAAGTTCTAGGCTCTCCCTCTGCTTGTCTGTATCTCCATAAGGGAAAGGGTTTTCTAAAGAGGAAAAATTCTGCTATATTTGCAATTTCTCCATGAAATTGGAGCATCCTACCCCCCCCAATAAAATCATGATGTTGAGATGCTTCATTTTTAGCAGACATACATAGCAGATGATTTAATCTCTTAAACTGATGGAAGCAAGGACAGGCAGGCTGTGGAGATAGACCATCTTCCTTGCTTCCTCTTCATACTATCTCTTAATTGGGCATCAGAACAGGAACCCAGTTTACCTCAGCAGAGTTTCATGTTGTAATTTTTTTCCCACATACAAGCAAAAATGAAGGTGGAAATGGTACAAGTTGGATCTCTTCCTGCGGTACCGAGAGGGCACATTCCGGAATCTTCTTGTGTGAATTAGTTTTGTGGTTCAGCTGTTCGTAATCCATAGTAATAGTGCAAAACGTGTTATAGTTTAATTTGTATAAGCAATTGCTCCTTATAACATGGTCTGTCTGTCTTCTTTTTCAAGGATCACCTGTTTCATCTGGAAGCTCACTGGCTAGAGAGGGGACGTGGCAGGTGCCCATTTGACCCCAGCTCCTCCTTCATCTCCACTTTATTTGGTAATGACTTCCACTCTAACACTTGCCTTAAACTCTAATTCTTGTCATTAATAATCAGTGTTTCACTGGACTGAAATTTCTATAGAGGCAGCTTGAATCCATTTTGCCACTTTAACAGGTATAAAAAACTTCCTTAATAACCAAAATCCTGTCAGTAAGCCTAATAAATCATACTAGAAGAGTCCCATTGAACCAGTGGGGATTTGGTGAGTCAGCTTCTCTGAAAGTTCAGTTGATTCAAATGGGCCTACTCTAATCATGACGTATTTGGTACAGGAAACAATAAAGCAGGCCTATTTGAATCAACGGAATGTATTAGAGAGAGAGAGAGAGAGAGAGAGAGAGAGAGAGATGACAGTAAGCTTGGCAGTGACCTTCTTTTGGATGGAACAATGCAAGAACAAGACATTGTTACTTTAAAAAGCAATAGGTGACTTGGTTGTAAAAGCAAATTGCAAAAAAAATGTTAAAAATGTTAATTTATTGATCTGTATTTGTATGAATCAATAACCCCTGACAAATACAAGGTTATGGATTTTTGTTAATTTTGGATGCATCAATTTGTCAGGCTATAAAATTGCCTCCAATGCTCCTAGAGAAATCAAAACTTAAGGGAAATTTACCATGGTTCTCCTCTACGATCCCTCCATGTTTGGTGAAGATTGGATTTCTGATGTCTGAGTAATGCACCTCCAAAATGGGCCCCCCAGGCATCTAGAGACACCAATCTTCAGAGACACTTCCTCAGACTCTCTTCTACGATCTCTCCAAGTTTGATGAAGATTGGCTTTCCCCAAGACAGTTGCTAAAGGGCACTTCCCGGGGTGGGGGGGGGCACTTTGTGGATGTCTAAATCTCAATCTTCACCAAACATGGAAGGCTTGTAGAAGTTTCTCAGCAATTTTGGTGCCTTTAGGTAACTTGGGGGGGGGCAATAGAAATTGGTTTGAAGCCAAAACTGAATTGACAAAAAGATTTGTAAGGGGAAAAATGTTATTTGTAATTCAACAATCTCAATGAACCACAAATCAAAACGAATCATCATTTTTATGATTCATGCCCATCTCTAGAATTTATGCAAGATCAAATTATGTGTTAATCAGAATGGATATGCACTATGATTAACTTCTTTTCTTCCTTCAATATGATTTCTTTAAAAAAACACTCCAGCAATCATAACAAGGCATGCTGCCTCAAATGATGAAATATGTCTATCATGGTTCCTTAATACCTACCGTGTTTCCCTGAAAATGAGACACTGTCTTATATTTAATTTTTCTCAAGAAGACACACTAGGGCTTCTTTTCATGGGATGTCTTACTTTTATTAAGTATAATATGCTTGAATGCCAGCCCTGCACAACCAAACCCTTTGCTCTGCTGTCAGCAATCCATTCACAGATTATGTTTTCCAGCTCAGGAAATAAAGGTTGCTGACCTGAAACATACTTGTGCTTCTTAGCATTTCCTCTGTCCATGTGTAGACTGAGGTTATGGTATTCTGCCCACCATTTTGGACCATTCAGATATCCAACTTCTTCTCTTTGCAGAAAGCCATAAGATTCTTGCCCTGGGAGTCCTTGACAATTCCCTTCTTGTACTCAACAAAATAGCTCTTTCTTTTTGCACTCACCTTGCCTGGAGGTACAGATACTCAGGAAAAGCAGGCCCACAGACTATTGCTTGTTGGTGGGACTCTCGCTAGTGATGTGTGAACTCCTTTCCCCTAGTCATTTGCATGTGCGCAATAGGTTGCCTGCGACCGTGGTTTCCACACGTGCACCCACACTTGTGGGAATGGCTAGGAGAAAGGAGTGATGCGGTTGCCACCTATGCACCTGCGCAAGTGTGAATGGCTCGGAGAAAGGAGCTGGGGCAGATAAAAGATATTCCAGTGTTCCTTACCACTCTGCGCTGAAATGCATGGCGTGGCTATGCAGCATATTTGCATAGCCATGCCCATCACTAGGTCTTATTATCAGGGTAGGGGTTATATTTAACAAATGCTTAGAAATCCTGCTAGTGCTTAGTTTTTGGGGAGGTCTTATTTTTGGAGAAACAGGGTATATATCTTCAGCATGTTTTGTTTCGCATTTCTGGATAAAATATTATTTCCCTGCAATAAGGGCTGAGGCATGTGATATGAACTAGATCTGTATCTTGATAATCCAGGCGGGATGAACATAGGGAGGGAAAGAGAGAGATTTAAGAAGTCATTTTATTCAGCATAAGATAAACAGAAATCAATGTAGCAAGGCATGATAGAATTCATTCTCTGAACAATCCATCATTGTTGTGTGTGTTTTCATTAAAAACAGTATACATGACCTGACCAAAATCAAGCATTTCTAAAACATACTAATTTTATTTGGAGATATTTAATGACCTAATTGACTTTCCTGTTTAAAAATGTTTAAAAGACTTCTGGAAAGATCTTCATTTCGGTTGGATTGTACCTTGTGGCTTGATTTTGAGTTTGGTGGTGGTGGTTGATTAAACATTTGTTGTTAGCTTTTAAACATACTTCAGTACATGTTATCTGATCTGGTGCTTAAAGAGAAGCACTGAAGAATATTTCCCTTTCTGAATGAGGAAAAAAAAGCAACCTCATAATAAGTTCTGAATTACAATCAGAAAACAGAACTTCAACCATGGATAATGCTACATAAAAATGTTAAATGGTTAGATAAACCCATTTTTCCTCCACGTATTGAAAACAAATGAAATTGCCTGTCTGCTTTCAATAAAGCAAAGCTCTACTAGGTAATAGATCTCACTGGCAGGTTGACAGAGGCTACAGTAGCGTTTGAAAGGATGGTAATTTTGTTCAGGCACATGGCTTTCTCGATGGAGGATTCGGTAGAACTCTTCTCTGCCTCTTTCGCCATTTAGACCTTTCCAATGCTCTGGCTGACACCGGATGCACCTCTCAGCATCAAGGAAATGGGGAGAAAATATGCCAGATCTAATTGCTGAAGTTCCTTGGAATATTCAGTTTATTGAGGGAAACAAAGAATACACCAAAGCAGTTTACTATTTTCTTCTTCTGGGGGCACACTGTGACTGGGATGTTCTCTCATGAATGCACAGGTGGCCACTACTGGAACTGGGAGTTTGAACTCCCAACTAGAGATGGGCACCTTACAAAAATAAAAGACACACTGTTTCATCATTTTGTAAGCTTTCAAAACCTTATGAAACAAAACAGGAAACAGCATTTTGTTACAAAATGAAACAAAACACTTCATTTTCCCTTTGACTCTGTAAAATGTCTCCCTTGTAAAAAGCTACCCACCATTTTATAGCGTAATGAATTGTTTCATTATTGTTTCATTTTTTATGATTTTTTTTACAAAAAAATCATTAAAATGAAATGAAACAAACTGCTAGTAGAAAGAAAACAAAATGAAATGAAACTCCCTTGTTTCGTGCCCATCCCTATTCCCAGTCTCTGGCTCTGCAGCTAGATAACTAAACCCCTAATCTATTCAGCCAGCTCATGGCAACAGTAGCTTCCCTCAAGTGACCTATAAGTCTCCTAGTCTCTCTGTGTATTATGCAATAATAATAATAATAATAATAATAATAATAATAATAATAATAATAATAATAATAATAATAATAATAATAATAATAATAATAATGTAAGTAACTTAAAAAAACCTGCAGGAGGGCAAATTAAAGAATGGTAAGATCAAGAAATATTTGGCTAAAAATACTAAGTACAAGGAAAATTGGAGAAGCATTGGAAATTGTGAAGCAGCAAATAACAGCAAAGCTAGAAAAATTGAAAGATATTGAAGCTAGATTTACTCAGTATAAAGACAACCAATTGCTTCAATCAGATCAAAGAAAGTTCTATCAGAGTTTGGAACAGAAAATAGGTATAAAAGATAAAAAGCCTGAAAAAATAGAAAACTATCTTTTCCCTTAGCACTGTGCAGCACTTTAAACAAACCACCATTGTATGGTTACAATGAACCATAAAAAAAAAGCCAGGGATTGGCAGAGGGTGGAGTCAAGCCGAAGGAAAGCCAAATGTACTTCAGTCACAGCCTCAGAGGTTTTGCCTGTGCATGGCTGATCTCAGAACTAGATCAACTCACAGATGTTCTAAAAGACCATTCCTTATAGTTTTGTTTACACATATAAACCATAATTTTTTGTAATCCCCCCCGGCACATACAGACAAGTTATGATGACATCTAACAATGAGAAATCAATTAACTGCATTTAGTCTTCAGTGGTGAGTCAGGAGAGGAGTAGAAAACCATTGCTTTATATTGGCAAAGAAGAAAGTTATAATGCCACATCAACCACATAATAAAACCCAAATGCAATGGTGTTGCAAAGGTGGAACCCATAGTGCCCCAGCTAGATGATTGTAGAACATTTCCGGCCTTTGCCAACAACTAATTTAAAGATGGTGGGGAATCGCTGGGCCCTTTTAAAGGAAAAAAGATGAGATAAAATATTTGAAATACAATAAATAAAATAGAATTTAGGACAGCTTTTATCCACTAAGGACCCAAGGATTTTATTTCATGGTTCCTCACAGGATTTCTACATGTTTATTTTATTTTATTTTATTGCAGTAAAAACCATATTGAGCATCCATATGCACATTTTCCCAGATACGCATGTCATTGATATCTAGCCCCTTTTGGGCCATCATTCACATTTCCTCTGCACAGAGAGAGATGTCCATGCTGGCTCTGGTACATCATCATTGGTTTTTCTCACACAAAAGTGGCATGTCTGAAGAGAGGGCTTTGATCTATCTGTGGAGGCCCCACACATGAAACTAGAACAAGACATCGTTTGAATTCTGCTTTGCTTACAGAGCCTCCATGAATACAACTAGGTCTCTCCTTCAGAGACCCTGAGAGGAGAATAGATAATTTGTGGCCTGTGGAGTGTGGGGATGGCCCTCCTAATTCTCAGCTGAGGCAACCTCCCATGACACTGCATTTCAGTGACACAGCTGGAAACTGACAATAAAGGGTTGTCAGCTAGAGCAGTGTTTTTCAACAATTTTGGGCAAAGGCACATGTTTCAAGAAAAAACCGAGGCACACCACAGTTTGTTGGAGGAGTTTTTTGGTGAAAAACTGAAATTTGGGCTACCAGTAATTTCGGGCGGGAATTAATAAATGAATTGACAACCAGGCTGGAGTCTTGACCAATCACAGCCGGATATCAGAAAAGTGGAGGGTGTCCCCCTGAGGAGCGCCAATTGGCCCCTCTGGATTTACACCTTCATACCCAGGACACAGTCCAGCGCCTCTGAATAGGACATTTTTTTAAATTTTTTTACCAATTTTAGAATCATAGAACATCTGAAGTGTGGAAAGGTTGCCATCTAGAGCATCCATCCCACTGCTCAATGCTCAGGAAAACCTGAACAGTTTCAAAGGATTTTTAAAAAAACTGAAATTTGGGCTACCAGTAATTTAATTAATAAATAATTGACAACTATCTATATTTCCTTAGGCAAAAAAAAAAAAAGACCCACCTCCTCTCTGGATTTACACCTTCTACACTCTGAATAGGATTTTTTTTTTTTACCATAGAATCATAGAACAGTGAAGTTGGAAGGGCCATCTAGTCCATCCCCCTGCTCAATGCAGGAATAGAAATCAAAGGATATCTGCCAGGTGGTTTTCCAAATTTCTCTTGAATGAAATAAATAAATAAATAGAGATAAATATTTCAAAAATGGTCAGTGTTAAAAAAAAACCTGTGGGAGCCCAGGTGTCATTTGGAACCAGAGTGGTTAAACTCCAATGAGGTAGAAGCTTCCAAAGCCTCCAACGTGTCATCTTTCATTCTCCCTGGTGCTGGCCAATCAGGAGCTGTGCAGGGAAATGCATCATTCCACCTCTTTGTCTGATTTGCCAGCACCAGGGAGAAAGAAATATGATGCATCTGAGGCTTTGGAGGCTTCTTCCTCATTCTAGTTTAATCCTGGGTGTGCCCAGTGCAAGGGTAAGGGATTGGTTGATTGTGTTCCTCTGGCTCCGAACAACATCTGGGTTCCCACAGTTTGTTTTAACCACCAATCTCTACTCACCAGTTCCTGAGGTAATTGATTCCACTGCCATACTGTTCTAACAGGAAGTTTTTTCCTGATATTCAGCCGAAAGCTGGGTTCTCATCATAACTTTAGCCTATTGTTGCATCCTCTGCAATCTGGGATGATCAAGAACAGATCCTTCCCTTCTCTGTACGACAGCCCTTCAAATATTTGAAAATTGCAATCATGTTGCCCCTCAGTCTTCTTTTCTCCAGGCTAAACATGCCTAATTCTTTCAGTCTTTCCTCTTTCATCATAGGGCTTGGCTTCCAGTCCCCTGATCATTGTCGTCAGTCCTCCTCTGCTTGTATCTCTTTTGTGACTAGAAGTGTTAAATTTGCTTCCATGTGTGTTCAATGTGATTTGCTTCACTAAGTTTAATTTTACAATACAACAATTGTGAGGTAAAAAACTAGTCACACAAATTAAAGAATTTCACCTGAAGTGGGAGAACCCATGGGGCCTGGAAGGTAATATTGGCAACAATCAGCATTGCTGGCACCCCTTCATGGAATCCTCCGCTGGATCAAATAATCCTTCCGTAGAATTAGATACAACCCAAACTGTTTATAGAATTGATATGTTGCCAGTATTCTGCTTTCAATTATCTCCCCATAAATTATCATTCTTTTTAGACAGGGATTCCAGTCAAAACTACAGCCATAGAGGTCTTGCTGATTTCAATCGAAGATCCAGGCACACATTCAAACATGTTTCTTTGAAATCAGAGGGGATTCAGAAGCATGTAAGGTCTGACAGCGAGTTTTGCTTTTTGTACGGTGTATAAAATTCAATATCTAGAGAACTGGTCTCATCCAACTTTCAGAAGACCATTTGGCTAGTTGGGGATTCTGGAAGATGTAGTCCTAAAACAGTGATGTCAAACCTTTTAGAGACCGAGTTCCCAAACTGAGATTCAAAACCCACTATTTTTATTTTTTTATTTTTGCAATGTGCCGCTACAGCAATTTAACCTGAATACAGGTGGCTGTGATGGGATGATGTTGGGTGCGCACAGAAAGTGCTCCGAATGCCACCTTTTGCACCCATGCCATAGGTTCGCCAACACTGTCCTAAAACAACTAGATCCCCAAATTTGAGAAGCAGAGATCTAAAGCAAACCATTTCTGCATTTAGCAAAAGGACCTCATCCCAGAAAGCATCTACATCTATCCCATGTGAGATATATCTGGTAGTCTCAAAATGTGACATTTATGTGTAAATATCGGGTTGTGTGAATGCTATTATGTATGCATTTAAAAATAAAAGTGATTATTCACACTCACAGCAAGGCCATGATCCACCCTGATAGATCTGGTGTCCTCCCATAACCACAGGATGTTGGAACTATTCATTGTCTAGGTCACAATTCTGTACAAGAACAGCAGCCATGTGTGATGTTCAGCTCATGTCTCTGGAGACGGAGTACACAAAGGCTCTGCACTGTCACCACTCCTGTTTATATTAATCATGGATACTGTGACAGCAGAATGATCCTTGACCATGCTCTATGCCAGTGTTGTCATGCTTTCTTGCTACTACCACTAGGAATGAACTGACGTGGAAAGTTCAGACATGGAATGGCCAACTCAACCACTTTGGATGCCACCTAAACATCAAGAAAACCGAGTAGCTAGACATTTTTACCACCCATGGAACACTTCAAATAAAGGGACAGTCTTTTGATATCTTGGCTCCCATCTCCAAGGCAATGATGGCATCAGTGGTGACATGTGGGCAACGATACATGTGGCCTAATTGTGTTGGCAAGAACTCACTGGTGTGCTTTGAATATGCCGATGCCTTCCTTCTGTGTGTGTGTGGTCTGTTCTGACTGTACAAATAACGGTATTCAACCTAATT
Organism: Phrynocephalus forsythii; assembly: GCA_029282475.1. Lineage (NCBI taxonomy): Eukaryota > Metazoa > Chordata > Lepidosauria > Squamata > Agamidae > Phrynocephalus > Phrynocephalus forsythii. The sequence goes on along the minus strand of JAPFRF010000006.1, from coordinate 15,231,178 downwards.
CTCAATTCTTCCAATTAAGAGAGAGAGAGAATGATGTTGTACAGTCATTTGGCACCTGGAGACTCCCCAGTTGTAGTGCCCTCCTAAATGTTGGCTTTTAGGGTTGTTAGTGAAAGCCCTGCTGCAGTTTGTTTACTGCTAATTTTCATTTGCTAGCATGTTTTTCTAGTTCTCTGCCAGGGGTTTCAAAGCGATGCCATTCTCTATTAAGCTGGGCCTAAGGCAAAACTTCGTGTTGGCTGGCAAGAACCAGTGAAGCTGGCCAGAGCTGCCGTACTTCTGTAAATGACTGACAGTTGTTATTTGGAGTTATAACATTGTTAATTCAGAAGTGTCACTTAAGCAGAAACAAAATCCATACTTTTGGAAAAAAAAGTTGCCGGCAAAATTTTCTGACATTTCGAACCATATCAAAATGATGGCGATGATGATTATCAATGCAACATTTTACCAATGATAGCTAAATTTGTCTAACATTTGTTTTGCTTATGGGAAAGAATAAAAGCAAAGACACTTTAATAAAAGAATGATAAGCTACCCATAGAGTTTCATTTACAAAGGCAGTGATTATTATTATTATTAGTATTGCTGTCCTTTGTGTCAACTAAAACTTGCTTTCCATGTGTGTAGTATGAGTTTGCCATCTAGTGGCAAATAGTCATAAGATTCATGACAACACAAAATCCCTTACAGAGAGCAATAGTAGTTCACCAACTTCATTTGTGTATAGCTTATTTAATTGGAGATTTATGGTTTGCCACCTGATCCTGTGTCCATTCATCATGTAAGTTTAGTCCTGTCATCTTCATGTTTTACAGTGAGCAAAGATTCTTCTCAGGTGTAACCTTTTTGGCTTCAGATGGCAGTCAGAAGGCTGCCAGTGCAAAGAAGTATATCTTCCAATAGAGGGGGAAACATCTGTTTTGGACAACTCTCAGTCAAACTGCTCTCCCTGATACACTAGGTTTCTACATGTGGGGAAAGCATTTTAATGGGGGAAATACTGCATAAGGTCTCTCAGTACATTGCAGGGATGGCTGTATTCACTTAATTCAACTGGTTTGTATTCAAAGTAGATCTAATCATACAATCAAAAGTTCTACAGCTACTTTCCTAAGCAACAGATTGATACATAAGCATGGCAAACCTATATACTTAGTCTTGACTCATCTGGCTTTCAGGTGGTGGGTTGTTTGCTGGGCTCTACAGTGACTACTGGGGCAGAGATGCTGTGATCTTCCGCACAATGGGCCGACTGACACACATCCGGACTGAACCAGATGATGACCGCCTGCTGAAAGGTACAAGGGGTTCATATGAAATCGTCATAAAAAGCAAATAATGTTCTTATAGTTGCCTTGTGAGAGCAGATATGATGTGTAGTTAAAATGCTATTTCAACTTGATTTGTTAACCTCATCCTACCAAGGAAAGCCACATTTAAGCATGTTACACTAAAGGACAGACTAGAAAGATGATGTTCAAACTGTTCCTACATTTCCCAAGTGATACTATGCTGGCATACTCCCCTGTGCAATTGCTGTCCCCTGATTCTGGAAGCTAAGTAGGGTGAGGCTCAGATAGGTCTTGAATAAGAGTTCTCTAATATCAGGGATCTTTTGATGGGGTTAGGAAATACAGTGGTACCTTGTATAAAGGAATTAATTTGTTCCAAATGAAATTATGTTAAGCAAATTTTCCTTTATACAAATTTCCCATAGAAATTCATTGAAAACAGAGTAATCCCTAATCGTGACCATTTTTATGTTGTACGGCTTTTCCCCATTTTAATGTTGTACAGATTTTCTGTTATATAAACTGTTTGTTATACAAGAGTCCACTGTAATCCATCTTGAAGTCCCCAGAGAGCTACCTTCTTTCAGAGGTAATAACACTATGCTAGACAGACCAATGGTCTAAAACAGTACAAGGGAGTTTCATATTCCAAACAAGTAGTATGTTTACTTGTGAGTCCAGGTAGTTGTGCATTTGGTCCACCTCAGCAATTCACCCAAGCCAATGCTGTTTCCTGGAGTGCTTAGTTATAGATGAAAAAAATACACAAGACTATGTGATAAAAGCTGACATTTCCACTGCCAATTTGTGCTTTCACCCAACTGAGGGTACAGTATATTGATCCATGCACGGTCAGGATCATCAGCAAATCATACCTGATTCACACATGAGTAGCACTTCTTCTCCATCACAACTGGTGACCGAATGTGGATGAAGGGACCTGTATGGTCAAACTTTGGTTACATTTTCTTGCCTCTCTTCCAATCTGTCTTGGGCCATCTTGGACATCTAGATTTTGTCTTTTTGGCCAACACAACTCCTTCTGCATTCTCTGTGGCACGAATTCTATGTTCCTTTGCTGAGATAACAGGATCAGAAATTGTTTGTACCTGGATGCTCATGTATATTTCACATTATTTTCCTCACATATCCTGTGAGAGAGTAAAAACAGGCACAACAACTCTCCTACTAGGTCACCAGCCAGCTGAAGGTGGGAGCTAGCTTACTGTTTTAATCTCTATTTTCATTGAAGTTATTTTGAATTCACACACACTAGATGAGCCTCTCAGGTTCTCATTTTGCAGTCTTACCCACACATCTCTGCCACTAAACCTAATAAGAATGTCTCCAAACAGGTAACTGGTTGGAGCAATCTGTGCAGCCTCTTTCTGACTTTTTTGTACCTCACGGCATTCTGCGTGCTGTCCAAAATGTACTCATATCTGTGTCCAGAAAGGGATCCAAAAAACAAGGAAGAGAAGGCAAGAACAAGCAGATAAGGAAGCAAGGCACAGCTGTAATCTTTACACACACACACACACACACACACACACACACACACACACACACACACACACACACACACACACACACACACACACACACACACACACACGTGTGTGTGTGTGTGTTATGATGGCACAGTATAAATATCCAACAACAACAACAACAACAAAAACAACAACAAAAACAACAACAAATCTTTAAAAGGATCCAAGGCATGTCCATTCATATGGAAAAGATGCATATACAACAGCTTCTCTACACCACATAATTAAAAGGTGAATCAAAAAGATCTGTGGTAATACTGCCCTATCTTTTTTTTTAAAGGATGTGCTTCAAAATATTGAAAAATGTTCAAACTCTTGGGGAGAAATAACTGAGAGTTACAGATGACAAGAAAAGAGAAGGGACATCTCTTCAAATTCCAGTTCCACTTGTCTCTTGGAGTTCATGTTGCCAGTTTTAGCTTTGCCACTACACTGGCAAAAACTGAACACACCCAGTATATTTCACCTGGTTCTGATGTGATGCCAAAAGTGACAAAATGCTATCAACCTGTACATTATTCCATTACCACACCATCCATCTCTCCCTCCTGCTGACAAATGATTTCAGCCCAATGGCTCCAAATCCTGTTTTGTATAGAGCTGCAGATGGTTGCATTAGTTCCATGCCAAGTTTCAGGTTAAGATAAATTAAAATAAGTGAACCCTGGAGAGTTAAGACTGGAAAGAAGGGTTCTTTGGGGATATGTACACACACACACACACACACACACACACACACACACACACACACACACACACACACACACACACACACACACACACTGTGTAAGTTGGAGCTGCACAAATATTTTCAAAGCTGATCTTCTCCATTATGTTCAGAGAAGATTCACTCACATGACACGATTTCTAAACTTTGTTTGCATGTCTCTCAAAATATCAGAGTTTTTGCTTCCTACGCATTATGCTGAATGTTTGCATATTTGTACTTAAGGTAGAACTTCAGGGATACAGAATTTAATTTAGAATTCCAAAAACTGACCCAGTCATTCATGGAGATAGATTTTGTCAACATCATTTCATCAAGTTAACTTGTCAGTTCATCAGCATGCTTAGTTGGAATTCTTATCAAAAATCAAACAAAATTATCTATTTCTGCATGGGCCAAATTCAGTGAGTACAACTGTTCCAAAGACAGAAGGGAAGAAGTGGTAATTTGAATTCAGGACCTCAAACATACATCCAAGGCCAACATGAAACTCCCTGCACTTTGTCTGAATGAATCTCTCAGTCATACTTTTCCTCCATGTTAATTATTGAAGCATTCCATAATTTAGAGTTGTTCTCGTTTTTCAAAAACATAGATCAAACAAAATTCTCACTGAATGTTAACCAGAAATCCAGTCTAGGAGTAGGCTAGCAGAAATTTTCCTGGATGTTTCACACTACAGCCCTTATCCTTAACACTGGCCATGCTGCTGGAGAACGGATGAGATTGATAGTTCAAAACATCAACCGAGATTGTTCAGGTTGCCCTATTCATTGCCTTGGGCCATTTTCATGATTTCTGTCCTGAAAACACTGCAAGTTAATTGCACACAGGAATTTCCATGTCCGCATGAAGCTCAGCGGCTTAATAAATGTTGGGTGTGTGATTCTTCATTGTCCCTCCTTGACAGAGACAGGGCTTGATGATCTAGAGGGACCCTTCTAACTCCACAGTTTTAAGATAATGATGATGAATTATGAAGTATGGATGGATGAATGAATGAATGGTATAATGACGTATAGAATATTGCTTTAAATGATAAATTGATGTGTAATTTAAAGATTAAGAAAGAAGACTTAAAAAGATTTATTTTTGCAATACATAGGGTAGATTTATTGAATATGCACTTGTAAGAAATACAGGTAAAGTTCCAGTGCAACAATCAGTTCAGTTCTGGAAGGGAGGATAATAAGGGACAATGTTGTTTAAGAGGTCCCGTTGGTGGAGGGGAGCACTATTACATATTTAGTGTTATTTTAATTTGTTTTAATATTTTGTATTTGTATTTTGTATTGTTTTATACAAATATAATTTTTTTAAAAAATATGATTATCATGATAATTAGAATTTCTTCAGTAAATTTGATTCATTCTCCTTCCTTCCTTCCTTCCTTCCTTCCTTCCTTCCTTCCTTCCTTCCTTCCTTCCTTTTTTGTCTGTTAAAGAACCCAAATTTGTTAGCTCTTTCATGGTTCCTGATAACGAAGATCCAGAAGATAATAAAGTGTATTTCTTCTTCACTGAGAAAGCATTAGAGGCAGAAACAGGCGCTCACGCCATCTATTCCAGAGTGGGGAGAGTGTGTGCGGTAAGAAAGCCATTTTATGATAAACTTTTTTATTTATATTCTCTATGGGGGAGACCTAAAATAAGAACAGCAACCCAAAGCTAAGCCTGAATCCTGATTCTAACCCCAGGCACCATATCAAAGACTCAAATGTCAATTGACATTGTGGGCGATGGCTGTGGCCACCCACCAAACCGTGGTTCTGGCATAGCTCAGATATGGATTTTAAAGCTCTTTCTATATAGAGTGGCATAAACTAATACATGAAGGGAAACATAAAAGGAGTCGAGAGAACAGAGGATGGAAAGAAAACAGTGACTTGAGTGAACGAGCTACATGCAAAATTTCTCTCTGCTCCTTATCTTAACTCTGAAGAGCCTGCATTTCCATATTTCACTCAGAGTGTCTATTCTGGGGAAATAAAATTACAAAACTGCAGTGCTGAGCATTAAAAAAGAAATCAAAATGCTTTGTTAGTTTGGGCATTTTTAAAGCCCAGTTTTAATTGTATTATTGTCATAAGAATCTTTGATGTATTTTAATGGGCCTTTCAAACATGTATATTTGGATTTGCCACTTTGCAACTACTCCTGAGCATGTTGATTGAAATGTCAGTGCCATTGAGATTAAATGGGACCGACTTTAGGCTGAAATATGCTGTAAGATTGCAATTTTGGAGTCCAGGCATTATTTCAAGCCCTATGCAAGCAATAAGAGAAACAGAGCTAGCTACACCTTTTCCTATCATTATTTCTACATGGAGGAAGACAGTCTGAAGAGGGAACAGTCTGGTACATGGGTAATCTTTCCATGCAGTTGGGAGGCCTACTTTTTTAGGATCTCAAATACCATGCCAAGATCCTCTGTGTATCAACCCCCCCCCCCCGACAGTCCTTTTCCTCATGGGAACAGCTTGAGGCAAGGGGTAGAGGTTAGAAACTGGGAAGGGGGAATTAAGATTTTTTGATTTTTTGAATAGGTGCTTACTGGCAGATATTTCTGGATAGACAGACAAACTTTTAGGCAGTTAGTATTGTAAACATGTCATTTTTCCTGCATGGAACTCAATGATGTTGTATAAAGAATTCAAGGCAATAGATGTAAAGAGGTTGAAACAGCCAATTTATCAACCGATTACTGCTCAAATTAAGGTTTAAGAGACATTGTTCAGACTGTCTTTATGTACATTAAGTTGAAGGCAGACATAAATACATAAATAGGAATTTGCAACAAACCCCTTAACCACAGTATGAAACAGGCAAACTGGCAAACTCAGTACTTCAAATATTCCAGGACAAATACACATATCAATTTTTTTCAGACTTAGGTTCAGTCAAGAGTCCTGCTCATTCCCACATTTACTTTCTTCTTTCAAGATGTAGATCTTTTCACAAAATAGTAGCATGGCATAGTGCCTGTCTTTAATATTTGGCGGGGGGGGGGGCACTTCTTCTTCTTCTTCTTCTTCTTCTTCTTCTTCTTCTTCTTCTTCTTCTTCTTCTTCTTCTTCTTCTTCTTCTTCTTCTTCTTCCTCCTCCTCCTCCTCCTCCTCCTCCTCCTCCTCCTCCTCCTCCTCCTCCTCTGCCTCCTCCTACAGGATTAATCTGCTCAATTTAAGTTTCTGGTCATAACCTATAAAATCTTTAGTGATTTAGGACCTCAATATTTGGCTCTCTCCCCCCAAAATAGTTACCTATCCCACATGCTCCTTGCAGTCCTTGATGTTAAGAATCCTGATACCTAAGGAGGCCAAAAAAGAAAAAGAAAAGAAAAGCCAGCATGAGCAACCAAACTTTCTCAGTCATGGCCTCTTTTCTCTGGAACAAGCTTAATACAGAGATTATCCAGGCACCATCCCTCTCTGCTTTTAGCGAGCTAATTGAAGCTGAATGATATAAAGCTGCCTTCTACTAGAATATATTTGTCCTGAGATGTTCAAATTGGTCTTCATTTCTCTGTTTGTTTGTTTTTAAATTAAAAGTGGTTTCTTCAAGTGGCAGGGTTTAATTAGATGTAATTGGTTTTGTTTTGCTTTGGTTTGCTTTTATTATATGATCTTAGAACTGCAGAGGTGGATCCCATGGATCGAGTTCATCCCCTATCAAGGAGGCAGAAGGGAGAATCAAACTCCCAGCCTCCGGCTTTTCAGCCAGATGCTTAAGCAGTGAATTATCTAGTAGTTCAGTGTTCTTATATTTTTATTGCCCAGAGAATGACAATACCAGCAGCATAGTACAGCAGTATATATAAATGAAAATAAATAAAATGAAATAAATAATCTGTGTTTACAACAACTAATTTATTTTGAACTTTAAGTATACTTCACACAGACAGTATATTACATCATAAATTCAGTATAGTAATTTGCGTCTGGAATAAACATGACAGTTACTTCCTAATCTGCCAGAGCTAATTCCAAGGTGATTAATATAAGAAAGAATTTAGCTGACTAACATTTTTTGCTTATTGAGCTGCCAAAATGCAGTAATCACATTAAAAAGATTAATAATGATCTCAATGATTCAAACGAGCTGTGGTCATGATTTTAATTTAAAATACATGCAGTTTTTAAAGCCACAGTTTTCAATGAAAATGTTAATAGGTCTCTGTTGTCTAAATAGACCGTAACCCCCGGAATAACGAAGCAGCTTATATATCTTTGGTTTCAAAGTTGTTGATTCAGTGAAGAATAAAAGATTGCGATGGCAGGGAGGTGATGGTCTTGAACTGCTACATATCTTATATTTTCCACTTTAAAAAGCTTCTTCTGGGGTCAATCAGCATAATGGTCATGATATTATACAGGAAACTTGCCTTAGAGATCCATCTCATCATATAGAATATCCCAAATCATAGAATCATAGACTCATAGAGTTGGGTGAGACCTCACGGGCCATCCAGTCCAACCCTCTGCTATGCAGGAACCTCCATCACATTACTCCTGACAGAGAACCATCCAGTCTCTGCTTAAAAACCTCCAAAGAAGGAGACTCCACCACCCTCCATGGCAGCATATTCCACTGCCGAACAGCTCTATCCATCATGAAGTTCTTCCTAATGTTTAATTTGAATCTCTTTCCCTGTAGTTTGAAACCATTGCCCTGAGTCCTAGTCTCTGAAGCCATAGAAAACAAACCAGTCCCTTCTTCAATGTGGCATCCTTTCAAATATTTAAACATAGCTATCATATCCCCTCTCAGCCTTCTTTTTGTAAGGCTAAACATTCCCAGCTTCCTAAGCCGTTCCTCATAACACATTTCTCCCAGACCTTTAACCATCCTGGCCACCCTCCTCTGGACCCGTTCAAGGTTGTCATCATCCTTTTTAAACTGAGGTGCACAGATCTGGACACGGTACTCTAGGTGGGGTCTTACCAGAGCAGAATAGAGTGATACTATCACTTTCCTTGATCTAGACACGATGCTTCTGTTGATGCAACCAAGAATCCCATTTGGTTTCTTGGTCACCACCTTACACGCTGCTGACTCATGTTCAATTTTTGGTCCATCCAGACTCCCAGATCCCTTTCACATGTACTGTTTTCCAGCCAGATGTCTCCCATCCTATAACATCCTATAAATCAGATATTGATGCTCCTGGAAGTTTTTTCTAAATGCAGAGAAAATCTTCTTGCAACCATGTTGTTGACAGATAAAATAAGCCGTTCCACAAAGTGGAGCAGATCATTTAATTGGTTGTTGCAGATGTGGTTTCCAAAAAAACCTACTTGTTGATTCTGATGGGTGAATCTGAAGACAAACTTACATTATTTAGCTCAAGGTGTTGCTTCCAAGAAACTGTCACATTCGAGACCCATTATGGGTGTGATGAAAATCATTGGGCCTCTGCTTTCTATTATCTATTCATCTTTCTCACTTCTGTAGAATAACTTTCTTACCTCCTGCTCATACCTTGGGGAGTTGGGACAGGAGTTCCTGATGCAAGGCAGATGTGCTGGTTCCTCAAATATTGAACCACAAGAAGCACTTCCCTTGTGCCTTTTGTCTCTTTCCCAGCCCAGCTGTCCTGAGAGCTGGATGTTACTAAAGAAGTGCTCATTGAAGTTATGCAGCACAACCTTATTCGGGCAATAATTTTGCAGTGATCATGCATTCTCTTTGAAGATCTGAATCAACAGCTGCTTTTATTTCAATATTTTTAAAGCTCAAATTAGATGGTGAGTAGAGATGGGCACGACTTAGCGGTATTCCTGTTTCCGTTTCCGTTACTCATATCCATTACTCTACGGAAACGGTAACGGGAATTACTCTGCCAGAATTCGAGCTCGAACCGACGAAAGAACAATTTGGTCTGATTTGTCGTGCTCATTATTTGCATCGCGGCGATCGCGCAATGCCAAGCGGCACAGAAAAAAAGTTTTTAAAAGTTAAAAAAAAAAACCAATTCCTTGCCCTAAAAGTAGGCGAAAACTGTCTGAGGGCACCTACCAGGCCAGAAGGGTGTTTTATTTGGGGGGGGGGTTTCCCCGCCCCCCCTCTCCTTGGCTATTGCTGCTGCTGTGCTGCTGGTACCAGGCTGGGAGGGCGCACCAATTTGCCATGCAGTGCAGGGGATCCAAAATGGCGACCGCAATTTTTTTTTTGAAATCGTTGCCCAAAACCCCACCAAAGCACCACAGAAACATGCGAAAATTAGCTATTTTAAATGCTTGAATTTTTACAGTAGCAGCAGTGGGTTTTTCTTGCAAAAAAAAAAGTCTCTGTTGATTTTATTTTATTTTATTTTATTTTATTTTATTTTATTTTATTTTATTTTATTTTTCTACACCTGCACATTTGCAATGATGGGCTCGCCCATGGGAGTGGACCATGCAAATTTTCCACCAATCGCATGGCCACTTGGCCAGGTTGACCACAGAGACTTCTGGGATGTGCCAATCGGGCATAAACAGCCCACTAATCGTAGCCCAAACCCGAACCCTAAGCCTAAGCCTAACCCATACGCCAGTACACTGTCCTTCTAAGTGGGTCAGAGAGGCACCCAGAGGTGCACCCCAATACTCACCCTAACCTCACCCGTAACTAGCCTAACCCTAGCCCTTGCGCTAACCCGTCTTAACCCTAAGCCAGATCTACTTGAATTGCACTACATGCAAGTACGTGAGACACAGCGGGTGCAAAGAGTCGGCCAGTCTGTCACTTGTGGCTCTGGCTGACTCCTGCAGCTCCCTCCAGGAGCCCGCTACCCCCCCCAAACCAGTACTAACGACAACGAAAAAACGAACCGACTAATTTTTGTGAAATTTTGCGAAAAATGGAAACAAGCCGAAACGGACTGCCTCCGACACACGACAACTCGAAAACGTCATTTTCCCTAGTCGTGCCCATCTCTAATGGTGAGGGAAGAAATCAGTTAATATCCTTCAATCCTTTAAGTAGCCAATTTCTCTTCTAACTGCTACTATAGTGGGAAGCTTAACCATCATTCTCATCTTAGCACTGCAGAGTGGAAAGTGATGGTAGGGTTCATCAAGTCCAGCCCATGTTAAGAAGGCACAATGAAGATCCAAACTCCCAATGCCTGGCTCTGCAGCCAAATACCTAAACCATGGAGCTATCCAGCAGTTCTAATACATGGGGCAAAATGTACACTTTCCTTTGCCCAACCAGCCCATAAAAAATTAGGTGAGACAACTTCATGTTGGGAAAAATAGGGCCACAATTTTATTGAATAACAGTGTTAACTAATAAACTGGCAAGGGGACCTGAACCTGTAGTGTCAGGAGGTATGCCATCATCCGATGTGTATTCAGTGAGTTTCACTCTTCCAAAGGATGCCGCCCACCTGTTCAGCATTCTTTGGACTTGAGTGAATCTGCTAGCCAGGGAACAACCCTCGGTTCGGCCTACTATTAACTTGCTGACTATTAATCCTAACCCTGGCCAGGATGATTTATTTATCCAAGGGCTGGATGGCACCTTAGGGTGACTTACAAAGGCTGTGACTGAATAACTGTACGTCCTGCACTACCTGCCTGGGGGGGGGGTGAACAGGCTAGCACAGGGAAGGAAAAACCCACCCCACACTGTGAGGAGAATGGGATGGTTGAAAATGTGCAGGTACCCAGGGCCAATGTGAGTACCTGCCAAAAATGCCTATCCGGCCCCAAAGCGACCAGCTAGTCTCATTCTGCTGACCATAGGGCAGGAGGGTGGGGGACTCACCTCTGGGGTAAGAATGGTGGAGGAGGCCAGGGAGGGCTTAAATAAGCCCTCAGCTGGCCTGCCTCCTGAGGACCTGGATCGGGGAGAACTTGCACCCCAAGCCATTGGGTGGTTGGGCAAATTAAGGCCCGCCCACAAACCAGGTTGCATCGGAGCAGCCATTGTAACTATTTGTTCCCCTCAGGGCAAATGGTGGTTATGGTAATGGGGAAGTTTAAACCAAGAGTTCTGCTGTATGGGAAGAATTAAGTCCCCTTCTCTCTCAGAACTGTGCTTCCCATCAAAATTTCCCACTCACTGAATGCTGTTAATACTTTAAAGTAATGCCAGAGGCCCCATTTGTAAGTTGCGGAAAACACAACATGTTTCTCTTGCCTGACATCGTGACATTCTCTTCTTCTTTCCTCTCCAGAATGATATGGGTGGTCAACGGATGCTGGTGAATAAATGGACCACTTTCCTCAAAACCAGATTGATCTGCTCCGTACCAGGGAGGAATGGTATTGACACACATTTTGATGAATTAGGTGAGCCAGGTGGTGCATAGGGTAAGGACATCACCAACTGTTACTTCAGGATGTACAAATCACTTGTACCACTAAGAGTATGGTTACTTGTTCATGTGGTTGTGATGTTACAATTGGCTGTAATTTATCATGACAGGGACAAGCTGAAGAGAGTTATGAGCATCCTCTTTCAATGGCATACACCAGTGTTGGCAAACCTATGGCACGGGTGCCAAAGGTGGCACTCAGAGCCCTTCCTGTGGGCACCCAACATCGCCCCTTCACCACCACCTGTATTCAGGTTGAATTGATGTATGGGCACTTTGCGAAAAATAAGTGGGGTTTGAATCACAGTTTGGGCACTCGGCCTGTAAAAGGTTCACCATCCCTGACATACACAGTAAGCAGGAGAATTTGCAACCATTTTGGATCCACGGCAGATTAGTATTTGGTCCATCCCTTAAAAATGGGTCTGGTCCTTACTATAATCTCTTTGAAATAAACAAAATCCAGATGATGATGATGATGATGATGATGATGAGGAGGAGGAGGAGGAGGAGGAGGAGGAGGAGGAGAGGAAGAGGAAGAGGAAGAGGAGGAGGAAGAGGAGGAGGAAGAGGAAGAGGAGATTAACTACAATTTAGGTTTAGGATGAATAGAAGAAAGTTAATTGAAACCAGAAGGAAATGCTCTGGGTCTTCTTAGAAGCCCAGCAAAGACCCAAGTGGAGTGATAATCCAGCATTTTTCATGATGTCCATATTGGCCTTCCATTCCAGCAATATGCCTTCAGGTTTAGAATGCAAAACTGGGTAACATAGGCTCTAAAAGACACTAAAGTCCTGTTTATTCAGAGAGAAGGAATTATTAAATGCTATTTAAACACCATCATGTTTCCTCTTTGCAGAAGATATATTTTTGCTCCAGACTCGGGATAACAAAAACCCAGTGATATTTGGACTCTTCAACACTACAAGGTAAACAACCAGGAGGCTTGGTTGAATTTGATGAAAGATAGATGTAATTTAAGGAGCCTGATTACTTACTAGCAGATCAAATCATCTTTCCAGATGATCACTTTTCAGGAAGATCACTTATTGCAATAAAACTAGAAAAGAACATTGTGCATATGAGAAATTAGCTATAATTGCCTGTTTCACTTTTCTTTGTATGTAGAGTCTTTCTGATCTTCTAATCCAGGAGCTTAAAAACCAGGAAAATCTGCTTTATTGATAAGGACAGTGTAGGCTGGTTAAAATGTTATCTTCTACACAAGATAGGACATAGATGTTTGGCGAGAACCTAAAGAGCTAAAAATTTATCATTCTCAATTTTATTGCATTACTTTGAATGCCACCTTATAACTTCCTCTCTTGCTACTTTTTATTGGAGGCAATAATTTGTTTCTTTCTGTCTTTCCTTCAGCACTGAAACTTTAAATGCATTGTTTAATATGCACAGTTTTCTTGATTTATATTTGTTTGTGCCTTTTCCCCCAATTGTATGCACTTTTTTAAATTATGCATTGTTTTGTGTGCACATTATTGCTCTGGCATGCCTCCTATGGCTTGAATGACCAAAGGGTCCCTTCTAGCACTGCAGTTCTGTGATGGTGGTGATTATATTCCTTGCATGAGCCTAGTTAAAGTTGCAATCCTGTACATAAATGCCTGGGAATACACCTTGTTCCTCCCAATGGGAACTGTTCCTGGATAGAATTCTTGAAACAAAAAAAAAATGCAGGTTTTCATATGATGCAAGGCAGTGCCAAATATTTACAGTTTAGTGGGACTGACTGTTTTGTAGGTGGATTTCTAGAACTGCATTTTAAGAATCTTTATATATTTACTATTAAAACCACTTTAGAAACTCCAATTACTTTTTCAAATGCCCGCCTAGATTCTAATGCTTTCCCCCATCTGCATCCTTTTAAATAACCAACCAAGCATCATTTTTATTTTTATTTCTCTACATCTATGTGAGTTTTGCAAGTGTTTATTCACAAGTCCCTTCTTTCTTGATCTCCATTTGTTTATATTTTTAATTAGAAAAAGTGTTTTGGATATTTCACAAATACACAGTTTTGCGTGCATGTTTCTGTAAATTAAATATATATATTTTACATATTGTATGTGCCAAATTATACATTTTGTATGCACCTGTTGTTGTGTCGTACAGTCATGACCGACTCTTCGTGACCCCATGTTCATGGACTTTTCTTGGCAGGAATACTGGAGTGGCTTGCCAGTTCCTATTCCAGGCGCCTACAGCACCTAGTATTTCCTGGTGGTCGCCCATCCATGTACTAACCAGGGCCAACCAAGATCAAGCAAGGTCTGATGTGCTCAGGGCATTATCCATAAACATGATCACATATTTCTGCATAAATGTGAGACTTCTTAAAAGACCAATCCCCTACAGCAACATTTGAAAAGGTACAAAAAATAAAGGATGTCATAACTGCATACTAATACTTCTGTTAGTACCCCCCCCTAATAAAATCAGACCAATTTCCTTAAAAATGCTGATCTAGACATGATCCCCATCTCTATCCAAATGTGATCATGTCTTCACTTCACAACTAAAGATGGGCACGAATTGAAAAAATGACGTTTTGGTTTTTCATTTTTTTGTTGTGGGTCCATTTCAGTTTGTTTTTGTTTTTCGTGAATTTTTTGAAAAAAAAATTGTTTCGTTTTTTCATTTTTCGTTTTTGATTTTTACCCGTTTTTTGTGCGACTTAAAGCATTTCCGTGTGCGGACATCCCAAAACGCCCCAGACCAGAGGGAAAACACTAAAAAAATGATGCTGACAGAGACACAGTATAGACTAGGTACGCAGGGAGGCTGCAAAGGCAGTGGCGAGCATTGCCCAGGGCGTAAGGCAGCCGCAGAGTGACTGCTCTGTGGGGCAGGGGAGGGTACTCACCAAGAGGTACACACGCACACAGGGAGGCTGCAAGAGAAATCTCTTCTTTCTCTCCCCTAAGAGCCAGGCTGCAGCCAGCAGGAACACAGAGACACACACCTGCCTGGCTGGCCTAAAGTAATGAGTCACAGAGATAGCAATCCCACCCCAACTCCCACCTCAGACTGCAAGGAGGATGGGGGCTGCCAAAGCTTTTTATGCCCTCTGTGGCTGCAACTTGGGCATGCTATTGGTTGAAATTGTCCAAGAATTTACATGATCCCATCACATGGCTTGCATCCATCTTGTGGCTGGAATCCATTTTGTGCCATCCTTAAAGGGAAAAGAAAAAACATCGCAATGGGAGAAAGAAAAAAACAAACGTTTTAAGGACCCCAACCCTCCTGGTAGGACAAGTGTTTTTATGGATGTCCAGGGTGTTTTAATACCCAAGAAATCAATATTAGGCATCTGGGATTCATTTTGGGTCGATGTCCCCTAACTCCCCTTAAAGGAAAAAAAAAAGTGATCTGAGAAAAGACATAAATGCACATTTTAAGGACCCCCCCCCGGTAGGTATTATCAGGCAGAATAAATAATTATTGCTGGGTTTTTATGGATATTCAGGACGTTTTTTAACATTTAAAAACAGCTCTTTTCATTGCGTGTTGCCGTTAATGAAAATGAAACATAACAAACCTAATTTTCATGGTTCTGTTTGGTTTGTTCCAATTTCATCTCAATTTTCGTTATTCATTTCGTTATGTAACAAAATGAATAACGAATAATGGAACAATTTTTTTCGTTTCGTGCCCATCTCTATTCACAACATCTAGTCACTCAGTTACATGTGTTGGCAGTTAAAACTAAATATGCACACATGTCCATTCATATCTGAGATGGTTTTCTGTTTTTACTGTGGCATGCCCTGTATTAATGGCTTAATTATTTATTTCCTTACTTAATTCATTTTATTTATATCCTACCTTTCTTCCAATGGAGAGAGTCACTCACTATATTTTTCCCAGTGTAGGTATGCATGTTTCCTCTGTAAACCTTGGCTTGATGCTTTCTTGATTTCTGTTTCATAGCAACATCTTTCGAGGGTATGCTATATGTGTCTATCATATGGCTACTATCCGGGCAGCTTTCAATGGACCTTATGCTCATAAAGAAGGGCCAGAGTACCATTGGTCTGTGTATGAAGGGAAAGTACCTTACCCAAGACCTGGATCGGTATGTAGAAGACAATTGTAACTTAATTTTTATAGTGTTAACAGCTTGCTTTGTTGTTTTCTTTGAAACAGGCAGATTTTGATGGAACTTCATGATAAAGCCAAATAGGGTCCCTCTCAGTGGAGCCTCAAGTACCAGGAATCTTGTCTATGGACAGGAGGATATCTATGGGAAAAGATAGCTGATACAGCTGCTCATTCTCCTTGCTCTTCAGTGCCTCATTGTCCTGTCTGGACTGGTTTACGATCTATATAAATGTCATTTGCCCAACCAGCAGTCCTAGCTGTATGACTAGAAATTGGTTGGCCAGTGGAGCTACACATAGATGCTTGTGCCTCACAGTGAAGACATAAATCTTTTCCCGCTCTGTCCTCAAGCTGCCTTAATGCTGGGCTTTTGCTGGGATGTTTATAAAGAACTTATCAGCCAGAAATCTGTAGGAAGACATACGAGATAAAGGGAATTTGAATTATGTCCTCTCCCTTACAAACTCCTGGATTTGTTTATTTGGCCTACATTCTTAGGCCCAAGGATGTGCATTGAAGTTCTATTTGGGAACAGTACTGCTGTGTCACTTCTTTGGTTTGGAACCTGCCTCCTTGGGTGGAACAAAAACAGGATATAAATTTAATTGGCACTAAAAGCAGCATTTACATTTGCACACTTGATCCTAAGTGCCAACAACGTTGTGTAGTAAATCTTTACCGGAGCTTAGCAGAGCTCCCATTGTGGCAACCCCCTTCTCTTTAATCGGTCCAGTTGATTGTTTGATTCCTGCTGTGATACTGAAAACAAGAGTACAAAGCTACCATAATACCAGCCCAAGTGTGTTAAAGGCACAGCTACTTTTGATGACAGAGCTATTGTCTTTTAGATCTTTTCTTTTAAAACCAGCTAAATAGTATGTTCTGAACCCTTGCTCGGAGTTGGAACTCTTCATCCACCTTTGGCAGAACTGTTTCATTGGCCTTGGTGGTGAGTGGAAAACAGGACTTTGAGCTTCTGCTGAAACCCACATGCTTGGCATTTGATGGCAAGCAGCTGGTGGAAATTCCACTGCTGGCTGATTAGAAAACACACTTCAAAACCAGCCCAGAGCGAATACCTCTGGGTAGCCAAGCCCCATGAAAAGCAAAATAAACACTGCCCCACTTGACAAGTGCAGGAGTTTATTAGTGTCAATTATGCCATGCCACAGGATAAGCCTAAATGTTTCCAGTAAACATAAAGGGTATTTTATTTCACATTATTGATTGAAAATCCCATTTAAATGAGTAGAGCATGCTACTGTGGTTGTGCTCGAGATGTTTCTTAAACCCACATTGTTTCCAAGAGGCACGGAGGAAATAAATGATTCCTAAAATATTTCTAGCCAAATCCCAAATGGTTCTGATAAAAGAGCACGAGGCCAGGTTTGAGTTGAGGAATCCATCATGAATGATATCTACGACTTTCGTCAAAGGGTCTTAAATGTCCTTTTTAGGACAGTAATGCCTCTGTTTTAACTTGAGTAAACAGCAGGCCTGTACTACCCCTCCCAGGAGTTAGCCCTCAGGCAAACTTTTAGACTTTAAAATGCTAGGGAAGTTGTCCCCCCCCCAATATTAATCCTCTCACATGCTGAAAAGGATTCCTCTTGCTGGTACTTCAGTTTTGCCCCATCCTCTGCCCAGCTAGGAGCAAATCTCGATCAATAAATCCCCCATCTTCCCCAATATGGGGTATGCCTTCTTCTACTGTTTGTGCTCACTCAAGTATCTGAATCCTGGCTCCAACCCTATTAACACAATGCACCAAAAATAATCTGTCAGATTAGTTTAAGAAAACATCCCTATTCAGGCAGTGCAAAAGTCAGTGTTGTTGACCACGCATGATGAGGATGAGAGCACCATCTTCCAGGACCCATATTCTTTCTCAGGCCTAGCACAATGAATGTGTGAGGAATGTACGGCTAAGCCTTCCTGATAAGCATAGCCCAATGTACACTAAAGCTTGAGTGGAGTTTAGGCCAAATAAAATGTAGGCCTACACACTTGGCAACAATAGATTGAACTTTTACCACACAATAGTATTTCTTTTCTTTCCCAGCATCACTAACACCTGCTCCTTCTGAGGGCATCTTATTGAATTCTTTCTTTTAGTGCCCAACAAATATCTCTAAAAAAGGGGGACTAGTCTCAGTCAGAAAATCCCAGATACAGTATAGGCCTTCTTCCATTATTGAGCTACCTTTCTCTGTTAGATAAGCTGACTGAGAGCTTTTGCTCATTGGAGTAAGGATGTAAAAATGCTACAAATATTCCTCTCTGTGCTTCTTGCCATTGCAATCATCTCTGAGGAGAGAATTTAGCCTCCTTCAGATTTTCCAACCCTAGCATCCAAATGATAAATCTGGTGTGTGTGTGTGTGTGTGTGTGTGTGTGTGTGTGTGTGTGTGTGTGTGTGTGTGTGTGTGTGTGTGTGTGTGTGTGATGGGTGATGGGTGATATTTTGTGCAAAAAAATGAAGGTACACATTATTAAAAACTGTGTCACGCTGCAAGGTTTATTAATATATCCACAAAAGTATTCAACTAAAATGATTCAAATGGTATTTGTATTGTTATGGGTTGGGTAAATGCTGTTCTCAATACTTTCTATGTATGACCATGGTCCCAATGCTGTACAAGTGGAAATATCATTTTACAAGGTGACCTAATTAGTTTCTAACTGTAGTTTGCACATCTCCTTGCTTATATTCATCCAGCAATCTGCACATTTGGTACAGCGATTTTCATGTGACAGTGAGTTCCATATTTCAATTTAACTCAAGTACCGAATATGGAAGTATCATGATTCATGACTCCACTGAATAAAGACAATAACAGGATCAAAACATTTTGGACAAATAAGAAATATGCAGACACCTCAAGAGAGCAACAAAATACCTTACATGCTTAAAGCAGAAGGAACACTGCAGCTTTTGCTTTCACTGAAACTTCTTATCATTCCCCCTCCCTTTGAATTGATCAGAACTGAATTTGTTCCTTGCTTCCCTCCACCCTCTTCTGTCTCCTAAGTAACCAGCCACAAGTATCCCTCTCCTTTCCTTGTCCCTACTGGGAGGGAAAGTTTCACTTAGGTAAATTCTTGCAGTTGAGAATGAAAAGTTTCAAAAGTTGTCTCCTGGGTGGGCCAGAATTTGTTCCTTGCTTCCCTCCACCCTCTTCTGTCTCCTAAGTAACCAGCCACAAGTATCCCTCTCCTTTCCTTGTCCCTACTGGGAGGGAAAGTTTCACTTAGGTAAATTCTTGCAGGTGAGAATGAAAAGTTTCAAAAGTTGTCTCCTGGGTGGGCCAGCTCACACAGTGTATCACACATTTTTTCTGTTGTCAGGAAGGAAGGAAGGAAGGAAGGAAGGAAGGAAGGAAGGAAACATTGGTTTATTTTATAGACTCCTCTAATTTGTGTATACAGTGAGAGCAAAAGAAACATGTGCACTACTTATAAAAGAGTAGGATATAGATGTAACTGATAAATATAGAAAATAAAGTTTTGTGACTCAAATAGGGGTTGTAAATTTGGTTTAGGGGGTATTTTGTTTTGTTTTGTTTTCCCCCAAAATATCCCTGACTTTTTGTTGCTCTTGCTGTTGAGAAATGCACTTGTCCTGTGTAGAAGCAAATCATCTTCCAACATGTGACAATTATTTTTGACACACTAAGACACTTCTTTTTGCCAAGGATTAGAAAATCCAAGAGTGCTCACATCCTTCCCTCCTACTCACTCTGATCTGTTTGTGTTTGGAAAAGGGCACCATAGAACTCCTTAACTAAAATGAACAAATTTTAACATGTTAAATGCAATCTATATGAGTATTACAGTACTACTGTGGCAAAGCCAGTACCAAAACTTCCCTTGGGCTTAAAATAACACAAAAACTGTTTCTGGAAAATATACTGTTTAAGTAAATAAACTAATTAAATCCTCAGCAAAACAGGGGGTAGGGGCACAATATCTTTCAAACAGCTGGTATCATTTGTTAAAATGTCAGCCCCTCTTGCTAAGCAGTGTCTTACCCTTACTGCCTCAAAATTGGTGCTAACTGTCTTCAAATCTAGATCTCCTGCTCCTTCAGGTCAATATATGAAATCTTCTTGGGAGGGGATAGATCATAGATATCCCAGGCTGTAGAGTTTCCAGTTATAATTGGGAGATATGAATCATCCATCTCACATTTATCATAGGACTGCATTCTTATGGTTGTGCCAGTCAGTCTCTTAAATGTTTCTATGAAATATTTCCCAATATACTCACTGCCGTACCTCACAGTTTCAAGTTCCACTGTTTCCTTTATTTTTGGCAATATTTTTCCATCTCCTCTGTTAATAAGCAACTTCCCACTCTGATCACAAAGATTCAGATGTTCAACTTCCCATCTATTTTTTTAAGTCTAGAAAGCCATTTGGTTTTCATTTATCTTCTCAAATTATTAGCACTATTCAGGAGTTAATGCACAACTGGAAATATCAACATGTTATGCAGAATATGCCCCGACCCCTTTCAAATATCAGTACTTTCAAGACTGCCTAGGAAACTCTGAAGAGAGCTATTGTTAATGCTCACCTGAATGCTTGTAGAAACTTTGTACATTGGCGACCCCCTCCCAGTAAAGTAGAACTTTGGATCACACAGGGGCTCCTAAACCTGAGGAACAGAACATGCCCTACAGAACCTTCTCCTTAACCCAGAAAGACCAATTGTGGAAGGGTGGGGATGACAGGGGTGTTTGATACAGCTTATGTCTCCTGTTCAAGCATAACACTAGAAGAGAGCTAATTTCACAAAAGCAAATGGAATTCCTGTGTTGTTAATGTCCCGTTAAAACAAACAACTACCTACCACCAGATCAGAGATCTCTTTCCCTCTTCCGTGTTTGACAGTGTGCCAGCAAAGTGAATGGAGGCCTGCACGGCAGCACCAAAGACTACCCAGATGAAGCAATCCGTTTTGCTAGAAGCCACCCACTGATGTATCAGCCTGTTCGGCCCGTTCATAAGAAGCCCGTTCTTGTGAAGACAGATGGGAAATACAAACTGAAACAAATAGCCGTCGACAGAGTAGAAGCAGAAGATGGACAATATGATGTCTTGTTTATTGGAACAGGTAAGTGAAACTGAAAAAAAGGATTGTGTGGTTTTGTAAGCATCAGGTTTTACATGCTCTCCACTCTTGTTCAGCTTCTGGTGAGGTTTCTGGGCTTCAATGCTGCCTCCCATTTAACACTCAATATCTGATTTATCTGCTGACAATATTCCTTTACTGTTCTCCTCCCAACATCCTCTGGACTCCCATAATCTATGAGACTAGGGCAGGTTCAGGCAAAACCAGCCTCTCAGGAGCAATTCTTGTTGTCCCCCCCACACACACACACACCCAGAGCCCCCAGAGCATATAAAGTATATTCAGTAGACATGGGCACGACTAGGCAAAATTCTTGTTTCCGTTTTCGGTTCTCGTTATCGTTACATAACGGGTAACGATAACGAGAATTACTCCGCTCGAACTCGAACTCGAACCGAAAAAGAAAAATTGGGTCTGATTTTTCGTTGTCGTTCATGGCATCGTGGCGATCGCACGATGCCAAGCAGCACAGAAAAAAGTTTAAAAACAAATTAAAAAACCCGATTCCCGGCCATAAAATCAGGTGAAAATATGCCTGCCTCAGTGAGGGCACCTACAGAGGGGTGGTTTCTGGGGGGGGTCCCGATCTCCCCCCCCCTGTCCTGGGCTGCTGGTACCAGGCTGGGGGGGCATCCTCGTTGTCTCCATCTGCCATGCAGTAGGGGAGGGATCCAAAATGGCGACCACAATATTTATTTTTAAATCGTGGTCCGAAAACCCACCAAAGCAACACAGAAACATTTGAAAATTAGGTATTTTAAATGCCTGATTTTTTATAGTAGCAGCAGTGGGTTTTTCTTGCAATAAAACGTCTCCATTGATTTTATTTTATTTTATTTTTATTTTTATTTTTTTACACCTGCGCATGCACAATGATGGGCTGGCCATGGGATGGGACCATGCAAATGTTTGGACCCATTCCACCAATCGCATGGCCAGGTTTTGACTGAGACTTCTGGGTGTGCCAGAGAGGGCATTAAAAGCCCACAAACCCTAACCCTAACCCTAACCCAACCCTAACCCATACGCCAGTACACTGTCTTTCTTAGTGGGTCAGAGGCACCCAGAGGTGCAGCCCACTAACCCACCCTAACCTTAACCGTAACCCTAAGCCTAGCCCTTACCCTAACCCCAACCCTAACCCAGATCCGTACGCAAGTACACTTTCCTTCTTAGTGGGTCCCAGGCACCCAGAGAGGTGCCTCCCACAGCCCACTATCCCCTATCCCATTCCCTAACCTGTACGTCAGTACGCTAGTACGCTCCCCTTCTTAGTGAGTCAAAGTGAGGCTCCCAGAGAGGTGCCTTGCAGAGCCCACTATCCCCTATCCCATTCCCTAACCTGTACAGCAGTACGCTGCTATGCTTCCCTTCTTACTGAGTCAGAGGCACCCAGAGAGGTGCCTCTGCCACCCCACCCTAACATAATGTAATGTAAATGTATGGTACGCAGCAGCTCCGCATAACACTTCCCTTGCTTCCCTTCTTAGTGGGTCAGACGTCAGAGAGGCACCCAGAGAGGTGCCTCCCAGAGCCCACTTACCCCAACCCCAACACAAACGACAAACAACAAACGGAAATGACAAATTTTTGAAAATTTCCTCGACAAACGGAAACGAGCCGAAACGGACCCGTCCCGACAATCGAAAACTCAAAACGTCATTTTTCCTGGTCGTGCCCATCTCTAATATTCAGTATATATATTTTTTTCTAATGGGAGAATGCTTCTCTTAGCAGGTAGATTGTAAGATCCCCCAAGTGTGCTAGCCATCCCATTTCCCAATCAAAACAGTATTTCTGTGGCATCTTTTTAATTATTTGTAGACTGTTTTCATACCTGGTGCAAGCAGTGGCAGGAAGCAAGGGTAAACCCTCCCCCAACCAACCAAAAGTGCCAGCCTTGTTCCAGACAATGGATGCCCACTGTCTGGCAGTGAAGCTAATATTCTTTCAATGTGTAACTCTGTGGTAGGCAAGGACAGACATCCAGTACCCTCAGAAGGAACAATTCACTCACACTATGTTCCCTCTCTTTATTTCCCTGTGTTTTCCCAAGTCCATTGCTCCAGGGTCTCCTCCACAAGATTGTTTCATTATACTAAGCTTTGTGGCACAGTGGTTCATCTGCTGTACAGAGTAGCTAAAACTGTGCTCACCACCTGGGGTTCAATTCCAGGTAGCAGGCTCAAGGTTCACTCAGCCCTCTGTCCTTCTGAGGTCAGCAAAATGAGTACCCAGTATGGGGGGGGGGAATGTGTAGCCTGCATATTCAAATGGTAAACCACCCAGAAAGTGCTTTGAGCACCATTTGGCAGTATATAAGCAGAAGAGTTTGCTTTGCTTTTTAATGGGCCAAATCTACCTAGGACATTTTTTGTCCTTGCTGCTGTTTTCATTTCCCTCCTCCCATCTCCTCCCCACCCTCCCTCACACTTCTACAACAGCTGTGGAAAGTTCAGGGATATGAACTCTGAGATGTGATTCAGATTTGTCTCATGCTGAGAGATGAGTGGGAACGGAATGGTATAAATGTTTGCAGGGCCACTTTGGTATCCAATTACTTTATAAACCCAGTCCATTGCCCTTTGCTATGGTACAGTGCTCTCCTCTTCAGGCCTGTTGCTTAGAAGGAGGCTTCTAAATTGGATCATTTTCTCAGTTTGAAGATTTATTGCAAGCCTATACAGTTTCTTGAGCTGTTACAGGGGCCTTGCTGGGTTTTCCAACAACCCACATGTTTGGAAATTGTAACCTCTGCATCACTTCTAGGACTGGGCTTTTGTAAAAAAATAAAATAAATAAAGAGGTGATATGTGATATTGGGTTTAAAATTGGGCCACAACTTTATTAAACCAATTTAATCAATAGTCCCTAAATGAAAGGGGGGGCTGCCGTAGTGCAAGTAAACTTTGGTATGATTTGTCCTTGACCTTCAGGCCCTTATAATTTTAGGTGAGTTCCTACCTGGACATGTGCTGTTAACTTTATTCAGCAGATTTCCATACTCTTCTGGGACTAAATCCCAAAGGCAGCCTTCAGTAAATTTACCAAAACCTATTACAGTGGAACCTTGACTTACGTCATTAATCCATTCCAGAGGTCTAAACTTAAGTCAAACATGACTTAAGTCAAACGAACGTTTCCCATAGAAAGTAATGGGAAAGCGGATTAATCCATTCCAGATGATGAAAAAGACCCCCCCAAAAAAGCAATTTAACACAAATTTGACTGGCATAGGAGATTCCTTCTGGGGATGTAAATGAAATGTCTCTTCAAACAGAGGAGGAGGCAGTTGAATTATAGTCCAAAGTTATATGCCTCTTTTTAATGTTATAGCAACAAAAGTTTTACTGATTTTTAACCTGATGTTCCAAGTTCTGAACAACCTTTACCATAGAGACTTTACAGCTCCCCAACTAAAATGCTTCCATTGTGGACCAGACTTCTGCAGCCAGATTTTTTACAAGAAGACTGTCTAACCAGCAAGGCTAACCCCGAGCTCCCGGCCCTTCTTCTCCTCCCCGCAGCAGCGGCGGCCGGTGAGTCCGAGGACCAGCTACAGGTGCTCTGAGCTGGACCTACCTAGGAGGAGGGGAAGAAGGCAGGAGCAAGTAGCTGGTTGTGGCTGAATGGGTCAATGGACTCAAGTCAAACACTTCTTGTTGCAAGTCATGATGCAAGTCAGCAGTCAAGGTTCCACTGTAACTTATTACTGCTAAACTACTAATTCCCTAACTAGTTAAAGTTCTATCAAAGACTGCCCAACTCCCTTTAATGGGACCATCCAATGAACTCACCTACCACAAAAGACTTGCACTACCTGCTAGTTGTGACTGATGAGAGCATGACCTACCTAGCCAAGTAGTGAGAATGGGATGGGCGAAAACTGGTCATACAACAGCCAATCAGTATGCCAATCAAAATTTCCCATCCGGCCCCGAAGTGACCAGCTTCTCTCATTCTCGCTACCACAGGGAAGGGTGGATGGGGTGCTGCAAAAGCGGCAAGAGGCAGGAGCAACTGCGGGTAGCCTTCCTAAAGACTTCTCCAAGCCTGTGAAAAGCCTGCCATCACGTGCACTATTCTTCTTGCCACCTACATGGGTTGTGGCTGCAAAGCATCCCCATCTGGGACCTTAACCCCCTGGAACCACCCTTGGCTTAAAACTACCCTGGTAACTGAAACAGCATATATCTCAGGTTTGTTGTCACTTTTTAAGCTCCTAGACATGTCCTTTTCTGGGCTTTCTTCCCAGGGTTGTGGTCACTTCACACCCAGTCCCCAGTCATGGCTTTTTCATGAGACTGCATAAGCAACAGGAGAAGGGTTAAGGAGGCATACTGGAACTCTTTGGTGTTTTAATAAATATCTTATATCCAGTGTCCAGGGTGAAAGCTGGACATTTGAGGTCTCAGGTAATGTAAGCCACTTTTCTCTCAGTCTCAATTAGGTGGCTCTTGATAGCACCACTAAAAGGGAAGATCAGAAAGGAAGACAAAAGAAGAGCCACTTGCATGTAATTGTTCCAAGTGTAGGAACTGTACACAGTTCCAAGTGTAGGAATGATTTTTATAATTTAAATAGAATCACAGAGGGGAAACTGGCCCCTCATACATACGCCCATTGAGTCTTTTTCCAATTATTCGTGGTTGATCTCCCTGTTTCTTCACCTTTTCTGCAGGCTCAGGCTGGACACCTTTTCAAATAGAGGACACCTTTGGAAGTAGGGTTGCTTTCTCATAGCCATTCATATGGAAGTCTCTCATCCCTGAAGCAGCAAATGTGGCCACCATCATTTATATGGCAGTTTTAGAAATAACTCAGATGACCTCTGTGGGATCCAAGATGCTTGAATGGATAGGGTGCTTGACTCAAACAGAGAAGGCTCAGGTTCAGATTCCATCTTAACCAGGAAACTGGATGGGTCAAATTGGCCAATTACATAGTTTACTCTACAGGGTTACTGTGGGGAGAAATTATGACCATGAGAATCCTGAATGTCACATCTGGCTCCTTTGCTGGGTGATAGGCTAAACATGTAACCAATAATGATACAGAGCTTTGAACATTGAAATCTGTTAAGCATTCACACACACACACACACACACACACACACACACACACACACATTTTGTGCGTTTCTATTTTCTGTTTTCCACTGGATGGAAGGTATATGTTAATTTTTACAAAAGTATCAGGTTTTCTTTTTTTTAAAAAAAAACTGGCTTTTGGTGACTGATGAAGAAAAATTGTTAGCAGTAGTAAGTTCCCTGTTTTTGTTGTTTACAGATAATGGGATTGTACTGAAAGTCATTACAATTTACAACCAAGACACAGAATCAATGGAAGAAGTGATTCTTGAGGAGCTGCAAGTGTTCAAAGTATGTCTCTCTCCCTGGTTTGTCTTATCCATCTGATTTTCCACAAAGCTGGGGATTCTCAAATACTCTAGAGAGGGAAAGCACACACATGCACATGGTAGTTATTTTACTCACAGCAGAGACAGGATTCATGCGTGGAGTAGTATATGTGATTCTCTCCCCAATTTCTGAATTTTTCTCCTTTAAAGAAAAAAAAAGAATGAAGTGTGCATATTATTTATTTATTTATTTATACAACAATTTATATGCCACCCACTATCCAAAGGTCTCTGGACGGCTTACAGTTAAATTAAACAATTAAAACAATTAAAACATTAAAATGCTGATGAACAGTTAAAAAACGATGAAGAACATTTAAATACAATACACGGAAATTACCATTAGAACCCACAGTCAATGTTATATTAGTTAAAAAAACTTCTGGAACAGAAAGATTTTTACCTGGTGCTGAAATGTCATAAATGTTGGAACCAGGCAAATCTCAGTCAGGAGGGCATTCCATAGCTTGGGGGCAGCTGCCAAAAAGGTCCTATATCTACAAGCCATCCCTTTCACCTCTTTGAGGGATGGCTTTTTCAGGAGGGCCCCTGGCTAGATCTTAACTGCTGGGTAGGTTCATATGGAAGAAGGCGGTCCTTCAAGTATCTAGGTCTTAAGCCGTTTAGGGCTTTATATGTCAAAACAAGCACTTTGAATTGGGCTTGTGCAGCAACTGGTAACCAGTACAGGTTATGCAGAATTGGAGCAATGTGATCGTTGGTGCATCGCAACATATAGATATCCAAATGAAGCACCTCTACTGTGCATTCCTGGGGAGAGGGAGGGAGACTTAGGTGACACCTCTTTCTCCCTAGTAAACAGCTGGAAAAGAAATGAATCATATTTCATGTGAATCCCTATTGAACAATATGGAGTTAACTCATGGATGTGCCCACACTTTTGTCTGTTGCAACTCCTCAATGGTATCTATTTACTAAAATAATAAACAAGCCATTTGTTTCCAGGTGCCAGTCCCTGTTATAGCCATGGAAATTTCCTCAAAGAGGGTGAGTATTGTAGACTGGAATTTCAAAAGTGCCCTTGCTCTAATTTGGAGCATTATTGCAGTTGATGTGCTTAGCTTAGGAATGCAACTATATTTGATTTGTAGGAAGGCAAGGGGACCTGGGACTATCTAGATGTTGTTGATATATTATTGTGAGTTGTTGCCAGTCTGGTCAGTGGTGAGGGGATCGGGGAGTAGTGATAGTTCATCAGCCTCTGGAAGGCTACAGATTAGGCCTTCTCTAAAAATATTTTATTTATTTTTATTTTAGAGTATTTTTACCACATCTTTCTCCTTGGAAAAGGACCCAAGGCGGCTTACAGTAATGAGGGATAATATACAGTCCAGTACAATTAAAGACATGTGCAAGTATTTGAGAACAAGGAATTAGGAGCTATTCTGTGGTGAAATATCTGTGCAAGTTCAAAGGAAGGCAAAATAAATTAAATAAAGGAAGTGCAATGTATGAGGGATGTTTCACAAACCTTTTCACTAGATCTTATTGAGAGAATAAGCTCCTGTCCAAGCTCTACCATTTTAGGATGCAAGTATTACCAAATTTCCCCACATGGCAGGATGCTGCTCTGATCCATTTTTCCATACAGATGACTAAGGTGCCAACAAGAAGAATTCTAGCCTATACCATTTACTTGCAATTTAGTTGGGTATATGATTTATCCCCAATAAAGAATATACAGTACGCTGTGCACACCAACAAATAAACCCCTATTCAGGCCATTGTCCATCTAATAAACCTATCCAGGCCATTGTCCAACTTATGAGCCTATTCAGACCAGGGTGATGTGAAATCCAGGTGAATTATAAATTGGAGGCCTCACCACTAACTTTCCTCAGCTGCTTGGATGAGTAGCGAAATGTTTCAGTCTCTCAAGAAAAGAAGTCGGTTTGCCATAACTCACATTCCACATAACTTCACCTGGATGACTGAGCATCTTCACAGACAATTAAAGCTGAAGTTTCTCTGAATGTTTGGAGAGGTCTGAAGACCATTTCAGGCCATGAACAGGTAGTAAGCAGGGGGTTGGTTGATGATGATTGGGATAGGGCTAATGAGTTAAACCTCTTTTTAAACAGGTTTGACTCCACTCCTATGCCCTCTGCAAGCCCCTCAGCCCCTTTCCCCATACATCTCTAGTTCAGCAGTTTCAACCATCACCCCCAACCTTCTTCATCTCCCCTCCCCCCATTTTCATACCATTCTAGAGTCAGCCCCATTTCCTCCTCCTCCTCCTCCTTCTCCCCCATTACCCCCTCTTTTTAACATCGAGCTAGGTGAGGGGAGAATTGAAACACCTAAAGGTTAGGAAGGCTGTAGGACCAGATGGGATCAGTCCCAACTTGCTGAGGAATTGTGCAGACCAGCTCTGTGTGGTGCTCACATACATTTCCAACCTCAGCCTCAGCCTGGAGATGGTCCACGTCCTGTGGAAGACCTCCTGTGTGGTCCCAGTTCCTAAGGAGGGTTGTGTTTTTTGGCTTCTCCAGTGCATTTAACACCATCTAGCTGGCATTATTGCAAAGGAATCTGGAAGGAGCAGGAGTGGATGGAAAACTTGCCACATGGATAATAGTTTTTCTTACCAACAGGCCACAGTACATGAGGCTAAGGAACTGCATAGCTGAGGTGGTAGTCTGCAGCATGGAGGCCCCTCAGGATACAGTGATTTCACCATTCCTTTTTACACTTTACACCTCAGATTGTACTTACAATACTAGGCAGTTGTCATCTCCGGAAATTCTCTAATGACTTACCCATTGTTGCATGTGTGTCAGAAGGGAAGGAGCTGGAGTATAGGTCAACCATCATGGACTTTGTTCTGGTGTGAAAATAATCATTTCTGCTTAAACACCAGTAAGACAAAGGAGAAAGATGGTGACTTCCAGAAAAAGAATTTGCATTTCCCATTCCATCATGTGGCCAATGGAACAAAAGGGGAATCAGCCCCTTTATGGGGTCTCCTGTGTCTCTGGCAACTGGCTAAAAGGCTGGAATGCAGTAAGTTAAGCTTTCCACCTGTGCATCTTTATGCTAAGAAAGCTGATGAATTTCAGTGATGTAATTTTTTAAAAAGCAGGCCTTTTACATGACGTGTCATAGATAGGTGCCCCACCCCCCCACCCCCAAATTGTCTTGTCAGGGAAAGACCTATATTTTCAGCACTTCAATTTTAACACTTTATCTAAAAATTATGCCTGGTTTAAAAGAGAGATAAATCATAGGCCACTGTCCTGTTTTCATGAGAAGAAAGATATTGGGACTGATATTCAAATGGACATGCATGTTGTGTCAAATAATATGTTGTAACATTATCATTTAACAGGCCAGTCCTGTGGGTTTTTACAGATGCAATACAAAATGAACCTACTTGGTTGAACTTCTAAAATCAGGATCAGACTACATTATGCCAAATGTATAGACATTTTTAGATGAGAACATCCATCAAATTCACTTCTTTCTCATTTTTCCTGGTGTTGTCATGGTTGCTGTGTTTTAATCTATTTTAGAAAGTGTGAGCCAGCCTAAAATGATTTTGCTAGTGTGATGCTCCTAAATATGCCATATAAAATCAGCCTTCGTTGAGTGGTGTCTGGAATTTTAAATATCAGTGCACACTCATGCTTTGCTTCCCTGTGAAACATTCATATATATTCTCCCCCACCCCCTGCACACTGTTGGTTTCAAGCCGTGTGAAATGCTCTGGTCCATGTTACCATCAAAACAAGCCATCATCCTGATACATGGGTGGAATGGAAAGTTGATGAAAAATGCAATTGTGAATAAATATGAAATGATGCACTGAAGAAGCATTTGCACAGGAACTGCTTAGACTCTCTATCTATTTGATATACTGTTATGCTTCCATTTACTTTGTCTGTATATTAATATATATAATACATTAATATATATATAAATATAACTTCAAATTAATATATTAAAACAAATAGCGTTACACATAACTTTTTTATTTAGTTACAGAAACATTACATTTGAGAAGCACTGGGGGATGTCAACCAGTTTTAACTTTTTAAAATTAACAATTCCATTGACAGTAATACATTAATGATTCCTTACATGACACTTATGATAACATATCTGCTGTCTTTCCAGAAACAGGCAAAGACCTTTCTCTTTGGACAACTTTTCCCTGAATGATGGACTAACTATTATGTGTCTTTATATGAATCTACCATACATAATTACATAGACTTGTGTTTATAACCACTTATAACTTTGTGTTTATATCTCCCTTGTTTGAATGCATTGACACTATGTTTTCAATATTAGTCTCCATTCCCCATAACTTTTAGATGGTCTACCATGCATAACTACTGTACATGGAATTTTTACTCTTTCTTTAACTGCTTGTGTTCTCTTTTAGCTTCTTTTGTTGTCTTTTAATAATTTAAAATATCCCTCAATTCCCTGTTCTCAAACTTGAATATGCCTTAATTGTACCAGACTGTATATTATTCCTAATCACTGTAAGCCGCCTTGGGACCTTTTCCAAGGAGAAAGGTGGGGTAAAAATAGTCTAAATAAATAAAAAAACATGGTTGTAAAATTCAATTTAAAAACCAAGTCACCTATTGCTTTTTAAAGTAACAATGTCTTGTTCTTGCATTGTTCCATCCAAAAGAAGGTCACTGCCCAGCTTACTGTCATCTCTCTCTCTCTCTCTCTCTCTCTCTCTCTCTCTCTCTCTCTATCCCTGACTTACTATGAAACACTGCTCTAAGCAGTTTATGGAGATAAAATAAATGATAAACCCAATCACCCCTCAAAACCAATAAACTAAATACCAGCTTCAAATAAAACCCCAAATGGTGGCAGACTCTGGGGATTAGGTATAGACAAAGACTTAAGGGATATTTAATATTTAAACATAAGATTAGGATTCTTGAAGAGAACATGGACATTTGTAAGACAAAATATTAATAGAATGCAGAACTGAGCAGTTGGAGAAATTTAGGATGTGTGTGTGTGTGTGTGTGTGTGTGTGTGTGTGTGTGTGTGTGTGTGTGCTTGTGTGTGAACTGGAGAAAAACTAGAGACATTGAATAGATTGTGTTTTTTCATTCAATCAGCACTGAGTGTGTGTGAATGCATTCATGTAAGCCAATCATTTTGTAGGAATTTTCCCCCATAAATGGGGTGGGTGGGGTTTCAAAGTACTTATCCTCTTATTGTACTGTTTTTCTTGTTACGTGCCATCAAGTCACCTCTAATTTGTGGCAACCCTGAGAATGAATAATCTACAAAATGTCCTGTTCAGAGCCTCTTGAAATACAAATAGAGATGGGCATGAAACAATTTTTTTGTTTTGTTTTTCATTTTTTTTCATTTGGTAATATAACAAAAATGAACTGTTTTTAAAAATAAAGATTAAACATTTTTTTTATTTTGTTTCATTTCATTTTTGTTCCCCCAGTCGGGCACATTGGGGGAAAAGCGTGGGATTTTAAAACTTATTTTAGCCCACAAAGCAAGCAGTGATGGCCGCAGCTGCCATTTCCTGGGGTAACTAAAAAACAGTTTTTAAACCCCGCGTTTCACACACACACACACACACACAATTGGTGGGAGCATGGGGTTTTAAAACTTTTTTTAGCCCCTGGAGCAAGAAGCAATGGCCATTCCCCGTGCAATGGTCCCCCAATGCACCTGAAAAACAGTAAAAAAAAAAAAACACATAGAACATATAAACAAACAGTTAAACAGATAAAACACATAAAAACCCAAAACGAAAAATGAAACAAACCAAAAAATGAAACTTAAAAAAATCATTTCAAACAAAGTGAAAAAACAAACAAAAACAAAAACAAAACACTATTTTAGCATTTCATGCCCATCTCTAAATACAAGCATGTGGGTGACTTTGATCATGGGTCTCCGTTACCCATCCTTATATTTGATTACCTTTTCTAATTACTTCATTGCTGCCCTTTCAAATCTCAATCTTCTGATTTTTTGGCTGCACTCCCCCTGTTGATTGAGGATTGACTCAAACTATACAAAATATTTAACTATTTCAATTTCTTCATTGCCAATGTTAGTTCTTCTAAAGGAAACTACACTCTTTCTCCACTCTGTGTCCTAATGGTAGCTTCTTGTCCACAATTAGAGATGGGCACGAATCAAAAAATGGTGTTTCATTTGTCGTTTGTCATTGAGAGGTCTGTTTCATTTTGTTTCCGTTTTTCACTATTTTTTGGAAAAAATTCATTTTCGTTTTTCATTTTTCATTTTTCGTTTTTACCCGCTTTTTGAGCGATTTTTAAAAGCATTTCCGTGCGTGGGCGTCCCCCAACGCCCCAGACCAGAGGGAAAACACTAAAAAAAATTGATGCTGGCAGAGACACAGTATAGACTAGGTTCGCAGGGAGGCTGCAAAGGCAGCAGCGGGCGTTGCCCAGGGTGCAAGGCAGCTGCAGAGTGACTGCACTGCAGGGCAGGGGAGGGTACTCAATGAGAGGTATGCACACACGCACACAGGGAGGCTGTAGGACTGAAACTAGAGTCGCAGACAGTAATCCCACCCTAAATCCCACCAGAGACTGCAAGGAGGACGGGGGCTGCCAGAGCTTTTTATGCCCTCTGTGGCTGCCAGACCTGCCCTGTCTGCCACCTGGGCATGTTATTGGTTGAAGTTGTCCAAGAATTTACATGATCCCATCACATGGCTGGCCTCCATGTTGTGGCTGGAGTGGCGACATCCATTTTGTCATCCTTAAAGGAAAAAGAAAAATACATCGCGATGGGAGAATTCAAAAACAAACATTTTAAGGACCCCTGCCCCCTGGTAGGTAATAATTTCAAATAATTATTGCATTATCACTGCATTTTTATGGATATCCAGGGCATTTTAATACCCAATAAATCAATATTAGGCATCTGGGAGCCATTTTGGGTCGATGTCCCCTAACTCCCCTTAAAGGAAAAAAATACAGCGATCTGAGAAAAGACATAAATGCATGTTTTAAGGACCCCAACCCCTCCCCCGGTAGGTATTATCAGACAGTATAAATAATTATCGTTGAGTTTTTATGGATGTCCAGGACATTTTTTAACATTTAAAACAGCTTATTTCATTGCACACCTGCCAGTAACAAAAACAAAATGTAACGAACGCAATTTTCGTGGTTCTGTTCATTTCGTTTCATTTTCATCACAATTTTCGCTAGTCGTTTCGTTACGTAATGGAACAAATAATGAATAACAGAAATGAAAAAATGTTCGTTTCGTGCCCATCTTTACAGGTTATACATCAGGACTAGAGATGGACTCAAATTGGGAACATGGTAGTTCATGATGGTTCATGGTTTGTACCTATTAATGAAACCATGAACTTTCACAAACTTTCCAATGAAACATTTTGCATTTCATGTGATTCAGGAGATTTGGGAATGATAGAATGACCCTCACATGAGTTAGAGATGCCAAGCTCACATTAAGGTCTTCAGCTGTCTCTCCCCACCCACTCCAAGTTTAGCAAAGATTGGACTTGGGATGTCCTAGTTACAGCCCCCAAAGCAGATCCCTCAAGGAAAATTAAATGAGAAGCTGATGTGAGAGACCTTGAGCTGGGGTGTTGCTCACCATGAAGTGGGCTGGGGAGGTTATAAACCATATGTGAAGCTAGGACAGGTGTTTTAGAAATTAAAAAATTAAGCTGCAATAAACAATTTATTCAAAGTTCTTCAGATCCCCCCTAAATTATCCATCTCTTGCAACAATAAAGAAACAAGCATCTTCTCCTGCTGACTGCTGCAAAAGTAAAACCCCAGCTGAGCTGCTTAGGATATGGCTCCAGCTACTCACAGAGAATGGACATGGAGCTCCATGATTGGCTGCCTGGCCTGGCACTGAACCGTATACAAACTTTCTCTATGTCCACCTCAGCATTGCCTAGGGAATTGACTGTCTGACCAGGAATCATGCATGCACCAAAACAAAGTGTACAAATTTCCAATGCCAAAATTTCCCCCCAAGTGTTGCCAAATGAACCATAAAACATCTCAATTTGTGGCATGTTTTTCCCCTTTGTGTTTCATTCCATGCCCATCTCTGATGGGGAGTTTGATGGCCAGGCTGTATTCCAAGAGGACTGCCATCCTATGTAGCCTTGGGCCCACTGTCCTGGGGAGTTTGCCAAGTAAGGAACAGTATGCTACTTCTAAGTACTCCATGTCTAAAAAGCCTGAATAGGGTTGCCATAAGACAGTATGAACTTGATGGCACATTACTTTGAAAATTATCCAAAGTAAGAAAGGCATCAATGCCTATATAATGGATTTTTCAGAGCTGATTTTTTTGACCATAATGTTAACGATGGACTGAACAGCAGAGTGTTTCCCATCAACTTTCCCATCACTGTTCTTTCCTCTGCAGCAACAAATTTATGTTGGATCTGAGTCTGCTGTTGCACAGTTAAAGTTCCATCAGTGTGACATGTATGGAACAGCATGTGCGGACTGTTGTTTGGCAAGGGATCCTTACTGCGCTTGGGATGGGATCTCCTGTTCCAGATACTACCCAACAGGAACACAGGCAAAGAGGTAGGAAACCTATTTTCTGAGAAAATCACATGGGGGACAAATAGGAATAAGCTGGTTTAATTTCTGCCTGAATCCAAGCATATTTTATACGGTGTTGGTTCTCAAGGTCTTGTTCAGCCACATCTCTTGTGGCTATTCTGTCTGCTGCACTAAACCAGCCAACTTCACGAGGCACTCTCGAGGAAAATCAAATCAATACAATGCCAGGAAAGGGTTTGGGGGTTTATAAAGGATGTAAAATAACTCCACAACTTGCACAGTGATGCATGGAATATTTTTCTTATGGAATTATTTCCTCTAGTCAAATGGGCTGTACAGTTTTATTGGTGTGGATTTTAACTGTTTTTCAGATAAAACACAATGAATAATACATTTTTAAAGAAATAGCTGCTCATGAAAAGAAAATGTCGGCTACTGATGTGCAGTCACTGATCTATAAGCTACCTCTGACTATATAGAAAATTAAATCAAAATCAAACATTGTTTCTAGAGTTATGGAGATTGACTAAATAGAAAAAGAAAAGTGATTCACAGATACACCAAAATCTGAGCCAGCCTTCAAACCTGAAGACTGAGGGCCAAACACATATGGAAGACAGCAGGTTAGGGAACATTGCTATATGATATAGCATTGTCTCAAAGACATGTACACTTATTTCCCCTATGATTGTGTCATATGGAGTAACATAACAATAAACATTTTTTTTTAAAAAAGATCTTATTTTGGCCTGAATAAGTCCTAAGAGCTTGGGGAATAGTAGAAATAAAGATGGGAACAAACTGAAAAATCAATCACGTTTTCTCCATCAATTCTCATGAATGGAGTCTCATAAATGGAATATTTTGCAATTTTTTGATTCATCAATTCAGTGGGCTCTAAAATGGCCCCCAAAGCACCTAGAGATACCAGAACTGGGAGGAAGGGTTCTGGGACGCTCCTGTACAATCCCACTAAGTTTGGTGAAGATTGGGTTTCATCAACCCATTTGCTAAAGGGCAGTTTGCTTTCAGGGTGCAATTTGCGAATATATGACTCAGATGACTGAAATCCAATCTTCAATAAACTTAGAGGGATTGCAGAAGAGAGTCAGAGGACATGTCCCTGAGAATTTGGAGCCTTTAGGTCCAATGATTTTTTAAATAGTGTTTTAAAGAGGAGACAAATTGTTTCATCGATTCATCACCAGAAATTCATTGATTCATTGATTGGTCAAATTACATACATACATACATAAATACAAGAACCTTTATTGGAATAAATTGATATAAAACAGAAGCAGCAAAATATAAAATAGCAGTTAATAGCAGGCCTTGGATCCAGACTAAATTACTAATATGTAAAACAGTGGCCAAGTATTCAGCCACAGAGGCTGTCAATTCCAGAAGTTTGTCCTCAAGAAGACGCTTTGTTATATTCTCTGGGGATCCAGAGAAATTGGAAATATAAGGGGTCAGAAGGTGAAGGTGGAGCTTGGGGTGGGAGGGGCAGGAGAGAAGGATATGAGAGGTTGAGTCAGGTTCCAGTAAACATAGTTTACAGAGTCTATTCTCAAATGGAACGTTGTGGTATCTTCCTGAAAGAACTGCTGAGGGGAGGATGTTCAATCTAGCAAGCATGAAAGCACGACACAGATAAGGATTGATGAGGTGTTTCATATAATTTGCTCCTAGTCCTGGAGTTGGCATCAAGCCATAAAAGTGAGGAGAACACATTGGATTGAGCCCTGATGAGATGGTTTGACACTCTATATCCCAGATTCTTTGATGGACGATTTTGAAGATTAGGGATCCTTCGCAGTTGTTTAGAAAGTCTAGGTTGATTCCAATATGATGAATTTTGGACTGGATAAATTGGTACCATTTTGAAACATAAGGGTCCCTTAATAGTTCATATACAAGGGAATTGGAGTCAGGGTGGAAATGAATACGTAGCCAAAACTTAATAGTGACTGTCCAAGCAAAGGTTGATGGCAAATGGAACCCCAGTTCATTAGCAATAGTATAAAGACTGATCATATTGGGAACACCTAGGATGCGATGAAAGAAGGTGGCCGCAGTCTGGTCAATTTCACAGTCGACAGCTGAAATCCAGATCGGGATCCCATATAAAAGCTGGTTTATAATTTTCACCCGAAAAAATTTGGAGGGCAGTAGGCACATATTGATTCCCGGTGTGGAAGTGGAACTGAGAGATAGCAGATAGATGGTTTTTAGTAGCTGATATAGCAGCCCTCCGGTGATGAGACCAGGAGAGTTGATGGTGGAACAGGAGGCCCAAGTATCTGAAAGATCTCACTTGTTCAACAGGTTTCCCATCGACTTTCCATGAAAGAGGTTTCCATGATTTGGAGAATATCAAAATTTTAGATTTCTCAGTGTTAATAGTCAGATTGTTCTTAAAACAGAATTCTGAGAATGCTGACAAAAGGCGAAGGAGACCCTGTTTGGAAATTGAGAGGAGCACAGTGTTGTCAGCATAGAGTAGTATGGGAACCGGAACTTGATTCAGTCAAGGACCATCACTATCAAATTTGGCTAGATGGCCTGGTAAATCAGAAAGGAAGAGATTGAAAAGGGTAGGGGCAAGAAGGCAGCCCTGCTTTACACCTTTAGTGACTGGAATCTTAAGGGTAAGGAGGCCTTCGCGATTTAGGTGAACTTGACAGCTATTCGCAGAGTGGAGCTGACGAATCAGAAATAGCAGGCAAGGGTCAATTCCTATATTGGTGAGTTTGGTCCACAAAAGAGATCTATTGATAGAGTCGAAAGCTCCTCGAAGGTCAATGAATGCGGCAAAAATTTTGCCTTTGAAGTGCTGGGAGTATTTCTCCTCCAAAAAGGATAAGATGACAGAGTGGTCAAGTGTAGAATACCCAGCACGGAAGCCCACCTGTTTTTGCCTGGAAAGTTGAATTTGGACATCCAGTCAGATCGATTCATCACCAGAAATTCATTGATTCATTGATTGGTCAAATTTTCAGGCCTGAAGAATCACAAATTATTATGGATCACCATTTTGTTTATTTCTCCCCATCTATTCTAGAAAATATCCAGTTCAGAAAGTAACTTGCCTGTACACCGCCCGGAGTTCCTCTGGAAGACGGGCAGTATATAAGTATTAAAATAAATAAAATAAATAAATACAGTGGAATCTTGACTTACGTCATTAATCCGTTCCAGTGGTCTAGACTTAAGTCAAACATGACTTAAGTCAAACGAACATTTCCCATAGAAAGTAATGGGAAAGCGGATTAATCCATTCCAGATGATGAAAAAGACCCCCCAAAAAAGCAATTTAACACAAATTTGACTGGGATAGAAGATTCCTTCTGGGGATGTAAATGAAATGTCTCTTCAAACAGAGGAGGAGGCAGTGGAATTATAGTCCACAAGTTATATGCCTCCACTTTTTAATGTTCATAGCAACAATGTCTAACATTTAAGTTTTACTGATTTTTAACCTGACGTTCCAAGTTCTGAACAACTCTATGCTCTTAGAGTCCCACAACTTTACAGCTCCCCAACTAAAATGCTTCCATTGTGGACCAGACTTCTGCAGCCAGATTTTTTACAAGACTGAGCCGACTGTGTAACCAGCGAGGCCAGCCCCGAGCTCCCGGCTCTTCTTCTACTCCGGCAGCAGCAGCGGCTTCGGTGAGGCCGAGCACCAGCTCCAGGTGCTCTGAGCTGGCCTCGCCAAAGTCACCGCTGCCGGAGGAGGGGAAGAAGGCAGGAGCAGTTTGGAGGCGGCAGCCGTGAAGCTGGGTCATGGCTGCCGCCCAGTTCCGGTGCCTTGCGCCGGGGCTCCTAGATGTAAGTCAAAGCCTGCGACTCAAGTCAAACAGGCCCCTTCTTGCTGCAGGTCAAATATGATGCAAGTCAAGCAGTATGTAAGTCAAGGTTCCACTGTAAATACATTCATTTTGTGTAAATGCAAGAGTCAAAGTAGGTATCCACCAACATTTAAACACCTGAGGTTATTTTGTATATCATTTGCAAAAGCAATCCCATCAGAGTAACTTAAAAGTATTGTAGTTCATGAAGAAAACAGATTTTCTTCTTGCACATGAACTTTTATAGTATTATTGCCACTATGATGGTTTAAGTAAACAAAGAATAAATATGTTTTAATAATTATAACCTGAACACCATAGCTTTTAGTAACACCATAAAATATATCAATTTTCTATGGCAATGTGTCATGTTAGTTTTGGGTATTGTAATATTTCAAAATTCATATACTCAGCTCCAGCATACTCTCTCAGAGTAACTTACTTGTTCTCTTACCATTGACCGACTTGAAAGTCTGTGCTGCAAACACATAAATCCTTTGCTCAAATCTCTCACCTCTATCATAAAATTTCTCAGTGACCATACTGGTGCCCCCTGTATCAAAAGTCTGTCTACAAAATCCATGTATTTTCAAATATACACATGCAAGCATAAGGGTATTCTATGCATTTCTGGATTTAGCTTTGCTTTACTAATATTTATCCAGTCTATTTAGTCATAGGAAAGTTAGAGTTGACCTGAGCTCATCTTACTCCAGACCTGTTCATTGAAGAGCATCACATACATAAAATATCACAAAAGAATATTAAAGATTGAGAAGGCAGTTATTGTCTGTATAGGGTTCTAAATATTACTGTGAATATTATGGGAAATACTCTAGCATGTACACTTTATTGTAACAGCGACGCCTACGCTGGCTTGGACACATTGTGAGAATGGATGATGGTCGGATACCAAAAGATCTTCTATATGGAGAACTAATGAAGGGAAAGCGCCCCAGAGGGAGACCACAGCTGCAGTATAAGGATATCTGTAAGAGGGACCTGAAGGCCTTGGGAATGGACCTCAACAGCTGGGAAACCCTG
Source organism: Phrynocephalus forsythii (assembly GCA_029282475.1). Classification (NCBI taxonomy): domain Eukaryota; kingdom Metazoa; phylum Chordata; class Lepidosauria; order Squamata; family Agamidae; genus Phrynocephalus; species Phrynocephalus forsythii. Next base: position 15,191,163 of record JAPFRF010000006.1, on the reverse strand, counting down.
ACCTCCGATCGCACTGTCTGGAGGCAAGAGACACAGCATGGTCTACATAAATTTGAAGAGGCATTTGTCCAAAAGGCAGAGGAAAAGAGGCAGGCACGGAAAGAACGAAACTCAAGGACCAGGCAGGAAAGAGAATACATCTGCCCCCAGTGCGGTAGAGACTGCCATTCCCGAATTGGTCTATTTAGTCACACTAGGTGCTGTTTTTAGGATCTCTACTCCAGGCATGATACCATAGTCTTTCGAGATTGAAGGATGCCAATGATGAATGACTCTGAACGCTCTCAAATGACAACTAATGGCTAGGAATTATTGATAGTATTAGGTTCATTGAGCATTGTTCTGCCAACCAACTTTTACCTGATCCATTTTATTGTGAATGATGTCAGATATTGAAATTGAGTTTGCAGTTTAAAGTACTGCATAGGGTACGTGGAGTACCCTATGTATATAGGGTAAAAGTGCATGGAGTTAATTCACTCAGATTGAACTTAATTTCACTGAAGACTCAGGATTTTATCATAGCCACATTTTTGTCTTATTGAATAAGATTAATAAAGGAATAAAAAACATTTCTTAGAAATTATTGGCCTAGCTTACCCAAAACAGGGCATTCAGCCACAGATGGAACACTAAAGAGACACTTGAATCACTATCCAAATGCATGCTCCGCGGGTGGCTTGTCCACCCGCGGTGCGGATTTGCCCCTCGCGAGAATGGCGAGGGGCGAGACAGGACCTGGAGGTCCTAGATGGGAGGGGGGAGGAGCGCCCTATAAGGGGCGGCTCCTCCCCCCAAACAACATCAGTCTGCTGCCGGCGTTCGGAGAGGACCTTCGAACGCCGGCGGCACAGAGGGCGCCGCGTGGCGGGCGCCATTTTGAGGGCCGCACCGGCGGCCCACCCCGCAGCATGGCGCCGCTCTCCAGTCCGGGCTTAGCCGACAGCAGTCGGCTTGGCCCGGGCCGCCAGAAGCGGAGCCCGCGGGGGAGGCTTAAGGACGGCAAGTGGGGGGAGCGGCATCGGCCCTCCCCCCCGAGCGAGCGGGGCCGGGCAGCCTGGGCGGCGCGAGAGACAGCCGGCCGCCAGGCTCCGGCCCCTTGGAGGCCGCGGCGTCGGCAGGGCCCGGTGCGGCGTGGCGCGCCCCCGGCGGGGCGAGAGCCGAGAGAAGCCGGGCGGAGCCCAGGCCGGGAGCAGGCGCGGCCGGCAGCTGATGCGCCACATCCAGGTGCCCGGAGCGAAGTGAATGACAGCGCGGCGGCTCCCGGCCACGGCCCGACGGCGGACTGGGGGGAGCGGCATCGGCCCTCCCCCCCGGAGTGAGTGGGGCCGCGGAGCCCGGGCGGCGCGGCGCAGCGCCGGCCGGCACCCCCCCTTTTTTTGTTTTACCTTAATGGCCAGGGATGGGGGGCGGCGAGCGGGCCGAGCCGGGAGGGTCTGGCGGGCGGGCGCGTCACCTCTCCCCTCCCACTCGGCAGGCCGCAGCGCCGCGGCGAAGGACCGCGCGGCCGGCCCAGGCCGTGGCCTGGCACCAGGTTGGGGGGAGTGGCATCAGCCCTCCCCCATAGGGCGCCGAACCCGGGCGGCAGGGCGCGGAGCCGGCCAGCTCCACCCCCCACTAATTTAAATAACCTGGGCCGGCGACTGGGGGGGGAGGCGACCGGGCACAGCCTGGAGGAACGTCTGGGCTGGCGGGTGGGCGCCTCACTCCCCCCCCTACCTCTTGCGGACCCTGGGGAGCACTGGGCCCCTACAGAATCCCACATGGTAGCGAGGGGTACTCCCTCAGACCCAGGAGCGGGCGGGACAGTCCATGCCCCCCCCACCGGGAGGCACCAGCCTACCCGCCCCTCATTCCTTGGAGCCTGCCGGGGCTGGGGGATTGCATGTGGGGAATGGCAGGGTCCATAATACCCGTGGCATCCTGCCACGTAGACGGGCACCTTCCGCCGGGGTGGGGGGGATAAACCGCAGGGAGCGGGGCATGAGAGCGCGTGAAGAGCCAGGCTGGATCAGGCCAAAGGCCCCTCTCAGCCAGCTTCCAGTATCTCCCAGCGGCTCTGACAGACGCGTTTGGGTGCACATGAGATTAGATAGCTGTTTCCTGACACTGCTCCCTTGCATCTGGCGCTTGAAGTACCCTGGTTTAAGCCTGGAGATTGCACATCGTCAGTATGGGTCGCCAACCGTGATGGACTTTCCTCGCCCGTGGCGGGGAGCTCCATAGACCTACAATGCGCTGGGGGAGAAATATTTTCTTTCATCAGTTATTGCTGGAAACGCTAAGGTGCGGGGAACAGTCAGGGCGGCAAGAAGTTGCTATAGGTTGCGATGACACAAGGGAACCCTTGCCATGCGGAGGCCATGTGGAGATGGATACCCATGGCTCCAGTAAAGCTGATATCAGAGACATCCCTAAAAGTAGTGCATTCTTGTAGCTAGTATGTTCATCATCTCAAATCCCCTTTTTTGGGGTGTGTGTGTGTGTATGTGTGTTTTCACTTCCCGGGCTACACCATTAGGTCAATTTTTAAAGAAAGAATACAGCGCTATTATGTGATAGACGAACAAAAAGATTCCTTGCCCTAAAATTAGATGACATTGGAATGCGTTGGGCAAAGCTTGCATAAACCTTGGACACATCTTGGCACTCTGATTTTATGAGGCCTTACCGAAAGGTGCTATGTTGAGAGCAAGGGAAGTTATAACTCAGTGAAGACGTTGCTAGATCTCTGTCTCCGGATAACACTCCCCTGCACCTGGCCCTTAAAAGTACACTGGTTTATGCTGGGAGATAGCACATCTCCTTCATGAATTGTAAACTGGGAGAGACGTTTCTTCCAGCCCAGATGTGAGCAACATATCCTGTGGCAGGGAGTTCCACAGACTAAGAACAAGCTGAGTGTGGAAGAGTTTGCTTAGCTGAAGGCAGTCAAATTGGCAACCGCACACTGTTCATCTTATATTCCACCCCATAGAAAGAACAGCAGGAGAGCCGTGCGCGATCAGGCTAAAGGCCCATCCAGTCCAGCTGCCGGTATCTCACAAGTGGCTCCACCAGATGCATCGGGGAGTGCATCGGACTAAATACCTGTTCCCTGAGGCCTCTCCCCTGCATTTGGCCCTGGGAGGAACCTGGTTTTCCCGTCATGGTTTGAAGTACCTTGGCTGGAAGTGCCCTGGTTGCTCCATCAGGGGAACACGGATGGCAGTGGGGCAGCCCCCATAGCTGGCCCGGCCCCCAACAGGGGTTGCAGGCGACGAGCATTGCCCCCCTCAGTTGCACAGGGAGGCTCGCTTTAAAGCATGGCAGGCACCACAGCGGGTGGTGGGCACGAGAACTCTGACAGGCCCAACTCGCAGAATCGGGGTGCGTCCCGCACGTGTGGGTCAGTGGGAACAGGGGAAAGCCTTGATTCACGATACGTAGTCTCGTTGCAGGGTTGAGTGGACGGAAGCACCCGTGGGACCGGCGGCGGGGTACAGCGAGGCCTCAGCCTCGCTCAAGCGCCCACGTCTGGCCCCGCAGAACGCAGACGAGGACGAAGCCCTGGCAGCGGAACCAGGGGGGAAACCAGCCCTGAGGCCTGCAACGGAGAGCACAGCGATCAGTGAGTGGGCGTGCGCACCCGAAACTGCGCTCACTATCATTTGGCCTTGGCCGGGTGGTAGTTTCTGGGCCGGGGTAGCTGCCCCGGCGCAGGGAACAGCCCAGGCGCCGCCTGCCCAGCTACCAGTGGCCAGGCTTACGACGTGGAGGCCGATCCCATCGTGGATGCCGGCTAGCCCCCTCACAGGTGGGGCTGAGACCGGTCCAACCGACATATCAGCACCAACCAACTCTGCCGGGATTCCCCCCCCAATGGGGGCACCCGGCCGGTTGCCGGGCTGGTCGGTGATCCGCCGTTTGGCGGGAGGAATGGCACCATGGCCAGGGAGGGGTGCAGCCCCGGGCTACCGGGGGTGGGCAGTGGCCGCCAGGCCATAGGGCATCTACGCCTCACCATCTGGGCACCTTGTGTCTCTGCCCAATAGGGAGAACTGCTAGCGGGGGCATTCATAGACATCCTCAGCCTAATCGCTGGGGAGCAGGATACCGAGGAGTTGGACGGAGAAGACCCATGAGGTGGGGAGCGCAGGCTCAGGAAAAAGCCGCTTGCTCCTGGGCAAGATAGCTGCCAGCCTACCTGAATTTATGTCTGGACCTCGCAGGCACACATAGGGGGCCCAGGTGAGGCTTAAGTAGCTAGATAATATATACGGGCTGGTGGGGATTTTCCAGGCCATGCCTGGCTTACGTAAAACAAGGAATATCGTCAGGGGGTGGCCCTGGACCACTACGTCCGTGCGATGAGCCGCTGCCACCCACTTGTTATAGTTTGGGACACCAGGGGCTGATACTGGGCAAACGGTATGACAGTGGCCATGCCAGAAAGACGGGGCCGGACAACACACCCGCCCACGCTGCAGGCCAGCCGGGTCAGGTCCCACTGGTCTGCTGCGGCTATAATAGCCAGGGAAGCTACAGTAGGAAACCCTGCCGTTTGAGTCACGAGTGGGTCATTGGTGGGGCACACCGCCAAGAGACCGGTTGCAGCGGAGCCCCCCTTGCAAGGACGGCCCATGGAGGGAGGAGGGCCCAAGAAACGGGAGGTACGGAGGGGACCCCCTTGGTGAAGGGCTCTGCCCGAGTGGTCTGGAGTTGTTGCGGCGATGGGCGGCGGCATACCCCGTTGTGGCAGCGGCGTGTTTTCTAGTGCAGGATTTTGAGGGGGGATTCCGTAGTCCGTTTAAGGAGGCCCACATGCCTTGGTTAGCACCAAATGGTAACCCCGGGATACGGCAGTAGGGGCGGCAGATGACGGCACCCCAAGGAAGTCCGGGGGGTGGGCCCGCGGCCCCTACTAGGAGCCACCAGTACCATCTCTGCGAGTGTCCTCGATGGACGCGGCAACAGGGGTAGTGCCAGGGGAGTTTCGGTTATTCCATCACCCGTCCCATCCGGGTGGGGCATCTAGAAAGGAAGGGATATCACTAGAGCATCTATGTAGGCTGGGTGAATACGGTGCGCCACTGGGAGGCCCACCTGTCCCGTGGACCCACCGGCTCTGGTGGGTACAGAGCCCTGTGGGAGCAGTTTCGCTCACTGGCCCGCGGGGGGGGGGAGCTTCCATTAGTCGAAGGAACGACCAAAGGGACCAGTCGGGTGCTCACCTCCCTGGGCATAGGGAGGGACACCGGGGGGAGGAGTTCCCCGCCTTTAGGGATGCCCAGGGCCGGTCCTAACGGTCCCCCCCCGGCCCGTGGGGCACCTTCAGCGATTCTTGGTCTCCCTACATCACAGGGGACTGGCTCCGAGCCCCTGGAAGGGGTAGTTGGCCGCTTACAGCGGAAACGGTAGGCCGTGATCTGTCCCCATTGGCCAGCGGGGAGGTAGGCCCCTCAGTCTTTGCTAGATGCCTGCAGCCGTGGCCGGCGCTTTAATGTGTTACTTGTTTCCCCAGGAGCAGAAGGCTGTACATGGCGAGCGAGAAGTAGCTTGGTGGGTCACAGCTACGTGTACCAGGCCGAGGAAGGTGCACGTAGGACAACTGGGCAACCATGGTGGGGCGGGGAACGAGAGGAGCGTGGTGGCCTGAGCGCCCCGGAGTAACTATGGCTGCGGAGGGGGCATCTCGACGGGCATTCGCCCGATTTACTTGGGGGGGGGGAAGGACTTAACCAGGCAAACTGGCGAGTCCCTGATCCTCAAATTTGGGCGACCTGGCGTCCGAGAAGGCTCGGGTTACGGCCGGCAGGGGCTCTGGTCGATGAGGACTTCGCGCCAGATTGGGAGAACAAACTGTGACCCACACAAAACAGAACCACTCCCGGAAAGGAGTGAACAAGAGGTTTGTCGGGCGGCCTGCCGGGATATGGGGGCAGTGATGGGCCACCCGGAGACCAATGGACGCAGGACGGAGCCATGCAGGCCGGACGGTGTATACCCGACGGACATGGGCACCGAGTGGTTCCTGCCGGAGTGGAGGAGGGGCCAGGCTATGGAAGCGGTGGTTAATGGGTGACCGGGGCCATAGCAAGGCTAGGCCCTCGGCAGTGGCGGCTAAAAGCTGATGGAGGGCAGCGGTGAGCATAAAACTAACAGCTGAACACAAACCTCCTCATCCACAGCACTGCGGGCCAAGAGGTCTCGGTGCTGGGGTGGGAGAGAGGAAACGCCTCCCTGCCCTGGGAATATCCCAGATGGGTGACAGAAGGGGCATGGAGGATTAAATAAATGGACTGGCCTGGTGGGTGCTGTCGGATGACTGCACCACCTAGGGGTTCGTGGCTCGCCCGATGCTGCCCGGTTGGAGGGGTCCCGGGAGACCCCGGGTTCCAAACCAAGTTATGGATGCCTGGCCCCTCCTGTTGTGGTTGTTAATGTTTGGTTATATGTGTTAATAAAGTGTGGCCCATTTATCCCCAACGCACTGTCTCGCCTGATCATTTCGAGTGGGGGGGCAATGCATGCTCCGCGGGTGGCTTGTCCACCCGCGGTGCGGATTTGCCCCTCGCGAGAATGGCGAGGGGCGAGACAGGACCTGGAGGTCCTAGATGGGAGGAGGGAGGAGCGCCCTAAGGGGCGGCTCCTCCCCCAAACAACATCAGTCTGCTGCCGGCGTTCGGAGAGGACCTTGAACGCCGGCGGCACAGAGGGCGCGCGTGGCGGGCGCCATTTTGAGGGCCGCACCGGCGGCCCACCCCGCAGCATGGCGCCGCTCTCCAGTCCGGGCTTAGCCGACAGCAGTTCCCCACCCACCCTCCGCGTTAGGGCTAGTGTGAGTTTGACTGGTCGCCAAGTTTTGGGGCCGGATAGGAATTTTTGACCCGCACTCTGGATTGGCTGTTGAGGGCGGGGATTTTTCGCCTATCCCACACTGGTGCCCTTGGAGCTTAAAGGCTTAGGTCTTTTCCACACTGGTCACACTAGGGCGGCTAAAAGCTGATGGAGGGCAGCGGTGAGCATAAAACTAACAGCTGAACACAAACCTCCTCATCCACAGCACTGCGGGCCAAGAGGTCTCGGTGCTGGGGTGGGAGAGAGGAAACGCCTCCCTGCCCTGGGAATATCCCAGATGGGTGACAGAAGGGGCATGGAGGATTAAATAAATGGACTGGCCTGGTGGGTGCTGTCGGATGACTGCACCACCTAGGGGTTCGTGGCTCGCCCGATGCTGCCCGGTTGGAGGGGTCCCGGGAGACCCCGGGGTTCCAACCAAGTTATGGATGCCTGGCCCCTCCTGTTGTGGTTGTTAATGTTTGGTTATATGTGTTAATAAAGTGTGGCCCATTTATCCCCAACGCACTGTCTCGCCTGATCATTTCGAGTGGGGGGGCAATGTACACTGGTAAATCAAGCATCTCCTAAATACAAGGAATATTATTTCACTCTCATTTGCTCTCAGTCTTGGAAGGAGGAAACAGTGAATGAGGAAGAGGAATATACATTTTGCTTATCTACACATTAGGGGAGAGACTGCTAGCCTAGTTCTCTTTAATAACCTTGTGATATGAGGATTCACTAGGATCCTTTTGGATTAATAACTAGGATACTTTTGGATTTTGAAAATAAAATTTCCTCAGGCATCTCTAACGGTGTTTGCTAAAAGGTTCCAGCATTAGAAGATACCTCAAAGAGCATTTCAGATTCCCATCAGCACTGGAGAAGGCTTTGAAGTTTGTTGTTGTTTTTCAGTCATTTAGCCACGTACAAATCTTTGTGACCCCATGGACCAGAGCGCACCAGGCTCTCATGTCTTCCACTGCCTCCTGGAGCTTGGTCAATTCCATGTTGGTTGCATTGATGATGCTGTTCAACCATCTCATTCTCTGCTGTTCCCCTTTGCTTTTGCTTTCTATCTTTCCCAACATCAGGGACTTTTCCAAGGAGTCTTCTCTCCTTAAGAGGTGGCCAAAGTACTGGAGCCTCAGCTTCAAAATCTGTCCTTCCAGTGAACATTCAAGGTTGATCTCCTTGCAGTCCAGGGGACTCTCAATAATCTCCTCCAGCACCACAGCTCAAAAGTGTCAATTCTGCAGTGGTCAGCCTTCTTTATGGTCCAGCTCTCACTTCCATACATGACTACTGGAAAAACCATAGATCTGACTATCCAGACCTTTGTCAGCAAAGTGATGTCTTTGCTTTATTGAGCCCCAATACAGGCTTAAGCACTGTTATTCTTTTTAACATATTGTGTTCTTCTGTAGACGTTTCCGCAGACAAGATGTCCGTCATGGAAATGCAGCTCAGCAATGCTTTGGCCAGCAATTTCTTGGTAAGTGTGTGTGTGTGTGGGGGTTACCCCTGCCCACAGATGGAATGCAGCTGCTAGCATTCTAGCCATGAGCTACTCAGCCCTCTGATTGAACATGGTGTACACCCCTACTTTACTTACTATGCAGACTTCTTTTTATATATTCATCCTGAACACATGTAAGGCTCAAAATGTGATTTGGTTGGTGGGGCCGTATATTAAATCCACCACCACACTTTCACCCCACTCAGAAGTCCTGCAGATTTTGTGTTCGAATTTCAATAGAACATCTCTACTGTTCACCCAGCACGTTGAAATAACCCATCAGAACATCACAGAAATCAGTTACTTAACATTAATTCCTTTCTAAACAGTAAGTTATTGGTAGTAATAACTAATAGTTATTAAGTACATTATTAACTAATAACTAATACATAACTAAATTACATCACAGGTATGTCTTAGTTATTAGTTAATAACATTAAGTATATTCATGTTAGTACATTATTAAACTACAGGTCAATACGTTATCAAAGTTCTACATTATTAAAATCTCCCCCTATTAATGATGCCACCGGATTTCTACACCAAAAGAATTTCAGTCAATATTTCTTCAGAAAAGTATAGCAATGTCTGGGGAGCTAGTAATACTAGTTAATGACATGCATTCATATCCTTGAATCTGCTTTAAATAAATAACTTTCAGAAACAACCTTGCACTTGATGACATATTTATTCCACTTATATTTCCAAAAATACCCCATTTTTTTTACAGAAAAACCATCTGCAAAGAAATAGATGATTACTGTTTTCCTTGCCCTTGCCTCTTCATATGACTAAGAGGCTATAATTATTCCTATTAGTGTCAGTGGGAACTACACCCACCCACCCCCAAATCCCAGCCCTAGGGAAGGAAAAAAAATCAAACCCCTTTCCAGCACAGAAAATTATCAATGCCAATTGGGGATGGGCACCTTCCCCACTTGAAAATAAATTTGAGAAAGGAAATGGGAAAATTCATCTTCCATGAATGCCATTTAGCAGCCATAATTTTAGACCAATCACCCCCACCACCCCTCCGCCCTGGCCTGATATCTGTCCAGAGAAAGCTTTGATGCAATAATGACTTCTTGCAAGTACCATTAGAATTTGAAAGGAAATGGTTCACAACACAAACATTCTTGACATTTGTCCTGTGATGTGTGGAAATTCTATTCTGTTTGGGTTTTCAGCAGAACTCAGTGAAGAATATGATGCTGAACATTGGCAGAAGAACACACAACAACTTGTTAAATTTCATTATGAAATAGCCTGCACTGAAATTTTAGATAAGAAGGCAATCTAAACGGCATTTAGAGAGACCTTTGTAGATTCTTTTCTTTTTAAAGGAGGATTTTGGAATGCTTCAACCCTCCTCTGTTTCTGTGCCAAGCCTTAATCATAAAAGGAAGACAAAAGGCAGCACTTGTCCTCCTCTTACCATTCATGACATTGCAGTCACAAATCTAATGCCAAAGGCAATGTAAGTCAGACAAAGGATGAAATGTACATTGCAGTCACAATTAAAGTGGGGCTATTAACAGAAGCTATGTAGGAGTCAACTCAACAAATACCCACTGGTTAAACATGCTGTATATTATGCAGTTTGTAATGGGCTGTAGGATCTTTTAGTGAGGGCTTTGCGGTTTGTAGAGATCAGCAGGTGAACAATTCTTGAGCAAAGGACAACACCATAATATGTTGAGTGGAAGCCACTGGATCCTTGATCCATTGAAGCTTCCTATTAGAGCTGTACAACAATGGAACCAATTGTCTCAAGAGGTGGTGATTAGTGCTCCAACACTGGAGGCATTCAAGAGAAAAGTAGACAACTACCTAGCATATATCCTAGGTTTGTATTCTTGCCTTTAGCAGGGGGTTGGACTCAGAGGCCTTGTAGGCCTCTTCCAACATCATGATTCTATGATTCTATGAATATTTGTAGTGATTCCAAAACTGCTATCCATAAGCAAGTTTTTATTCCAATACTGGAATGCTCAAAGTTACTGCTCTGATGTGCAATTTGCTGCCACTGTGTGGTGAGTCTCCATGCTTCTCCTCCAAGCTTAAGGTAGAAATTTGTCAGTGAGTGAGAAATTTAGTCCCTTTATATGTAATAGGTATTTTGATATCCTTGTCAGGTAGAGAATAATCAGTGTTTCTGCAATGAAACATTTGATAGGTTTTGAGCCCGAGTCCTGACATGCTTAGTTTTATAGGACTAAAGTATATCAGTCATCTTTCTATAGATACATAATACTGTCAGAAATGTTTGAAGCCATGGGAAGAAGCCAAACTGCATGCCAGTAAGATCTTTAGCAAAAATAGAAAATATATTATTTTAACATCATTTACAAATCTAAGGCAAATGTATTATTTTTGCATCATTTGCAAATGTAAGGCAATTGTATTAATATTGAAAGTGAAAATATATCAAAATGCTAGTTAGTTTACTGGCCAAAAATGTTTGGGTCCCCCCCCCCAGAAAATTAAAAAGTATTTTGTCCAGAAAATCATTACAAGTTTGCTAATAGAATTTGTCCTTCTTTTCTGGTTTGTTATAAATGGAGTTCAAGCTGTTAAACATCAAGAAAACCTAGCATTTCTTAGTTTTTGTCTAAGAAGTATTATAGCAGCAGAGACACGTTGTCTCATCTGCAAAAGTGATAACTTAGTGATAATTCTTCACACTGGGTGTGGAAAGACAGTTGTTGGACAGTTTTCTATTTTCTTTTTCCTTTGAAGGAGAAGCCTTGGATAAGACTGAAGAGCGACTGGTGTATGGAATAGAATACAACAGCACTCTACTTGAATGTATCCCAAGAACCTTGCAAGCAAAAGTGATATGGCTTGTACAGAGATCACACGAAACCCAAAAAGAAGAGGTACTTCTAGACTTGAATAGTAAAGTAAAGGCTTTCTTGGCCAGATCTTCACATCTATTTTACTTACTTCCCATTTTCAAGACATGTTTTCTTCCTTCCCATTTAATTTCATGTTGTACTAATAATAATCAGCTGACTGGATCGCTCAGTGAATTAGGTACCTGACAGGGGAGCTAGAAGTTGGGAGAAAAGAATAGTGAACCACTTATGAATTTTTTTATATTTTGTATTTATATATTTATATACCACATCTGATTTTCCCCACAGGAACACTGGGCAGTTTACATAGAAGCAAACATATAAATATTAATCCCAACACAAGAAGAAAATATCAAAATAATAACATTAGACAAACAAATATCCCGACAAGAGGAACAAACAAGAGAAGACAGCACAAATAAAACACTGGGGAAAACAAAAGCAAAAAAATTAGTGATTGCCGAATGCATCTTTAAAGTGTTTTTTAAAAGGCAACTATAGATGGAGCTAGGTGAATCTCACTAGGCAGCTTGTTCCAGGCTGCCATGCTGGCCACCAAGAAGGCCGGGTTATGTGTAGCAACCTTACGGGCCTCCCTAGGGGTGGCCACCCAGAGTGAAAGTGTCATAGAGGCTCTCATGGGCCAGGTCAGCACTGACCTTTGGGAGATACGTTCTGCCAGATATTCAGGTCCCAAGCCATGGAGGGTTTTGTAAACCAAAACCAACACCTTGAACCTTATTCAGAAGGCAACGGGCAGCCAATGCAGGCAAACCCGAATTAGGGTGATGCAGCCAAACCTGCCTGCACCAACCACCAATCTGGCCACCACATTCTGCACCTGTTGCAATTGCCAAACTAGGGTCAAGGGGAGCCCCATGTAAAGAGAGTTACGATAATCTATCCTTAATATGACCAACGCCTGCACAACTGTCCTCAGGGAGTCCCCATCAAGGTATGGGCAAATCTGGGCAATGAGCCTAAGATGGTAAAAGGCCAACCTGGACGCGGCTGCCACCTGGAACTCCAGGAACAGTTCTGGATCCAGGACGACACCCAGAGTCCTCACTTTTTCACCCAGCTGGAGGACAGTTCCACCCAGACTGGGAAGAGGGCAACTGTACCCCTCCCCCTCCCCCAAAGAACAGAACCTCAGTCTTCTCAGGGTTGAGCTTGAGCTTGTTAGTCCTGGTCCAGTCCAGAACCACAGCCATGCAGTGATCAAGGGTCTGGATAGCCTCCATTGCAGAGGTTGAAAATGAAAGATAGAGCTGTGTGTCATCAGTGTACTGATGACAGCAGACTCCAAAACTCTGAACGACCTCAGCTAGCAGCCTCATATAGATGTTAAAGAGCATGGGGGAGATTGCTGACCCCTGAGGCACCCCACAAGAGAGTGTCCAGGTGATAACAATTCTCCCTCCAAGCCCACTCAATGGACTGGGGGGGGTTCATTTCGTTTTGTTTTGTCTTGTAAGTAACAATATTTTTTGAAAAATTGCATTATTTACTATACAAAATGAAATGCAGGCAAGACAAAATGGAACAAAAGTGAAACACAATTTTTCTGATTGATGCCAATCCCTAATCTATATATACCCCCTCTCTGTGTGTATTCAATTTCTCCTGCTTTTTTTGTATCACCCTATGCCTCTCTGGCCACCCCCCATGCCTGCTGCTGCGCGCCCCTGCTTTTCAGGAGAGAAGCTCACCGGGCTCTATTGACTTACTCTGCCCCAAATATACTGGCCCCCACCCCAGTAACAAACCCCTGGTTTGATTTTACCAAAAGAAATATGCCCCAAAAGGCAGGAGGGATACCCCAATAACAAGCCTGCCCACTCTACTTCCTCTCCCTGTTCCAACCACACAGCCTCACAGTGGGGAGAAGCTGCTGCACCCCCTGCTCCAGTCACTTGCTTCCTCTGTCTCTCTCACCCTGCGGGCCTGCTAAATTCATCTTCGCCACTCACCTACCAGCTTGGGCCCCCTTGAGCCTGCCCCACACCCTGAGCCAGCCCAAAGCTGAACCCCCAGTACTTTGTTGTGCCTGCTAGCGCTGGAGCACTCCAACCACCCAACTCTGAGCCTGCACAAAATGGCCCTGCTCTGCCAGGAGCACCCAAAATGGTGGGTGCCATGTGCAAGAACGAGCTGGGCAGCCTGGAGCACCCCCTTGTCAAACAAATGCCTGCCACCGAAAGAGAGCTTCACAGGGGGAGGAGTCCTGTTATGTAGGATTTCGCCTCCGGAGGCGCCAACACTTTGTAAGAAAATAGCAGGAAAATGTAATTAGAAATGAGTGCTTTTTACATCAACAAAATATAATAAATTTCAGTTTTAAAAATTGCAGCCAAATTAGTAGTTTCTTGTCTTCTTGCTACCCCAAAGTAACTATCAGAAATTAAAATTAGTTTTTAGTTGATTGTGGACCAAGACGTTCAAAACCAGCATGACTGAATTATGCTTAAAACATGTTAGGAACCTAACCAGAAATACAGTTTCCAGGGTATTTTTGGAAGCCCAATCCAATTAAAATACAGTGGTACCTTGTATAAAGGAATTAATTTGTTCCAAATGAAATTCTGTTAAGCAAATTTTCCTTTATACAAATTTTCCCATAGGAATGCATTGAAAACAGAGCGATCCCATTTTTATGTTGTACGGATTTGCCCCATAGGCGATTATTTTAACCCAATTTCCCCTATTTCCGGAATTTTGTATGTTGTACAAATTTTATGTTATACAAACCATTTGTTATACAAGGATCCACTGTATACAGTTCTTACATCCTATCACAATATTCTTATTAGACTAACTCCTCTTGGTTTTGCTTCTCTGATTTCCCCACTTCATCATTTATTGGTTATTTTGGTGAGGAGAGGTGGAATCAAACAGTCTTTTTGACCTGAATGCCATGTGTGTGTGTGTGTGTGTGTGTGTGTGTGTGTGTGTGTGTTTTCCACAAGGAAAGCAACCCATTTAATCAGTTGCCGAACAGTAAATTAACCTGTATGTATATCCCATTAATTCAGTGGGTTTATTCTAGTAGGGATCCAGGCCATTGTATTCCTGCTTTACTTTCATGGGATAATGTCATGTTCTCTTTTCTTCAAATAAACAGGTGAAAACTGATGACCGGATCCTCAAAGTGGATCTTGGCCTCTTATTTTTACGGCTGCACAGGATGGACGCTGGGACATACTTTTGCCAGACAGTGGAACACAGCATCATCCATACCGTACGGAAGATCACACTTGAAGTCGTTGAAGAAGAGCGTGTGGACGACATGTTCAACAAAGACTATGAGGAAGAGGTCTCTCATAAGATGCCATGCCCTGCACAAAGTAGCATCCCCCATGGCTCAAGACCATGGTACAAGGAATTCTTGCAGCTCATAGGCTACAGCAACTTCCAGAGAGTAGAGGAGTACTGTGAGAAAGTGTGGTGCACAGATAAGAAAAGGAAAAAGCTGAAGATGTCACCATCTAAGTGGAAGTATGCTAATCCACAGGAGAAGAAAGTGCGCATCAAACCCGAGCATTATCGTGTTCCCAGGCAAACTGCTGACTCTTGATTGGCGAGGGGGATCATTCATTTAAGCATTTTATTTTATTTTATTTTTGCTTTGGACCTAAGGAAAGGGAAATAAGTCTTGGATTTGGTAATTAATACAGGTTTATATATATGAAATGTTGAGACTGGAAATGGAACAAAGGTGTTTTTAGTAAGTTATATGCTTAACATTTGTTTTGATGGGTTTTTAAAATTCTGCTTAATTCTGGATTCCAACTGTATCACTCCATACTGAATTTTCCATTTATGGACAATTTTGACAATCATTGTATTACACGTTCAGTCCACGTGGTCAAGTGTGGACCATGCTTGTGCTGTATATTCTAGTGTTCTGTAGAGATATTTAAGTGAGCTCAAAAGCTAAGCAAGACAACAATGTATTGTATAATTTTGTTTCCGTTTCACAAATGTCTTGGTATTTTTAATGTGGCAGATCCTATGCGAATGGAGCCTTTTTGGACTCATGAGAACCCCAGTTTTCATTTCTGGAAAAGCATGTTTCTAGTCCTTACCGGTGCAGAGATCACTTTGAAAATGTGATGGCAGCAATGGCTGATTGCAGAAGCAATGATTGTAAATAAAAATGTAGAAACAAAGTTCAAGCAAAAATCACTTGTGTAAAGTAGCAAATATTTGACTGTACAATACCTCTGTTAAAAGCAATAGACTAAGACTTAATTGTGATTATTAACTTTAGTAATATCAAGAGACATTAATTTAAGATGGATTGTGTCCAAAATATTTTATTATGGTCTCAAAAGCCACATATCAAGTACCAAAAGGTATGTACCAAGAGGTATTTTTGAGGATAATAATGTCCTAGAAAGCATGCTAAATATATTGTAATAAGGCAGAAGAGCTCTTATGTACTCACCAAAATGTAGCTGAGAATCTCCCATGTGTGTGAAAATGATGTACCACCAGCAACTATACCTTTACCACTTCCTTCTGATCTTCATTTCATGCACATTCTTTTACCTAATGGTTCCCTCTGCTACCACTGCTACCTATTTCCATATGGGCAACACATCCACAATCTGAGTTATGAACGGTAGAATTTATGTTTATGAGATTGACCATAACTATATTCTGAACCATGTTGGCTCCTCAGATCACAATAGCACATTTCCTTGCATGGTAGTATCATTAAATGGGGCATCCTTCCTAGCTTTTTAGGCTTACTGATACAGTGGACCCTCGTATAACAAGTGGTGTGTTTAACAGAAAATCCGCTTAAAGGAAAAAATTCCAGAGACGGGAAAATCACTTAACAGAATCACCCATGGGGCAAATCCATACAACAGAAAAATGGTCATGATTAGGGATTAATCCATGTTCAATGCATTCCTATGGGAAATTTGTACAAAGGAAAATTTGCTTAACAAAATTTCATTTGGAACAAATTATTTCCTTTATACAAGGTGCCACTGTATTGTGAAAGGTTGGGAGGGGAAATCCTAAATTGTCCATGTTAGAGTGACTGGGCTTCTCATTTACATCCAGACTGCATCTTTTCACTTATTTGGGTCTTTGCTGTTTTTTCTGTAAATTGGAATAACAAGAACTATGGACAATTAGAGGAAACTGTTTCCTGTCTAAAATAAGAATAATACAGGTGCCCTCTTGTGGGAAGAAATAACATTTGTTATTCTGTTCTTATATAGGAGTTGCTCTAAAATCAGCATAATATAAAAGACTAGGGGTGTGCTAGGACTAGTAATTTTTTTGAGCATTGAACTGCCTCTCTCATTCCTAGCAATTCTCAACTTCCAATGCAAAATATCTGATTCACATGGTTTCAATCTGTTCTTGTTGATGGTCATTTTATTTTACTTGTGTTTTTATTCTCACACTTCTAATTTGTCCAATCTTCTGTTTAATATTACATTTGTTTTCGTTAATGTTTTCATTCCTGTATGAAAGAGAAGGGTAGGTTGCACATCCTTTAAACCAGACTGCTAGGGCTGAAATATTGACTCTCAAAAATATATTTCAAAAGGAAATAATAATCATTATATGGAGTAACATTATAAGAATCCAGCAGTAGTTTCACAAAATGAAAATTTGTATACATTCATAGCTAAGGAAGGGCGGTGTTTAGAGAGTAAGGTCTGATAAGCAGACTGAAAAGACAGATCTTTAAATATTATGTGGGGAGGAGAGCTTTTCTTTAAAGAAAATAATAGAGTGAAAATCCGCCAGAAAGGGTGATGTTTTCCCATATAACTTCAGCAAACACTTTCTCAGGATTTCTCAAACTGAACAGTCTCCTCACATAATTTTTCAAACATGGAATCAACTCCAAATCTGGGGCATTCTGAATCTTGACCCTGTCTAAGGGTCCCATATAACTGACTCTTAGCTAAATTTAAAACTCCTTCCTGACCGAACAGGCTTATCAGAATCATGCTTGCAAGAGGATTGTGTTTCTCATTGTAAAAATGAAGAAAAATATAATATTTTAAAATTGTTTAAAATGCATATATTGAAATATTTTAAATATTTTTTTAAAGTAACATGAAACAAATATTGAGAGGTTCACTTGCTTAATCTGTGCAATTCCTGTTTTGTTTTGTTTTTTTCTGTGTTGTGTTGTTGCTTTGTGGCTAGTGATGGTATGATTTGGTGTTAATAGAGCTTTGGTGGCTATATCTAGTGAGAGTTCAGGCTTAACTTGAAGAAGCACCCGATTATTAGCCTTTCTGTTGGTTTGTGGTATCTGTAAGGCTCAAGTCCAATACCACTTTTAAAATTAATTGATCCCCCCTCCCATCTTCCTCCATTGACTGTGGCAAAAGGCAATAAAACATAATAACACAATATGATAAAAACAAAAATGTGATAAAATATAATTAAAATCCACCACTAGTTGGAGCTACTTTAAATAAATGCAAAACTAAAACCCATTTGACAGTCTCAGACAATTTTACATTAGTAGGAAGCAGCTCTGTTTAATTCAACCCAATTAGGTTCCTAAAAACAAAGATGGATGCTGCCTACAAAACAGCTCTAGGAAGCTTGCTCCAGAAAAAGGGGCCACAAGAAACCATGATTCCTCATGCTGTCTGTTTTTGTTTCTGAAGATTCTCAGTCATCCAGGTGAGTTTATCTGGAAGTTGAGTCATGGCAACTGGACTTCTTTTCTAGAGAGACTGAAACGTTTTGCTGCTCATCCAAACAGCTTCATCAGTCTGAGGAAAGCTAGTTGCAAGTCCTCCATTTTATAGTTAACTTTGACCTCATGCCACCCTGGTCTGAAATAAGAAGAACAATGGCCTGAATAGGCTCTTTAGATAGTTCAATAAGCCATTAGGTGAACAATGGTGTAAGGTGCCGAAACCCATAAAGTGTGGGTCGCTAGCTATGGCCTTGGTAATG
This sequence comes from Phrynocephalus forsythii, assembly GCA_029282475.1. Lineage (NCBI taxonomy): Eukaryota > Metazoa > Chordata > Lepidosauria > Squamata > Agamidae > Phrynocephalus > Phrynocephalus forsythii. The sequence goes on along the minus strand of JAPFRF010000006.1, from coordinate 15,173,010 downwards.
AAGGTGTGAAGTATTTTTGATTTGTCTGGGAATTGTTGAAAGCACTGCTTGATAAGTGCCTAGACTGTGCCTGAGCCCCCCACCTCTGTTGAGAGAGGGGTTTTCATTTTCAATACTCACATGAATGGCTTCTCTGACCCCTCTCTCAAACCACCTATCTTATCTGTCTAATATTTGTACATCCTCATCTTTGAATGAGTGTCCTTTGTCTTTCAAGTGTCTTTTTTATTGTTGTTTTGTTGTTTTGTTTTGTTTTGGCTTCCATAGGTGCTACAATTCTTTACTTCAAGGACCGCAAATATTGTGTGGGATGGGTAGCTGTTTCTTGGGATAGATGATCCCACAAATATCAAAGTCCTAAATAGAGATGGGCACGACCAGAATTTTTTTTTTGAGTTGTCGTTTTTTGGGATGGGTCCGTTTCGGGTCGTTTCCGTTTTTTGTGAAATTTTTTAAAAATTTGTCGTTTCGTCATTTCGTTTGTCGTTTGATGTTTCTACCACGATTTAGCGCGATTTGACTTCCCAGAGCATGGGGGCATCTCGCAATGACCCAGAGCAGGCGGAAAACACTTTAAGCTGGGTGATGAATAATATATTTAATAAATATATCGTAGCATAAGACTGCATCCTAGTAGGCAATAAAGCAAACAAAGTGGGCAGAATGCAATATTCTTTTTTTTCTCTTGGTCAACGCTGAACCAGCCGGCCACCCTACTTGGTCTGGCTGCCTGTTGTACTTTTTTGTTGTTTTGTTTTGAAGCTTTTATCCATCCCATCTCCCCTCTACCTCTCAGAGGCAGCAGGAGACACAGACATTCCGTTCCTCCACAAATCTGGATGAGGGTCTACTCCTCTCAATGGCCCCCCATCTCCAAGGTCCTGGCTTCACACTGTAAAGCCAAGCAATTAAGCCAATGCAACTCTGGTCATCTAGCGGTTAGAGTCTGATATTAGGGTTAGGGTTAGGGTTAGGGTTGGAATAGGTAGGGATTGGGCTCTGGGTTGCTCTTAAGGAAGACAGTGTGCTGGCGTACGGGCACACAGCTTGGATTAGGCAGAAGAACTCTAAGTTTTACACTACAGCCCAGATCCCACTAGGCTATACAAGGAGGACTATGGGCGTCCACGTCCACACACAAGACCAGAGCAAGGGCGTCCACAAGGTCAGAGTATGAGACCACACAGAGCCTGAGTACGGGAGGCCACAACGCCAGAGTACCTGAGGCCACAAGGCCAGAGTAAGGGCGCCAGCAAGGCCAGCATGGCAGATTTTTGCCTTTTCACGGCTGTGTTAACAACTAAATCATTAAAGGAATTCACCCTAGGTTTCAAAGAACCATCTTTGCTCATTCCCAGACCACCACCCTCTTTCTTTTTCAAAAGATGATGAGACATCTTCCGGAAAACACACTAAGATGTTTGCGGAGCAAGAGTTTGAAAATTGAAAGATTGTTTTCTAGTCTGCATTCTGTGGAGCTGGTGTGGTAACATTAGTTTAGAGTTTAAAGGGAGCATATCTTTCTCTGTTGTTTGTTTCAGTCACTCACATCCACTACCATTCATAAAGAGATACCAACCAGGAGGAAATTCCAGAATGTGGCTCCTGTTTACATCAATCAAACCCAGGCGCAAAACAATTGCCAGGTCTGTCTTTCAAAAGCTTCTCTAGGTATCAAATTGCCTACAAGGAATGGTAAGGACCACAACAGGGTATCTTTTAGACCAGTGGTTCCTAATCTTGGGTCTTCAAATGTTCTTGGACTAAAATTTCCAGAAATTTGGAGAGAAGTCTTTGGGGTATTTTAGTTCAAGAATATCTGAGGATGTAAGATTGGGAATAACTGTTTAAGACTAATGTTTCCCAATCCTGGATTTCTGGATGTTCTAGCACTAAGACTTCATCACTAGCTTTGCTGGCGATTTTGCGAAGTTGTTGTCCAATAGTATCTGAGGACCCCAGGTAGAGAAGCATTGCTTCAGACCATCTTGACTGCTAACATGTATCTTGTCAATATTTAGGCCACCCTTGGTTATGTAACATTTGGCATCTTTTATCCTTCTGGCAATGTGGGCAATATTGTGCAGCTGTATTAGGTCATTTCCTGGTGTTTTGAATTGAGGATAAAGAAGCACAATATTCCACATTCATAAACTGGAGTTTGTTTCTTTGTTTGCTTGCTTGCTTGCTTGGTTTTTTTGAGGAATAGGATTATTATTAATACTTTTAACAGTACATGTCTGCTGTGCAATAGTAGAATAGTAGGTCTTCTTAATTACAGTGGTCGGGAACCTCAGCTTTTGCTTCAGTCTTCCAAATTGTTCTGGAATATTGTTGATAAACTACATCATTTTCTTCATGGGAAGGTCTTGAAAAACCTAAGTTGAACAAAGGCATCCTGTTCCTATATTTACATTTTTGTCAGAATATTTGGAACAAGATGTTTATTTCCTGTTGACAGGAAAGACTCTCTTAAGGCCAAACCCTTTAATGCAGTGGTTCCCAATCTTGCGTCCCCAGGTGTTATTGGACTAAAATTCCTGAAGCCTTCACCATTATCTGTGCTGGCCAGAATTTTGGGGGGCTGTAGTCCAAGAATATCTGGTGATCCAAAGTTGGGAACTGCTGCTGTAAGTGGACAGGATTCATGGCATGTGAGTTTACCACTTATGAGACCTATACTTAAACTGTAGTCATTTCTGTGAACTCAAAATTTTATTACCATCCCTGTTGAATATTGATTTGTTTTGGGTAAATTAACTAAACATGCTGAACTGCCAGATCTCCCCAACATTTATTGTATGTGAAGTCATCATGTGCATTCCATGAAGCGATCACTGTGCTGTTGAGATAACATGGACCAACAATACAAATCTATGTAGCCTGCATAATCAAACTGTAAACCGCCCAGAGACTACTTGAAGTGGTATGGGACAGTATATAAGCAGAACACTTTATATAGTAAGGCTTGATCTGGGCATAAAAACATACCAGTTCTTCTTGAATAATATAAAAGCTAGAACAGTGGGATAAAGAGAAGGTTATTTTCATAAATATGATTCCATGCAAACCTCTTAGTGAAAGCAATGTCTGATGAACTGGGTAGCCAAATTATAGTTTCTGTATCTCTTGCACGTCCATCCTTTAGATATATCTGTAGTTGGGGAGGGATAAGGATGAAGACACGCCAACTATTCTGAGATCACTAGGTAGAGTTTTCAGCTTCCAGATGTTTTCCAACAACACAATATGACAACCCCATTGTCTTCTTGGAGACTCTGTTCAGAGAGGGGAAGATGTCCTGCCTGGAGTGATGCTTCCAAAATCATAAATCATTGCAATCCTTGAAATAAAGAGAAATACAAAAGTCAACCCAGTGAATCACAGTGAATGAAAACTTTTTTCTTTCTTTTTTCTTCAACCATCAAACACCAGCCGTGAAAACTCAAGCGCTCAATCCTTTTCCATTCTGCAGATTAACTCACAGAGACAGAGGATCTATATAGACTTATTTTACATTCCTGTCTTGCAGGAAAATCCTGTCCTGAGGACTTGGCTGTGCAATTCATTGCTCAGTTATTGGCACCATGGGGATTCCTGCCAGGTCTCTCTGAAATGCTTGTGCACTGCCGCTATATTGACACACAGCTGAACTATTGCATCTCCATTTTATAAAAGTGGTTGATTGCAGAGTATGTACATGCCACAGCACGAGCCACTCACAATTTAGCTGAAACCAGAAGAAAAAGATTAACTAAGGACACACTAAGGACAAAGGATTATATAGAAAGTCTCTATCTTCATAATGTTTTTGTAAGAAATCCATAAACTATGTACCTCGTGGATTAATAACTGAGCAGTCAATTGGATGGTGCACTTATGATCCATCAGACTGTGAGCCATATAGTAGAGTCATTTAACTGAAGTACTGCAGTCAAAATTGAGTTTGATCCTGACAGGTTCAGTTAGCCAGCTCAATGCTGACTCAGCCTTCCATCCTTCCAAGGCTGATGACATGAGTACCCAGCTCACTGGAGAGTCAAGTATTCCTTACATAATCATATTATAAACTGCTGAAAGATTGCTTTATCATTTTAGGTTGATATATAAGGAGTCCCGTGGCACAGTGGTTAAATGCCTGTACTGCAGGTAAAACTGCTCACGACCTGGGGTTCAATCCCAGGTAGCAGGCTCATAGTTGACTCCTTCCAAGGTCGGCAAAATGAGTACCCAGCTTGCTGGGGGGGGGCAATGTGTAGCCTGCATACTGTAATTAAAACTGTAAACCGCCCAGAGACCACTTGAAGTGGTATGGGGTGGTATATAAGCAGAAGCAAAGGACATATAAGTCAGAGCAGTAATAATAAGAATGATAGTTTCAATAATATTTTGAGAGAATATAGGCAAGTAAATAATCTATACCAAATATGTATATAAGCAAAAGCAGAGTATAATACAGTTGTAGGCAAATTTGTGACACTGGCTGGACCTAGATAGATTTGTTTATTCCTAGTCAATGTTTTCAACTGCTGAGTAAGGTCTGCTAATTTTTGATACCCATTTCCATCTTAATCCAGGAGTGTTACTGAAATTTCATTTCATAGTTCACGAGGCGAGAACATCAAGCCATCTGAATCTTGTAGCCCCTGATTTAAAATACAAAACAAGCCCAGGAATAATTCAGTTTACATCCATATGCACATTTACCTGGGAGAACGTCCTGCTGACGTAATTACAAATAATTATGCATAAACTCACATTGTAAGGGCTGTTTTTACCTTCTCTGCTGTGTGTTACAATTTAGGAACCAAGAAGAACGAAGGCAAATTACATTTCCACATTTTCAGCCAGAAAGGTTTTCTGCAGTAAAGTTTAGCACTTCTATTTAAATGTTTATGTGGATCATAAAATTATATCACCCAGGCTATGAAATATGGAGCACATCTGAGATGGCAGGACTTTTGAACTGGTGTACATAACCTAAACTTAGAAAGGAAAGAAAGAAGGGTAAGAATGGTTTTCTAGATGGCAAAAAAACTGACATGGAGGCAAATAGTGGGGGGCAGGGGGAAATGGACCAGGTATAATGCCCTAGACTCATGAAACAGATTTCCAGCAAGGCAAGTTGGACTGCAGATTGCACATGAGACTGACATGGCAAATGTATTGATTTTACAGTCTTCTTCCTTTGTAGAGAGAGAAAAACTAGTTTGGAGCCCTGGAAATCTGCCCATTGTTTAGCAGCAGCTCAAAGACCTGTTTATCAGCTCTGAGCAGAAAAGTGAAGATGAGCTCATTAGGAAAAGAGAGGATGGGTCAGCCAAAAAGAACATGAAAGTTATTTGATCTCTCTTTTTTCTGATAAAAAGTTCTAAAAAAAACTTAAAAGCTAACCTTATTTGTAACTTTTTCAGTGGTCAGATAAACCCAGACCTCCTCTGCCCCCCTTATCTAGTTCCTTAATTGCTCCTCCTGTATTGCTTCACCAGAACAACACAAAAATAATAATCTTTCCTAGGTCGCCAGGAGAACTGAAAAGACAAGGAGGGTAGGTAGCATAGTGGGCCAATCACAGCTGTCTTATCAAAATTCCATAGCACAAGACTGATATTTGTAAGAGAAGCTGGTCAACTTGTCGATCCAAAAGGCAGTTGTTCTCAAAACCACCACTGAAGTAGGGTTTAAGCATATTTCCCAAACTCATACCACATGCGAATATTTTAAAAAGTGGATACTAACTTTTGTGCACATTTTTTCCTTCACATCTGTGACAGTCCTTACAAAATGACTGTTTTATTTTACATAAAAAGGATTGCTCATTTGGGGTCATTTTTCCCCATTTATGTTTTCTGGTACAACTGATCAGCAAGCCTTAAATAACCCTGAAAAACTGGTCCAAAAAGTGTAGGCAAGTCAACACAGAATCAGTCTATTCTAGAAGCAGGCAACAGTATATGGGAAAGAAGAAAGAAAACATATTTATCCATGGACCCGCATAGCCCACTGGCATTTAGTCCATACCTACATTGGCATAGACCAGGCCTGCACAACAGGTAGACCGTGGGCTACTGGTAGCCCATAAAGGGTTCAAAAGTAGCCTGCCAGTCATCAATTTAAAAAGTGAGGGGATAAGTTCTCCACTCCCCCCTCTCTCATCCCAAGGACCACCACTGGCACAGCAAATTTCTGGATCTGCCAACCTACTGTCTCAGCTGAGCGGGCCAGTTCAAGGGCCATGGCACACTGAAATCTGTTCCTTCCAGAACAGATTAATTGATTTTCAATGGATTCCTATGGGAAACCACTGCTCTACTTACATTTTTTTAAACTTATGAGCATGTGCCCAGAATGGATAAAATTCATAAGTAGAGGTTTTAGTGTAGTAGCCCTCGGGCACTTTTGGCTGGAAAAAGTAGACCTCAGCTTGTTCAAAGTTGAACAGCCCTGGCATAGACAAACCACCAAAACAAATTGTTTTGTTGTTAAGTTGCCACAATATTTTGTCTCTTGATTTTCCTATCTTCCCCTCTTTCCCCCTTTAATTCTGTAAACATGCTGACACAGGCTAACAACTTTTTGAAAACCCTCTACTGTAGGTAACCTTGTGCAAATTCTGCATGAAAAATGCACTTGGGACCCTATTTTGTCCCAGATCTCTGCAACTTGTTTTAAAGGAAAGCCATTTGCATTAAATGAATTAAAATGTTGAAGGCAGCCAAAGTCCATGCCCCAGGTCAGCTTGTTTAAATACCAGTATTTTGCTTTCATCTATGCCAGTGCTCCCCAACCTTTTTGTCTCCACGGACCGGTATTTGTTTGATTACGTGGCCCGGGGTGGGGGTGGGGGGGGGGGAGATGGGGGTGTGGGGGGCAGGGGAGGGTGGGGGGGCGGGGGATGGGGGAGGGAGGGGGGGAGGAGAAGGTGCGGGGGCTTGGCGTGTGTACCTTGGGGGCCAAAGGCGTGCGCTCCCCGTGCGACGGGCGGGGGAGCCCGGGGCTCCTGGGCAGGTGGGACCCCGCCTCCTCCTCCTGTCGGCGGCCGGAGGCAAGCGGCGGCACAGAGATGCCCCAACCGAGGCACGCGGCGGCCGCGGTCGCGGCCACGGCAGCCGCCCAGGTTCGGCTGTGGCTTGGGGCACCTCTGCGCCGCCGCTTGCCTCCGGCTGCGGCCTTCGGGCGGGCGAGCGGGAGGGGGGGGGAGGGAGGCCAGTGGGGGGTGGCGTCTCCGGCCTGAGGGTGCCACCGGGACCGCTGAGCCGGCCGCGGCGGCGGCGGGGTGCCCCGCCGCCCGGCCCACGGAGTCGCGGCCGAACCCGGGCGGCTGCCGTGGCCGCGCGGCGCCAACAGGAGGAGGAGGCGGGGCCCGCCCGCCCAGGAGCCCCGGGGGCCCCCACCCGCCCGTGCGCCGTGCCCGGCGGCGGCGACTCCTCCTCCGGCTGCCCGCGGGAGAGAGGAGGAGGAGGAGGAGGGCGGCGGAGGAAAATGGGAGGAGCCTCCCCTTTTTCCGCGGACCGGGGTTGGGGACCACTCTATGCAACTGAATTTAAAAACTGAATGTAGTAACTCCTTTCCTTAAATTATTCACATTTTTTAAGGTTAGGATTTTATTCTGGAACAATGTCTGTGGCAGGAGGGGTTCTCTTTAACATGCAGATCTTGCCTTTTTATAATCCTACATTCTGTTGGGTCTGAAAAAGATGCTAATTTATTTTAGAACTCCTGGCAGAAAGGAAACATTCTTGCAATTTAATTATTTTTCAAGCCAGCGAGGGGAGTCTCATAAATGGCATAGTATCTGTGAGTGACCTAAAAATAGAATTTGGAAAACAGAGCAAATTAACTCTCTTATGAAAGAGCTGTTTTATTTTTAGCAGGGAGCATAGCTGACCCAAGCATTGATTTGAAGAAGAAAATCTGGAAATGTTATGCCTCAGATCTTGGCCTGAAATGTAGGTACTGTATTTGTAAAATTTTTGAGTAGAAACTCAACACTGATAAGGACATGGAATATATATTGCTGTGAATGTTAAACACCTCACACAAACAATATACAGAGAGAGAGGGAGAGAGTTTTTCTTCTCTGCTACTCCTTCCCAGGTAGTCCTTTGGCACACGTGTTCCTGTAACTGTATATCCTTGCAACTTGTGACATTGGTGTGTATAGCATTTCTCTTTCAGTAAGGCTACCTTGTACTATACATGTCCAAGTACAAGTAGACCTGGTAGTCATTGGCAGAAGTCATCATGGTGGGTGGCCAGATGGGCGGGGTATAAATTTAATAAATGAAATGAAATGAAATGTACTGTTGAGTGGATTCTAAGTTACAGTGAGCCTGCCAGGGTTTTGTAGATATAAAATGTTCATATATGATTAACCAGTACCTCTCAGTGACGTTCTGGGACTATGTGGTATGTCCAACTTATTTGTTGATTCACTTTAAAAAATGATAACTTTGTTATGTCATCCACCTTGGTGAAGCACAAATCAAAATGAATTGCCATTTTTCTGATTTGTGCCCATCTCTATATGTATCATGCCCAACTTTGTTTTCTAAAACACAAAACGGACATATTCTTCAAGATCCCAGGTGCCAGACATTGTTTTTTTCCAGCTCTCTTCACTCAACCTAATGATTAGACTGGCTCTGTATCTGACAACCTGTGGGGACATATTTGTAAAAGTGTAGTTGAATATTCTCGCAATGACATATTTTACCATGTATATGACTAAGGGATGGATCCACAGGTATCCCTGCCTTGAAGACTACATTAATACATGTGTCATCTCTGGATTCTACCCAGTGATTTTAGTGGCAATGACATCCATCCTTCAGCACAGAAACAGATATGTCTATTTTTGCTTCCATTTTAATTGCTTGGCTCTGTGAATTGAATGCTCATATTTAGGAATGGTGTACAGATTGCATCCCAACCTAATTAATACAGCAAGAGAAACAATCTAATCCATTATGTAATTCATTTTTCCAAAATTCTACCTTACCTTGATTCCCAGTGAAGCAGTTATCTTTCAATACATTCCTTTTCTCATTTTACCTTCAGTAATAATGGAGTCAGAGATATTTATTTCTGCCACCTCACGTCTCAGGCTCCCAAAAAAGTTAGAGATGCTTCTCAAAGCTGCACTGTCCAGATAAGAGCTACTGAAAGTGAGCTTCCTACATTTGTCACCCAGAAGAATGTTTGTAATTCCTGTCAGCCCTCTAAATCTATTTCAGCTCAAATAGCTCTTTTCTTTGATATTTTGAAAATGCCAGGGGGTGGATCCAGTGACAAATTGTTAGAGCAGATGGAACTGTTTCTTCGTTTGTAGCTGATTTGTATTTATCTATTAATAGTAAGAAAAAGCTTCCTCCCCCCTTCCTTTTTTGTCATACAGAAAGTAATTTACCTGTGGGCTAATGGGAAGGCAACAGCAGACATGATTATGATGCATCAAATAAAAGGAACTAATAGCTGTTTAATGCCAGTATTTCAGCACCACAGCCATAAATGATTCTACAGCTATTGTTGCCTCTCGCACACTCATTCCTGATAGGAATGACAGAGCGAGTTATCTTGGTCCACACACATGCACAAACTGTTGATGCCAGGCAAACTGACAGGATCCTTGGGCCTTCCTTCTTTTGCAGTGTAGCAAGCTACTCAAACTCTGCTTATTTCTGTTCTAGAGGGAATCCTCCTTTTTCAGATTTTTTTTCATCTGGCATTTCCAGATAATCCAAATACACAGCGGGTGGATTCTGAATCTGGAAAGTCACTTTTAAGAAGAATGATTGAAATAAAATGTTGTAGACAAGTGGTTCTCAACCTGTGGGTCCCCAGATGTTCCTGGACTACAACTCCCAGAAATCTTCATCACTAGCTGAGCTAGCCAGGATTTTGGGAGTTCCAGTCCATGAACATCTGGGGACCCACAGGTTGAGAACCACTGCTGTAGACCTAGACCAGTGGTGGCAAACCTTTGCCACTCCAGATGTTTTTGACCACAACTCCCAGAATTCCAGGCCTAGATTTCCAATGGCAAAGGACTGCGGGAGTTGCAGTCCAAAACATCAGGAGTTCCAAAGGTTCACCACCACAGACCTAGACCTTCTTTCTAGTGTACAGTTACTGATGGCTTAGGCAAGTCATCGTATTTCAAAATAAAAATATATATATATATCAGTATTTGCCCCGTAAGAGCTCTGTACACTACATGAAAGGCATATTGTGCAACCAAATCTTTATCTCTTTTTTTCCTTTACAAGTAAGTGAGTGGACTCTTGATGCAAGTCGGGAACACTCTGCATGGATAGAGATATTTAACTCTTTCCCTCACAGCCAGGTCCATTTCTCAAAATTCAGCTTTTCTGCACAGGGGCTAAGGACAGAGGCAAAGAATCAGCTGGTACTAATAGGTAGCATTATCCCTTTTAGCTTCTGCATAACTGAGGATTTCCATTGCATTTGGGATGATGATGATGAATGAAGGGGAAGGTTTAAAAATCTCCTAGCCCTGTGTGGTGACTCCAGTCTAGAGGAGGAGACCATGCATTTCCTTCTAACCACAAATCAAGATGACATTCACCTTCTTGCTAAGTCTTTGATAAACTGAACAATTTAACCTTAAGTTACGGTGCTGTTCAACACATACTCACCTGAGAATTTGTCCCATTGAACTTAATGGAACTTCCTTCTGAGTAGAAATGTGCATGTGTTTTCTTTCCTTTTCTATTAGACCATTTTATAAGCAAATTTCATCTCAGACAAGTCACATTTGAAATTTCATTATATTATTTATTAATAGTCCTTTTATCTTTCTTTTCTCTTCTCTTCTTTTTGAAGTCATACTCATAATAATACTCACTATAGATTAGCAGAACTAGAGAGCTAACCTTAATGACACTGCAGTAATGTCCAGATACACCTCAGAACTGAGCACCAGAGAAAAATCTAGGCATTGCAAATCAGGAAATTCAACTGTCTTTCTGTGAGGAGAGCCTTGTCACCAGAGACTACCACAGGTTTCACAACAAAAGCTCTGGGGAACATCTTTGTATGTTATGATTTGCACAGTGTTCTCTACCATTTCATCCCTTGAGATCCCAAAGAAACAGGCAGAGATGATAGCATCTGTTCACCAAGGCCTACAAGACTCAGGGCATATCCTGCAGAAAAGACAGAACTCAAGACAAACCATTTTTAAAGATTGGGGAAAAAATTAAGATGCTTATTATTGCTGCCAGCTTTACAATGTAAGCTGTTCTTTATTGTTATTATGGAAATGCAGGATGTAAAAATTCTAAATCCACAAACTAGGGAGGTGAATATCCTTCTATCCATTCACAGCTATGTCATAATCTTGGATTTCCTCATGGCTTTGTTCATGTAGTTCTCAGTTTTGCTTACCTGATAAAAGAAAATTGAATAAATTCTGCCTCTGGAAAATACAGAACTTGTAATGTTGCTTTTAATGATTGTAAAGCTAATTAAAAGCAGTTTGGCTATGGCTGCAGCCACAAATGTTTTTTAAAAAATGACTCCTGGATTTCGATGTTCCTACGATGGTTTTTTAAGCCTCAGGTACCACAGTTGTGGCTATGCAGTAAGAAAAAATAAAGTCAGATTCACTGCTCACCAAAGTCGATTTTCCTAGCTGAGTCATATAGTAATATAGACAATAATTTGAAAGAGTCACTGTGACAAAAGGCAGAGAGCTCCATATACAGGGAGTAGTAATAGCAGAAGCTGTCTTAAAGTGCTAGTGAGGTGTTAATTGACAGTTGTCACCTTTCTCTTTTTACTTATTTAATTCTCCTAAGTGCCCTAGAAAAGCACTGTTCCAGTTCTGAGTTGAAAGCTTTAAAAGAAAAGAAAAGAAAAGAAAATGCGTGGACATTAGAGATGCTCACTTGAAGGGAAATGACACCCCTGCATGCATCCCACTAGATCAGGCAATCATGCTGGAAGAAAATGGACAATAGCAAAGTCAACCCAAATAAGAACAATTAACACCTTGAGTTTTAAAAAAAAAAGATGATTCATAGTTGGTTTCCCAACATTCAGCTTTATTTCATGTGGTTAGAGTAATTTAATAAGAATAAGAATTAATGTGTGCCCAACTCAATGTACCGTATTTATCGGCGTATAAAGCGTACTTCCCCCCCCCCTGAAAATAGGGGGCAAATCATGTATGCGCGTTATACGCCGGTATAATGTTAACGGAGGGGGTTAAAGGAGGACAGGAACAAAGGGGCGGGTGGTGGGGAGGAGAAGCCCGCTGTTGCTGCCGCCGGGATGCAACCTAACCCGAAAACAAACAAACAAACAAACAAACAAACCCAACACCCCCCAGGGTGGAAAACCAACCGGCGGACGGGATGAGGCGAACGGACGACGCGCCAGTCCCTGACTCGCGGGGTGGGTGGGTGGGTGGGAGTGGGGGGCTTATGGGTGAAGCGCCTTGGGGGGGTCGGTGGCGGCAGCAAAGGCCAGCTGGCCCCCTCCCCTCCCCTCCCCTCCCCCTCCTTCCCTGCTCACTTCCCCCCCCTCAGCCGCTCACCTGCTGCCGCCGCCGCCGAGCAAGAAACGGCAAGGGGTGCCGAAGAAACAAACCGGCGTTCGTTTTAAAAAAAAAAACACCAACGAGCTCACCGGCGTCCACCTTGGAAGCGCCTCGCCCAATTCCCCCTCAGCCACCGCCGCCACTGCTCTCTCTCATTCAGCACCGGCCGCCGCTGAGAGCCCTCGGCCACGCGCGCACGTACGCCTACTCCGGAGAGCAACGGAAAAGAAGGCGATACCAGAGGGGCATGCGCAGACATGCCTCCCTCCCTCCCTCTCTCTGGACCTTCAGCTTGATGGGAAAGGGATTGTGCAGGCGCAAGAAGGCCTCTTTTCATTTGAAACAATGTGTGTAGCCTTCCATCGCCTGCAATAACGGCTTTAACGACCGGCCCCAGGGCAGAATGTGCATAGTTGCTGGAATGCCATTCAGAGAAGAGGTGAAAGCACGTTAAAACCTCGCTGCTATGTTCCAAGTTAAGGGTTCAGTAACAAAAGTCTGGAGGTTTACGTCCTAGAATTAGGAGTAAGTCCCTTTGACTTCATTGAGGTCTGTGTTATAAACATTGTTCCTTAACTCACATGTGTTGGAAAGAACCTTGTAAAATATTGGGTGTGCACATATTTTAAGGGCCTTTTGAGAACTAACACTTCTTACAATTGTTGCAAAAAGTTCTGAGCTACCCTTATTTTGCTTCAAAGTTCTTTATTTGAAATTTAATTTTTTTCCTGAAATTTCCCTCTTAAAATGAGGGTGCGTGTTATACGCCTGTGCGTGTTATACGCCGATAAATACGGTAAATAGTGAAGTAATTGGCCAACATAGTCGCTCCCTAAAAGGGGACATTTTAGTCTCCTAAGGCCATGATATTGCAGGATCCACACAGAACTTCATTCTCAAGAGTGCATTGATATTATTGTGTAGCAGAGCACATCAACAACATTGAATTGCTGGATAGCTCGGCACCTTAGATATTTGACTGCAGAACCAAAGGTTCGAAGTTCGATTCCCCGCTATGCATCCTTGACAGGAGCTAGACTCAGTGAGCCATAGGGTCCCTTTGAGCTTTGCAGTTCTAAGATTCTTCTACAAAGCAATTCTAAAGATGGAGGAAGGCTAAGAAAAAGAAACTTTAAAACTGGACTTCAGTTCAGCAGCAAATTTTGAAGACTTATAGCAGGCAGACTGGTCTTTCTCTATGCCCAACCTGGTGAAGTCCATCTTGTATCTGATTAAAACGTTGGAATATTTTTAAAGGGAAGTAACATTATCTGAAAGAGGCAAACTCCTTTCCCTTGTTCGGAGACAACTTAAGCCCATTTGCTTGAGTGTACAAACTAATCAGTTTTCAGAGGAAAGACACTCCAGGGATGCATCATTTAATTTTGCCACTACTATAGTTATATAGTTTTATTGATAGTGCTAATGACTAGCTACATCAACTTCAGAAACCACGGGAATTAAAGAACTGTGCTAAATAATTTGGCAGAGTAAGGCAAATTCATCACTGGAAATTAGTAGTAATCACTTATGATGCTCATGGCATAGGAAAAAGAAAAACCTTGCAAAAATGGGGACTTTTGGTTCCAAGAAGCAAGTTCAGGAGAAAATATACCTGTAGACTTCAGTACAAAAGCTTCCAGAGCTGTCTTCTACATGTAGAAATGTGCTGAAAGCAAGCATGGGAATGCTAGACTAGTTGCCTAAAGACGTGATCCAGGCTAAGGGCTAAGATCATCAAGTGATGCTTTACTGGGGGGAAACAAACAAAACAAAAAAGAGAAGTGAAGATGTCCAGTCCCACCGGGCTACTGTTGGCTCATTACTTCCACAGCTGGTTACTTTAAATATGATGCTTCTGCACTTCTCTCAAACAGGACATGCCTTCCAGTGTCTTTCTATGAGAACCAAAGACAGAAACAATCAGAAGCTTATTTGGAAATATGGCATTTAACACTTCTGTTGACAAAGTCTGCCCCAGGCAAGGGAGAATGTTCTGGTTGCACAACCTCCAGTTGCTGCCTTTAAATGTTTGTGCTAAACATTTAGAAAATGGAGCTGTTTGGTTCACAATGGGTGGTGTAAAAGAAGGGACGGACTAACGTGTCTCACTGGGACCACAGACTATGAAAACCTGAGTCATCTGCCACATACTCCTGCTTACCTTTTCCACAGAAATAATTGGGGACCTGATGCTGAGCCACACAGTGACTAGTTGTTTAGATGCTGAGAATGTTGAAGTAGAACTTGGAATAAAATTGCCTCAGACATTCATTTAGTCAAGTGAATAGTCAGAGATGACCTTTTTTCTATGCCCAGGTGCTGCATCATCATTTTTGTTGTCATCATTGTCATTGTCATCATCATTATCATCATCACTGCCAGTGCCTACAAACACAAACAGGGTGATAATAAGGTATATTAATTGAACTCGGTATCTCTGTTGTATAAATGGCAAGCATTGCTGGTCCATTCATTGTAACACCCCAAAACCTATCATCATCATCATCATCATCATCATCATCATCATCATCATCATCATCATCATCATCATCATCATCATCATCACCACCACCACCACTGCCAACTATACTGGTTTAGAGTGATATTGAGTATTTCTCTATTTTATAAATGCCATGCATTGTAGTTACATTCATTGTGACGTTCCAAATTCTAAGATGCTCCTTGAACTGTTGACCTTAACTTCCGGTCCTTCTCTGCCTTCTTTGCAAACAGTTTCATTTTATCCACACAACCCAGTCTCTGTACTAACCATCCAAGCTACAAGAGTGCTTAGTCATTCACCCTTGGTATTTTGGCTTGAGTGCCTCCAGGACAAATGAAACGTGCTCTTTTGTGTGGCTCCAAAACACTTTCCACACATCCTTGACCAATCAATTCAGGTTCAGCAAAACATCTTAAAGAAGTTTGTTCTGGAGAGGGAAAGTCTAAAGCAGGAAACTGGTTTTTGCTTTTATTCTGCTCTGTTCTCTTTATTTTGTCACATCCATATGTTTTAGTACTTAAATATCTAAGCCTCTAGACTGGGATGGGAAAAAACCTACAGGGCAGATTTCTTGCTTCAGATACTGGAGAGACTCAATGAGAGTGTGTAAGGCAAGGAAAAAGTCTATGGTCCTAATTCACCCCTCGTGTATGAATTTACAGTTGCTATGAGACAAAGCAAGGCAGCAGACCTAGTGCACACCAGTATTAGTCCTTCTAAATCCTCAAGCCATTCCTTTCCTTTGAAGGATGAAAGTGTGTGTGACCACATGGCCTGTCCAGAGCCCACTGAACTAGCCATTTCCACTTCAAGTGGTAGAGAATACTGTATTCTTGCCTGTGCTGAAATGGGATTCAACTGTCCGATTTGCTTCTCTGTGTAGATGGAAGGGACAGAGAATCTTGTACTCCATCTGAGCAATCATGCTGTCTAGACAGAATTATACAATCAATTAAAAAGGCATATTCACTTACAGGTGGATTCTGTAGATCCACACAGAGTTTGCAAACATTATTGTTTGGATTACAAACAGCTACCAGCAGAATGGCAAGTGACTGTGATGGCTGAGGGCTTCCGGTTTAATGGCCGACTGAACAAGACGCTAGGGAGCTCCTCTGCGGAATCCCCAGAGCGCACAGGAGGTTTAAAGAGGTTCGCGAAGACTACGCGGCCTCCATTAACCTCAGGGGGGGGCTGAGGGATTGGGTATCAGCTGTTGCCTCTTGCGACTCTTCTTTCACCCCGATCTGGAGGGGTTGGGGGGAAAGGATCGAGTTGCGGCACTTCACTATCGCTACTCCTGTGTCTGCGAAGTCTCAAAGTCTTGGCAGAAGAGCCATTAACCTCCAAGGACTTTACAAATCGTTTCTATCGGAGGGAGAATCAACAGGCTGTTAAACGGCAATTTAGAAGATAAAGATCACACCCGAAAGAAACGTGAGTCTGCTTGTTTATATCGGAATCTGTTCGGAGCGTGGTGGAAAGCAGCCATAACTCCCCTTCGTGAATGCAAATCGAAACCAAGCGGTGGGGGCAGAGGAGACATCCCTTCATTTGCAAAGTGAGTTTAATTTAATATTTAAATTGAAGTGGAAGAATAATGGGACCTGGAGAAGCTTGATCGTGAAGTCTGTAGTTCAAGACTGGCGTTTTGAAGTCACCCCCGCTCTTTTTGTGAAGAGACGGAGTGAATAGTGAATAGAGGAGAGCGTGGGGGTGGAAGGGGGATATTTAAAAAAAAAAAACTCTGGTGTTTGAAGTTACTCTCCCCTTACCTGATTCTACACTTCCAAAGACTTTTGATTAACAATTGAATTCCCCCTCCTTTTTTTTTTTTTTCTTGCGGAGGACCGGATATTTAGAGGAATTTGAGTGGCGGACAAGGTGGTGTGATTTTACATTTCAAAGGATTTCACCAGAGTCGGCTGGAAAGTTGCTTTTGGGAACAGTTTAGGAGTTACTATAAATTGGAGCTATTGTTATCTACTTTTTCCTAACTGGATTAGACCTTCTGAAGCGGTTGAAGATTTATATATCTTTTGGACAGGCAAAAACTTTGTTAAACAACTCTTTGTTACAGAGAAGCAATACAAGTGGTTTAGACTGTGAAAAAGCCGAAGAATTGCTTCAATTTTTCCTCTCAACTCTTAATTTTTAAAGGTTCCTTTATGGGTCTCATTTTGTTTATTCGATTGCAGTAGAAACGAACTTAAGTTGCTGTGTGTCTTCCTTTGAGGCTTTCTCTGGTTTCAAGGACATAAGAAAGACACAACAAGATAAGGTCTGTGCTGTGAGCTGGATCAAGAATCTCATTCTTTAGGTTGGAGCGCCATCTGGTGGATTTTAAAAATTATCGTATGGGACACCGGTTAGAAAATTCTTTTTTTTTATGTTAGATCGCCATCTGGTGGATTTGGAAAATTATTGCATATAAAATTCAATTTGAATGTTATATTGAATGGGAAAGTGTCTGACTATATAGAAAAATTGATAAAATTTGATAAATTGTTATAAATTTGATATTTGGATAATTTAAAGTTAGAGAGGTTAAAATGAAGTTAGTATAAGTAAATTTAATATCTTTGATGGTAATTGGGTGAATATTAATCAACATCAATTAATGGAGTATTAATAGATCAACTCGATTGGTTGAAGGTTATTGTAGTCTATTGAATGAATTAACTTTAATACGTGGTTAAATTGTGTCCTATTGGAATAGAAGTTAATAAAAATTGTGATGGCAGAGAAGAAGAAGACGACACCTTTAACACAGAGAAGAGATTCCAGACAAGAGGAGGGTAAAGAATGGGAAGGATTAATGATACATATAAGGAGAGAATTTGAAAAAAGTGAACAAAGTATGGATCAGAAGTTGTCAGAACTAAAGGAAGACATGCAGAAACAAATTAAAGAGGCAGTTGGGGAGCTCTCAGCTCAAGTGAAGGATTTAACGGTGAAAACAAAAAATATAGAAGCTAAAGTGAAGAAAGTGCAGACAGAGGTTAAACAATGCAGAGAAGAAACAGAGAGGAATAGAACAGGAGTGTCAGAAGTAGAGATTACGCAAAGGAGGATGGTTGAGGAGCTTGCTTTTCTTGAAATGAGACAAAGGCAACAGAATCTTCGTTTCCGTTTGATTCCATGGGAGGAAGGAGAAGATATTAAGGCCAAAGTAATAACGGAATTGGCGAATGCAATCTCCCAAGTGTTCAGAATTGCAGTCAGATCAAAGAAACTGAGAGCGAAGAAGACACCAGGTGACGTTATTGTGTCATTGACATCTATGGCCGTGCGAGATAGAATCCTGAAACATAGTTATGACAATCGGTTTGTGATTGATGGACAACAGATTCTGATATACAAGGAGATTCCGCTTCATTTCTTGAGAAGAAGAGGAAGTTATAAATCTCTGGCAGAAACGCTGAGAAGAAATGGTTTGAGATTTCGCTGGGAGTTCCCAGAAGGTCTATCCTTCATTTACAAGATGAAAAGATTTAAAATAATATCTGAGTCGGAAATAGGTAAATTTCTGAGGAAATATGGAGAAGAGCTTGGATACAGGAAACCATCGAAAGAGGGTGAAAAATCACCTGAAGAAGAAGAAGAGGAAGAAGAGGAGGAGTTAGAACTCTCTGAGGAGGAGGAAGGTAAAGCGGATTTAGCTATGGCCAATATCTGAATAGAGATTGATAAAAATATATTTAATTTGAAATTTACAATGGCGCTGAGAGTATTGACTTGGAATGTTAATGGTCTGAATGAAAAGACCAAGAGAAACAGAATTACGCATTTATTGAAGAAAGAAAATCTGGACTTGATTTGCCTGCAAGAAACACATGTTGCAATGAAACATACGAAGATTCTAAAAAACAAAATTTTGGGGCAAGAATTTGTATTGTCTGATAAATTGAAGAAAAGAGGAGTGGTGATATATGCAAAACATAAACTGGAACCTAAGTTGATTATGAAAGACGAAGAGGGAAGATTTTTGATGGTACAAATCACTTGGCAATCTGAAAATTTTTTTATTGTAGGCATTTACGCGCCAAATGAAAGGAAATCAGAATTTTACAGAGAGGTAGAACAAAAACTGTTAGATTATATGGATGAAAAACTCTTTCTGATGGGAGACTGTAATGGGGTAATGATGCCAGATTTGGATAGATCTCAGAAAAAGAAAGGTTCAGAAGGGAAATTACCAAAATCTTTTTATGACTTAGTTGAAAATTTTGGATGGACCGATATTTGGAGATTGAGACACCCAATGGAAAAACAGTTTACTTTTTTTTTCTGAACCGAACCAGAGTTGGGGGAGAATTGATTATATATTTGTCCCTAATGATATCTCACATAGAGTGACAAAAGTGGAAATTTTACCTAAAACGATCTCAGATCATAATGCAATGGTGATGGAAATCAAAACAAAAATGCAAGGATTATACCGTTGGAGGTTGAATGAAAGTTTACTGGATGAGACTGAGACTCTGCAGATAGCGAAAAAAACCTTCAGAGACTATTTGAAAAATAACTGAGAAGAGAAACACCAACAAATGTGGTATGGGATGCTAGTAAGGCTGTTATGCGAGGCCTCTTTATTCAAAGAAATGCGTATCAGAAGAAACAGAAAGAAAAGAAGCAAAATGAGATTTTAAAAGAACTGGTAGAGACAGAGAAGAAACTGGTGGAGAAGCCAAAGGAACAGAAATGGATTCAAAAATTAAAGATGCTTCAAACTCAGTTGTCGATGATTATCAATCAAGAAATTGAGTGGAAGGTAAAGATGATGAGACAAAGAAATTTTGAATCGGCAAACAAAGTAGGGAAATTGCTGGCTTGGCAGCTGAAATGGAAGCAAAAACAAAAGGTTGTGAACAAATTAGTAGTAGACCAAAAATTAGTGGAAGATCCAAGAGAAATTGTAAAGGTGTTTTGAATTTCTACAGAAATTTATATACGAAGAAAAAAGAGAATCCGGAACAAATGGACAGATATCTAAAAAAGAATGGATTGAAAAAAATCTCAACAAACCAAGTGTCGATATTGAGTGAGAAAATTACCCCACATGAAGTACAAAGTGCAATAGAGAGGGCGAAAATTGGAAAATCACCGGGCCCAGATGGTCTGACTGCAAAATATTATAAAAAATTGTCAGAAGAAATGTTACCAATTATGGTGGAGGTTATGAATGAAGTTCTAGAAAAAGGAGTCATACCTAACACCTGGAAAGAGGCGTATATAACACTGATTCCAAAGGAGAACTTAGACACAACAGATGTTAAAAATTATAGGCCCATTTCCCTTTTGAATGGAGACTATAAATTATTTGCCGATGTTTTGGCTAATAGACTAAAAAGGGTTTTAAATGAGTTATTACACAAAGATCAAGCGGGGTTTCTTCCTGGCAGACAGATGAAAGATAACATGAGAAATATAATTGATATAATAGAGTATCTAGAAGTCAGGAAAGAGAAACAAGCTGTTTTGATATTTATTGATGCTGAAAAGGCTTTTGATAATGTCTCTTGGCAATTTATGAAGAAGAATTTGGAAAACATGGGAGTGGGAACAAAGTTTTGGAACGGTGTTAATGCAATATATAAGGAACAGAAAGCTAGTTTATTGATTAATAATGTGATAACAGAAAGTTTCCCGATTGGGAAAGGTACGAGACAAGGGTGCCCATTGTCCCCATTGTTATTTATTACTGTATTGGAAGTATTGTTAGTCAAACTGAGGGACATGGGGACAATTAAAGGTATATGTGTGGGGGATAAGGAATATAAATTAAAAGCGTTTGCTGATGATTTAGTTTTGACGTTAGAGAATCCAAAAGAAAGTATTACTGAGGTGATGAAAATAATTGAGAAATTTGGTAATCTAGCCGGTTTCAAACTAAATAAGAATAAGACGAAGGTCTTATTGAAAAATGTAACAAAGAAAGATTGTGAAGAATTTGAAAAATTGTCCGGCCTCTCAGTGGTGAAAAAAGTTAAATATTTGGGAATTAACTTATCTCTTACGAACTTAAATCTCTTTGAGGATAATTATAATATGGTATGGAACTTGATTAAGAGAGATCTGGAAACATGGAATAGATTGAACTTGTCGTTGATGGGAAGAATTTCGGTGATAAAGATTAACGTGCTACCAAGGTTGTTATTTCTATTTCAAATGATCCCAATACTTAGAGGAATAGGCCACTTTAAGGAATGGTAGAAGATATTGTCCAAATTTGTCTGGCAAGGTAAAAGACCCAGAATAAGATTTAAATTGCTAACAGATGCCAAGGAAAGGGGAGGATTTGCCATGCCAGACTTGAGATTGTACTACGAAGTGGCCTGCCTCGGTTGGATAAAAGATTGGATTACTTTAGTTGATGAGGATCTATTGGATTTAGAAGGTCATGATAACAGATTTGGTTGGCACGCTTATCTTTGGTATGACAAAGTGAAAGTACATAAAAGTTTTATGAATCATGTAATTAGAAAGTCACTACTTCAGGCCTGGGAACGGTTGAAACCCCTTTTAGAGAGACATACACCGAGATGGTTATCCCCGATTGAGGCATTGGCGATCAAGAGGAAAGATAAAGAAGGAGTGGGGATCACCTATGGTGATGTGTTATTCTTTTCAGAAAAAGGTCCTAGACTGAAGTCTTATGATATGTTGAAAGAGAAGTTAACAGGCTGGTTTCAGTACCATCAACTAAATGACATTTTTCAGAAAGATAGAAAGGTGTCTGGGTTTGGAGAGAAGGAATCTAAGTTCCAAACCATAATCATGGGCCCAAAAAAGAAATTATTGACTAGATTATATAATTTTTTGTTGGAGTTGAATCTAAAAGATGAACAAGTTAAAGAATGTATGGTAAAATGGGCTATGGATCTGGGTCATAATATTGAGTTAGATGTGTGGGAAAGATTGTGGAAAAAGAATATGAAGTTTACCGCATGTACTTTGATAAAAGAAAATCTGTTGAAAATGATGTATAGGTGGTATATTACCCCAACGAAGTTAGCAAAGATGTATAGGATGAAAGATGACCTCTGCTGGAAATGTAAAGAGAAACAAGGTGATTTTTATCATATGTGGTGGACTTGTGAGAAAGTGAAAGAGTACTGGGCATTGATATATGATGAACTCAAAAAGATGTTAAAGTGTACATTCCCAAAACGACCTGAATTTTTTTGTTAGGGTTGGTGGATAATGAAATTAAAGGAGCAGACAGGACTCTATTTCTATATGCAACAGCAGCGGCACACTAATGCTCCTGGCACAGAATTGGAAGACAACGTATATACCATCTTTGGATGAATGGAGGGCGAAAATATTGGACTTTGCAGAGATGGCCAGACTGACGTGCAGACTGAGGGATCAAGACAACCAGAAGTTCCAAAAAGATTGGCAAAAATTTAAGAACTACATGGAGATTCATTGCAAGGAATTAAAGACTCTTACCGGATTAGGATAGAGCTCGAAGGATTACTACTTATTTTTCAAATCTTTTTATAAGTATATAAAGGGGTTTGTCTGAAAGGAAGGCTAGGAGATGAATAACGCTAAAACCACGGGAAGAACAGAGGGAAGCCAAATTTTAGTGGTAGAATGATTTTGTATTGCTAATGCTTTGAACCTGACTTTTTTTTTGTATACTAAAATTTTCTAATAAAAACATATTAAAAAAAAAGTGACTGTGATGGCTGGGTAGATTCTAGCAACTCTAGTCAACAACAACAACAACAACAACAAAACCCTCATCTAAGTGCTCTGAGCTCACACATTGATTTTTCACCATTTTACCAGCTTTAGCTGATTATATGTACTGGCTCTACTGAAAGACATTGAGATCTGAAGTTCATATTTGTCATGTTAATTTGGTGGTGGCCCATTTCATACTGACCTTATGGCTCCTGCTATGGGAAGGAAGTAAGGTACAACTGCTCCAGAATAAAATGATGCTTACTGGACTTCTGGAAATATGCCCAAGAAACTCAGTTAGCCCATAATGCATAATACACGACTGAAAAGCTGCTCCTAATGAACAACATCCAAAACATGAACTTTCACTTTGCATTGACATGGTCAAGTGATGGACATGTCTGTGTGAAACAGCTCTTGATTAGGTGAAACAAAACAAATCCTTGTGCTTCTCTTCTCCACACCTTCTTTTTGAAAGTATCATTACCTAGCTATTATTAATTTAACCACCAAAGAGGCATTCATGCTGCTGGCAGATAAATAACATATACTCTGCCCACTCATAGGAACTAGTAAACATCACAATTAGGACATGTGGACCTGGGGTACAAAACACAGATGCCATGACCAGTGTTCATAATTAGGCATATGCAAGTTCTCAGAACTTCCCATCATATTAACAGGAATATTAGCCAAGGTTTTCAAGTTCAAGTTCAAGTTTATTGCGGTCGTATGACCTGTATAAGCAAATATACAGTGAATCATAAAAACAGTGAAAAAGAGTAAAACTGCAAATGGGTAAAAACATCAGGAAGATGGATGGATGGTCGAGGTAATCTCTGCTCTCTTGCGTATAGCGGCCATAAAAAAACTTTGCTACCTGGGCTGTAACATAAGAGTTCTTGTCTATTAAACAGTATTGGACTAACCATCTAGAAGGGTGGCCTTGGAACTTCTTCAGCAATGGGGCAATTAAGTTGTTTCTAATATGATCATAAAAAGGGCAAAACAAGAGCACGTGTTGGATAAATTCCGGGGACTGGTTTCCACATGGGCAAAATCTTTCTTGGCGCGGAATCCCCGTAAACCTACCCTGAAGGAGTGCTGATGGCAATACATTCATCCTGGCCAACATGAAAGCTCTACAAGCCTGTGGTGAACTAAGTGAGGTTAAATATGCCATGGGGGTCTTATACGTTGGAAACACACCTTGTGACAAAGGGGAGCAGGTTCTATGTGCCAGGGAGAAAAGTTCCTGCCTCTCTATGTCATTTAGCCTCTGAGTAAGAATTCTTAGAGCCTGTTTCTGCCCTAACGTCAAGATATGGTCAAGCGGGATACCTACAGACCTAATTTTTTGATTAATGAAGGATTGCCACTGGCTTTGGTAAGAATCAGACAGCATGTTAGACATGTACCCCAGTTGGTCTGCACAAAAGAGGATTCTAAGCCAGTACTTTAGGGTCTGGGTCCAGGCATTAATTTCCAGTCTACCCACTCCTGCCTCGAGGCACAACACTGCATAGGGTACACAGTTTGGGACCCCCAGAATCTGACGCAAAAAAGCAGATTGAATTTTTTCAACCTCAGAGTTGAATGCTTTGATCCACACTGGGATGCCGTATAATAATTGAGCCCTTGTTTTTACTTGAAAAACTTGAATGGCTGATGGGACATGGCAACCTCCGCTTCTGTAGAAGGTTTTCCATGGCGAAGTGGAAAACAAAACCAACTATGTATCCCACTCCCACATCCAATCTGAACATCCAGAAAAGTAGTTCCATCTCACTGTAGTGTCTTTCGCCCTACTGTGTCACTCTTATACAATCAGCCTAATGGAAGTGAACCATTCTTTGAGCACAAGTGGTAGGCAAAATTCAAGCTTGCAGGACCTCAACCACTTTTTCCTCAAACCCTGAGGTCATCTGACCAGACGTTCAAGGAAAAGATACAGGCTTAGAGTGAAAGATTCTGGACTCCAAGAATTTGATCATATGAGGAATATTGTTTATTTTTATTGCTCAGAAACCACAAGAAGTCAGAAATTTATTTATTTGTTATTTATTTGTTAATCTTGTACCCCGCCCATCTTCCCAGTAGGAACTCTGGGCGGCTTACAATAAAAATAATAATACAACAAACCGATAACAAGCAAGGACAAAACACAAGGGAAAAGAGCAAGATGGCGGGCCAAAAAAAAAAAGCCTAACTAGAAAGGTCGCCAAACACCTCACTGAAGAGGTGAGTCTTCAGGGCTTTTTTAAAGGCAGGCAGGGACTCAATCAGGTGCAGCTCACAGGTAGATGGTTTCAGAGCACAGGCCCCACCACAGAGAAGGTGTGGTCATGCGTACGTGATTTCTGCACCTCTCTGGGTGTAGCCACCCTTAGTGAGCGCGCCTGCGCCAATCTCGTGGGTCTGGTCCCAGTTGACGTTTGAGAGATACGCTCCACCAGATACTCTGGTCCCAAGCCGTGGAGGGCTTTGAAAATCAAAACCAGGACCTTGAACCTAATCCAGAGGACAACGGGGAGCCAGTGCAAGCGAGCCAGAACTGGGGTGATGTGCTCGAATCTCCGAGCACCCACCACCAGCCTGGCCGCTGCATTCTGCACCCGTTGTAACCTCCGGACCAGGGTCAAGGGCAACCCCACGTAGAGGGCATTGCAGTAGTCGATCCTCGAGATCACTAGGGCCTGCACTACTGCCTGAGGGAGGACTCATCAAGGTACTGGAGGATCTGGGCGATCCTGTGGAGATGGATAAAAGCGGCCTTGGAAGCAGCCATCACCTGGGCTTCCAGGGAGAGAGCTGAGTCCAGGACCACGCCCAGATTCCTGGCCCTGTCCGTAGGCTGGAGGGAAACATCCCCCAGCTTAGGGAAGGGACCATTTTACCCAGATGAGGGTGCCCCGAAGAACAGAACCTCCATCTTCTCCGGATTCAGCTTGAGCCGGTTATCTCTGGTCCATTCCAGAACTGCCTCCAGGCACAGATCAAGGGAGCGAACTGCCTCCACTGCAGACGACGAAAAGGAGAGATAGAGCTGTGTGTCATCAGCGTACTGATGACAGCGAACTCCAAATCTCCTGATGACCTCCACCAGCGGCCTCATGTAAATGTTGAACAGCATGGGTGAGATTGCCGACTCCTGGGGCACCCCACAAGGGAGAGTCCAAGGAGCCGACAAGTCATCAACCAGCTGAACCTGCTGAGTCCAGCCACCGAGGAAGGAACGGAGCCAGGCCAAGGCCTGACCCCCAATTCCTGCCTCGGGCCAGCCGGACCAGCAGGTTACCGTGGTCAACGGTATCAAAGGCAGCTGACAGATGAAGGAGAACCAACAGGGAGGAACACCCCCTGTCAACGTCCCTGAGGAGGTCATCCTGCAAATCTCTGGTTATTCATTGGAAATTATTCAGAATTCAACCAAGAGATCCCACATTCACCTTTTCCTCTTTAGATGATATGAAGAGAAGATGCTGAAGTGGCAAAATTTATGGTTGGGTTACTGTTTATGAGGAATCCATGGAAAAATGATTTTGCACACCCTCTGCTTTTGCTCCTGGGGCTTGTTCTAACGCAATTCAATGTAACAGTGTTGGTTTCAATATAGTTGCTCTATTACATTGAACAGAATGGAATAAACCATTTTAGGAACAAAATCACAAGAGAGGTGACTGTCCATCTCCTCTCCTTTTGGCCTCTCCATTCTTCTTTCAGATTTTGTCTGAAATGCCTCCAAATTCCGACCACATTCAATATGATGGGTCAATGGTGGTTCATCCCATTGATAGGGTCATATTAAAAGGCCCATGTGAATTTTGACAGCTCAAGGCCCAGTATGCTAGCAACTCTTTTGGCATCTGTGGCATTGTCAAGGCTCCCATGATCTCTGTCTGAAAAAGTCATTGTTCCATTAAGACTGGCCTTTTTCCTGGATGCACAGAGCATTTGCCAGCCAGGGAATCTGGTAACTCTTTTCAACCTTGGGTTCGAATTGGAACAGGATAAGTGTTCCAGGGCTTGTAGAGGTAATGTTTTCTTTGAAGCAAGCTTTTACAAGCCTCTGATTTCTTTTCCCAGCCTCACTTCGAACAGCTTCACTTGTCTATTCTGTGGCTTAATTTAAAACATGGCTTGTGGGGGAAATGATAGAAACTTCTTATTCTCCTTTGCTCCACACTGGCAGACTCTAGTTTCCAAATTCTTAGTAACTGATTGAATAACATAACGGAATGTTCTGATTTAGCAGCAAGGATTTCTAGCTCATGTGATTCAGGTCTGCCTTCATTTATGCTCTTTATTGAGACTACATAACCTCATATCTTGAAGAAAATCAATGCATGTCCTTTGCTCCTCTGTCTCAATGATCATCATAACATTGTCTTTAATTTGAATTAGTCAAGCTTCAGGGGACCTAGCTTTGAAAGAATAACAGACTGTAAATCTAAGTTAATATTAATTCTAGAAAAATTCAAATACAAACTGGGATATGTTCATATCAACTGTCCATAGCAAAACTCCTCATAGATTTGGGAGAAGGAACCTTCCTGATAAAACAATATAAAAGTTTTGTTTGAGTCACTCATCCTTCCAGGAAATTCTAAATATTTTCCCCCAGGACAACAGTGCTTCCCTAGCAGAGACATTTTCATCCTTTTCCATTTTCCAGTAGGATCATTTTATGTCCTATATAACCTAACACTGAGGAACACATTTTGCAAACTGGTTTAGAATGAAAGATTTCCCTTGCTTCAGTGTACCAATGAATTCATGCCTTGAAGACTATCACAGCCAGGAAGATTGCAGAGCTCTTCTGGATATGATCAAATCTCGATTTCTATGTCAGCTGCAGCCTTGAAATGAAGCAACCAATTCCAATATGACATTTTTAGATGTCCTACAATTTGTCAGCCTTTTGAAGTGATGGTCATGGGTGAGGATTGACACACTGGTTCAAAATCCAGAGGTTTGCTCCAGAACCTGAAAAATTCTAGAAGTTTGCTCTAGAAACTGAGAAAGCCACAGGAGCCTAAGAGTTATAATCAAAATAAATAGTTTTCCCATGCTGTAGTTGAATCCTAATTTAGATGCAACTGAATTGGTTGAATCAGACCTCCCTATTTCCTTTTCAAAATGGCAGCCCTTTACTTCCACCAAAATGAATGGGGGAAGCTGTGTAGAATGGACATCATACAACAAAAGAAAACACAACTGCAGAATGGAGGAGGCCATGGTGTGAGCCCTCTGTGAAGCATTTTTAGAGGCCTAGAGGGAATGCTGTGTGAGAATGAGGCCAGGAGTTATCCTCCAAGTAGCAAAGTTCCCTTCATCTTAAATCTGTATCAAGGTAATAACTAGAGGGGAGTGCATATGTTTTTTTAATCCAACTCTTAATGACTAATGAGTAAGCCTTATGGACATAATATATATTAAACACTCTCCACCACCACCCCACTTCATCATCCCATATATTTTTTGGCTTGAATTGGGCAAAGTAGAATAAGCAATATTCAGCCAATGTAATTCATTTATAGCCATGGAAGGATAAGCATTCAATAAGTGAGATGCTGTAGTCTTTCTGCAAAGATATTCAGTAAAGCTAGTTTTGGGTTGTTCACTGTCTCTGCCACATTCTTACATTTACCCAACACTCCACTTCCCATAAGAAATCATAGACATCTCTTAAATCAACTTTCCACAGCCTGCTATTCTCTAGTTAAACTCCCCTTTCCATTATATTGTCCATTTTGATTGGGCTGATAGGGACCTATAATCAAAAATCTTGAAGGTAAATGTTTGGAGAATATGGCACATGTATACCAGTGACATCACTTCCTTACTAGCATTGCATTAGTGTGGGGAGGGAATACTCTGCATCTTAAATTAAAAGAATGTGACTCACCAGAAATGACATTATGAATTTCTATATTTATTCTTAAGAACTGCATGACCATACAGAACAGTCTTCCGAGTGTTCCAAGCTGCCAGATCATGATATAGGGTTTGAAAATGTCACTATTGTCTCCATCATCAACGGTAATGAGGTCCTTGCTGTCAAGGAGAATCATCACTCTTCCAATGGGGCATTGAGGAAAGGATCTGCATTAAAAGTTGTGAGGTTTGACGCAGCGTCTTCTCAGTGTAATTAGTTGCACAAACTTAGCTCTGTCTCCCAACTTCAGTCAATGGTATGAATCCAAGAAATAGAAAAGGTGAATCATTTGAACATTATAGTGAACAGATATGCAGGACCCAATTCTCTGAAATAGTTTTTGCAGAGTTGTGCTACTTGTGGAAATCTGGATATTTCTTTCCAATTCTTGGTGGAAACTGCGAAATCACCCAGCTATTTTTGCTTTCTTGGATAGATTGGGTTTATCTCCAGTGAGTAACCAAGGATGACAAGAGTTTGTTGTTGGTTCAGGGAAAGAAATTCAAGGCTGTCCATTGATACACATAGTCCTCTTTGAGTAAAGGGTGAATGTGTGATCAAAGCAAAATAAAAGACAAATGCAAAAATAGGTGATACCTTTATATACTGCTCAAAAATGTAACAATAAACAAGCTTTTGTGGATTAAACACCACTTGATCAAGTTTGTCCCAGTGTGGAGAACATCAAGTCCAAATGTACCCTGGCAAGATGGATACTGCCAGGCAAGTTGCTCTTAGATGTTCAGTCCAGCAGCTGTTGGCAGGATGGGTTTTGCCAGGTGGGCTTTTCTCTTAAAAGGAAGTCAGGAAGCAGTGTGGTTGCTGTATTCTGGTTACAGCTTAGGCAGCTGTAGAACAAGTGTAACAACCCAATTCTCCAAATAAAGGAAGCAGAGGCCACATGTCCACCCTATCGGAGTGTCCTGTTAGAAGAAAGCTTCTTACTTGTGTATTTCTAGTTAGATATAGAAGGAGTTGGGCAGCCGTTCCAATTGACAGAAAGAGGCAGCTACTTTTGACAGGTTTGAGCTGTCATAAACAAATGGCCAGCAGTTGGTGTTTTTTTAAAAATTGTTGGTATTTATTTGGAGGGATAAGAGAGGTACTCTTGGGATTTTCTGTGTATGTGTCAGAATATCATGGCTACCATTTGATATTATGCATCTTGACTAGGAAGAGCACATGGTGGTGGTGGGGAAATCAACGATGATGTTAAATGTTAGGCACCTTGTCAATAAATACAATACATGCAACCCACTGAAGGTGTATGGGTGGTTTTGCTATTTTAAATGAGCCACGAGCATGTACATATAGACCAGTGATGGCAAACCTTTTAGAGACCGAGTGCCCAAACTGCAATTGCAAAGTGCCAAAACAGTAATTTAACCTGTATACAGGTGGCTATGAAGGGGCAATGTTGGGTGCCCACAGAAAGGGCTCCGAGTGCCGCCTCTGGCACCCATGCCATAGGTTCGCCATCACTGATATAGACCATGCTTCTTGATTTTTAAATAGCGATTGTGCACTGTGAAGCTTCCAGAAAGCATCATGCACCTCAGGAACATACCATGTGCCTTCTTTACCCATAAGAGACTTGTGACATTGGGGTGCTTTTACACGACCCCTAAAATCCAAGGCAAAGGGCTCCCAGATGCGGAGCTTAAAATTGTTTTCCCACCAGCTGCAGACTTTAAACAAAATAAAGTATGACCACGACCACCTAAGCACTCCCCAGCACACTTTAGAAGTACCTGGTCTCCGGAGGTAAAAAAAAATTCTGATGCGGATTGTAAAGCAGTGAGTGCCGGGCTGTCCTGCCTTCTGTTTGTTTGTTTTTTTTTGCCCCCTGCCCCTTTAAGAGACTGGAATGCTTCCTGCGGCAGCTCCCGATGGCAGAGAGGAGGTGAGCCTGCATTCTTTTCTCCCTTTTTTTTTTCTTCCCTCATGCAGACAGGAGCAAGGGAGTATGGAGGGGTGGGGACGCAGCAAGAGGAGCAAACCCCCAAGATCCCTGGTCCGAATTTAAGTTGCCAGCGGATCTTAGGGGTCATGTAAAAGCACCCAAATTTAGCAGTGTAAACAAAGTGTACAAGAGGCACATACTTTGCTTTTAAAGCAGAAATTCACTTCCTGGAGGCTTCCAGGAGTTGAGTCCTTAAAAATAAAATCCATCATCCCCCTACACTTTTTAATCTGGAAAGAGCACCACAGCTATAATGGAGGTACATTTGACAGTGAGAAAGGGACTCACCCCATAGCAAGATGTGAACATCCAACACGGCTCTGGAGGTTTTGAGCAATTCAAACTACAAGGATGATGTTAAATAAACAGGAAAACACATAGAAAATATTTCCCTTACCAAAAATGCAAAATTAAGTCTCTGCTAACCCTAAGCACATCCGATCTCATCTGTTCTCAGAAGCTAAGCAGGGTCAGCCCTGGTTAGTACTTGGATGGGTGACCACCAGGGAATACCAGGTGCTCTAGGCACCTGGAGTAGGAACTGGAAAGCCACTCCAGTATTCCTGCCAAGAAAACTCCATGGGCATGCCATCACGAAGAGTTGGTCACAACTGTAACGACACAACACACGCACACAGTATCATAATGAAGATGATAGGCTAAGATTGTGAAATTATAAAATGCACTATTCTGTGTAATTGTACTGGAAGTTTTTCTTTGTGGCCTTTTTTAATGGAGTTTTGTTTGTATGTGTTTCGGAATGCAGAACCTTCCATCTGCAAGCCTTCAAAATGTATGTTGGGTGGAGGGATAAGTCATTCCAGCTGAATATGCTGAGTTGCTTGGAACAAGCCTTGGTAATTGTAAAGTAGCATTCTGTCATAGACTGTAGTTTCCTGAGAGAAATTTTTGGTGGCATCTATTGATTTGCCTTCATACTTTGTGGCATTTTTATGACTGCTTTCTTCTGAACACTGAACATTTAGTAAATGGTAACAAGACAGAAATCTACATCAAGTCACTAAACCCATGCGCTGAAATCTTGTTGCATTGCCACACATAGGGAGTAGCTGTTGAAGGTGAATTGCCTCTAGTTAAGACATCCCTATAGATATTATATGCTGCATGCTGAGCTGTGCAGTTTGCTAAACCTTCAAAGAAAGATTTCTCAACATTGAAACAATTCCCTTCCATATTTCTTTTTCTCGTGTCCAGCGGCTCGGTGGGATTCCACCACAGAATGGCAGCAAAGTAGCAATTTATTTATTTATTTATTTCCTATATTCTAAAGGTGAGCAAAGTGCAGCCCCAGGGACACGTATGCTCCCAGATCATTTTTGTGCATTCTGGATGCCATCTAATGACAGAATAAGTCTATCAGAAAATGCCATTTTCTGCTCCTCAAAGCCTCCTGGAGTAGTAGTTTTGAAGTAAAATCAACTGTAACCCTCAGCAAATTTCAAAACCTATACAAAAAAACCAGAAGTAGTTATCCAGCAACATTATTTTAATTTTTAAAAATTTATTTTGATTTTGATTTTTTTGTATTTTTGCTCAATTGTCCAGTGAAGTGCTAGTCCAAATCTTCCAATCTATACTGTAGTTTGTGTGGGGGGAATGTTCTTTTTCTTATTTTTTAAAACCATACAGTGATTTGTTAAAATCATTTTAGCAGCCATTAACTTATTTTCTGCACATGCTACACTGTAACCACAATCTTAACTTTCGGCACAACAGTTATTTAAAAAGTGTCAGTTATCAAACACTAATCCAAATACTTGATCACTGTGCAGCCAGTTAGGCTGTAACACAAAAGCAAACATTAAGCTAACCTAAACGAATAATATTTAGTGTCTCGTGTAAGTACATGCAGACAAGCATAAAAAGCATAAGATAATAGTAACAAAATAATGTGTTCTCAAGAAATGAATCAGGATGTTAGATTTAACCAGAAGACCTTGTGGAGCAAGCAATAAGTTCTGTGTAAATAAGCTCTGTTTCACCAACATTGCATTTGATGTTGTGAATAGAGATGGGCACGACTAGGGAAAATGACGTTTTCGAGTTGTCGTGTGTCGGAGGCAGTCCGTTTCGGCCCGTTTCCGTTTTTCACGAAATTTCGCAAAAATTAGTCGGTTCATTTTTTCATTTTTTCGTTGTCATTAGTACTGGTTTGGGGGGTAGCGGGCTCCTGGAGGGAGCTGCAGGAGTCAGCCAGAGCCACAAGTGACGGACTGGCAGACTCTTTGCACCCGCTGAGTCTCACGTACTTGCATGTAGTGCAATGCAAGTAGATCTGGCTTAGGGTTAAGATGGGTTAGCGCAAGGGCTAGGGTTAGGCTAGTTACGGGTGAGGTTAAGGTGAGTATTGGGGAGCACCTCTGGGTGCCTCTCTGACCCACTTAGAAGGACAGTGTACTGGCGTATGGGTTAGGGTTAGGCTTAGGGTTCGGGATCGGGCTACGATTAGTGGGCTGTTTATGCCCGATTGGCACATCCCAGAAGTCTATGTGGTCAACCTGGCCAAGTGGCCATGCGATTGGTGGAAAATTTGCATGGTCCACTCCCATGGGTGAGCCCATCATTGCAAATGTGCAGGTGTAAAAAAATAAAATAAAATAAAATAAAATAAAATAAAATCAACGGAGACTTTTTTTTTGCAAGAAAAACCCACTGCTGCTACTGTAAAATTTCAAGCATTTAAAATAGCTAATTTTCGCATGTTTCTGTGGTGCTTTGGTGGGGTTTTGGGCAATGATTTCAAAAAATATATTGTGGTCGCCATTTTGGATCCCCCGCACTGCATGGCAAATGGATGCGCCCTCCCAGCCTGGTACAGTCAGCAAAACCTGGCCATGCGATTGGTGGAATGGCTCCAAAACTTTGCATGGTCCACTCCCATGGGCGAGCCCATCATTGCGAATGCGCAGGTGTAAAAAATAATAAAATAAAATAAAATAAAATAAAATAAAATCAACGGAGACTTTTTTTTTGCAAGAAAAACCCACTGCTGCTACTGTAAAAATTCAAGCATTTAAAATAGCTAATTTTCGCATGTTTCTGTGGTGCTTTGGTGGGGTTTTGGGCAACGATTTCAAAAAAAAAATTGCGGTCGCCATTTTGGATCCCCCGCACTGCATGGCAAATGGATGCGCCCTCCCAGCCTGGTACCAGCAGCGCAGCAGCAGCAATAGCCAAGGAGAGGGGGGCGGCAAACTCCCCCCCAAATAAAACACCCTTCTGGCCTGGTAGGTGCCCTCAGACAGTTTTCACCTACTTTTAGGGCTGGGAATCGGTTTTTTTTAACTTTTAAAAACTTTTTTTCTGTGCCGCGTGGCATCGCGCGATCGCGCGATGCAAGTAACAAGCATCACAAATCAGACCAAATTGTTCGTTCGTCGGTTCGAGCTCGAATTCTGGCAGAGTAATTCCCATTACCGTTTCCATAGAGTAATGGATACGAGTAACGGAAACGGAAACGGGAATACCGCTAAGTCATGCCCATCTCTAGTTGTGAACTAGCCTCCATGAAAGACTATAGCAAACACATCTTGCTCATCTTTGAGGTGCTGCAAAATTCAGTTTCAAGTGACTGTCAACTGACTAGTGCCAGCGTCACCTATCCCAGCAGTTAGTTACTTGGAAATCCAGCTTTCACCTCTGATCAGTTGAATCTCAAATTTGGCTAGTTCATCAGCTCTCTGTTTCCCGTGAAGCCTGGGGATTTTTCCTTGTCATTCATGCTGTGTTAACCCCCTGACTTGATTAGAGATGATGTATATGGGTGAAGCATTGGGAAAACAGTACTGTGCAATTCAGTCCTTTCTTTTTTGGTACAGAATGTATGGATGATGCAGTAATTTATGCCTCACTAAAAGGCAGAGCAGTTTTTTGGGAAACCAGGAGGAATGGCTGACCGGTACGTTTCCTGCATCGTTATTTACAGATGCAGGAAACTTTTTTTTCTTACTTCTGAAGAAAAGCTTTGTTTTAAATCCCTTGGCAACAGAACCCCATTATGATTGCACAGCAATATATTTTGTCTGTTTCATTGAATGTGCTAAATAAAGATCACCAGCAAATGTGCACCATGGCACATATGCTATGGAGCACAATTAAGAGGGGAGCTACTAAAGAACAGATGTGCTGACAAAAAGGAAATTTCCCTCCTTGTCATAACCTACTACATCCAATGGAAGAAAATGTAAATGCTTATAAAAGATCACACAAATTGCATCAAAACCGTCTTCTACGGCCACGTTGCTTTGTAGAAGATTATTTTTTTGCTTTCCAAAGGTGGCAACATTTCAAATATTACCTTCTGACATGTTTCTTCCTACATGATGATGATGATGATGATGATGATGATGATGATGATGATGATGATGATGATGATGATGATGATGATGATGATGATGATTTCAATTTAGGTACCACCCCACATTGGGCAGTTTACAATTTAATTTTGCAGGTCATACATGGTTCTCACAAGTGAGCTCGGTACTCATTATACTAACCTAGGAAGATGAACGTCCATCTTGAGCTGGCTACATGAATCAGTTGGGATCAAATTCAGGTTGTGAGCAGAGGCTTAACTGCAGCATAGAAGTTGAACTATTGTCCCATGGAGCTCGCTCAAAGGAGATGTGTGTTTGTATCGGTTGGCCATCACTCCTGGTCCCCCCCCCCAAAAAAAGAATGTGTCTGTCAGGGAGGCATAAATGATGAAATTGTTGTACACTGATGTGTCAAATCAAGACTCAACACATCCATTTGAATGTCTTGTCCATGTCCTTAGAAGTTTTTTTGGTGTGTTTGGGCATGCTCACCATGTCTTTTGGAATGTGCCACCAATCTGGGGATGAGAAATATTTATTTCTTGGACTACAACTCCCAGCACTGCACAGCCAGTGTGGCCACAGGATTCTGAGAGCTGCAGGGTAAAACGGCCCACAAGTTCTTCCCATCTCTTCCCCAATCTGATGGCATCTGATCATCGTGTCCAACAAGCTGGGACTGGATCAAATGCAGCTGCTATGGTGGTTGTGGTTTGGAGGGAGTGGGCCAAACCCCCAAGCATTTCACTGAAAGGTAGGAAGCAGCATTTCTATTGTTTAAAGCTGTTCTCCTGCATTTGGACTTAAAAGAGAAAAGACCAAAATGGAATCACTACAAACAAATCAATTAAAGCTTTTGGAGTAGCGGTTGACAATAAACTAAACAGCCTGCAGGGTATGAAAAAGCTCTGAAAAGTCAGGTAACGATTGCAGAAACTCACTGTTCTCCAATGCATTTTTAAATAAAAAAATCAACCCAAAAGGCCACTGAAATGCTTAGCAGCCTTTCTGAGACCGCTGTTTGCCTCTGGGATATTTCTTTCATCAAGCTTGTGCAGACGACGTACACATGGCTGCGTGCTCTCAAAACCACATCAGTGCCACCAAGTTCCAGTGTAGCAGATAATAATGTTGCAAAGTGTGACTCGTGGCTGCATTTTCCCATCACTTCTCATTCTTCACCTCTGTCAGAAATACCTCCGTCAGCAAGCCGGAGCCGGGGGTGGTGGTGCTTGAGAGGAGGGCGGGCTGTGTCTTTGTTTGTCATTTCCCCCTGTCTCCATTTCATATTTCACTCTATAAAACTCAAAGCCCAAATAGGATAGCTATGGGATTGATAATGGCACAAAGCTCAAGCTAAAGGTGGATAAATAAATGCATTAACAATGTATTGCAATTTCTCTTTTGATGTTACGGAGACAATTTCAGCGATGCGGGAGCTGGTTCCACATGACTGAATCTCACATCATGCCCTCAATACCATCTAGAAGAAGGGCACTGCCAGATGGGTTGAAAGGGAGGGGAATCTTTCTCTACCACATTGCTAGATGTAGACTACTAAGCATAATTAAAATGTAGGCTATAAGCATAATATCTAGCATTCCTTTAGAAAAAAATGCAACCTATTTTTACCAGCATAGGTTTTTTTAATAGCAATTGTATCAACTTCTGGTTACAATTACAAAGATTAAAGGCACCTAGGGACCCATGGCTTCTTCGTTTTCTTTTGTGTTTGTCCCACTTTCAGTCTTTTCAGCAAGCCTGTGCGGTCTTCTAGATTGAGGCTCAGTTGAGACATTAGCAACACAAAGAAAAGGTGAAGACTCCCAATACTAGCTCCTCTTTCCTCTTGGAATGCTGATTGATCTCAGAGGGCATCATCCAAAGATTCATGCTTTTCAAAGCCTGCAGCCTCTCTCCTTGTACCAGAGCCCTGGAATCACTGTCCAAGGGAAGCGTTTATGTCCACGGTCATACCTGGGTTTCCTTCATATTTAAATTTCCAGGTGGTCACGTGGTTTTTAATGAGCAGTTGGTGTCCTCTCCTCTGTGTTGGACTTTCCTATTTTGGTTCTGTCCTAACCTGTGTACTATGCATTTTCCCCTAGTTTCCGGCTCCAGTTTCCAAAGCACCGTGGTGAAAAAGCAGGCAAGAAAGGGCAAAAACTGTTTTTACTGTGTATTTTCTGTGTCCTGTTGTGGCGACAGAAGCAAATAAGTAAGCATTTTCAAATGAAGTTTATAAATCCAGCCCAGCCCCTGGCAATGTTTTAGGAAACTTCGCTGAAACTGCTGTTCGAGGGGCATGGTCGGCCGGGAGCAGAATTTGCTTCTCTTCCTGGTTAGCATGCAATCTTTTAGTGTGTAGTTCGCCGACAGAAAACTACAAGGAAACGCAAGTCTGACCACGGTCTATTTTAACATGTGTAGCTCCAAAGACACATCGCCCTTCCTGATAGTTCTTTTCTGAGTCACATTTCTCCTAGTGCTTCTCTTCTGAGTTTGGTGTTCTTCCCCCCCCCTTGCAGCGTCCACTTC
Organism: Phrynocephalus forsythii; assembly: GCA_029282475.1. NCBI lineage: Eukaryota > Metazoa > Chordata > Lepidosauria > Squamata > Agamidae > Phrynocephalus > Phrynocephalus forsythii. The sequence goes on along the minus strand of JAPFRF010000006.1, from coordinate 15,135,465 downwards.
TTACTCTTCCAAAAGAGTCTTCTCTGATCTTCTGAGAAACATTTAATCTTCCCTGATGAGCCAACACATGGATAAACAGGCCTAAAGTTTACCTTATCTTCCCACTGGACAACCAGACTACATTTACTAGAGGTGCAACTTTCTGTATTCTCAGGCAGGAATAGTAACAGGGCAACATTGTTGCAGATCTTTGCAACTGTTGCCTCTGACCATTTTTTATTAGCCTTATATAGGTAGCAACTAGAGATGGGCACGAAACGAACAATTTTTTGTTTCCATTTTCGTTTTTTTGTTTCATTATGCAATGAAACGACAAATGAATTTTGTCTCCAAAATGAAACGAAACTAACAGAAACACCGGAATTTTGTCATGTGTTTCTTTTCCGTTACTGCAATACAGTGAACTGCTTTAAATGCTAAAAAAATACAAAAAATGAAATAAATGGTAACAAAATGGTAATAAAACAAACAAAAACAAAAACAATTTTTGCAAAAATTCACAAAAAATGGAAACGAACCGAAATGGACCCTCCAAATGACAAACGACAAATGAAACGTCATTTTTTTTATTCGTGCCCATCTCTAGTAGCAACATTAGTACTCCTGGTACGTCCCGAAGAACCGTGGAAAATGCCTCCACTGAAGTCCTGCTTATGGGACTGTGTGCTTCTATTCAGATACTAGCTCTGTCCCCAAGCAATTCAGTATCTCACTTCCTCTTGACACTTGCTTCCTGTCAATAGTAGCTCCTCCCTCTAGCATTATAAGCAGCAAAGCACATACCTCCCATCGAACAAAAAAGCCAAAACCAAACATACTTCTAGATCATTAAAATAAAAAGAAAGAGCCCGAAGCCCATTGACACAGCTTCATCATCAACCTCATTGGTGGTATCTACTACCAATCTCATGCAGTATTACTTTTTACTCACACTGTTTGGACCTCCTCATGCAGTTATAAACCTAGCTAGCAGCTAATTTCCATCCCTGTTGAAAGCTGCTTATACATTAAAATTTGAAGAGTCCACTACATGGAAAATATGGACCTTTGCTGTATCAGTTTGAGGACTCTAACAGGAAGGTACCCTAAAGCCAATATGACTTTTCACTAGCTACCAAATGCAGTACACACCCTTAGAGCTCCAAAAACACATGTGTACATAATATGGCAGATGATATCAAATGCTTCAGTAGAGCAACTGAAGATGTGAATGCTTTGGAAGAATAAACGAGAGCTTCCCACATCTTTGGAATCTCATAGGGACCCAATACAAATGTTGCTCCCAAGAGGTATTTGAACTGGAATACCATATATATGACAAAAATTAAAGGGCATCATATACACAGAAGTCAGTGTTTCCAGGGGTGGGGGTGGGGTGGAGGAGAACCCAAACTGACATTGCTGTTTCCCTCCATGGTTTGGTTTTTGCAGGATCGGCTCCATCTTTCCTTCAGTTCTACCCCACCCCCACCACTCTTGCTATTTCCTTTCATTTTCACATTCTGAACACTTCTCTCTGCTTTGATGGGTTTGTATTTTGGAGGATCGTTTCCTAGAGGAAAAAAGGAGCACACAAAGCAAGATTTTATGTCTAACTACCACCCACATACTAATTGGTGGCTCAGGTATAGTCATGCCTGGTTATGGGGATTTGCTCATCCAGTGAGTAGTTGGACAGTAGTGGACCCTAGAAGAGGTAGCAGAGAAGACAGAATGTGAAAAGACTATGTGATAAAGGAGGAGCCCTTTCCAGGACTCTGGTTGAGTTGAAGATGCCCAAGAATGAATGAAGGAGAGAAACAATGATGCCCTACACCTCCTCACTGACCCAGTTACTGGGGCAAACAGAGGCAGAGGCCACATCTTCAACTTGAATCAGGGGAAAAGACCACATCTTCAGTGCCAGGGACTTGAATCTAGACCTGCACCCAGGGAAAGATGGACTTTGGCAATCTGGCTTTGGCACTTCCATCTAGGAAGACACCCAAGAGAAAGAGGTCATCATCAGAACCGTGGCCTGGGAGTAGAATTTTTGGAAACCAACCCACACAGATCAGTTCTTACTGTTTGATTCCCACCATCCATTTCAACCCAGACCAGATATGCCTGCTCTTGGACCTGTGTCTGAACACCACATATTTCATGTACAGAGGGGACTTCTACAGACAGAAGCAGGGTTGTGCCATGGGTTCCCCAGTGTCACCAATTGTTCCAAACCTATACATGGAAGAAGTGGAGAAGAAGGCACTCAACACCTTCCCAGGGACAACACCATCCCACTGGTTCAGGTATGTAGATGATACCTGGGTGAAAATCAAGACTTAGGAAGTACAGGCCTTTACAGACCACATCAATGCAGTGGACCATAATATTAGGTTCACTAGGGAAGACACCCAAGACAACAGGCTGGCTTTCCTGGATTGTGCAGTCATCATCAGACCTGACCGTGGCCTGGGAGTAGATATTTACAGGAAACCCACCCACACAGATCAGTACTTACTGTTTGACTCCCACCATCCATTACAGCACAAACTAGGAGTCATCAGGACCCTAAGCCACAGAGCAGAGAGCATCCCCACCTCCACAGAAGCCAAGAAGAAGGAAGACAGACACATGAAGACAGCACTTAAGGCCTGTGGATATCCAAAGTGGGCCTTCAACAAAGCAGTGGGCCATCCCAGAAGAACAAGGGATCAGTTTGAGACCCAGACCCAGCGGAAGAACCTGGTCATTCCTTACATGGCTGGAGTGTCAGAGAAGCTTAAAAGGATTTTTGGCAAACACCACATCCCTGTTTCTTTCAAACCCACAAACACACTAAGGCAGAGACTTGTCCACCCAAAGAATCCGATACCAAACCATAAAAGGAGCAATATATTATATGTGGTCCAATGCAGTGAGGAGTATGCAGACCTCTACATTGGAGAAACTAAACAGCCTTTAAACAGAAGGATGGCCCAACATAGGAGGGGTAACAGCTCAGGACCAGAATCAGCAGTACACCTCTATTTGAAAGACAAAGGGCACTCTTTCAAAGATGAGGATGTACACATATTAGACAAAGAAGATAGGTGGTTTGAGAGAGGAGTAAGGGAAGCCATTCATGTGAGCATCAAAACCCCCTCCCTCAACAGAGGTGGTGGCCTCAGACACAGTCTATCTGCTACTTATCAGGGTGTGCGTTCCAAAGTACCCAGACAAATCAAAAAGCCTTCACCACCAAAGCCATAGCTAATGACCCATTCTTGATAGGTTTCAGCACCTTAGGCCATTGTTCACCTTTAGGCTATGGATACTATTGTCTCCCTAACGAGCCTATTCAGGCCATTGTTAATCTTATGAGTCTAATTCAGACCAGGGTGACAAGAGGTCAAAGCTGACTGACTATATGATGGAGGACTCGCACTAGCTGTATTCAGATTGATGAAGCTGTTTGGATGAGCAGCGAAACATTTCTATCTCTCAAAAAAAGAAGTCCAGTAGCCATGACTCAGCTTCCAGATAAACTCACCTGGATGACTGAGAATCTTCACAGACACTTCCATCTTTCACTTTCCCTGTTAACTAGCAGGTCAGTTGGTCTTTCACAAAAGATATTTATTATGGTATGGCTTTCTAAACAGAAAGATCTATGGAATGGATGGAATGAGAATGCTTTTGAAGCTTGGGGAAATCTTTGGGACAGGAGATGGATTCAGTTGTCTATAGAGTTCTTTCCAGCCCCACAGCCCTAAGATGATGGTGACGAGTCATTCTCCCTCATCTAGTTTAAGTGAGGGGTGCATATGTAGCTCTGCAAGCAGCACTCTCAGCAACTTTATGAACAAAGCAGATAAAAGCTATAAACTGGGGACTTAGTGCAGAATAGTATATCTACTGCCTGTCATGTATCTCCTTCTCTCCAGTTGTCCTGCCTCCACAAAGTCCAAGGCCAAAGACTGAAGTGGAAGTCAACAAGAACGTCTCACAATTTGGGAAAGTTGTAAATATGTAGCAGTGACTAATATCTGGTGGAATTATATTTTACGAAGTAGGAGTAAAGGGTTACTGGTTGTAGCAGGTGAATGAAATACAGCAATCAGGTCAGGGAAAGCTGAGGCACACCCAGGGGCTGTGGGATAAAAGAAAGCAAGGCAGAGAGAGCAAAGCAGCAGCCATGGCAATGAAGAAGGGAAAAACTCTGCAGCAGCCAGCAAGATGACTGGAATCAAGAAGTTCTGCAGTGCTGAATGAATTGCCTGGTGCAAATAAGAATGGTAAGAGAACTGCAAATTGCTGAAGGACTTGTGTATATATAGAGAGAGCACCTTTTATTCTGTAAGGCAGTGAAGTGAACTGTTCTTAAACATATTGGTAAATAAATTCTGCCTTCTCAAGATCAACAACCACTGCAGCTCTGTCTAAAATCCCCAACAAGATCCTATACCCAGTCCCTCTTAAAAGGTGACCCATTGTTCGGAATCCTATTGTAGATGTATGATTAATAGCATAATTTGTGGTGGTAAACTGTCACAGATTACTTTAGCATAGTAAGTCACAACTAGAGTGGGCCCATTGAATCAAGTGAACTCATGGAGGGGTTGACTCATCAAATCTCCACTGATTCAATGAGCCTACGCTAGTGTGATTTACTAGACTAGGCAATGGGATTTCATGCATTCTCTCCATTCTATATTCAACAGAGGAGGGGGAAACCAGATACTTTCATTAAAGAACCATGCCTGCAGCTTTACAACTCCATTGTGAGACAGAGGTCGGTGAGCCATCCACGGAAGAAAAAGAGAAACAGGAAAAGAAAGGACAGTGGTGAAATAGAAGCTGATATGACTATGATGAGCATGAAAAGCAATGAACTAAGAACAAGGAAAGGTGATGGAAAGGAGGGAGATTTGATAGTATGGGAAGAAGTGTAAGATCAACGACATAGCAGTAGAGGAAAAACAGGAATCAACGGTGGAGGGATTCTTTTTGATAGACATGTTGGAAGACAAATGAAATGTGAGAAGAGGTAGATCAGGAGAGGCTATAAAGAGAACTAAGGAGGTAGGAATTCAGGCAGAATCCACTGGACAGGATGAAGGGACACAAACAGAGGAGAAGGTACTGATAGTGGTAAGAGAAAGGAATCCAAACAGACAAATAAACATTAAGTGCTAAAAAAAAATAGGATTACCTCTTCTTATACCAGTGGCATGTGGTCCCTTATCCATCACCAACACTGCTATGATAACCAGGGGCAACAGCAGACCAGCTGGATGGATCCCTGATTGAGGTTGGGAGAGCATGAAGGATACTGTGTGACACCATTGTACACCATTGTTGCAGGACTCAGTGTGCAGGGGCTATGTTGGTGAGAACATACCCGCACTGCAAAAAGGCAGCCAAAATCCATTTCTCAATGATGTTATAGCTGAAAATAATTTAATGCATAACTCTAGTTCAGAACGTTTATTGTTAACCATGAATGCAAAAGAAGTTGTGCCAGCAAGTCATGTCAATACAATTTCATTGCATTTGGATAAAATCCCTGAGTTTGTAAACATTTCTCCATCAGAACGGTTAGTGGTCCTAACCAAACCCTCACATTCATTAAGATGAATTAAACTAATCAGAAATATCATCCATATATATCATAAAGGTCCATGGTGCAAGCAAACTCCAGGTATCCCTTAGGATTGGAAGTGTATCATGAGATCTTTGATAAGCTGAATCTGACAACAAAATACATTCCTGTAATTCTGCAGCCTTTCCTGAGTTGAAGGGCTTTTTTTCTGTGTTTCCCTCTTTTGAGCAAAGATGAACCTGACAGCTAATAATAGACTGAAGATTAGATTCATGGAAGTATTTGAGTATATGGTACAAAATTAAACAGACATATGCATAGATCAAATTCTAATTATGTGATTAACATTTATGATATGGCATCAATTACCATCCTGTAGAAATTGTTATGCTAGCTTTTATACAAAAGCACCACATCTTGCAACAAGAAAGGCAACCTATATTTCTGGGAGAAGCAGCTGTGATATTTTCCCATTTCCTCCCAAAGTGGAGTTAACCAGTTTCAGCATTCTCCGGCAGTAGGTGTGCTTATGACATTTTCCTAGGCCAAAATATTCCCTTGGTTCGAGAATGTTTCAGTTCTGCCATTTGTTCTGCATAAGTAAGCATAAATGAGCCTAAAGAATGCTGGATGGCATAAGAAATGGAAATGAACGTCACAGTCCCTACTCAGCCATGCTGCCACGTGTCTTGGACTGTCTGCTTGGTGGCACACCAGATGGGGCTATCACATAGGAAGCAATAAACTAGAGGCTGGGAATAGAGGAGAAGAGAGGTTTCCACTGAACCTCAACAGAGCAATCTTTGGTGGTAACAGCTTTCCTTCCATGCAAGTCTTCAAGCAAAGGCTGAACAGCCATCTTTGAGGATCCCCTAGCTTTGGCTCTTCAGCATCAAGAATCTGAGCTGACTCATTGGTCTAAGAGACCCCTCTGAGTGGTATGTGTGTGTGATCTCAAGTCAATCCTGACTTATGGCAACCTTTCCCAGGGATTTCTAGGGAAGAAGTGGTAAAGAGTGGTTTGCCATTCCCTTCTTCTGAGGGACATCCTGGGACTGTGCTGCTTACCCAAGGCTACACAGGGTGGTTCCATTCACAGGAAGCACAGTGGGGAATTGGTTCTGCTACCTAAACCATTGAGCTTTCCAGCCAGCTCATACTCACCCTTTATCTCTAGTCCAAAATGAGTGGTACCCAACCAAAAGAGCTGCCCTTTTCTGTCAAGAGGTGAAAGTGCATACAATGCTATCTCAGTTAAAGAGGAGTGTAGAAAGTCCTGAACATGTACGTTGTACTTTAAAAAATAGGTTTGATCCACAGTTTAGTAAGAGAAACTGTAAAATGATCAGCCGGCTCAAGCAAAGTCTAAAAGCAAGGTCATTGTACAATAACTCCACCTTGCACAATAATTATTTCATGGATGACAGTAGAATGTACTTAGGTTGCAATGTGCTGTTATGACCAGAGATGGCATTTGCAAGTCCTGTAACTTGCACCTTCTGTAGTTAAAATACTCTGACATTCCAGTAGCAGATTCTTTATTTTACAAAATTTTATTTCTCCAGGTTTTGTACATTTTAGTCACAACAACATGTTTATCATCATAATGGCAGCTTGCTAGATTCTGAGGCTAAAAAAGTGGTAGGAATAGGGTGACACATGTAACTTCCACCCCACACCCTCTGCCCACCCAATGGTCACTCAGACCTTCCCATGACTTGTGTGTAAATGTTGAACTGGATATTGTTTGTCCTTGTAATCAAGACTCCCCAAATTCCCTTTAATACTTGGTTTGAGGCGTTGAAATCAGGATGAGCCTGCTATTTTTCTTAAAACGTTATTCCTAACCCCAACTGATTACCTAAGATTCACTCCCATCACCTGATTTCAACAGTACCTGTCCCTTTCTGTGGCAAGTTATAAGCCATTCCCTTGTCTCCAGTTCCTTTTGCTAATTACTCCTTTGAGTAAGTTAATTGCTAGAATTACTAGGTAAATATCTTTAAGAAATAAACTCTTCTACAGAGATGGCACTAATTGTGATGTTATTTTTCTTAGTTCAGGAAGAAGGGAATCCTTCAAGCAAAGAGCAAAATCTTAGTCTTCTCTGTATACCTTAATTACAGTTACAATAACACCCAAGTCAGTGGCCCAGTAGTGCAGTTTGTATTACTAATGTTGTCAGCCGACAGGTTTTGTCAATAAAATTTTAATGGAAATGCAACTAACCAACTTTATTTTACATAAAAGGAAATGAGAACCAGACTTCCCCCCCACACACACACTTTTAAAATTCAGTGGCAATTCATTACTAGTGTTCATCAAAGTAATTATGCCTGCTTTCAGGTTTCTGAAAATGAATGGAGGGATGAGGTTGAGAAGAGACATGGCAGCTAGAGATGGGCACAAATAAAAAAATGGTGTTTTGTTTGTCATTTGTCATTGAGAGGTCTGTTTTGTTTCATTTCCGTTTGTCGTGAATTTTTGGAAAAAAATTGTTTCCATTTTTCATTTTTTTGTTTGTCATTTCTACCAGCTTTTGTGCGATTTTTAAAAGCATTTCTGTGTGTGGGCAACCCCCAACGCCCCAGACCAGAGGGAAAACACTAAAAAAAATGATGCTGGCAGATACACAGTATAGACTAGGTTCGCAGGGAGGCTGCAAAGGCAGCGGCAGGCGTTGCCCAGGGTGCAAGGCAGCCACAGAGTGACTGCACTGTGGGGCAGGGGAGGGTACTCACTGAGAGGTATGCACACACATGCACACAGGGAGGCTGCAGGACTGAAGCTAGAGTCGCACAGACAGCAATCCCACCCTAACTCCCACCGGAGACTGCAAGGAGGACGGGGGCTGCCAGAGCTTTTTATGCCCTCTGTGGTTGCCAGACCTGCCCAGTCTGCCACCTGGGCATGCTATTGGTTGAAGTTGTCCAAGAATTTACATGATCCCATCACATGGCTTGCCTCCATGTTGTGGGTGGAGTGGCGACATCCGTTTTGTCATCCATAAATGGAAAAGAAAAATACATTGTGATGGGAGAAGACAAAAACAAACATTTTAAGGACCCCTACCTCCTGGTAGGTAATAATTTCAAATAATTATTGCATTATCACTGCATTTTTATAGATGTCCAGGGTGTTTTAATACCCAAGAAATCAATATTAGGCATCTGGGAGCCATTTTGGGTCGATGTCCCCTAACTCCCCTTAAAGGAAAAAAACACAGTGATCTTAGAAAAGACATAAATGCATGTTTTAAGGACCCCAACCCCCCAGTAGGTATTATCAGACAGTATAAATAATTATTGCTGCATTTTATGGATGTCCATGGCGTTTTTTAACATTTAAAACAGCTCATTTCATTGCACGCCATCAGTAACGGAAACAAAATGTAACGAACAAAATTTTCATGGTTCTGTTCTTTTCATTTCATTTTCATCACAATTTTCATTTGTCATTTTGTTACATAATGAAACGACAAATGAATAACGGAAATGAAAAATTGTTCATTTCATGCCCATCTCTAGTGGCAGCCATAATCGGAGAGCTGGTAGGTTTTAGTAACTTTCTCTGTAGTGTACTTATGGTAGTTTAGGCTACTACAAGATGTTCAGAAAGCACATCAAATCATTCTTTCATCACAAGAATGTTTTAATGGCAATCGTGAGACATGAAGTACAAATTGCACCATGGCACTGCTGGACAACTAAGAAAAGACAAAAGAAAATTGAAAGCTAAAGCTGGTCATCTTCCCATCTTCAAGTGACATAGGAACACACAGTTCTCTCTCTGTATTTACATTGAATGGAAAGCTGGGGGCCCAACAGCCCAAGTTCAGTGGCTAAGCCCTATGATGGAAATTCCAGGTCAAAATTTGATCCCCGGCATCTCCAGTTAACACATGACTGATAGGTGAAGTTTGAGTTATACCTTGGGTTGTGATCTCTGCTCTTGGCTAATAGTACTTAGACTGTTTAACAGTGAATTGTTAATGCTAAGGATAGGAAGAAGTCTTTTCAGTACCTCCTTAATGAACACAGCAGGTAGTAGAGGGTTCTCTAAAAGCTGCAAAGTTTCTCAACTCCACTGCAAGACCAAACTCGTAGACATCTTCTCCATGTCATAAGCTGTGCAATGGTCTCTAGTGTCTCTTCCGTTTCTGAAGCTAAGTATACATACAGAGCAAGGACAAAAGACTGGCTGCTAGATCACAGGGCTGGAAATTGAAACTTTTTTTTAACAGGATGGTGACAATGATTATCATTTAAGCTTTGTGCAAACATGCAAAACTGGACTCAGAACTCTTCTCAAGGTCAATCACCCCTCACCCCATCTGAAGAGTTGAATGAATCTGGAGGTATTGTTGGGGGTTCTTCTGGGTGCTAACTGGGGGATGTGGGGAACTGTGCTAAGAAACAGTAAAGTTTTGGGGTTATCACCCACATCATTCCAGAAAGTCTTGAACCTCCTACAGAGGAACAAAGGGGCTGGAGTTGGCAGTCATGATTAAAGAACCCTGTGGTTACTATCCCCATGGCTCATCCACCTAGCATGGGGTAAGAATTGAGTGCTGCCAAACAACTTTGGAGTACATCTCCCATCAGCATAACTACTGACAAAGAATACTGAAAGCTGCTGTTCATTGACATTTGACAGGACCTACATTTCCCCGTAAAATATTAGCAGAAATGAAGACTAATGAAACCAGCATCTACTGTGATACTGGTATCTTTTTTTTAATGCAGTTCCACACAATATAATCCAGAACTTGCCACTGTAATAAAGAATGCAGATCAGTTTGAAGGAAGCAGAATCTCCCCCTAGGTACCTTCTTCAAGAAGAAAGGCATTGCACTTTAAAGAGAAAATCTTATTTCCTTGCATATGGCTACATCCAGCCTTGCAGCCTTTGATTATAAATAGCAGACTGGAGGGTTAGATTTTATCTGCATTAGCATTTTTGTAGTAAGAAAACAAAGCAGATTTCTTTCTGAACCCATTTTAAATGTCAGTGGGGATTTTTAAGCTGCCTAAATGCCCTGAGCACATCCAACCTTGCCTAATCTTGGAAGCTAAGCAGGGTCGGGCCTGGTTGACCACCAGGGAATACCAAGTGCTGTAGGCACCTGGAATAGGAAATGGCAAGCCACTCCAGTTTTCCTGCCAAGAAAACTCCATGGACAGGGGGTCAAAAGAATGGGTCATGACTATATTGACACAACAGCAAATGTGGATTTTGAGGACAGTCTACTTTTATTCACTGCAATGGCTTTACTAGCATAGTATTCCCCACTATAGATGAACTCATTGTAGGAATCCTTGTTTTCTGGGATGATAGTGGCTAAAATCCTGCTGCTTAGCACAGTAAGTCACATGAAAGTTGGTCCATTGAATCATTGAAGATTTAGTGAGTCAATTTCATTGTAAGTTTGATTAATTCAAATGGGTTACACTCTAGTTGGGACTTACTATGGTATTCTATGCTGCCTCTGGAGTAGGCCCATTTGGATCAATGGAACTTACAGAAGAGTTGACTTACCAAGAGTTGATTTACTGCACAAAGCATCAGGATTTAAGCCACCACATACTAACAGGGGTACAGCAACACACACAAAAATGGGTTAACAATTGCCTCTACCTGGCAAAAAGATAACTTTCTTCTATTATCTTGAAATCCTCCAGGTAGCATTTTGCACAGCTACTGCGGCTACCTTTGCCCATTGGCTCTGCTACAGGAAGTTCTGCTATGGCTGTTCTTTCCAGCTGGTTCTCCATATTGATAGGCAAGTGAAGTGGCTAATATTTTTTATAACCACAAGGCCATTGCCATTTAAAACTAAAAGGGAATAGATCATTGGTCTGCATTGTATCCCAGGGGCTAGGAAATGCACAGTGTTCTCACCAACAAAGTGTTTTTACTTTTTCAGGTAATTTGACCTTTAGGAGATTGAGAGGCATATTTGGAGTCTTGAACCTCATTAGATGGATAGAAAAACAGATACGTAGGACAGCACCAAACACACCTGTAGAGGAAAAAAGAAAACACTGATCTATTTAGGACATATAAGGTAACCCTTTTTGGAAGCAATGCTCCTTTGCAAACTTGACACACACATATGCACAGGAGACGAAGGACAGAAAGTAGGAGAGGTAGGCTATTAGAATATCCGGGTGAAGCACCATGAAAATGAAAGGCCTGTGTCCCTCACATTTGTTGAAATGGGCTATTAGTGTTTCTGAGGGTTTCTTTTCAGAAACAATGGAATAAGATAAAAAAGAATTTAAAACCCTCTTCTGTGGTTTTTATTTTATTATTTTATTTTTATTTTTCAAAATAATATACTACTAACACATAGAACTTAACATAAACTCAAGATACTAGGGACTAGAGATGGTCATGAATCAAAAAAATTGCATTTTGTTTGTCGTTTGTTGTTTGGAGGGTCCGTTTCGGTTCATTTCCATTTTTGCGAATTTTTGAAAAAAATTGTGTTTGTTTTCGTTCGTTTTGTTACCATTTTGTTACTATTTATTTCAATTTTTTGATTTTTAAAAGGATTTTAAGCAATTCACTCATATTGCAGTAACGGAAACGAAATGCACGACAAAATTTCCGGTGTTTCTGTTCGTTTCGGTACATTACAGAGACAAAATTTGTTTGTCATTTTGTTACATAACGAAACGAAAAAATGAAAATGGAAATGAAAAATTGTTCATTTCGTGCCCATCTCTACTAGGGACCATTATACTTTTGTCTTTAATCAAACTCTTCCTTCTCCTTTATCCACCCCTCAATGCCTTCCAAAAATACAGATACTGAAACTGTTCTTTTCGCTTTACACCATAAAGCTTTTATAAATTTTTCCTATTCCATTACCTCTATTAAACTTTATTTCCTCTTATTTGGATTTAATTTCTGAAGTCAATTTTTCATTGGTTCTAGGCCTTCCTGTGGATAATGAAAACTGTGGATAAGAGAGAACGCCTGCCCACCCACCCCTAAACTGCTCTTTCCAGATAGTAGCTTGCTTTATGACTGCTGTTTTGAGACAATAGCTTGCTTTATGGCTGCTGTTTATGACAGTAGCTTGCTTTACAGCTGCTATTTGTGACAATAGCTTGCTTTACAGCTGCTGTTTATGACAACAGCTTGCTTTACAGCTTGCTTTGTGACTGCTGAATTATTTAATTTTCTTCCCCTGCCAACCGTGGATAACTGAATCAGTAGATAATGAATCAGTGGATACAGGGGTCCTACTGTATTTCACAAATCCACCACATATGAAGACACATTCCAGCTTCTTTATTACATCTCCAACATTTCTTAGAATCTTTATGATTCATAGCATTTAATTTTACCAGTTTTAAATACCATCAATACTATTTTATGCCCATTTTCTTTTTTCCCGATTGATATATTTTTAAATACCCTCATCTGTTATTGTTTCTATTTGACCTAACCCAAGTGTCCCATCCCTAATAGTTGTAAAGAGATGTGCATGTCTCATCTTTCTTTCAGTCACAAGCCCACACATTATCTGTTGACCTTTAGCCTTTGGACAATGGAGCAAAGCCATTTCTTTTCACTCAAGCAGTCTAGCTTCACTATGACAGGAAGTATTTGATGAGTCTGGTACTTCAATTCATTGGAAAGAGACAGAACACAATAGCCTTCCTGTGTACTTCAAGGAGACATTTTAAAAGCTGCAGTATCAACTTGAGTCTTCAAGTTTCCAGTCACTGGAATGATTGGGCAAAATGCAGACGGCTCTGGCCGCAATCCAGCGAAGCACTTAATGCCTAGCTCTCCACCCAGTATCCATGAAAGTATGGTTCTAACATTTTAATATATCATTGGAGGCAAAAAATGATGAAACAGACAATTTCATACTTTGGGCATATCATGAGAAGACAGATTGTCCAGAAAAAGCAATGAAGTTGAGAAAGGTTGAAGGCAGGAGGAAAAGAGGAGAACAAATGTGAGGTGGGTTGACTCCATCAGGGAAACCATAGGACTGAGTTTGCAAGAGCTTAGCAGGGATTTTGAGGACAGGAGATTTTGGCAATCACTCATTTACATAAGTCAGAAGTGACTTAATGACACATAACAACATGAAACATTCTGAGGATGAATCAGGTTTTTCTCTAATCTTTCTAGATCCCTTAGTTCTATGCTTTTAAGTCACAACAAATCCATAGCAGGAAACATAACACATTTTGAAATGTATCCAGCATCTACACAGTGCCATGCTTCCTGTCACCATTTTATGTTCACAGAGAGTAACAATCCACTGCAGATCAGTTCTGTGGTAGACGGAAACTGAGTGCAGTCCTCCAGATGTTGGTCAAATGACAACTCCTAGAATTTGTGAGGGCTGATGGAAGTCACAGTCCAGCAACATGTGGAAAATCATGCTCTGCTCACCCAACCCAGTCATTAGTCCACTTGTCAACAGAACTTGAAAACTATTTTTAACTAAACCCTCTAAAATCCTGCAGGGAAAAAAGCTTTAAAAACACACACCCAGGATCATGACTATGCCACAAAGGATACAATGAACATGTGATGAATCAGGTTTTGTTTTCTGGATGTAACTATGCCCACATGAGAACTCCATGCTCTGAAAGCAAATGACAGGCCAAAGCAGGAGTGGGTAACATCTTGGATCCATGTTTGCCCCTTGTGACACACCATAGGACTTCCTACTCCGCCATTAAACTGGAAGTCTTCTTTGGATTTAGGATTCCTTTGTGGGTGTTGAACTACAGCATCAGTGACTTCATCTTGTTTTAAAGTAGACTCATTAAGTGTAGAAGTTTTCAGGAGTGACAATTCTTTCTTCCCTTTTGTGTGTCTGTCTGTCTGTCTGTCTCTCTCTCTCTCTCTCTCTCTCTCTCTCTCTCTCTCTCTCTGTGTGTGTGTGTGTGTGTGTGTGTGTGTGTGTGTAGGTGTAGTGTGGACAAGAGTTACACAATAAGAACTAGGCCAGTATGTTTTCCACTTCTGCACTAAAGCCAGCTTCACCCACAGACCATAAGCTACAATTATTGTACATGGAAAATATCCAGAATTTGTGCCTTTCTGTCGCATAAATGGCATATCAGACTGGCTGCACATGATCCCGACATTCCCTTGGGTGAGGCAGACAGGCCTCCAACTGTGAAAGGGGATGTGCCATCACAGAACTCAAACGCATTGGAAAGAACAACATTGTAAACTGGTCCTTTTACATCAGGGAGCAGGGCCATTTTAGATAAAAAAAAACCCACTCAGCAGCCATTCACTCAGGGAAAGCCTGCCTAAAGAAAAAGATATTTTCCTGCTTGTGGAAGGACAGCAAAGATGGGGCCAGCCCGGTCCCAGAGTCGGGAAGCAGCAAGAGTGAAGTCCCTCCCCTGTGTCCCCACCAAATGGACTTGTGAAGATGACGGGTCCAAGAGGAAGGCCTCTCCCAATGATTTTAACACTATGGGCAGGCTCGTAAAGGGAATAGAACATGTGTGTCTCTTCTGGGATTTCCTTTTGTCATTCTTTCCCCCTAGTAAAAGAGGAGGAAGAAGAAAATATTTCAATGAGCAGGATTTATTGCTGAATAGAGAAGTATATACCCAGAAGAATCTTTTGCTTGAACTATAGAATCATGTGGATATATTTTGACATCACAGATAGGATATTTAGGTAATGTCATCAATCATGTGAAGGGTGAACCCTTTTCTCTTTCAGAAAGGAAAATCTTGCTCAGTTTCCTACTGCCCCAAGAAAAAGCTACTGTATTTCGGTAGGGAGTGGTACAAACCTGGGGCCACTTCCCCTTCCTTCATTTTACCACTCTTGTTTTAATTGGTCTCTCGAGTGCTCTTTTAATATTGATGTGCTTTGCCTCTCATTTTTAGCTATCAGTGAAAACTTTTGACACTGTTTAAGCCAGGAAAAGAAGAATATGTAGTGGAAGCCTAGCAGAATCTGAAATAAACAATGAAATCATATATGTGGCGACTCAGAGTCAAGTTCTATACAAATGTGTTGTGGCTATTATGTGTCATCCATGCACTTCTAGCTTAGGGAGATCCTAGTCGATCTTTCAAGGCATGGAAGATATTAAAAGGGTGGTTTATTCTTGGCACTGCCAGTGAGTTCCCATGGCTGAACAGGGATTTGAACCTTGCTTTCTTGGCTCCTTGTCCAGCACTCTACTCATTACACTACTATGACACTACCATATGTATATAAACTTGTTTGAGTAAACCTTAGGACTTACTTCTCAGTAAATCTGGACATGTTCATATTGTAAAATCAGTAAAGTTTGGTCCGTAATTTATTATTTTCCTTCCCATGCTCCACTTTTTAAATTCTAAAATGTACTCCATTATTTAGCCTTAATTTCATCTTTTTAAAAAGCCAGGAACATTAATGAATACATCTCCTTACCCTACAGTACTGATTGACTGTGTCTCTGACATGATTTTAATTCCCCACCCCCCGAGCCAGTTCCAGTAAAAAAGTAAGTATGAAAAACATATAAAAGTTAACAAGCCCTATTTTACTAATTAAGGCTTTTCTGAACTGATGATTTTTGGCTGCAGCCTTTCTGAAATGTGGAATGGTTCTACCCTGCAGCTTCAATTCAAGGTTATTAAAAATAGATTTTAAATGCTATGGACAGGAGGAACCTCCTTTAACATATGTAAAATTACCTTGTTCAGAGCTCCAAGTAAAATAGGAAGATCATCTATGCAAACGATAATAGATAATCCACATTTAATGACACAAATAATGGTTGAGGTTATTGTGCAGTCAAGTACGGATACCATCCCTACTAAACCCAGTGATTTGGAAGCAGAAAACCAGGAATAGAAGCAAAACTCCACTATGTTCTTCATTAAAAGGTTTAAGGCTGGGCTACAAAAAGTCAATTTTCAAATACTCTGCCAGCTTCCTCTTTCTTTAGTCACAGAACAACTTCAGATCTGGTTTCAGCTTTCTTGTGAAATATACTAGCCTAAAAGGCTCACTGAAGTTCTTTAAACAGGAGATGGTTTCTACATGTAAAAGAGCACCTTTGATATTGTTCCTCCATTTTATGGGACTTTACCAGGTCTTGGAAGTGTGCAGATTTAACAAAAGCAGAAACACAAGTATCATTGCACCTTCTGAATCAAACAAATTTATTTAAATGTAGGGTCTTATGGATTATGGGCCACACCATAAACCACATCTTTGAAGCTCCAACATATACCATTTTATGACTTATTTCTACAACTGTTGACTAGTGATGGAAGTACGTCCCCAAAAATTATGGAGTGTCACCTACAAATGATAAAGAATATCCCCATTTCTTCTAGGACTTCAATATTTATGAGTCCATAGAAGAGAAATGCTCTCTCACATGGAAAGCAAGAGGTGAGTTATGGAGGGGTTGCACAGTCAAGGATCCTTAACATCCAGCTTTTAACATGACCTAACACCTTGAGTGTAAAGTTGCCATACAATCACATTAGCATGTTGTAGTGCTTGAGAAGGTGCTTCTTCCATGTGACTCTGCTTATCCCAATCAGTTGCCATTGGTTTATGAAACATGGTTGGTGACAACCATTGGGGTTGAGATAGCTACAGTATACACTGTATCTGGAATTTATTAACTTGAGTCGTTGAATTACCTCCTTAGTAGCTGTGCTTTGCCAGTGACAGAACACATGTCTTCTTAAATACATTGTTGAGCCTGTTGTCTCTTCCATTCCCATACTATTTTTTTATTTGGGCTCTTTGAGCATTTTGCTCTGATATTGCAGCTAGTATGGGGAAAACTAGAATTCAATTTATGCATCAATCAATCAATGTAAAAGAAAATCACTATAGATAGAGTTGCATTTTATTTTCCAACAGGGAGTAAGACAACGGCTAGAATCCCATTAGTTATTCACCTGCCAACAGAATACTAGTGGTGGTGTCACTTTCAGTAGCAAGCTGCCACAAATGGAGAGGTTTCCTATTGTAAACCAGCCCTGTGTCATGCTATGGAAATGCCCATTCTTTATTTTTAAAATGCAGCAATTTGTCATTGAATGTTACTCTGCCGCCATTAGGCTAGCAAAATTCTACCATAGTATTCCACTCTGTATGTGAATTTGCTTTGGTAGAAAGGGTGCATTGTCCAATTTGTCTGTACCAATTATGCCCCCCAACTCAAATGAAGCTGATTTGTGGTGTCATATTCACTAGGTGGTGCTGTGCACAGATCTTATTCTCTTCTGTGGAAGGGAAGGAAACTCCCAGTAGATAGAAAGATGTAATGTAACTTTCAAGACATAGTGGTTTGTTTTCATCTGGGGAGAAAGTATTCCAAGGAACCATCCCATTCTCTGCTTAGTACACTTCTCTGTCCAATATCCCCTCTTTTCAGTAACCAACTGAGGCTCAGTTGCCATGTGTCTCCATGATTATACTTTCCTACATCAGAAACATTACCTTGAGAAATCTATTTGGTCAATCTGAGACTAAGATAATTGTGTCTGAAAATATTCTTATTCCACATACTGTATGTCCTACCCTGCCAGAGGCCCAAAGGTTAACCTGGAAATCTGAGAGTGAGCTGGTGAGGATAATCTGATTGACAGTGAAGATGAGTGGTTTGTATTTTAAGACAAGTAGGCAGTAGATGCTGAGGTGAATGTCTACATCAATGAAGACTGTTTTGATTTACCATTGGTTATAGATATTGGAGTTTCAATGGCCACTTCACAGAATGTCTATGTGTAATTCAATATCTTAATAAGAGACACTTAAGTCTCTTTGTCAAGGGATCTAGAAGTTGAGTCATGGCAACTGGACTTCTTTTCTTCAGAGATTGAAACGTTTCGCTGCTCATCCAAACAGCTTCGTCAGCCAGATGCAACTGCCAGATAAACTCACTTGGATGACTGAGAATCTTTACAAACCTGTCAAGGGATATATTTTTTCTGTCAGTGTGGCATTTCCAGTTGGACAAATACCAATGGTTCCACACCTACCACATCATATTAACAAAGTGAAAGGATGCTGTGATCATTCCAAGAAACACAAGATCCCACCTTCCTCATTCCTTGTCTTGAGTAGTTTTGGAGAAGGAAATGTCATAGTCTCACACCTATACACATACTCTGCCCACCTTAAATAATTTAAGGTATTTTATTGAATATAACATAATTTAAAATTATGGGCATATAAGAAATACAGAAAATGGGGTGTGGTGGCTCAGCGGACAAAGGCTCTGAAAACTGTGGGCTGTGAAGTCGGCAGTTTGGCAGTTCAAATCTCGGGTGCCATGCAGCAGAGCGAGCTCCCGTCAATAACCCCAACTCCTGCCAACCTAGCAGTTTGAAAGCATGTAAATGCAAGTAGATAAATACATACCACTGTAAAAAGCGGGAAGGTAAAACAGTGTTTCTTTGCAGCCATGCCAGCCACATGGCCATGGACTTGCACAACACTGGCTCTTTCAGCTTGAATATGGAGATGAGCCCCGTCCCAAGAGTCAGACATGACTATCACGTATGTGCGGGTGGAACCTTTACCTTTACCTTTACCTTTTACCTAAGATATACAGGTAAAATTAAAAACAAATGAAAATGTTGATATAATATGCAGATTTACAGTGTAACATTTCTAGAAGTGGAGGATTGTACGGCTATATTGTATTACACATAGATTGTATGCCTGTATTGTATTACACATAGATATTTTGCTTTGCTTTTCCAGTACTTTCATTTGATACATTCTTAAAACTATACTAGTGAGGTTGCACTGATTTTCACTTTCGACAGCTATCAGATCTTTCAAGCAATATACTGTACTACAATGTAACTGCATTACTGTTTCTTGTTATTTTTCTGGGTGATGGTGGACAGTAGAGATGGGCACGACTTAGCGGTATTCCCGTTTCTGTTTCCGTTACTCGTATCCGTTACTCTACGGAAACAGTAACGGGAATTACTCCGCCAGACTTCGAGCTCGAAGCGACGAACGAACAATTTTGGTCTGATTTGTCGTGCTCGTTACTTGCATCGCTGCGATCATGCAATGCCAAGCGGCACAGAAAAAAAGTTTTTAAAAGATAAAAAAAA
The DNA here is from genome assembly GCA_029282475.1 of Phrynocephalus forsythii. Classification (NCBI taxonomy): domain Eukaryota; kingdom Metazoa; phylum Chordata; class Lepidosauria; order Squamata; family Agamidae; genus Phrynocephalus; species Phrynocephalus forsythii. The sequence continues at coordinate 15,115,803 of JAPFRF010000006.1, read as the reverse complement.
CTGATTCCCGGCCCTAAAAGTAGGCGAAAACTGTCTGAGGGCACCTACCAGGCCAGAAGGGTGTTTTATTTGGGGGGGGGGGTTCCCCGCCCCCTCTCCTAGGCTATTGCTACTGCTGCGCTGCTGGTACCAGGCTGGGAGGGCGCATCAATTTGCCATGCAGTGCGGGGGATCCAAAATGGCGACCGCAATATTTTTTTTGAAATCGTTGCCCAAAACCCCACCAAAGAACCACAGAAACATGCGGAAATTAGCTATTTTAAATGCTTGAATTTTTACAGTAGCAGCAGTGGGTTTTTCTTGAAAAAAAAGTCTCAGTTGATTTTATTTTATTTTATTTTATTTTTTTACACCTGCGCATTTGCAGTGATGGGCTCGCCCATGGGAGTGGACCATGCAAAGTTTTGGAGCCATTCCACCAATCGCATGGCCAGGTTTTGCTGACTGTACCAGGCTGGGAGGGCGCATCAATTTGCCATGCAGTGCGGGGGATCCAAAATGGTGACAGCAATATTTTTTTTTGAAATCGTTGCCCAAAACCCCACCAAAGCACCACAGAAACATGCGAAAATTAGCTATTTTAAATGCTTGAATTTTTACAGTAGCAGCAGTGGGTTTTTCTTGCAAAAAAAAAGTCTCCGTTGATTTTATTTTATTTTATTTTATTTTATTTTATTTTATTTTTTTACACCTGCACATTTGCAATGATGGGCTCGCCCATGGGAGTGGACCATGCAAATTTTACACCAATCGCATGGCCACTTGGCCAGGTTGACCACAGAGACTTCTGGGATGTGCCAATCGGGCATAAACAGCTCACTAATCGTAGCCCAAACCTGAACCCTAAGCCTAAGCCTAACCCATACGCCAGTACACTGTCCTTCTAAGTGGGTCAGAGAGGCACCCAGAGGTGCACCCCAATACTCACCCTAACCTCACCCGTAACTAGCCTAACCCTAGCCCTTGCGCTAACCCTGTTGCCTAAGCCAGATCTACTTGCATTGCACTACATGCAAGTACGTGAGACACAGCGGGTGCAAAGAGTCTGCCCGTCCGTCACTTGTGGATCTGGCTGACTCCTGCAGCTCCCTCCAGGAGCCCGCTACCCCCCTCCAAACCAGTACTAACGACAACAAAAAATCAAAAAACGAACCGATTAATTTTTGCAAAATTTTGCGAAAAACGGAAACGAGCCGAAACGGACTGCCTCCGACACACGACAACTCGAAAACGTCATTTTCCCTAGTCGTGCCCATCTCTAGTGGACAGCCATCAATTAGTTTATAAACTACTTTGAACAGGGCAAGGTCAACTTTTTCTGGACCAAAGTGCCTGAGGGCTACTATTAAAACCTCTACTTGCAAATTTTATCCATTCTGAGCACATGCTGCTAAGTTTTTAAAAATGTAAGTAGAGCAGCAGTTTCCCATAGGAATGCATTGAAAATCAATTAATCTGTTCTGGAGGGAACAGGTTTCATTGTGCCATGGCCCTTGAACTGCCCTGGGCTGGCAGGCCCAGAACTTTGCTGGGCTAGTGGTCTTCCTTGGGATGGGGGAGGAAGGGGTGGAAAACCTATCCCCCCACTCTTTAAATTCATGGCTGGCAGGCCACTTTTGAACCCTTTGTGGGCTACCGGTAGCCCACGGTAGACCTATTGTGCAGGCCTGATATAAACTAATAAATTTTGAAAAGTAATTTTAAATTGTAGCTTCCAGAACTCCAAATAGTTTTAATTGTAATGTAACAACTACAGAATGTTTCCTTTTCTTGTGATAAGGGGTATCTTTTAGGCACTGTTACAACGGTTTGCTTTCTTTATGTTAAGTGATGGCAAAAATGGTTCTATTCTACTTTTTCCTAGAAAAGGAGACTCTCTGTATTACTCCATGGACATCTTTCCATAGTGCTGACAATGCATCATGGGAGGCAGCCACCCACACTTCCTGGAATGCCTAAAGCATTCCTTTTACAGAGTGCTATCTAATTGATCTCCTGAATTCATTAGTTGCTGTGGATGTTGTTATACTAATAAAGCTGAAAAATTATTTCACATGGAAGTTTAGATGCTTCATGGGTCAAAATACCAAATCAGTAGCTGTTTCCTAGAACAAAGGTGGGAACCATGCAACCCAATCCAATCCACACTGCTGTTTTTGTAGCCTTCCCCACCCCCAATTTTACATATGTTCCCCCATCTGAAAAAGAAGAATTGCATTACAAGAGGGCACATATTGTTTCAGGATTCAAAAACAACAACAAAACACGTTGTGCTTTTAAAATGTGAGCAGTTCTGTTAAAATAGAAGTGACCTCCCATTCACCTTTGGTTTCATTTGCTGATATGTCCCTCAGAGAGATTTGGGATCAGAAAATGCATCTCAAATCCTACTTGCTGGGTCACAGAGGATCCAATTTCCTCATTTCCCCAGAATCCCCCTAGATCAGTGGTGTCCAGACTTTGGCCCTCCAGATGTTTTGGACCACAACTCCCACAGTACTTTGTCATTGGCAATCTAGGCTTGAAATTCTGGGAGTTGTGGTCCAAAACATCTGGAGGGCCAAAGTATGGACTCCCTGCCCTAGATGGAATGACCTCCCACTGGACTATCTGGGCCAGTTACTTTTGCTTGCAAGATATGTTTTAAATTTGTGCACTGGTTACATGCTACAAATCTCATTTATTATTTATTTATTTAAAGTTTCAATTTTTTATCCCACCCACCTGGAGCTTGTGAAAAACAGCATTCATGTCACCCAGTAAGCATCACACCAGAGTGAGGATTTCAACCAATACCTCACTGGTGCAAAGATAGCTGTAACGTCTTACTCTTTTAGAGGAGGTAGCTGCGTTAGTGTGTGCCAGTTAAAGAACGTATTTCAGCACAGTGGCTTGAAGGCTCCCCCATCTTTTCAAATAAGTGCCAATCAGACAATGTGGTACCATCTTGCATCTAACTATTCAAATCTAGCATTTTTAGGCAGAAATATTTAAATCTATAATTGTTAGGGATTGTTGTCATGTGTCATCAATTACTTAACCCAAACAGGACTTTTGAGGTGCATGATATGTTGTACTGATTCAATTTCCATGGCCTCATGAGCTGGATGAGAAGAGTCTCAGAGAATGTTGTGTGACTTCCTCAAACAGCGAGATGTGAAGATGTCATCTAGGGTTGGTAGCTGGAGCCCAATGATATTCTGGGCAGTTTTAATTATTCTCTGTAGAGCTTTTTTGTCCTCTATAGATCTGCTCCCACACCATGCAAGACTATCATAGGTTAGGACACACTCAATGGTGCTGCGATCATAGGACAGAAGTAAATGCTGAGATAAATTCATCTTGCTGAGTATTCTTAGGAAATACATTCTCTTGCCACCCATGATGAAATAATCACACGAGACCATTTGGTTGGGTAAAACTAGGGCCACACTTTATTAACATCAAAACAATCGAAACCACAAATGGTAAATCCCCGAGGAGACTGTAGTAGTGCAGATCCACAGTTGGAATTCCAAGGTCTCCCAGGACCCCTCTAACTGGCAACGTTTAAGGGCAAGTCAACACCCTGTGGTTGTTCTGTCCCCCAGACAGCACAACTATGGCTGGACAGCTCCATAACCCCTCCCGGGGCCCACCAGACCCGCTCCTGGCACCTAATGGCCCAGGGAGCCCCCCCAAGCACATCCTTCCCCTGGCACCATAATCTCTTGATCTGCAACACCAAGAGGTTGGATGGGCCCATGGAGAATCTTGGAATCTGACACACCAAATGCCTTATCTTTCTGCACTACCACCACAGCTATAGCCCATGCCTCCCCCTCAGCCTCAGGACCTAATCCTGCAGCCCCCCTCCACATATCTGTCAAGAATATTTCTACACCTGCATCCAACAGATGGACACCATCAGGCCAATACAACTCTGGTCTGGTGAGGTTGATCCCAGGATGGCCCACTACCATTCCCAGGTGCCCAACGACTGCCCTGCACACCGCTCAATTGACTCCCCGACATGATCAATTAAGGTACCAGGGGCAACATTCCACCCTCCATTTAAATTTTGGTATCATAGTTGACCACACCACTCTGCAGGCTGGGTACCTTGCCTTCCAAATCTCCATGTTGTTAATGATATCTCCTACCAATTCCGACTGGGATGCTATGCTGTTTCCCCCAAAATGCACTGCCACAATGTCATGTGGTCTGACAAGCACTGCCAACTCTGCAGCCTGCAAGAACTGGCATCACTTCATACCCCACACTCCCTTCCACCCTGTAAAGGCTGATGCTCCCAGCCCCTGGTTCCTGCCCCATGCAATTCTAGCTGGATACTTCCTGGCCCAATAAACATAACTCTGTCCTATGAAGAGGATGCCACACCAGGAATCACTGAACCTAAACCCCATAAGGGGACAAAACAACAACATTAACACATAGACCTTGTAGCACTGAGATGACCATCTCCCAAAATCTGAATAGCCTCAGGCTAAGGTGGCTGGGGTTGAGGCAGCCCCAATCTGGAATGAGTGGGTGCCAAACCTCAATCCAGCCAGCCCTAACCTCCTGAGCCCCATATCTGTAAGCTTCCAGAACTGGAATTTAGTCACACACACCCCGGTATGCATGATAAAATACATACCGCTCTGCATCAACTCGGTGCCCCAGGTATTTTTCCATTGCCTTCACTGGACAAATGCCCTTGACAGAGCATTGCCCCAACACTACTTGCTGTCACCTGGCTTCTTGATCCATTTTGGAGCTCCTCACTACCAACGTAAGCCCACCCTTGATGTCTATACATGTCTGTGAACTGAAATGCCACCCTAGACCTATCCTCTCTACTGGCTGCCACTAGTTCTCTAACCCTAAATGCCCCCCCAAATGCTATCATAGTGGCTGCCTGAAAGAGGCAAGCTTCATAACTATCCCTACAAATAACTCTTCACCCCTTACTCAACTGGGTCAGGATTTCTGGTGTGAACAGAAAATGGCAATCCCTTGCCCTACCTCTTTCTTTATTAAACCCTCTAGCACCTTTCACACTCAGAGGTCAGTATTATTATCTGTGCAGCCTTGAGCTTTGCCAAAAAAGGCCAGGGCCATCAACTTCCCATACTTAGAGCTGAGTGTGAGCCCCTTCCTACGCAAAAACTCTAAAAATTGGCATACATGTTCCACCAGAATAGGCCACAGGGGCTGCAACTGAAACAGGTCCCTAAACTGCCAGAACTCTGTAACCACCACCTCGTACCCCTGCTTGGTTCTTGGGGCCAGTACCAGCCCTAAAAACCTGTCTGCCTTTTCCCGCCAATCTGCCATACCTCATCTGGCAGCCTCTCTGGAAGGTTGAATGCCTCCAGGGCCAGAGCCCTGAAATGCTTGACCTGTTGGCAGGAGAGAGTGTCAGCAATACTGTTGTCCAGACCTGGTATATGACACGATGCGCTACAATGTTAAACTAAAGTGTTTGGAGTGTGAACACTCTAACCAGGTCCATAACCGTTTCTGACTTTGATGTCAGGTTGTTAATGGTGTGCAGCAGCACCATGTTGTTGCACCAAGAACACACTATGGAATTGGCCCAGTCATCTGCCCTCAACCACAAGGCGCCCACTATTAAGAAAGTTTCCAAAAATCTCAGGTCTCTTGTGATGCTAGTGTCCACCCACTGCCTGGGCAATACTCCTTAGTAGACATGGGCATGGAACGGCGAAATTTCTGTTTCCGTTTCCGTTTTTTCGGTTCTGTTAGGTAACGGAAACGGTAACGGTAATTAAGCCTGCCCTGCTTGAACCCGAACCGAAAAAAAAATTGGTCAGGTTTTTTGTTTCCGTTAGTGGCATCGCGCGATTGCAAAGCCCAGAAAAAAAGTTTTTTTAAAAAAGTTTTTAAAAACCCGATTCCCAGCCAGCCAAAAAAGCAGGCAAAAATATGCCTGCCTGTGGCTTTGCCACCTACCAGAGAGGTGGTTTCTGGAGGGTCCCCAGACTTCCCCCCTCCTCTCCTGTCCTGGGCTGCCAGCACCAGGCTGGGGGGGGGGCATCATCCTTGTCGTCTCGCCATGCCATGCGGTGGGGGGGGATCCAAAATGGCGACCACAATTTTTATTTATTTATTTATTTATTTATTTATTGTTGAATTTATATCCCGCCCATCTTCCCACTGGGAACTCTGGGCGGCGAACATAGCGGAACAAATCAGGAATACACATAATAGGTACACTACAGCACAATAAGGAAACATAATAAACAGGTCAACATAGATTAATAAAAGCATATTTAAAAAGAACAGCAGCAGGGGCGCACCCTGTAGTTAAGACCTCACCGCTGCTATGTCAAAAAATTCGAGCTAGGTATTGATGGCGGAAAAAAAAAAAAAAAAAAAAAAGGCTAAGCTAGGTCACCAAATGCCTCGCGGAATAGGATGGTCTTCACCGCTTTACGAAAGGCCAGCAGGGACTCTGCAGAGCGCACTTCGCTGGGAAGGCTGTTCCACAAGGATGGGGCAGCCACCGAGAAAGCCCGGTTCCGGGTACGGGACCGCCTGGCTTCTCGGAGGGATGGAACCTGCAGCGAGTGCGCCCGCGACTGCTGAACCGGTCGGGCCGATGTTGACCGCTGGGCGATCCGCTCCGCCAGGTAATCCGGGCCCAAGCCATGGAGGGCTTTATAAACTAAAGCCAAGACCTTGAATCTGATCCGGGAGGCAACGGGTAGCCAATGCAGCCGGGCCAGGACCGGGGTGATGCGGTCATAGCGACGCGCACCCACCACCAGTCTGGCCGCTGCATTTTGCACCCGCTGCAACCGCCGGAGGAGAGTCAAGGGCAACCCCATGTAGAGAGCATTACAGTAGTCCAGCCTCGAGATCACCAGCGCCTGGACCACTGTTCTCAGGGAGTCCCCGTCTAGGTAGGGGCGAATCTGGGCGATCTGGCGAAGATGAAAAAATGCGGTCCTGGCCACGGCCGCCACCTGAGCATCCAGGGACAAAGCCGGGTCCAGGATAACGCCCAGATTCCGAACCCTCTCCGCCAGCTGGAGGGAAACACCCTCCAGACTGGGGAGAGGGCCTCCATACCCAGACGGGGAACTCCCGAAGAACATCACCTCGGTCTTCTCAGGGTTGAGTCTGAGCCTGTTGGCCTTGGTCCAAGCCATAACCGCCTCCAGACACTGGTCGAGGGACCGGACAGCTTCCACTGCAGAGGTGGAGAAACAGAGATAGAGCTGCGTGTCATCAGCGTACTGATGACAACGCAGCCCAAATCTCCTGATGACCCCAGCCAGCGGCCTTACATAGATGTTAAACAGCATGGGGAGAGAGGCGACCCCTGCGGAACCCCACAAGGGAGTATCCACGGGGCCGACAACTCCCCCATGCTGCACATACTGGGACCGATCCTGAAGGAAGGACCGGAGCCAACTGAGGACAGTGCCCCGATCCCCACCTCCAGGAGCCGGTCCAGTAGGATACCGTGGTCGACGGTATCAAAGGCCGCTGACAAATCCAGGAGAACCAACAGGGTAGAGGAACCCCTGTCGGCCGCCCGGATTAGGTCATCTTGCAGCGCGACCAGAGCTGTCTCGGTACCCGGCCAGGCCTGAAGCCAGACTGGCAAGGATCAAGGCACCGCTGTTCCTCCAAAAAGATTGAATCCGCACCGCTGCCACCCTCTCGATGACCTTGCCCATGAAGGGAACATTGGCAATCGGTCGATAGTTGGACAATTGGTCCGGCGCCAATCCCGGTTTTTTTCAAGATGGGCTTAATCACCGTCTCCTTCAAGCGAGAGGGAAAGACCCCCTCGCTGAAGGAGGCGGTGGCGATGGCTGCGGCCCACTCGGGCATGCTCCCTCCGGCAGATTTGATGAGCCAAGATGGGCAAGGGTCGAAGGGGGTGGTCGCGGGACGGCAATGGGCAATAGCCCTGGAGGCTTCCAAAGGAAGAACAGGCCCAAACTCAACCAGTTGAGGAGACCGGGGGGGTGAGGGGGCTGGGGATGGCGAGGGAGGGCCAGAGCCACTGGATTCAAAGCCAGCACGGATGGCCTCAATTTTGGATCTAAAAAAGACTGCAAAGTTCTCACTACTGAAATCAGTAGGAGGAGGCCTAGCCAGACTAGGATTGGTGAGGTCTCGGACCACCCGGAAAAGTTCTGCCTGGCGGTTCGAGGCCTCACCAATTCTCAGGGAATAAAAAGATCTTTTGGTATCCCTGATCGCTCGCGAGTAGCGCCTAGTCTGGATCACAACGGCAGTCTTGTTTATCGCCGTGCGGCTTTGTCTCCAGATGCTCTCCAGTCTCCTCCGTTCCTGCTTCATCGCCTTTAGCTCCGCCGTGAACCACGGAGAGGTACGGTCTCTGCCCCGGAGGAGACGCTTGGGAGCGATTCGGTCGACAGCACCGGCAGCTGACTCAAACCATTGGTTAGCCAGGGCTTCGGCCGAATCGTCAGCCAGGCCGCCAGCAAGCTCCCCGAAGGCTTCCCGGAACCGAGCCGGGTCAAGAAGCCTTCGGGGGCGGGCCCAAACAAGGGGCCGGTGGTCCCCGCGAGGAGGGGCCGCCATTGCTAGGGAGAAGGACAACAGGTAGTGATCTGACCATGACACTGGTGTGGGAACGATGTCCCGCACCTCCAGATTGGAATCCCCCGACATGGAGGTAAATACCAGATCCAGGGAATGCCCACTCCTGTGGGTAGGGCAAGAAACATGCTGGGATAGGCTCATGGACGTCATGGTGTCCATGAATTCCAGAGCTACGCCGACGAGCTCATCATCGACATGTACGTTAAAGTCCCCGACGACCAAAAGCCGGGGGAGACTTCAACAGCGCAGCGGCGATGAACTCCGCAAGCTCTGGCAGGGATTGTGCAGGGTTGCGGGGAGCACGGTAGCCCAGCACAATGCCAAATCTATCCCGCTGACCTACCAGCAGGTGGAGGCATTCAAGCCCTGGAATCACCAATGTCGAGGCCCTGGTCACATGAAGCGATTCCCTATACACAATGGCGACTCCTCCCCCCTTCTGGCCCTCCAACCTGCCCACTCCCTGAACCTGGTACCCTGGGGGGCACAGCTGGGCGAGGGAAGCCCCCCCCTCTGAGCCCACCCAGGTCTCCGTTATACAGGCCAGGTCAGCCCTGCCGTCAGTGATGGTATCATAAATGACGGCGGTCTTATTGTGGACTGACCTGGCGTTAAGGAGGAGGCAGGACAGGTTGGAGGCTCTGGCGGAATGGCTCCCGGATACGTGGGGGCGAGTCACGGGGTCAGAACGTGGGACAGGCACGAGTTGCCTGACCCTAGTTCTTCTTATCCGACTAACCCCGTGACTCCTAGCGCATCGTCCACGACCCAACACGATTGGTATGTGAGTCCCTGCGGACATGGTGACCCAGCCAGGGAGGGAGGGGAGGGGAGGAAGAGGGAAAGAAAAAGGCACTAAAATATAATAAATACAACTAACTCAGCAGCCAAACAAAAAGCAGCAAACTATACAAAAAGCAGCAGACTATACAAATAGTACAATGACTAACAACATAGATAGCTGCTGCCAGCGGAGGAGTTACACACCTGGGAGAAGAGCCCAGGTGTTCCAAGGCTGAGCTAATTAGTGCCAAGGACACTATGGGTCTATTAGCTACAAGCCTGGCAGGAGCTAAACACAATACATCAATCAGCTATAAGCCTAACAAAAACCAAATCTCCAATGCCAGAAGAAAAATGAGAAAAAGACAATGGGCAAAATCATTACACAAAGTAAATCAAAACAAAGCAAAATAAAAATAAAAACAAAATCATAAACAAAGTGAAACAGAGCAGAACAAAATTAAACAGAACAACGTAAACTGGACTAAATAAAATACAATAAAATAAAATAAAATAAGAAAGATAAATTAAATTAAATTAAATTAAATTAAGGGGCCATACAGCCAAGGCACAGATGGAAAATACCGGGGAAAAGGGCGGTTATTAAGGAAGGGGGGGACACAGGGGCAGCTAGAGAACAGGGGGGAAAACCCTGGGGCTAGACTGAGGTGGAGTGGAGGCTTTCATAGGCTGGAGTCGGGAGGGGGCATGATGGACGAAACGACGACCGCGTCGGTCCCCCCCCCCGACCCAATCCCAATCCCCCGAGGAGCAAGTCACGATGAGAGCTGGGGGCTGGCACTGGAGGGGCGACCCCTCCGGGTACGGTTCTAGATGGAAAAATTGCCGCGCCAAGCCCAGGTCCAGGAGAGGGGGAAGCGCCTAAAGCTAGAGAAGGTTGAAGTCCTAAGGGCGGGTGACGGTCGCTGCAGGCGCCGGTGGCCGATCTGCCACCCGAAGCTTGTGGGGAGACAATAACGGGGGCGAGCGCCGGTGGCCGATCTGCCACCCGAAGCTTGTGGGGAGACAATAACGGGGGCGAATATGTGGTCCGTACTAACGGGAACAGAACGTCGGCGGCCGAACCTCCGCACGGTCGGCGGCGGCCAAGTCGCCGCCCGAGCTCCGAACCCGGCCGCCAGCTGTGTCTGGCGACCAGCCGAATCTGCAGATCGCCGGCGGCCGAACCGCCGCCCGAGCTCCAATGCCGGCCACCCGCCAATGCCAGTGGCCGGGCCAGTCCGCGAACCGCCGGCGGCCGAACCACCGCCCGAGCTCCAGAGCCAGTCAAGGTCCGAGATCGGTGGCTGGCTCAGCCAGATCGAAGAAGCCAGCGGAGCTGGGCGAGGGGAAGAGCCGCCGGCGGAGGAGATGAAACAGGGCGACCGCACGTCGCACGGAGCCCGCAGGAGCGCCCCTCCAACCCACCAGCCAAACTGCCAGAACAAAGGCAAGGACATCCAAAACCAGCCGATGGTGAGGGAAAGCCCCAGCGAACGGCGGGTGATCACGGCTTCCATTGTCGGTGATCTCGTAAGGGGCCAAGATGGCTGCGACGAGCCACGGGTCCTCAGGTCTTCAAGACAGCCGTGCAGCGGGGACAGCACACCTCAGGACCCCTCACATCAGGAGCTGATGGTCGAGCTAGTGATCACGCAGCGGAGCCGGGAAGTAGAGGTGGATATACGGATGAGAGGTACGGAGGGGAAGGGACGCTCGGCGGGACTCAAGCTTCGGCATTCTCCGTGGACCAGATGGTAGCTTCTCAGGGAGAGATGACAGGTCTTCCGCCTCCCGATTCTGCCGCACGGATGCCTCACAAATGCTTCAAACCACCCCGTTAAGTCCCTTAAAACCCCCTATCGGAACCCCGATAATCGGCCCAGGCTAGGCCCGAAGAAATTAAAATAAGAACATCACAAACGGCAGCGCTAAACAGAAAAAATGCTGAGACATCAGGGTGCTGTCAGAAAGGGAGCTGCTGCCGGCCGCCATCTTGGTAGACTTATTTCAAAATCGTGGTCCAAAAAGACACCAAAGCACAACAAAAACATGTGAAATTTATTTATTCTAAATGCCTGTATTTTAATAGTAGCAGAAGTGGGTTTTTATTGCAATAAAACGTTGCATTGATTTTATTTTATTTTATTTTATATTTTATATTTTTAGACCTGCCCATTTGGGCTGGGCATGGGATGGGACCATGCATTTTTTTTTATCAATTCCACCAATTCCATGGCCAGGTTTTGACTGACACTTCTGGATGTGCCCGAGGGTATAAAACGCCAAGGCACCTTCCAGAAATCGCAGTTGGTGTGTGGATGTGGTTGAGGGAGGAGGGTGGCTGCTGGTGCTTGTGAGATCTGATATTATTCGAGGAGGGAGGCCTGGGAGGCTTTATGCTTTATAGGCAGGCAGGGGGGGAATTGAATTTAGAAAATAATTTCTTTGATTCCCTGCAGCTTTGTCTGCTGAAGGGAATAGCAGTTTATTCTTTCTTTGTTCTCTGGCAGTTTGTGAAGATTTTTTTTCTGATATTGGATAAAGGGGGAGGTTCAACTGGTAGTGGGAGGTGTGGATTTATCTTAAAATATACCATTTATTTTCTATTTTCCCAACTTCAATTTGCTTGCACACAGCCACAATTTGGGGTGCAAGAACAGAACCTGTATCCTAAGTGGAGAATATTTTACAATGTTATTAGTTTACTAATTACTTACTTCATTGTTTGTTTAAACTTGTTGTGTTGTGTGTGCACTGACTGAACACACAGACACATTCAATTTCAGTGGATCAAGTTGAATTAGAATTTAGAAAAATATTTTTATTTTATTCTCTGACTGTGCCTGCATGCCCTTCAGTTTTGCTGACTGGGTGCTGAAGAAGGGAAGAGCAGTTTTCTTCTGGAGTTCTGGTCTGGATTTAATAGTTTCATTTATTTTCAAATACTACCATTTTCTTCCTAAGTTTTACTACCTGAGAGCAAGAAGAGACTCTTTTATAATTCATTTCGTTCATTCATTCATTTAGCTGCACTACACCATTCTTAGTTGTTGCCTTGATATACTACTAAACTATATTTTATTTACACCAATTTTCTTCTGGATTTAGTTTCATTTCAAATACTACCATTTGTTTTCTAAGTTTTCCTCCATTTCAGTGGATCAAGTTGAATTCAGAATTTAGAAAATTATATCAAGGGCCATCAGGGCAACATTGAAAGATTGTACAAAAGAACACAGTGTGAGAGTAAGCTTGTGGGTCAAAAGGATAAGTTTATTAGAATAGTTTGTTTACTTAACACAAATATAATAAGAAAATATATTTCTATAACTTTGACAAATAAAAAAAATGAGAAGTGTTGGCAGAGCCAGAGGGAAGGGCAGGGGGACCCCCACTAAAATAAATAGGAGCACATTTTTGAAGGAAGGCACAGGAAGTTGTACAGATAGTGATATTGCTGCCACTCCCTCTCCAAGCTGCAGCTGCACAACCAGCACCACCGGACCATCTTCTGTCACTGAGGGAAGCATGGATGACTGCATGCTTTGACATGGGCACCCCCCCTGTTTATCAGGAGGAAGACGAGGACTCGGAATCAGAAGCAGGCTCTTTGCATCTGATTCTGAGGACCTGTTGGCAGGAACAGATGAAAGGCAGGCTTCAGGCAGTGATGGAAGGAGCAGCCCTCCTTCAACCCAGGACCAGAGTACCACCAGTGACTACAGCAGTCAATTGTCCCAGCAGGGTACAAGCCACACCACCACCAGCACAGCAGCGGCTGGCAGGAACAGAGGGGGCAGTACTTTCCATAAGCCTCGAGGCTGTCTCTGCAAGCATTTTGAGAACAGCCGTGAAGACTCAAGGCTTGCGGTGTGCAAGAAATGTGCGGTGGTCGTGCGCAGGGGGAATGACCCCAAACACCTCTCCTCAAGTGCCTTTCATAGCCACCTCATGCGAAGGCACCCTGGGACTCTGCCTGGGACAGTGTCAGGCCTTGGTTCCTCAGGGAGGAAGAGAGGGGAAGCAGGCATGGGGACAGACTCCAGAGACAGCTCTGCTGAGAGTGGGAAGAGGCAGGCCACTCTGCAGGAACTGGTGCTGCTGTGTGGGAGTTTTGTCAGCCAACGAAATAGGGCCAAGGCACAGGAGACCACCACTCGTGTGGTGGGTGAAATGGTGGCCACGAACGGGTTGCCCCTCTCCTTTGTGGAGTCATCATGCTTCAGGCACCTGATGAAGCATGTGGCTCCATGTTACGAGCCTCCATCCCATCATACCTTCAGCAGGCGGGTGATTCCCTCCCTTTTTGAGTTCGTCATAGACATGGTCCGGGACCTGCTGCAGGCGGACAGAGGAAGGAAGATCCACTTCACTTCCGACCTCTGGACCGGTGGACACCATGGATACCTCTCTCTGACAGCTCATTGGTGGCAACCCAATGAGGTCCTTGACACCAGGGCACCCCAAGAACAGCTGCAGGGGGAGCCACAAGGGAGCACCCCAAGAGGGTATAGGGTGGTGCTTCTCCAGGCACAAAGCATGGAGGACAGTGCCAAAGGCACATTGGAGGACAGTGCCAAAGGCACATTGCTGAGGTCCTCAAGACGGCACTGCGAGAGTGGGGAAGGGGAGCCAAGGGGCAGGTCAATCTCGGATTCATGGTCACTGACGCAGGCCGTAACATGATCAACACGGTTGAAAGGGCAGGGTTGCAGGTCATCGTGTGCGCAGCACACAAATTGCACCTATTGGCGGGCGATGCCATTGGGCTGGGTGCACCGAAGGACTCCTGGTGTGAGGGGACTCTGGAGACCAAGGCCTTCCTGGACAAGTGCAGGAAAATAGTCGGGCACTTCTCACGCAGCGTCAAGGCATCCAGGATGATGCGTGAGAAGCAGGCGGAGATGGGCTGACCAGAGCACATCCTGATCCAGGACGTGACCACCTGGTGGAACTCCACCTACAAAATGGTCAAGCGCCTGGTGGAGCAGAGGCAAGTGGTGGAATACGTCGTGTCAACCACTCCCGTCCTGCCTGACGGAAGGGTGTTGGACATTGGTGCTACCGAGTGGCTCGCCCTCTCCCAGATGGTGGGTATCCTGCAGCCTTTTGAGGAGACCACCCACGTCCTCAGCAACTACAACGCCAGCCTGGGCCACATACTCCCCCCTGATACATGCCCTTCGCCAACACCTAGAGGCCAGTATCCGGGAAGAAGCCAATCTTCTCCCAAAAAGCAGGGCCTTGGCAGACAGGCTGTTGACCAGCGTGGATACCCGCCTTAGCTCACTGAGGAGGGAAAAGGTGTACCAGATGGCATGCCTGTGCGACCCTCGTGTCAAGGGTTTCCTCGTGGGCAGCGCTGCCGACCTAAACTCCTGGAAGACAGAGCTATGCCGTCAAGTCCGCAGGGCTGTCTCAAATCAGGCCCAGGCGTTCCCGAGGGTGCACAGAAGCCAGAGCGATCCAGAAGGGGAATCCTCGCAAGGATCCTCTTCCTCCTCTACTGCAGGAGTGTACACCCAGAGACCAGGTTCCATACCAGCAGCCAACTACCTGGCCTCTGCCCTAGCCACAGCAGTCTCCTCCTCAGTGGAGGCAAGGGAGGAAGAAGAACCGGACCCCACTCTGACCATGGTGAGGCCTGGCTTTCCTGTGTGGACTGTGTCTCCTCCACTGGTTAGGCAGAACTCTGGCCTTGTGGCTTCCAAAGTAGGCGGCTGAAACAATCCCTCCCCAACCAAGAAAAATTCCCTGGTGCTCTGGCTTTGTGGCTTTCCTGCGTGGACTGTGTCTCCTCCATTGAGTAGGCAGAACTCTGGCCTTGTGGCTTCCAAAGTAGGTGGCTGAAACAATCCCTCCCCAACCAAGAAAAATTCCATGGCGCTCTGGCTTCGTGGCTTTGCTGCGTGGACTGTCACTAATCGGGCTCAGCTGCCTGCACCCCAACCGTACAAGGCAGCAGGTCCAACTCCACCACCCATCCTTCCAGCTCTCTGAATGGCTGCCTTTGCCGTTCTGTTCTTGAAATACCAGTGGTCCCTTTTGCTGGCAGTCCCAGGGGTGTGTGTCCTTTTCTTCCCAGGCAGCCCTTCTTGCAAGTCTGCCCCCAATGAAAACAGTTACAGGGCAGAGGGGGGCTGGGGTGGTCCGCTGAAAGCAGACAAGAGCAGCTGAAGGTGGGCCTCCAAAGTAGGCGGCTGAAACAATCCCTCCCCAACCAAGAAAAATTCCCTGGCGCTCTGGCTTCATGGCTTTGCTGCATGGAGTGTCACGAATCGGGCTCAGCTGCCTGCACCCCAACCGTTCAAGGCATCAGGTGCAACCCCACCACCCGTCCTTCCAGCTCTCTGAATGGCTGCCTTTGCCGTTCTGTTCTTGAAAAACCAGCGGTCCCTTTTGCTGGCAGTCCCCGGGGGGGTCCTTTTCTTCCCAGGTGGCCCTTCTTGTAAGTCTGCCCCCAATAAAATCAGTTACAGGGCAGAGGGGGGCTGGGGTGGTCCGCTGAAAGCAGACAAGAACAGCTGAAGATGGGCCCACATGTCCGGATCATGCTGAGCGGTAGGGAAGCCTCCGCCCACGGCCGCCTGAGACAACACGGAGGCCACTTCCAGCAACACGGCAGGGGTGGAGGGAGGCCACTTCCAGCACCGAGGCCACTTCCAGCACCCCGGACGGGGTGGAGGGCAGCGGAGGGTCTCTGCCCTGGAGATGGGCCTGAAACTGCACCACCTGGTCAAGGAGGGAGAAGGTCTGCTCCATGAGCGAACCATGCTCCTGGGTCGTCGCGCTGGGGCCAAGAATCTGAGGCAAAGGACAAACCTGCCCAGGCAAAGGCTGGGCAGGTGGCTCAGCTGGGCCGTACTGGTATGGTGTTTCCAGGGTGTTCCCCCCGGGCGCTCCCTCTGCTCTGGGAATTTGATCCTTGGGGATTCTGCCAGTCAACTCCTTGGGATACTCCAGCTGGCGATGATTCCACAAGAGGTTAAGGGGCACTCAACAAGATGAGTGGGGGGCAGCAACTCTCATGCCTCTAACAGACTGAATCTCTGACCGCTAGTTGACCAGGGTGGCATTTGCTTGGCTTTACAAGGAGTGTCATGGGGAGGGGACATTGAGAGGACTAGATCCTCATCCAGATTTGGGGGAGGAACGGAATACTGTGTCTCCTGCTGCCTCTGAGAGGTGGAGGGGAAATGGGATGGATAAAGGCTTCAAAAAAAAAAAGTATAACAGGCAGCCAGACCAAGTAGGGTGGCTTGTTCAGTCAGCATTGACAAAGAAAAAAAAAGAATATTTCATTCTGCCCACTTTGTTTGCTTTATTGCATAGGATGCAGTCTTATGCTATGATATATTTATTAAATATATTATTCATCACCCAGTTTAAAGTGTTTTCCGCCTGCTCTGGGTCATTGCAGAACGCCCCCATGCTCTGGAAAGTCAAATTGCGCTAAATCGTGGTACAAATGACAAACGAAGAATGAAACGTCAAAATGACAAATTTTCAAAAAAATTTGCGACAAACGGAAACGGAATGAAACGGATCCATTCCAACAAACGAAAAATTGAAACGTCATTTTTTCTGGTCGTGCCCATCTATATTCCTTAGCACCATTTGCCCTTCCAAATCCTACTGCCCCAGCCGCATCCCTCTGTACTTGAAAATTGGCTCCCAATCCCATCTCTGCTCTCCAAAATGAAACCCCATTAAATACTTGCAAAAACTGCCACCAAACCCCAAGTTCTCCCTCATGCCTCTGGTAACCCTAGTCCTATACATGGGCTTCCTGAGCCCCTGCATAGCTACACACAATCAATGGACGAAAGCTCTACCTGAGACCACTACCCTACATCTGAAATTAAGGTGCCCTACTCACTCCTGCAAGTACTTGAGGATTACCCTATTACACCCCATCAACCCCTTGACCCAGCTTTGTAAATCCACTAATTTCTTCTTGGGCAATCGTCACGAAAAAATGGCAGTTCATTTTGGTTTGGTTCATTTCAGTTCGTTTTTAACAAAAAAAAATATTATTATAAAATTAACAAACATACAAACATACAATAAGCAATAATACCATCAAACACTACAAAGTGCACCCCTACCCCCAGGACCATCCAGTGTTCTTGAATCTTCTCTTCCTTCTTCATCTTCTTTTTTTTCCTAGTTGGCTTCTTAAGGTCCTTTTCTCCAGAACTGTGTTGGATTATACGTCGGTTGTATCCCTTTCCCTTTTAGTAGTACATAATCTATAAATTTCCCCCAAATATCATAAAAAATATCCTTTCTCATTTCCCCTTGCAAAACTTTTATATTGCAGGACAATTTATCATTCAAAGCTATATCCCACACTTCCTTATACCAGTCAGCAATTTTAAAATCTAATTTCAGTTTCCAATTTTTAGCTATAATCAGTCTTGCTGCTGTCATAAGATTTGCAATTAATTCTTTTGTTTTCATATCATATTCATTAATAGGTGGTAATGATAACAATGCAATTTCCGGTTCACATTTAATATCAGTTTGTAGTATTTCTCTTGTCTCACCGTAAATCTTTTGCCAAAACTTTTGAACTATTTCACATTCCCACCAAAGATTAATGTAGGTGCCTACATTTTTCACATTTCCAGCAGAGTTTACAATATCTTGGGTTTATTCTATTCAGTCTAACTGGTGTCATATACCATCTTAAAACTAGTGTAAAGTAATTTTCTTTTATTCTGACTGATATTGATCGTAAAATCCTCAAATTCCAAATTCTTTTTCATTCGTCTTTATTTATTTCTTTATCTATGTCTTGTTTCCAAACCTCTCTTATTGTACCTAGCTCCCTTTCCTCAAGTGAATCCTGGATTATTTTATATATTTTACCTACTTCTCCTTTCCCTGTATTTCCTTTCTCTGGTTCATATGTTAACAAGAATTGGTCATACTTTGTATATTCTCTGAGTTGTATATTTCTCCTTGTCCATTCTTTTGTCCAACTTTCTAATTGGGCATAATTCAACCAAGATAAATCCTTGGCTTGCAGTATGCGCTTAATTTCCTGCTTTGTTCTCATCTTTTTAATCCACTCTTTTAATCTTGCCACTTTCATTATTTTAAATAATTCTCCATATTTCTTCATATTCGTGGGGAAATTTATCTGATCTATCACCAAACCAAGAGGGGATCCTTCCGGTGCCAGTTTCCTTCCATACTTTTTCCAAGTGGTTAATAGGGAACTCAGGAACGGGTTTTTAATTGGATATCTTTTTTGGGGGAAACCGAACAAGTATTTATTTATATCTCCATTTAACTCATCTGATTCAACTTCCCACCATATTAATTTTTCGGGTTTAAATAATATTTCCCCCACACAACTAAGCTGGTTAGCTATATAATAGATTCTAAGGTTAGGTATACCTATGCCTCCATCCTTTTGAGATCTATACCAAAAGCTTTTACTTATTCTTGCTTTTTTACCACCGTTACAATATCTATTTATGAGATCTTGATAAGCTTTAATTTCAGCTTCTGTATACTGAATGGGTAGCATTCTAAAAAGGAAGTTAATTTTAGGAAGTATCTTCATTTTTACCATTGCTATTCTACCAAATCATGATAGATTTAATTTGGAGTAATTTTGTAATTTATTTCTGATCTGTTTCTTTAATTTGATATAGTTCCGTTCTTTGGTCTTAAGCAAATCTTTGTCTAAAAGTATCCCTAAATATTTCATATATTTGCAAACTTTCAATCCATAGTTGGAAATCTCCTCCATATCTTGTTTATCATGATTAAACAGCATGATTTCTGATTTTTGCCAGTTTACGCATAACCCAGTTGTTTCGCCAAATTCCTTTAAATGTGATTTTATTCTTGGTATATTTTCTGATGGATTTTTTATTGTTAACAAGGCATCATCCACAAATAAACTAATCTTAATCTTCCCCTCCTTCCCCATACCTTTGATTAGTTGATCATCCCTTATTGCATTTGCAAATAGCTCTATAACTATGCAAAACAGAACTGGTGACAAAGGACATCCCTGTCTCGTTCCTCGGCCTAAAGTAATCTGTTCTGTCATCCCATCATTGACTATAATTGACGCAGTACTATCTGAGTAAAGTTGATTTATTACACCTAAAATTTTTTTCCCCAAAACCCCATTTCTCTAATAGAAGTTTTAACGCAGACCATTGAACACAATCAAAAGCTTTAAATAGATCTAAGGATAGAGTACATGCTTTATCTTGTGCTCTTCCCATCTCATGAAGAACATTCAAAGTTCTTCTTATAGTGTTCGACATTTGTCTACCCTTAATAAAACCAGTTTGATCTTAATATATTTATCTATAAAAGTATACATTCTTTTGGCTAGAATTGCTGTGAAAATCTTTGCATCTTGATTTATAAGAGATATTGGTCTATAGGATCCAACATCTGTTGGATCCTTGTTAGGCTTGAGAATTAAAATAGTTAACAAGTTTTTCCAGGAGATAAGGGCTTGCTCTCCTTCCATTATCTCATTGTAAAGCTTCTTTAGCTTAGGTATTAACATTGATTTAAATATCTTATCTTATAAAATCCTGGTCCCCGTTTTTAACAATTTTTTTAATTTTTTGTTCATTGTTCGTTTTGATTCATTATTCATTTTTTTCTTCAAGCCCCAAATGTGTGACCCCTGGGGCCCAGTTTGTTTGTTTGTTTGTTTGTTTGTTTTAGAGTGCCGACCCGGCCACCCCTGGGGCTGGTCGGCGCTCCTTTTATTTATTTATTTATTTATTTATTTATTTATTTATTTATTTATTTTGTGGTTTTTTGGGGGGGGCTAAAAGTCCCCAGCAGAGGCTTTTTGAGGCACTGGCTTAGGGCCAGCACCTTGGGTTTTTTTTCCTTCAAGCACCGATGGTGTGGCCCCTAGGGCTGGGTCGGCACTGGTTTATTTTTTTCTATTTTTTCTTTATTTTAGAGCACCGACCCTGCCAGCTCTGGGGCCAGGTCAGTGCTCCTTTTTGTTGATTTTTAAAATTTATTTTTATTTATTTTTAATTGTTATATTTTTTTTACTGCTGACTACGTGGCCCGCGCTACAGCTGTAGCGTGGCCGGTCAGCTTTTTAAAAAGCCTTTGCTGGTCGTGGGCTGGTTCCATGGCCCATGTGCGAGTACCAGGCCCATGCACTGGATCAGGGTTTTTGGTGTTTTTTTCCCCAAGTGCCAATCGCACGGCCCCTGGGTCCCGGTTGGCACTGGTTTTATTTTATTTTTTTTTTATTTTATTTTTCATTTTAGAGGGCTGACCCAGTCACCCCTGGGGCTGGCTCAGTGCTTCTTTTTATTTATTTTATTTTATTTTATTTTATTTTATTTTATTTTATTTATTGCCGACCATGTGGCCCACACTACAGGGCTGGTCAGCTTTTTTTTCCCCTGGAGCCCCCAACCTGCAGCCAGGAAGACCAGACCAGGAAGAGGACCACTCCAGGACCCAGGTAGGAGACACCGGCAAACAAAATGGAAATTTCTGTTTTGTTTTGTTTCTCTTGGGGGGGGCAGTTCATTATTTGTTTTGATATGTTTCGATACGTAACAAAATGAATAATAAAATAACAAAATGAAATTTCATTTTGTGCCCATCTCTAAAAAGCATATCTCTGCCCTTCATGTGGGTTCTTCACCCTGCTCAGAGTGGTATTTCTTTGACTTTATTCCCTTCCCCCTTTCCCATCACCCCCTAAAGCTGTTGCCCAAAATTTGGGGCAGTGGGAGTTTGAGCCAAAAGGAATGGCAGCTTGCACACTAAGGCATGTGGAGGGATGCTCCACCTCAGCCAGCAGCTCCCCCTACCAGCCTGCTCCTGTTAAATCTCCTTAGCACAGACAGACCATTTCTCTTCTGCCCTTTGGAATACAGGATAATGCAACTTTAGAATAAAAAGGTGAAAATGCTATTCTCCTTATCAGTCACCCATGGACCCTATAGTGTTTGCCATTTTGCAAATGATGCAAGACTTCCATCTGTGACATTTCCCACAACTTCCACTCCACTTACATTTTAAAAGGAATGCTAAAAAAAAACTTTTCCTTCTACAGCGCACATGACTCTTGAGAACTGTGTTCTCACCCTGAAAACACAATGCAGGAGGACACCATGCTCATAAAAGGAACCATTAAAAGTGACAAATTGCTGTTAATCTATTAGCTCTGAACACAGTCTATTGACTATAAAACTAAGATTGAAGTTTGACAGATTTATATCTGAAGTGAAACTAAGCTGGCATGTGAAATTTAAGTAATCAGAGGTAGAAAAACTGCCTGTTCTAGCCCATGCTATTACATTCCAAGCCAAGGCCAACATCAGTTATCTTGAAAGATAAGTGACATTGGGGCTAACTGGATGCAGAACCAGAAATGGGAGTTCACTTCCTCACTGTGTCTCCCTGACAAAGATTGGACACTATGATCCATAAAGTCCCTTCCAGCTCTACATTTCTAAGATGATGATGATGGTGGTGATTAAATGCACATGACATGTAGCACGTTACCAGAAGAGGGACTTATTTGAGTGCTGATGGTGACAGCACAAGTTTTTCATTCTGCCTCTAGTTTGCACATGAGTGTGATTCCCTCTGTGGTTGGTCATCGAGAGGTAAACACAGATTTCTATTGGTCTGAAAATCAAGGAACATCTCTCTCTCCCTCTCCCTCTCCCTCTCCCTCTCCCTCTCCCTCTCCCTCTCCCTCTCTCTCTCTCTCTCTCTCTCTCTCTCTCTCCCTCTCTCTCTCCGTCACTCTCATTATCATCAGAGACCAGGAAAAGAGGGAAGGGATATTTTCCAGAAATACCAAGCGCTGCTTGCCTTTATCCACATTCAGATGAAGTCAATGCCATCCTGGTAGGCATACTGAGAAAGTTAGATGCTGGAATCCAGCTGAGCTTTCATTCCTTGATCCTGCCTGGTGAACAAGCACCTGCATAAACATTCTTCAGTCAGTGGGGAGATCGAATTTAAAAGCTTACCTCAATAAAAGCACACACACACACATGAAATAAACATACATTTCTGTTTCAGAAAATGGGGCTGGAGCAAGAAGGGGGGGAGTCCTGCAACCTGCCATGAAGCTGGGATAGGATGGCATGATATTCAGTCTGAAAATAAGATTGATTGGTTGTCACAGCTGCAATCTAGGCTTTGCTCATTCCTGGAGGGAATATTGCCTTTCCATTCTTCAACAATGTTGGGTTCTCCTCGTGTTTTTCAGAACATTCCCAGGACAAGAGTCACATACAAAACGATGCCAGAGGAGAATATATTGGATTAGGACAGTCATTGTGGAGGTATCAAAGTGGAGTCAATGACAAGACAAATCTAAATTCTTCCATATCATAGACCTAACATATTAATTTAGTTGATAATATATGTTTTATTGGTTAAACAAGTAATTTTATGCATTGTTGCATTTTATATATTTGACATTTCATTTTTTTTCTTATCCATTTATAATCCACCTAGGTGATTTTAATTTATACTGTAAATTTAATAAATCCAATTTGTTGAGTCAACCCCTGCATAAGTTTAAAATGAGAGTGACCATTGGCCAGATGGTATGGTATAAAAATCAAATAAATAAATAAATAAATAAATAAATAAATAAATAAATAAATAAATAAGTTCAGTGGGGCTACTCCAGTAGGATTTCAGCCAACAGAACATTACCAGGCCATATCTGGACAACACAGTTATATTGGTTTCATAGTTTACTTTTTTAAATTTAAAAATGAGCTTAACTTTTATGGGTCTGTTTTCCATGGATGTAACTTAATGGAGTTACATAAGTATCATTTTGGTTCTTTCCTTTGGGTTCAAACTCTGTGTGTGTGTGTGTGTGTGTGTGTGTGTGTGTGTGTGTGTGTGTGTGTGTGTGTGTGTGTGTGTGTGTGTGTGTGTGTGTGTGTGTGTTAGGGTGAGAAGACATCCACTTTTATCCTTCTTTCACTGTTCCTCCTGAGTTATGTGAGAAGTGCTCCATCCTTAGTTTAAGAGAGAGGAAAATATATAATTTTAACCCAGGCTGCTACAGTTAATTAAAGTGTTCTCAATGCAAGTTTAAAGTTTTCATTTTGTTTTTTATTGTTTTGTTTCATTTAGAACGAAACAAATTTTTGAAAAAATCATTTTATTTTTCATTTGTTTGTTTTCCATGTTTTGTTTTTTATTTTATTTTTAAACTTGCACTGACCAGCTGGCCTGCGGGCCGGGTTGGTGTATTTTTATTTTTTATTGTTTTTTAATTTTCCTATGGGAAAATGAAAAGCAAAGTGAACAAAACAGAAATTTCCATTTTGTTTCATTTCATTTTTCTTTGATGGGTCCATTTGTTATATGTTTCATTCCATAGCAAAATGAATAACAAAATGAAAAAAATTCATTCCATGCCAATCTCTAATACACAGTAGATATGGGCAGGAAACAAAAAATGAAACACTGCTTCATCATTTTGTTACATAACAAAATGGTAGGATTAGTTTTGTTACAAATGGAAATGCATTTTTTTCCTCTAGGAATGGAAGGATTCCTCCTAGAGGAACCAAAATTGCAGGGGAGCTTCTTCAAGCTCTTCCCTGTTACCATCCCCCCCCTCTATTGCCAGCACATGCTGTACACACTTTGCAATTAGCTAGCTAGAGGGACCCTCTTTGCAGTTGAATAACTCAGCCCCCTGAAACCCAAGCCACTGCAATTTTATGGAGCTTACATGGAAGATCTTGAGGAAGCTTCCCTGTGATTTTGGTGCTGATGCATGGCTGTGATCTGTATTTTGAGTACATTATGTTTTGTTTTGTTTTGTTATGTTTATGTACTCGAATATATGGATCACAGCCATGTACCGGCACCAAAATCACAGGGTAGTGTCTCTGTACTCTTCCCTGTAAGCCTGTGACAATTGGAGAGGTTTGGGGTTCAGGGGGCTGAGTTATTAAACTCCAAAGGGCCCCTCTAGGAGAAAATAATTCTAATTGAGTCTGGAAGCTTCTAAATGCTTACCCATGGGGACAGGGCTCTTATTGGCTTCCCAACTCAATTAGAATGATTTTCTTCTAGGGGAACCCCCTTTGGAGTTTAGTAATTCAAGCCCCAGAACCCCAACCCTCTCCAAATTTCAGGGGCTTAGAGGAAAGAGTCCAAAGAACCTACCGTGCCATTTTTGTGCTGATACATGGCTATGATTCATATATTCGAGTACATTTTAAAATTTCATTAGTAATGAAATGAATTGAAACTACGAATGAAATGAAACAAAATGAAAGGAAACACTATTTTCATTTTGTGCCCAATTGTAGTACACAGACGTGGCCTGGTATTCTCTTTTGCTGAAGACGTGCTGGGAGTGCCTAAACCTAGCCCAAAGCCACAGAGGCTGGCCCATATCCTCAAAGGAACCTCAAACCCTGGATCTGCAGCCAGACATCTAACTCACTTGTCTAGCTAGTTGTTTGTGCAGGGAAGGGGGAAACAGCTGCATAGTTGGGAAAGGTATGGCTGCATTCTGGAATTGAGCTAGATGTCTAACAAGTCTTAAACATAAAATTGTTTTGCTTGTTCCACTAAGTGTTGAACTGAAATAAATAAATAAATCTTACTTTTCTCTTCAAGCTGAGTCACATGTGTGTACTCATCATTCTGTGACTTGCCATCCAAAATGCAGATGGTTGGTTTAAAAAATAATAATTCCTTTCATTAGGTGCAGAATCGGTTTTGAATTGGACTCAGAGTACTTTGTTGTTTCCCAGACACATACAATGTTCCCCAAAACAGCACTCATTTGCATATGTTTTGCTCTAAGCAGTGTATGTATTGCTTTTTAAAATATACAATGCTACTTTCCTGATAGAACAGTTTGTTTTTCATGTTCATATAATCGACAATATGCAAGTCCTCATCTGCATGGAGAATGTCTCAGGCAATTGTTTGCGGGCATGGGAGATTTACAAGGCACTTTAAACTTGTGTCAGATGTTTCAGTGAGTCATCAGGCAATCAGGAAAAATGTTGGGAGTTCAGCAAGAGCTTCCCTCTTCCTGTTGGAATCACCTCTTCTTATGTAGACATTTCTGTGTTAAACTTGGACACCCATCAAAGGTCATCACTAGGTGGAAATGTCAATAGCTGAGCAGGCAACTTTATAGCTCATAGCAATTTCCTCTTTGCTGCCTGCTGCATCCATTTTAGGGATCCTCAAGTCTTGGCAGAACACAGGGAACAATGGACACAAGCAGAAGCACTGCCAGTTCATAAATCATTACCACCGTCTGCAGCTTGTTGGCGAGTTCCTAGTGGCAAAGGGAAAAGGGAAAGACCATGTACAGTAATTGGATCCCCCTCCATCTCTCTAATAAACAAGGACAAAATATATGCAATTGGATCAGTCTTCCTTTGGCCCCATTGGGATGGGGGAATACATTTCTTCCCCTTCCAGAATGGTTCAAAGTCAATCCATATGGACTTACTTCTCAGCCACTATGCTTCTGATCAGTTCCCCAGATCTGTGGGGAAGCCAATTGAGTTCATTAGTGCAGATCATCTTTGGCCTCACCTCTCCATCTCATGGATGATATGTGCTGGCTGGAGCATAATGATACTCAATAGCATGCCATGCTCACTTGATTATTCTTCCCACCTTAACCTTGCTATAGAAATACAGTAGAAACTTTATTGATGAGTGTACTGCTTCAATGCACATAATCACCTATATCCATGATGGACAGAGGATCATATTGGAGGGTTTTGAATTTCTGGTAAAATTCCTTTTTGTGACCCAGTAGAATTTCACAGGGATCCCGATCAAAGAATGGCTGCAGGTCCCCCAAAGTCCACCCCTTTCTCATTAAATGACATTTAAAGTCTCAGTAAGCCACTTTGAAACATTTGTAGGAGAAAAAATAAAAAACATTTCTTTACTTCCATTTGCTTGAAATTATATACTTTTGCTTTACTATCTTTACTGCACATATATTTCGCAACTAACCTAATGGGTACACTGCAAGCAAACTGTCATCAACAGATTAAAAAGGGGAAGAGGTCCCTTGGAAGACACAAACTACAGATAGCATGTGAGGTTGCAAATAAAACTCAAATAGATATCACAGGTAACATTTGGACTAGGGTACAGTAGCAGCCTGTGCTGTAGACATGTAATAAGTAGGCTGAGATCCTGTTCTCAGCATATGCCAACATGTAACTTCCTCTCCATACATTCCTGATAAACAAAGCACAACATCTGCAATTTTGAGACTGTGCTCACACATTGGCGGGATGTCTTAACACCCACCCACCCCCAAGAACTTCTGCAAGAGCACATTGTCTACCAGGGTGGAATGGGGGGGGGTTACACTTTCACTTACACGACAAACAAGGTTTCAGCCACCAGACAAGAGGCACTGTGATATAGTAGATAAAGTGACAGATAAGGGCTAATCAAACTTGAGTTCAAAGCTCCACTCAGCCATGGAAACTCAATTGAGGAAGAAGCAATTCTAAAACCACTCCTTAGAGGTGCACATAACCTGAAAACCCAATTGGGATCCACCTTAATGGCATACAACACACATATGGGGCAGTCCTAGCAAATAGCGACATAACCATGTTGCTATCCTTGTTACCCTCATCACTCAATTTCATTTCAGTTATTTCCTTTATTATTGTTGTCATTATTGCTATTACTTTGTGCAAAGCAAATAATTTAACATACTAAAAGCATAAAATTTAGCATCAATCTGCACAGAGGCATTCAGAACTGTGTTTATCATATAAACTACAGATTTTAGCAATCAAGCAAATGAAAAGATTTCAGCACATTACAAAGAGATACAATGCTGGCTTCCAGGTATATTGTTCAAGGTGGTTGTGGTTGTGGCTGCGGTACGAAGACAATTGAAAATGCAGCATATGCTTCTCTAGTAATTAGACAAAGGAGATGGAGCTTTGATATAATTATCTTAATTCATCGGTAGGTTGATATGGGAGGAAGTGCCCATGAAGCATGATAATAATTCAACATGGGCATGGCTAAAATTGAGGACCATTAAGAAAGGAACTAGCTGAGATTCAATGAACTAGTGATAACAACAAATGCCAACTCTGCCAAGAAAAAGCTGAAACTGTGTCACACCTCTTCTGTGAATGTCTAAAGATTGCACATATTACAAAATTAGATGTGACTATGGCAAAATTAGTGCAGTGGTCATTATGAAAAAAAAAAAACTTGCAAGCATCCAAATCCCATAGGAACATCAAGTAGAGAAGGTTTCAGAAAACAACGAAGATCTTGTGGAAGTCCTGGATCCAAACTGATAGATGATGTGAACGTAACACACCAGACATTGAAATGTTTCACTATTCATCAGTCTGAAGAAGCTACATGGATGAGTACTGAAACATTCTGATCCCACAAGAAGTCCAGTTGCCATGACTCAACTCCCAGATAATCTCACCTGGAAGACTGAGAATCTCCACAGACACCAGACAAAATAGTAATAGAACAGATAAATGTCTGGATCATTGAAATTGAAATTCTGGGGGTGCCAAAGTTGAAAACAAAAAACTGGAAAAGTAACAAAATACACAGATGTGTCAATCAAAACATCTTGCTTGTGAAAGAAATATGCTTCAGTGTGTTGGGAATTCATTGGAGAACTTCTTAAGGCCAAGCTGACCTTGATTGCAGGAAAAGGATGAAAACACAAACACAGAGGTGTCTTTTTCTCAGCCAGCTGAGAATAGATACACAGACAATAGACTGATTGCGCTCCTCCCAGAAGGCTTGTTTTATTCTCTTACCTATGTTTATAAGTGAGACATTGGAGGACTTAGATAAACAATGGTTCTAATAGGAGGTGGGTGCCCTTTAGCTCTTAGGGGCCCTGCCGCAAAGCAAAAGGTCAGGTGGAACAGAAGGTCATTTCCTTCCAGATATGCCACGTTGGCAGCCAGGAGTGTGTGCACTTCACTGAAGTTCCTCCGAAACACATCCTTCAGAGAAAGGTTCCCACATCAGTGATCCCCATAGTCATTGGGCCTTTGGGAACAATATCAAGAAGTGTCACACCATATTATAAAGTGGTTGCAGATCTCTGAAATAATACCATCAGAGCTACAAAAATGGCAGTATCAGGAACAGCATACATACTGCACCAATATTTAACAGGTATTTAGGTTTCAAGTTAAAACTTGAATGTTATGTAACACCAGTCAATGTTTTAATAAAGCTGATTGACTGTGGCTGGAATTATTGAATCATCATCATTATCACCTTAGAACTTCAGAGCCAGAAGGCACCATTTGGGATCATCATCCAGCCCCTGTTAAGGAGGCACACTGGAGAATCGAACTCCCACCTCTCCTAAAGTTCAGGTTGGGTATGAACAACTGATAGAAAGAAAAGGAAACAGTGATAATTAGAGATGGGCACAACTAGGGAAAATGACGTTTTCGAGTTGTCATGTGTCGGAGGCGGCCTGTGTCAGCTCGTTTCCATTTTTCGTGAAACTTCGCAAAAATTTGTCATTTCATTTTTCGTTTTTTCGTCTGTCATTAAACTGGTTTGGGGGGGTAGCGGGCTCCTGGAGGCACCTCTTTTTTTGGGGGGTGGGTGCCTCCTATCCTCATCCGCTAGGGAAAGCAGGCTCCTGGAGACCCCTCATACATGGGGGTCTCCTCTCCTCACCTGCTGCAAAATGGCATGCATGCATAGCCATATGGATATGATTGCATACCAAGTTGCACACAGAGACACAGCAGACTGGCAGAGGCACCCCTCTTTTTGGGGTGCCTTCCCTGCGTCAGTCAGGCCTCGGGGGCATGGTTTGCATGTCACACATGCTGCCGGCCGAGCCAAGCCTGCAGGAGTCACCCAGAGCCACAAGTGGCGGACTGGCAGACTCTCTGCACCCACTGTGTCTCACTAAGAAGGGAATTGTACTTGTTGCGTGTAGTGCAATGCAAGTACAGAAGGCAACAGGGTTAGCGCAAGGGCTAGGGTTAGGCTAGTTATGGGTGAGGTTAGGGTGAGTATTGGGGTGCACCTCTGGGGGCCTCTCTGACCCACTTAGAAGGACAGTGTACTGGCGTATGGGTTAGGCTTAGGCTTAGGGTTCGGTTTCGGGCTACGGTTAGTGGGCTTTATATGCCCGGTTGGCACATCCCAGAAGTCTCTGTGGTCAACCTGGCCAAGTGGCCACTGGCCATGCGATTGGTGGAATGGCTCCAAAAATTTGCATGGTCACTCCCATGGCCAGCCCATAATTGCGCAGGTGTAAATAAAATAAAATAAAATAAAATAAAATAAAATCAATGGAGAGAGGAAAGAGGAGACATTTTGTTGCAAGAAAAACCCACTGCTACTGTAAAAATTCTGGCAGTTTTAAAATAGCAATTTTCGCATGTTTCTGTGTGGTGCTTGTGTGTTTTTGGACCACGATTTCAAAAAAAAAATTGCGGTCGCCGCCCCATTTTGGATCCCCCGCCCGCACCGCATGGCATGGCAATTGGCGACTCGAGTCTGGCTGCCCAGGACAGGAGGGGGGGAGGCCGGGACCCCCCCCCCAGAAACCACCCCTCTGGTAGGTGCACTCTGCACTGCAGGCATATTTTCGCCTGCTTTTTGTCCCAGGAATGGGGGGGGGAGTTTAAAACTTTTTTCTGTGCCGCTTCCGCTTGAATTGCGGCAGCCGGCGGCGAGTCCGGTGCTTGTTGCGAGCGACTACGACGAGGATTTCCCCCACCACCAGAGCAGCCCAGGACAGGAGAGGGGGGTCAACGACCCCTCTGGTCGGTGCCCTGAGCCCTCACTCAGGCAGGCATATTTCCGCCTGCTTTTTGGCCGGGAATCAGGTTTTTTTTAACTTTTAAAAACTTTTTTTCTATGCCGCTTGGCATCGCGGGATCGCCGCGATGCCAGGAACGACCATGAAAAATCAGACCCAATTATTCTTTAGTCGGTTCGAGTTCGAGTTCTGGCGGAGTAATTCCCGTTACCGTTTCCGTTCCGTAACGGAAACGAGGAACGGAAACGGAAACGGGAATTCCGCCAAGTCGTGCCCATCTCTAGTGATAATAAAAACAGCTGCTTGATTCAGTTTGCTTTTTACCTATCACTTTCTTAGCAGGTTTATACAACTGTCATACTTTTTGCAATATCTATATATAGTATTATCCAAATATGCCTGTAAATAGTATATTTCAAATGTTGCTGGATTGAGCCAAACTCTCATTATGTGATATGGGGGTGATAAACAGCTGATCTACTATAAAGCAACTACAGGAAAGCTCTGAAATAATGGATGTCATGACTACTCTGAAATACTGCCTAAAGGCCATGAAATCTTATGGTGACACCCATTTTTAGACCTTAAGATGCTACAGGATACATTTTTGTAACAGCTGCTATTACTGGTATACCATTATACTGCTTCATTCAAACTGTTATGTTGGATTAGAGTATGCATGAACTGTCAAGAATATGTTTTCGAATGTAACATAACAAATTGATTATCTTGGCTTGAATTGCCTTTAGTTGTATGGTAGAAGAAAGGCAGGCAGGTAGGCAGATGGATGGACTGAAAACTAGCAATTCACTTAAATTCAGCATCTGACTTTGCCCATCAATGCAGTTTCCACTACTCAGCTTTAAAAGGCAGGCTCAAAAGCTTTCCTGGTTTTCAGTTCAAAGTAAAATCAATAATCTTAGGATAATTTAACAAAGTGACTGTTTCACTTGAGGCTAAACTTCCTTTTGTTAGCCTGAGAGTGGAATGTGGCAGTGCTGCCTCACCATGCAGTGTAGTGGTATGGAAGTAGCAGAGAGACTAGGTCAAGGATGTGAAATGAGTCAGCCTGTGAGCACACTGAACTCTGAACTGAGAAGTACCCAGTTTCAAATACTTCTCAATGAAACCAGTAAGAGAAAATGCTACCAGACAAGGTATGGGCAAGTAAATGTTGCATTTTTTTAAATGTAGCAAATCAACAGCTTCTCTAATACTGCATTAATAGAGCCCAATGAACCATGCAGGGCTCCATATGTGCAGTATGATCCTCCCTCCTGTTTTTGTATTGGCAACAAAGTGCTTCATAAGAGTATTGGTACACAGACACCCATCTCTAGAAGCATATTTTTCTGCCCACT
The DNA here is from genome assembly GCA_029282475.1 of Phrynocephalus forsythii. Lineage (NCBI taxonomy): Eukaryota > Metazoa > Chordata > Lepidosauria > Squamata > Agamidae > Phrynocephalus > Phrynocephalus forsythii. The sequence goes on along the minus strand of JAPFRF010000006.1, from coordinate 15,084,255 downwards.
TAATGTATCCCTTTACATCAGGGGTGTCCAAACTTTTTGCAAGTTGGGCCAGATTTGGTGAGTTGAAAATGTGTGGGGGCCAACGATTCAGCCACATTGGCCCCTGGGCCAGACTTTGGACAAGTCTCTATAACATGCAAGGAGGTGGGGAGGATGCTGCAGCAACAGAGCTGGGGTGGGTAGGCTAGGCAGGTGCCTTGGAGGATGGGCAGAGACAGGGAGGGCAGGCAAACTATAAAACTGCAAGCTGATGTCTCCATCCAGTATGGGGAGGAGCCAGCTGGTGGGGAGGCAGAAGAAGCTGCAGGCAACTTGAAATGTGAAGATGGGCGCATTTGGCCCCCGGGCCTGACTTTGGACATGCCTGCTTTGCATGCTTGAGTCTGTGTTTACGATTTAGGCTCTGGCGTAGCAATGCAACTGAGTGATGGATCTGGAAGTCTCCAGATTCCATCTGTATCATGAAGGCACTGGTTGACCTTAAGAAGGTCTTTCTGGAGTTCCGGTTCCAGTTTTGCTGCAGTGAAACACCCCAATAAGCTCTTCAGCTTATCAGGCTGAATTCCTCCAGATAAACAGGACCTGAAAGGGTAAGTCCCCCTTGGGGGTGTGAAGAGAGGCAGCATCTGGGGGCTGCGAAGAATTGCAGTGGCAAACTAGCTTCAGAAATCGCCTTATTTCCTGTTTGGGGAAAAGTCCATCTGCCATCTGTCATGGTGGCGGCCCAAACTGCATGCACCGGACAAATGTAAATAATTGTAGATATTTGGAAACTTTACTGCCATAACTAAGACTGTATGTTTTCCCCTATTTTTGTAAGCTTGGACACTTTCCTGCTTTAATAAGTACTTATTTCCTTCCTTCCTGAAAAGGCAGCTACAAGTGTGTGTTGGGAGATTAAACGTTAAGACAATATTATCTTGAAGCTTCTACATTCATATAAACTGTTTTATGGAGTCATTTGCCCACCTGAGAGAAGAAAAAGGAAACTATTTGTCCTTGTCTCAATGCTTCCAAAACAATTTTTTTAGATAACAGACTTGGATTTTTTCTCCTTAGTGTTATGGTTCTGATATTATGTCATGAGCAAATAAAGTGTGGCCCAGTTAAACCCAACATTTTATCTCACCTCTTATTTTGCATGGGAAGGCAAATTGTGTTGAATCTTAATTGGCTCATCCTTGTCTGATTTTCCACTGGAGAGAAACCCTTTAGAAAAGAGTTGCCAAGATTTGGGCGTAACAATATGTTTAGCTGGTATTTAAAAGTGGTGATCCCTCATGTAGTGAACAATGTCTGTCATAGCATGTCCTTTGTACCTTTGTATCTCACACTTACCACTCCGTTCTTTTGTGATTATTTTTGGGACAATGAACACAAACTTACCTTACAGCAGTGGTTCTCAACCTGTAGGTCCTCAGATGTTCCTGGACTGCAACTCTCAGAAATCTTCACCACTAGCTGAGCTGGCCAGGATTTCTGGGTGTTGCAGTCCAGGAACATCTGGGGACCCAAAGGTTGAGAACCAGTGCCTTACAGTTTTGAATGGCAGAGATGTACATGTTTGAGGAAATCCCATCCCTGGAGGAAAAATGTGTTAAATGCAGAAAATTCATATTCCCTTCAAAATCTAGTTTGACTCTTGAAACTTCTAAAAGTGCTATGTGCAAAGGTCTAAGAAAATTAAGGATACTGATACTATGGAACTTTCCTCTGTTCACTTACAAAGACATGGTGAGCTTATCATCCCTTTGGAATCTCATGGCTTCATGATGGATTTGTGACATTCATTGCACACTCATTGTCTCTAACATCCTAACATGATTTGGTAGTATCTAGCTCATGAAGAACTAGTGTTGATCATTCCTGACTGCTTCTTTGTTCTATTAATAATCCCTGGCCATAGGCATTCTGGTCCCTAGTGCTCTATTTTTAAGAGGCAAAGACGATATGTGTTTGGTTTGGGTTTTAATACAAGGTGTCCTATTTCACATTTCCAGAACTCACTAAAAACTGGAAGGCACTTGTCTTTCTTCTTTTCCACAGCACACCAGGAGTTTTGCAGTGGCATTTTATATAATGAGATATAATAAAGTTGGTGTTGCAGAGAGCTCAAAGGCTTGAGAAGCAAGGAACTGCACTGAAGATTCTCCGAATGACTGTGGCATTTGCACACACCCCACTAGTACCAATCCTCAGGTCAACAACTTCACTCAGCCTTTGCCAGAGGAAGCAAGGAGGTTTGCACCTTTGACTCCATCTTCCTTCTGCCGTTTATTCTTAATAGCACAAGGACCCAATGTACATAAGGCACATTCCCACTGGGTTCCAGTAATGTGTAAATTGTCTCACCTTGGCTGTAAGTGTGGTGTCTACTGTGGCAGAGAATTTCCACAAGAATAACCCTGTTAGTCTGTTGCTGGGGAAAGGGGAAAAATAGACTGTGGAGATTTGTTTGGCTCATTACAACATTTTGGTTTGAGTTTGATAGGCAAGTGTGGATTTCATCATCCCTTTGCATCGTCTGGCAAGAGGGAGCACAGCTTACTTAAGTCATACTGGAAAGGAAACACATGTGATTTGGATTTCTCACAGCATTGTGCTGTCTCACAGATGTGTTCCTCTCTTAATTGAAATATAAGTAATTGTAACAGTAAGAAATAGTAACTAGGGCAGTTACTTCATGTCCCATTCACCCCTCCTTGCTGTCCCGCTTGGGACTGGTAAAAAAAAAAACTTACTTCACATCCATAGCATGACAGCAAAAAGTTGTCTTGACCATGCCCCTGGAACCGGGAACAGAGCATGACAAGCCGTACCTGCCCCTGGGCTGGGGAATTCTCTTGTCATGGTTGGTCCCCGGTTCCTGTTTCGAGCCAAGGAACCATGTGGTAACAACTGTCACGCAACAACCAGTGTCCACCTAGTGGTCAGCGACATTAGTTTCCCTATGGGAAACACCATGCAGTGCAAATGTTTATTAAAGAAAGTACTGAAAATTCTGTAGCATTGGCATGTAAATCCAGGAAGACCAGTAAACCGAAATATCGAAAAAGTTTTATTTACAATATTTTAAAAGGGAGTTAAGAAAGCAAGACAAATTCAGAATTTGTCATGGAACAAGACCATGAAGTAACAGTTGTCACAAGAAAATTTATTTATTTATTTAATTTGTTTTATTTTTATACCGCCATATCTTCCAATATGGAACTCTGGGTGGTTTACAGTTAAAAAGCATTACAATACAGAATAAAGGGTAAACCATAGCAAGATGGATCAGAGGGCAGGAGAAGAGGGGGAAAAATTAAATAAATTAAAGGTCGCCATATGCCTCCCTGAAAAGCAAGGTTTTCAAAGCCTTTCTGAAGGCGGGCAGGGACTGTGCAAGGTGCAGCCCCCTTGGGCTGGTGGTTCCATAATGAGGGGCCCACAACAAAGAAGGTGCGGTTGCACATAGTCAACCTCTGTGCCTCCCTAGGAGTGGGCATCCTGAGTGAGCGTGCCTGCGACATTCGAGTGGGTCTGGCCTCAGCTGACCTCTGGGAAATGTGTTCTGACAGGTATTCAGGGCCCAGGCCATGGAAGGTTTTGAAAAAAAAAAACCCAGGACCTTGAACCTTATCCGGAGCACCACGGGCAGCCAATGCAGGTGAGCCAGGACTGGGGTGATGTGATCGTATCTCCGAGCACCCACCACCAGCCTGGCTGCCGCATTCTGCACCCATTGGAATCTCCGGACAAGGGTCAAGGGCAACCTCACATAGAGGACGTTGCAATAGTCAATCCTCGAGATCATGAGGGCCTAGACGACTGTCCTCAGGGAGGACTCATCAAGATACAGTCCAATCTGGGCAATCCTGCGGAGGTGGAAAAAAGCGGCCCTGGAGACCGCCATCACCTGGGCTTCCAGGGAGAGGGCTGAATCCAGGACCATGCCCAGATTCCTGCCCCTGTGTGTAGGCTGGAGGGAAACTCCCCCCAGACTAGGGAGGGGGCCATTGTACCTGGATGAGGGCGCCCCGAAGAACAGTACCTCGGTCTTCTCCGGATTGAGCTTGAGCCTGTTAACCCTGGTCCATTCCAGAACCACCTCCAGGCACAGATCAAGAGAGCATACTGGCTCCACTGCAGACGACGAAAAGGAGAGATAGAGCTGTGTGTCATCAGCGTACTGATGACAGCAAACTCTAAATCTCCTGATGACCTCCACCAGCGGCCTCGTATAAATGTTGAACAGCATGGGGGAGATTGCCGACCCCTGGGGGACTCCACAAAGGAACGTCCAAGGAGCCGACAACTCTTCCCCAGCTGAACCCACTGAGACCAGCCGCCGAGGAAGGATCGGAGCCAGCAAAGCACTGAACCCCCGATTCCTGCCTCGGAGAGCCAATCCAGCAGGTTACCATGGTTGAAAGTTTCAAAGGCCTCTGACAGATCAAGGAGGACCAAGAGGGAGGAACACCCCCTGTCAGCCTCACTGAGCAGGTCATCCTGAAGAGTGACCAGGGCAGTCTCGGTCCCCCGAAGCGGCCTGAACCCAGACTGGAAGGGGTCCAGGATATGATTTTCCTCCAGGTATGACTGAATCCAGACAGCAGCCACCCTCTCGACAACCTTGCCCAGAAAGGGAACAATGGCAATCAGGCGGTAGTTGGCTAAATCGTCCGAAGCCAAGCCGGGCTTCTTTAACGTGGGCTTCACCACCGTCTCCTTCAAGCAGGAAGGGAAAATTCCTTCGCTGAAGGAAGCGGTGGCAATATAAAAGAAGCCCACTCCGGCATGTTCCCTCCGGTGGATTTAATAAGCCAGGCTGGGCAAGGGTCGAAAGGGGAGGCTGCCAGCTGGCAATAAGCCATAACCCTGGAGGCCTCTGCAGGTAACACAGGCCCAAACTCAACCAGGCAAGGAGACCGAGGAGGTGAGGCCCCCAGGATAAAGGAAGAGGGATTAGTGCAACCGGAGTCGAGATCGGAACGGATGGCCTCTATTTTAGGCTGCGAATTGCTCACTAGTGAACTCACTGGGAGGAGGCCAGGGCTGAACAGTAGAGATGGGCACGAAACAAGCAGTTTTTCGTTTTCATTTTTGTTTTTTCGTTTCGTTATGCAATGAAAATGAAACAAATTTTTTAAAAAAACAAAACGAAAACGAAACGACCAAATTTGCCGTGTTTTTCATTTTTGTTGCAGCAGATGCATTGAACTAAAAATAATGCTAACGAAACAGTAATTTTTTGTTTTCGTTTTCGTTTTTTTCATTTTGGTACCTAATGAAACGAAAATGAATTTTTTTGCAAAAAAGTCATAAAAATGAAAATGAACCAAAACGGACCCCTAAATGACCAAACAACAAATGAAACACCATTTTTTTGAGTCGTGCCCATCTCTACTGACCAGGATTGGAGAGGTCTCGAACCACCTGAACAACTCCACCTGGCAGTTCGAGGCCTCACCAATTCTCAGGGAGGCATGAGCTTTTCTAGCATCCCTGATCGCGTGTACATAACGGCTGGTCAGTTGCTTAAGCGCAGCCTTATTCACTGCCGTCCGATCTGTTCTCCAACTGCACTCAAGCTTCCGCCAATCTTGTTTCATTGTCCAAGTAATCACGCCTGTGATTAAACAGAAACAGGGACTGAACAGGGCCAAAACCACATGACCATGAACAATGCTGTCATGGTACAAACATAATTGCAAAGCAAGGTAGGACATGAAGTAACTGCCTAAGAAACCCATAATCATCCTTGGTCTGCTCTCCAGGCAGTAAATATTGATAGATAACTTCAAGGAGCTCCCTCTTCTCTTTTTTAGGGATCCAGATCATTAAACTGGACTTGAACTATTCTTTCAGTGCCTTGGGTCAAAGAACATCCTCTGTTATTCAGGATACAGGGCCACCATATTAGGTGAGAATGTTGGCCGCATATCCCCTGAAGGTAGATCCTTGCCATACTTAAGGATTCTGCCCTGGCAGACACTTTCAAAAGGAAATGGCATGATACAAAAATGCATTTATTTGGCATAGAATGCAAAAAGTGTTTATTTTAAATGGAGTAATTTGAGGTCCATTGCTGACTTACCTCACTGAGTACAACCGCTTCAACAAGCATACACTTTAGTGCAGCAACCTGTTACTGTTGTTAATATGGACAATACAGCCTAAGTTCCAATTAAATTTTTTACATTTCTTGACAGCAGACAAAAGCATGTATCCCATGTCATTCCAAAAAAATATCCACAAAAGGGCCCAGAATGAGCATCACATTAAATATTATGGAATTACAAAATGTCCTTAACATTAGTCACTTGCACCTTCTGATACTTTTGTGATTCTTACATAGAATGTGAGAGTCTACTAAAACTCCTTGGTTCCCAATTTCACCGTCTGTTCAGGTATTAAGAGCAAAATGAATTCTGCAGTATGCATCCTCTACTCATTTTGGCAGAGATTATGCAAGGGAAAACTCATTTGTTTGATTAATTGTTAGATACGTTCACAGCAAGTGGAAGTAATGAAGCAAAACACATTTGTGTAACGATTCAACTTTTAAGGCATCATATTATGTAGAAGATGTATTGGTATATCATTTTTTTTTCTAAATCTATGGCTTATGAAAAGTAAAGGGCCAGATGGGGAACACATGGCCTGTGGACTGCATGCCCCTTCAAGGTCATTTGTATGTCCCCTGCTGCCTCTAATTTCTATGGCATAACTGTCAAAAATGGTATCACTAAACATGTGTGATAAATCTGGCCAATGAGCGCCCTTTCAAAGTTTCACACACTTACACATACATACATGCATACATACATACATGCATGCATGCATACATGCATGCATGCATGCATGCATACATACATACATACATACATACATACATACATACACACACACACACACACACACACAGAGAGAGAGAGAGAGAGAGAGAGAGATAGAGAGAGAGAGAGAGGATTGTCTCTCTCCATGTTACCAGGATTGTCTTCAGTGCTACTTGCCTTCATTGCTGGCTTTCCTTCATTGAATCTCTCCCATCTTGTTTCCATCCCTATAAAGGGGCTCCCCCTAAAGAGCAGCTGTAGTTGCTACGCAAATGCAGCCACCACTGTGATGATGGAAAATTGGTGATGGTTAGACATGGGCATGACTTGGCGAAATTCTCGTTTCCGTTTCCGTTTCTCGTTTCTGTTACGTAACAGAATCGGTAACGACAATTACTCCCCCAGAACTCGAACTCGAACCGACTAAAGAAAAATTGGGTCTGATTTGTTGTTGTCGTTCCTGGCATCGCAGCGATCGTGCGATGCCAAGCGGCACAAGAAAAAAGTTTTAAAAATAAAAACCCCAATTCCCGGCCAAAAAAGCAGGCGCAAATATGCCTGCCTGAGTGAGGGCACCTACCAGAGGGGTGGTTTCTGGGGGGGTCCCCGGCCTCCCCCCCCCTCCTGGGCTGCGCAAAGTGCGCATCCTCTTCGTCGAGTTGCACTCGCCCACGTCAACTCGCCAAGCAGCGCGGCACAGGAAAAAAGTTTTTAAAAAAAAACCCCGATTCCCGGACAAAAAAGCAGGCGAAAATATGCCTGCCTCAGTGAGGGCACCTACCAGAGGGGTGGTTTCTGGGGGGGGGTCCCCGGCCTCCCCCCTCCTCTCCTGGGCTGCGCAAAGTGTGCATCCTCATCAAGTTGCCAACTCGCTAAGCGGCGCGGCACAGAAAAAAAGTTTTAAAAATAAAAAAACCCAATCCTGGCCAAAAAAGCAGGCCAAAATATGCCTGCGGCCTGCCTCAGTGAGGGCACCTACCAGAAGGGTGGTTTCTGGGGGGTGGGGGTTCCTCGGCCTCCCCCCCCTCCTCTCCTGGGCTGTGTGCATCCTTGTCGTCTCACCAACTGGCCATGCCATGCGGTGCAGGCAGGGGGTCCAAAATGGGGTGACCGCAATATTTATTTTGAAATCGTGGTCCACCAAAACACCACAGAAACATGCGAAAATAGCTATTTTAAAACTGCCTGAATTTTTTCAGTAGCAGCAGTGGGTTTTTCTTGCAACAAAACGTCTCCATTGATTTTATTTTATTTTATTTTATTTTATTTTTATTTTTTTACACCTGCGCAATGGGCTGTCCATGGGAGTGGACCATGAAAATATTTGGAGCCATTCCACCAATTGCATGGCCACTTGGCCAGGTTTTGACCGAGACTTCTGGGATGTGCCAGTCGGGCATAAAAAGCCACTAACCCTAGCCCGAACCCGAACCCTAACCCTAACCCTAACCCATACGCCAGTACACTGTCCTTCTTAGTGGGTCAGAGAGGCACCCAGAGGTGCACCCCAGTAACTCACCCTAACCTTACCAGTAACCCTAATCCTAGCTCTTGCGCTAACCCCTAACCCCAAGCCAGATCTGTGTACTCGCATTGCACTACAGCAAGTACACTTCCCTTCTTAGTAAGTCACAACGGGCGCCCGTAGGGTCCTCTGTCAGTTCGCTCTCCAGCCCAAGTGCACTGCAGGCAGTGAGTCACAGAGGCACCCGAAAGAGAGGTGCCTCTGCCTGCTGCAACTGCAACTTAATGGTATGCATATCCAATTGGCTATGCATGCCATTTTGTAGTGGGTGAGGAGAGGAGGCACCCACGAGGTGCCTCCAGGAGCCCGCTTTCCCTTCATGGCGGGCCAGAGGAGGCACCCACCCCAGAGAGGTGCCTCCAGGAGCCCCCCGCCCCCCAAAACCAGTACTAACGACAGATGAAAAACCGACAAACGAAATGACAAATTTTTGGAAAAATTCACAAAAACGGAAACAAGCCAAAACGGGCCGGCTCCGACACACGACAACTCGAAACGTAATTTTTCCTGGTCGTGTCCATCTCAGTTATGGTTGTCAAATAGCAATGGCATGATGGGGAAACTGATGATTATTGGCCAGTTCATTCTGGGTTTGACCAAGGGTTCCAATAAATCTACTAAGTCTGTCCACCGGATTGGAGGTAAGTGACATTTTATGGAATGGAGGGTGATGGACCAGGATCTTCTGCATCTCCCAGTTTGGCCTTCTGCTGCCTCTGCCATATGATCAGCATCAGAGTTGCAAATGGATTGAGAATCTCTCTTCTTGTAATGTCCTAAATGAGTTCATTTTGGCATTGTTGTTGTTCAGTGTCATCAGGCTGGAACCAACTTATAGTGACTCTAATAGAGCTTTCAACGTAAGTGAGACATTTAAGGAGTGACCACTTCCACACCACCTGTGAGCTTTCATGGCTGAGCAGGATTTGAACCCAAGCATCCACTACCTTAGTCCAACACTCTAGTCACTACACCACACTGGAACACCAGTTGTTGATTCATCCATGGACACCAGTTGCATGTGTTTCCTCATGAAAAGCTTGTGGCTAAGCTGCCATTGCTACCATTTCTTGCCAATATTATTTAATTGTACTCTTCTTTTTAAAACCTATTTCAGTATTTAACTCTGTGGCGTTCTGAGACATTGAATTACTTAAGCTGACTGCATCAGCATGTGAGGAATTATCCTTTTTTTTCTTTGAAGTATCAAGTGGATTATCAATGTCTGTCTCACTGATCATTAGTGGATGAACAGCGACAGTGGTGGATGAATCTGTACTAAAAATGTCATGCTATCCACTTTTGTTTAGCATTTCTTAGCAATGTAACCCATGAAGTCAGATGTACACAAATCACTTCATGCCGGGTCATTGGGATCATATTGTTTTGAATATTCTTCATTTCTTTGATACCAGTACTACTGTTTTCTGAAAACTACCTTCCAGAAAATCCAGATCTATGCATGTCAGAGGATCATAAAAGGGGGAAAAGACACCACTGATGTTTTTTTTTTTAAAAAAACTGGTCTATAAAGATGCCACTTATTTTTATCAGTTGTATTTTATTTTGTAATGACCACACAGCTCCCCATTATTTCAATGGAATTACTGATGCTGAGTTATTGTGTTACATTTATCTAAATGAAGTCAACTTACACAATTGCTCTTTCAAATACCACAGTTGACAGTGTCTTTGTCACCCATTTAACAATGCGACCTCTGTTCTAAATGACAACCAACCTTTGTGTAGTGTCATCTGTTAATTATACTTATCTAAAGATATACTAGGTCCCCCCACTGGAAATGTTTAATTAAATTGCAAAGGCAGTGCGTGTAGTGGAGTATTTTTGTTGTTGTTGGGAATATTTGCCTGTTCTTTGTGGTACATTTTGACAAGAACTGAGCACTCTCGGATGCACATTAGATGCATTTGGCTGGCAATTTCCTATAACTCTATGGAGCTCAGCATTCCTTTGCTGCACAGCTTCTGGCTATGCGTAGATCTTCTGTTTGCCCATTCTTCTGCATTGTTCTCCTTCCCCAATATGACTAGTACTCTATGATTTCTAAATGTCCCCTCCTTTCCTTCTGCATGCAAAGCACTTAATACAAATGGTGGTCCCTGCCCTCTAATTATGAAAGCCTGGTTTTGATTATCATGCAATCTCATAGTAGAAAACTAATGCTGACCACAGAGTCCCCAGGCCATTTGGTATCACACAAGGTATCCCTCATGAAAAAGGCCCCCCCCTCCAGTACAAAAAAGAGAGAATTATTTCTGTTACAGAAAACCTTCAGAAGAAAGGGTTTTCATTGTACAGACCTTGACATGGAGTTCCCTAGGGTCTCTTCACTCCCTAAAACAAAACAAAATAAAATGAGAAATGTCCTTCCAGGCACTTCCTATTTGCATCTTTTTTCAAAACCAAAGCCAAAACCAACCATCCTGGGGCTCCATGTAGCTTGTACATGCCGGGAATAGGAAATGGCAAGCCACTCCAGTATTCCTGCCAAGAAAACTCCATGGACATGGGATCATGAAAAGCCAGTCACAACTGTAACGAGACAACAACAATAGCCTATGAAGGGGGCTGTGGACACTTATTTGGCCTGCAAGTTTCATGAACATGCTAGCCTTTGGTCTGAGGCTTTCCTTGCCTTAAGATCTAATGTAGAGGAGGAGGAGGAGGAGGAGGAGGAGGAGGAGGAGGAGGAGGAGGAGGAGGAGGAGGAGGAGAAGAAGAAGAAGAAGAAGAAGAAGAAGAAGAAGAAGAAGAAGAAGAAGAAGAAGAAGAAGAAGAAGAAGAAGAAGAAGAAGAAGAAGAAGAAGAAGAAGAAGAAGAAGAATGGTTCTTTATCAATTTGAGACAAGGTCTCTCAGGGGAACTTGAAAATCCTCAGGAGGCTCTATCACTTCATTGAGATAGCTTGTCTTAACCATGAAAGAGATATTGGCAAGATATCATCTCATCTGCAATTGCAGGGCTTTGAGTGGGAAGGCATGACTTGCATCTCCCAAATTAAACAGGATATTGCAAGGTCCCCTAGGGAAGACATTAATTTTCAAAACAACCTGCACTGGATAAATAGCAAGATAAGCTCTTTGAAGTATCCATGGCACACACAAAAAGTTGGTAAAATGTACTTTCTGGGTGAATTATATAAATAGCTAATGTGCTTCTTGTATCCGGCATAAGCTTTCGTCATGTAGTAGAAACTGTGCAAAGCATTAATTCAAAAATTTAGAAAAGTTAAAAAATCATAGAGTACTACTCATTTTGTATGCTGACCTATTAAATTCATATAAAATTAATGCATGCCCCCAACACACACACACACACACACACACACACACACTTTATTAAATCTTCCTCTGCATCAGCTGCTCACAGTAGAGAACTAAAGATAGATCATAGCACTTGAGGGCTCTTATAACGTCTGCTCTGAAGCTGCCTGTGACTGAAGTAGCTGAGCAGTTGAATATCCACTGAACTCATCCACCATATGGCTTATTTCAAGCTGAAGCAGTTATGTTATGTGCCTAAAAAGCCATCCCTTGGGTTACAATGTACCACTGCAGTTCCTCCTTCTGAAACAGCTACTCATGACTTTTGTCGGCTACTTTTTCTTCTTAGATGAAAATGTGGGTTACAGGAAGTAGTAGATCTGACAATAGCTATGAGTCTCCAGTTCAGCTTGGGTGTCAGTTTAGCACCCCTAAACTGGACCTGGTCCATCTTACTGCTTCTGTCAACCTTGGCCCAGATGTGGCTCACCATTCAGATTTGAAAGATATCCAGGGTACACCCATTTACCTTAATGGGGAGTACCCTGTAACAAGCAGCTGTAACTTTTAGGAAGTTTGAAGAATGCTGCGAACCTTGGTGACACAGTAGCTTTCAAAAGGAGGAATCACAGCTTTTCACAGGTGCCTTGTGGTGCAGTGGTTAAACAGCTGTACTGCTGCTAAACCTGTTGACACCTGTGCTCATGACCTGGGGTTTAATCCCGAGTAGCTATCTTATGGTTGACACAGCCTTCCATCCAGGGCTGGTGCTAGGATTTTTTGCGCCCTAGGCGAGGGGCAGGGGTGTGGGGCAGGGAGGGGTGGGCAGGGCAGGGGGCGGTGGGTGGTCAGGGTGGTGGTGGGTGGTGGGTGGGGGTGGGACAGTGGGGGGGCAGCGGATGGCGGGGGATGGCAATGGACACAGGGGTGGGCGGTGATGGGCACAGGGAGCGGCGGGCAGGTGGCGACGGGCGGTTGGTGGGCGGTGGGGGGACGGACTGTGGTGGCCAGCAGCGGGGGGGTGGCAGGCTGGCCAGCGCCCTCTCTCCATTTTGGTGCCCTAGGCAACTGCCTAGTTCACCTTAATGGAACCGCCGGCCCTGCTTCCATCCTTCCAGCACTTTGCATTTTGCTTTGCTTTTCAGGGTTTGGAGCCAGCCAGTGACAAAGCCTGTATGTTGTCTCCCAGTCCTCTCCCCTTTTCCTTTCTTTTAAGTCACTGCTGTTTGTGGTTCAGGGCAGGAGGTCAGGCCCAGGATGACTGTGAACACATCCCCTGAGCAAAAACAGCACATGCCCTGTATGGATTTGTCACACCTCTGTTTCCTTTTTGCCACTTCTCAGCAAGTTATCTTTTTTATTGCCACTTCTCTTCCTAACTTAATATTTTTCAATTGCCTGGATGCTGTTTTTAAAGTATAATCCAAGTTTATCTCACTACACAGGGGAACCACATTGAGACTGCTCATTTTACAGTTTTGAATTTTTTGGGCTGTTTAGCTGTGTTCTGGAAGTTTTTCTTCCTGACATTTTGCCAGACTCTGTGGCTAGCATCTTCAGACGGCAAGGAACTCAGGGAACTAGGAGTTCTCTCTGTGCTCTAGGTTATAAACTGAGTGAGACTGTGCAAAAGAGGAAGGTTGTCCTATGCAGGAGAATAGGTGCTAGTCATTGTATAGTGATGAAGGGATTAAGAAGTTTCAATGCAATCAGAGGTGGCAGTCATCCTTCTGTGTAATTGATGGGTGTCTTCAGCTGTTCTGTTGTGTGAACTGATCACTGGTGCTTGTGGCTGGGTGGGAATAATTGAGCTTTGACCATTTAGTTTTCAGTACTGAAAGCCAGGCTTTGTTGATTTTTAGACTTTCTTCTTTTTTAATGAAACTGTGCTTTTGCATGTGGATTTCAGTGCCTTCCCTCTGTAGTCTAACATAGTGATTGGTAATGTTGTCCAGTACTACTGTGTCTGGGAAGAGGATTTCATGTCCAGTTTGTTTCAGGGTGTGTTCCACTGCTGCTCATTTTTCTGGTTGTTTTAGTCTGCAGTGTCTTTCATGTTCTTTGATTTTGGTCTGGATGCTGTGCTTTGTGGTCCCAATATATATCTGGCCACAAGTACAGAGTATCTGGTATACTCCTGCAGTGGCGAGTGGGTTCCTTTTGTCCTTTGCTGGCTATAGTATCTGTTGTATTTTTGTGTTGGGTCTAAATAGGTAGGTTGTGTTTTTCCAACACTTTATCCATGTGTTCTGTGACTTCTTTTATGTATGGCAGAAATACTTTGTTTGTTGGAGGCTGTTTTTCTTCTTCAGTTTGTTGTTGTTTTTCTGATTTAATGGCTCTTTTGATTTCATTCTTGGAATAGTCCTTTTCCTATGTGGTCCAATTCAGTGGCTGAGTTCAGTGTTGAGGAATTTAGCTTCACAGTTTCGGTTTGTGCGTTCTACAAGTTTTTTGATTATACCTCTTTTTGTCATGGGTGGTGGTTGGAATTGTTATGTTTTTATATATGAAATCAAAAGAGCCAAAGTATTTCTGCCATACATAAAAGGAGTCATGGATTGCATGGACAAAGTGTTGAAAAAACACAACCTACAAACAGTATTTAGACCTACCACAAAAAT